>CM038679.1:350370875-350970875 GCA_021605205.1 Aegilops longissima
TTCCTTTTGTGGTGAACCTGCAGGGTCCCTCCAAGGAGCACGAAACGACCTCGCCACGCGATCTCTCGCCGGCCAAGGCACGGACCTAGCGCCTCACCAGGAGGCATTGTCCTGACCCTCGAGATAAGTCACCTTCCGGACACATTAGTTATCGCGATACCATCCCCACACTCAATGCAACCCCATGTTAGCAACGTCGCTCTCCTTTCTCACCGAATGATGGCCGCTTGAGCGCCAAGGGGGACCCCTTGAGCATCGCGACTCAGAGGCTCTTACCGGACCTCAGGCCGCTCACCTCCTGGCCTTGACCACGGCATCGCGACCTGGCATACCAGCGACGGCTGAAGCTGCCTTGGGACTGGGACCTATCGGCGCAGAGCATCAAGCCCTCACGAGGTTTGAAAGGAAGAAACTGAGCTAGAACGGAATGAGCATCTCGCACTGCCTCACAATAAGGATCATATTGACAAACGAAGCTACAAACGTCTTACAAGCCCCCGCGGGGTACATTCTTGGCTCCTCGAAGGAACAAAAGACGCGAATACTAAGGAGTCCTACCTACAGGGACCACCGCGGCAGACGCCATCATCAGGTGGGCCACCCGTCGGCGCCAACCCCATCCAGATCAGGGGCGGCGACGGCTGATGAAGCCCGCCCTGCTCCGGGAGCGGCGCAGGCTCGGGGGCTCGTAGCTGTCGTCGCTCGTCTCCGGCGTCGCAAAGAGCTCGGCGGAGTCGCTGGATACTCCGGTGCCTTTGTTGACTGGGGAGCTGTCAAGGGAGTGGACGGTCGGCCTCTGTCTCACCACAGCAGGACCCCGACCACCTCTCCCGGGGCAGCACTCCAGTCGGCGACCCTTGGCGTCGAAGACCTTGAAGGACACCACCAAGCACCATCATTACTCAGGTAGATCGTGAGGCGCCCTCGTCCTGCAGACCAGGCGACCTCGCCCAGCCTCGAGTCATGAAGACCTCGCCGGGGCAACTACCGCGACCTCTACCCGGTCGCGAGGGTGCCGCAGCCGGCGTCTTGCAGCTGTAGTCGAGGGTTCCCCCACGGACGACGGAGGCGAAGAAAGAAGGAAGACGAATCCAAGACTTAGGAGGCGTGGCGACGCAAGCACAAACTCGGCGGGAGGAGCCTCGGCGTGGACTCCTTGGGGAAGACGCACCTGCCGTGACCGCCCGGCATCGTCGGCGGCGCCGCCCGTGGCGCCGGCGCCGCCTCTTGAGCCGCCAGCGTGCGCGTACAAGGGAAGAGGAAACCAGGTGGCGGGCCGCACTGCAGGGCATGGGCGCCTCTGGCGGCGCTGCCCCGACACGACGAGAGCAAGCCGCTTCTTTGGGGGAGCAGGTCGGGATCCTCTTGAGGAGCCTTTCCCATCTCTTCCGAGGAGAACCGGCGGATCGGAGCCATGGCAACTGGGCAAGCGAGGAGGAGGAGAAGCGAAGGATAGCACGGAAGGCGCGCCGTTCGTGCACTTATAGCCGGGCGAAGGCCAACCGTCGGGCCTCCACGATCACCGGTAATCATGGTGAGGAGTCCTGGATTAGGGGTGTCGGATAGCGGACTACCATCATCACCGAACTACCATCACCGGACTATCATCATCGACCGGACTCCAAGACTATGAAGATACAAGATTGAAGACTTCGCCCCATGTCCGGATGGGACTTTCCTTGGCGTGGAAGGCAAGCTTGGAAATACGGATATGTAGATCTCCTACCATTGTAACCGACTCTATGTAACCCTAGCCCTCTCCGGTGTCTATATAAACCGGATGGCTCTAGTCCGTAGAACAACAACAACAACAACAACCCTTACAATCATACCATAGGCTAGCTTCTAGGGTTTAGCCTCCTTGATCTCGTGGTAGATCCACTCTTGTAAACATCCACAATATCAATATCAATCAAGCAGGACGTAGGGTTTTACCTCCATCAAGAGGGCCCGAACCTGGGTAAAACATCGTGTCCCTTGTCTCCTGTTACCATCCGCCTAGACGCACAGTTCGGGACCCCCTACCCGAGATCCGCCGGTTTTGACACCGACATTGGTGCTTTCATTGAGAGTTCCTCTGTGTCGTCACCGATAGGCGTGATGGCCTCTTCAATCGATAACGATGCAGTCCTGGGTGAGACTTTTCTCCCCGGACAGATCTTAGATTCGGGCGGCTTCGCATCCTGGGCCAACTCACTTGGCCATCTAGAGCAGATCGAAGCTCACGCCCTGGCCGTCGGTCAGGTTTGAAGCCTAAACTTCACGGCCGATATCCACGGGACTTGATCTTGATGGACTGAGCCACAGCCGGCGTGCGCGTTGTCACGATGGGCATGACCTAACTCTGCCGCGGACAGCACCTTGAGGGCGACACGAACCCACTCCGACCCATAGTCCGGAGCCGATCGCTCGGATCGAGGGCGGATGGCTGGACACCGCCTCGGAGCTGCAACTTCTACGGCGATGGGCAACACTTACCTTGTCCCGCATAAAGCTCGCATGACTCGAGGTGCGGACTCTCTGCGGACTCCGAACCTCCTGCGCCCTGCCGGTCGAATCCGATTGGGCGCCCGATCATGGAATTCACCGCTGCGGACATCTTTCGGCTTTTCGCCTTGGCGATATCATAAATTCACTGAAGCATCTCTCGCTATCTCGGAGAACCCTGGCATACTACGGCCAGAGATGGTTGGGACGCAGACGGCGAAGAAATTTGAGCCCACCCACCACCCACCGTAGCCACCGTCAGCGATTTAACCGGCGTGCTCGACTACGACTCGAAGACATCGACGGTATGGACGACGATGCCGGATACTACCAAGAACCAGTGCCCACAGGACAATGGAAGACCACCTCGTCATACGACATATACATGGTGGACACCCCAAAAGATGGGGACGGCGAAGAAGCAACGGAGGCTGATTCCTTAAAGAAACAGCCCAAGCGCCGACGTCAGCGGCGCCGCTCTAAATCCCGCCACGGCAAGAATGGAGATTCCGGCACAGGAGATAATAACACCCCAGAAAGTGCCGAAGACAACCCCTTCTAGCACGATCCAGCGCAGGAGGAGGCAGAAGCAAGCCCTCACGAGAGGCGGCGCATTTAAGAGGTCGAGGATGACAATTACTTACCTCCCTCCGGAGACGAGGCAAGCCTCGGCGACGACTTAATTCGTCGTGCACGAGGATCCCGTCGAACAAGAGCGTTTCAGACGCAGGCTAATGGCCACGGCAAACAACCTAAAGAAAAAGCAGCAACAGCTTCAAGCTGATCAAGACCTACTGGCCGACAGATGGACCAAGGTCCTCGCGGCCGAAGAGTATGAATGCCCCTCCAAAAGTTACCGAAAACGCAAGTTGCTCCCCCGACTAGAGGAGGAAGCGTACAAACCTGCATCACCAGCGCTGTCGGGCAGACCGACCACCTCGTGGCCGTGACAGAGAGGCGTGCAAGCCCTCCACCAAAACCGTACCCCGGCATCGCTCAAAAAGCATGAAGCTACGGGGGAACGCGCCGGACTTGCGGGATATATTGGAGGACAAGGCAAGACAATCCAGATCTATCTATGGATCACGCGAGCGCCCCAAGACCCACGACGAATACCGTCGCGCCGGATACAACTACTCCGGCCGGGCCGAACACAGCAGACAACGCTCTCTCGAGCTACGTCGCGATATTGCTCAATACAGAGGCGCCGCACACCCACAATGCTTCATTGACGAAGTAATGGATCATCAAATCCCTGAAGGGTTTAAACCCGTTAATATCGAATCCTACGATGGCACAACAGACCCCGCGGTTTGGATTGAGGATTATCTCCTGTTGGGGAACGTTGCAGAAAATTAAAATTTTTCCTACGGTTTCACCAAGATCCATCTATGAGTTCCTCTAAGCAACGAGTCAAGGGAGTGAGTTTGCATCTACATACCACTTGTAGATCGAAAAGGAAGCGTTCAAGGGATGGTGATGATGGAGTCGTACTCGCCGTGATTCGGATCACCGATGACCAAGTGCTGAACGGACAGCACCTCGCGTTCAACACACGTGCAGATGCAGACGGACGTCTCCTCCGTCTTGATCCAGCAAGGAGGAAGGAGAGGTTGAGCAAGACAGCTCCAACGGCAGCATGGCGTGGTGTGGTTGGTGCAGCAATAATCCGGCAGAGCCGCCAAGCACGCACGGAGGAGGAGAGGTGTTGGGGAGGGAGGGCTGCGCCTTGGCTTGTGTATGCAGCCTCCCTCACCCATCTATTTATAGGGGAAGGGGCAGGGGCGGCCCCTCTAGATGGGAATCTAGAGGGGGGCGGCCAGGAGAGGGTGGCTTGCCCCCCAAGCAAGGCGCCCCTCTAGGGTTCCCCCAAACCCTAGGCGCAAGGGCCCAAGGGGGTGCGCCCAGCCACCAGGGGCTGGCTCCTTTCCCCACGCAGCCCATGTGGCCCCCGAGGGGTGGCCCTCCCGTGGACCTCCGGAACCCTTCCAGGTGGCCCCGGTACAATACCGGTACGCCCCCGAAACTTTCCGGTGTCCGCTTGTCAACTTCCCATATATAAATCTTTACCTCCGGACCCTTCCGGAACTCCTCGTGATGTCCGAGATCTCATCCGGGACTCCGAACAACATTCGGTAATCACATACAAGTCTTCCTAATAACCATAGCGTCACCGAACCTTAAGTGTATAGACCCTACGGGTTGGAGACATGCGAACATGACCGAGACGCTCTCGGTCAATAACCAACAGCGGATCTGGATACCCATGTTGGCTCTCACATGCTCCTCGATGATGTCATCGGATGAACCACGATGTCGAGGATTAAAGCAACCCGTATACTATTCCCTTTGTCGACGGTATGTTACTTGCCCGAGACTCGATCGTCGGTATCCCAATACCTCGTTCAGTCTCGTTTCGGCAAGTCACTTTACTCGCACCGTAATGCATGATCCGTGACCGGACACTTGGTCACTTTGAGCTCATTATGATGATGCACTACCGAGTGGGCCGGTGATACCTCTCCGTCATACGGAGTGACAAATCCTCGTCTCGATCCGTGTCAACCCAGAGACACTTTCGAGATACCTATAGTGCACCTTTATAGTCACCCGATTACGTTGTGACGTTTGGTACACCAAAGCACTCCTACGGTATCCGGGAGTTACACGATCTCATGGTCTAAGGAAGAGATACTTGACATTGGAAAAGCTCTAGCAAAACGAACTACGATCTTGTGCTATGCTTAGGATTGGGTCTTGTCCATCACATCATTCTCCTAATGATGTGATCCCGTTATCAATGACATCCAATGTCCATAGTCGAAACCATGACTATCTATTGACCAACGAGCTAGTCAACTAGAGGCTCACTAGGGACGTATTGTGGTCTATGTATTCACACATGTATTACGATTTCCGGATAATACAATTATAGCATGAATAAAAGACAATTATCATGAACAAGGAAATATAATAATAATGCTTTTATTATTGCCTCTAGGGCATATTTCCAACAGTCTCCCACTTGCACTAGAGTCAATAATCTAGTTACATTGTGATGAATCGAACACCCATAGAGTTCATGTGTTGATCATGTTTTGCCCGCGGAAGAGGTTTAGTCAACGGATCTGCGACATTCAGATCAGTATGCACTTTACAAATTTCTATGTCTCCATTCTGAACATTTTCATGGATGGAGTTGAAGCGACGCTTGATGTGCTCGGTCTTCTTGTGAAACCAGGCTCCTTGGCAAGTGCAATAGCTCGGTGTTGTCACGAGAAGAGTTTGATCGGCCCCGACGCATTGGGTATGACTCCTAGGTCGGTGATGAACTCCTTCACCCAAATTGCTTCATGCGCTGCCTCCGAGGCTGCCATGTACTCCGCTTCACATGTAGATCCCGCCACGACGCTTCGCTTGCAGCTGCACCAGCCTTCTTGCTCCACCATTCAACATATACACGTATCCGGTTTGTGACTTAGAGTCATCCAGATCTGTGTCGAAGCTAGCATCGGCGTAACCCTTTACGACGAGCTCTTCGTCACCTCCATAAGCGAAACATGTCCTTTGTCCTTTTCGGTACTTTAGGATATTCTTGACCGCTGTCCGGTGTTCCTTGCGGGATTACTTTGGTACCTTCCTACCAAACTTACGGCAAGGTTTACATCAGTCCTGTACACAGCATAGCATACATAATAGATCCTATGGCTGAAGCATAGGGATGACACTCATCTCTTCTTTATCTTTTGTCGTGGTGGGCATTGAGCCGAGCTCAATCTCACACCTTGCAATACAGGCAAGAACCCCTTCTTGGACTGATCCATTTTGAACTTCTTCAAAATCTTATCAAGGTATGTGCTTTGTGAAAGACCTATGAGGCGTCTCGATCTATCTCTATAGATCTTGATGCCTAATATATAAGCAGCTTCTCCAAGGTCCTTCATTGAAAAACACTTATTCAAGTAGGCCTTAATGCTGTCCAAGAATTCTATATCATTTCCCATCAAAAGTATGTCATCTACATATAATATGAGAAATGCTATAGAGCTCCCACTCACTTTCTTGTAAACGGGCTTCTCCATAAGTCGCATAAACCCAAACGCTTTGATCATCTCATCAAAGCGAATGTTCCAACTCCGAGATGCTTGCACCAGCCCATAAATGGATCGCTGGAGCTTGCATACTTTGTCAGCATTCTTAGGATCGACAAAACCTTCCGGCTGCATCATATACAGCTCTTCCTTAAGATAACCGTTAAGGAACGCTGTTTTGACGTCCATCTGCCATATCTCATAATCATAGTATGCGGCAATTGCTAACATGATTCGGACGGACTTAAGCTTCGCTACGGGAGAGAAAGTCTCATCGTAGTCAATCCCTTGAACTTGCCGATAACCCTTAGCGACAAGTCGAGCTTTATAGATGGTGACATTACCATCCGCGTCCGTCTTCTTCTTAAAGATCCATTTGTTTTCTATCGCTCACCGATCATTGGGCAAGTCAGTCAAAGTCCATACTTTGTTTTCATACATGGATTCTATCTCGGATTTCATGGCTTCTAGCCATTTGTTGGAATCTGGGCCCGCCATCGCTTCTTCATAGTTCGAAGGTTCACCGTTGTCTAACAACATGATTTCCGTGACAGGGTTGCCGTACCACTCAGTGCGGAACGTGTCCTTGTGGACCACGAAGTTCAAGAGCAACTTGATCCGAAGTACCTTGATCATCATCATTATTTTCCTCTTCAATTGGTGTAGGCATCACAGGAACATTTTCCTGAGCTGCACTACTTTCCCGTTCAAGAGGTAGTACTTCATCGAGTTCTACTTTCCTCCCACTTACTTCTTTCGAGAGAAACTCTTTTTCCAGAAAGGATCCGTTCTTGGCAACAAAGATCTTGCCCTCGGATCTTAAGTAGAAGGTATACCCTATGGTTTCCTTAGGGTATCCTATGAAGACGCATTTTTCCGACTTGGGTTCGAGCTTTTCAGGTTGAAGTTTCTTGACATAAGCATCGCATCCCCAAACTTTTAGAAACGACAGCTTAGGTTTCTTCCCAAACCATAATTCATACGGTGTCGTCTCAATGGATTTAGACGGTGCCCTATTTAAAGTGAATGTAGCTGTCTCTAGAGCGTATCCCCAAAATGATAGCGGTAAATCGGTAAGAGACATCATAGACCGCACCATATCCAATAGAGTGCGATTACGACGTTCGGACACACCGTTCGCTGAGGTGTTCAGCGGCGTGAGTTGTGAAACGATTCCACATTTCCTTAAGTGTGTACCAAATTCATGACTTAAATATTCTCCTCCACGATCGATCGTAAGAATTTTATCTTTCGGTCACGTTGATTCTCTACCTCATTCTGAAATTCCTTGAACTTTTCAAAGGTCTCGGACTTGTGTTTCATCAAGTAGACATACCCATATCTACTCAAGTCATCGTGAGAGTGAGAACATAACGATATCCTCCATGAGCCTCAACACTCATTGGACCGCACACATCGGTATGTATGATTTCCAACAAGTTGGTTGCTCGCTCCATTGTTCCGGAGAACGGAGTCTTGGTCATTTTGCCCATGAGGCATGGTTCGCATGTGTCAAATGATTCATAATCGAGAGACTCTAAAAGTCCATCAGATGGAGCTTCTTCATGCGCTTGACACCAATGTGACCAAGGCGGCAAGTGCCACAAGTATGTGGGACTATCGTTATCAACTTTACATCTTTTGGTATTCACGCTATGAATATGTGTAACATTACGCCGAGATTCATTAAGAATAAACCATTGACCATTGGAGCATGACCATAAAACATATCTCTCATATAAATAGAACAACCATTATTCTCGGATTTAAATGAGTAGCCATCTCGTATCAAACGAGATCCAGATACAATGTTCATGCTCAAACTTGGCACCAAATAACAATTATTAAGGTTCAAAACTAATCCCATAGGTAAATGTAGAGGTAGCGTGCGACGGCGATCACATCGACTCTGGAACCATTCCCGAGCGCATCGTCACCTCATCCTTCGCCGATCTCCGCTTATTCCGCAGCTCCTGCTGTGAGTTACAAATATGAGCAACGGCACCGGTATCAAATACCCGGAGTTACTACGAGTAATCGGTAAGGTACACATCAATTACATGTATATCAAATATACCTTTGGTGTTGCCGGCCTTCTTATCCGCTAAGTATTTGGGGCAGTTCCGCTTCAAATGACCCTTCCCTTGCAATAAAAGCACTCTGTCTCGTGCTTGGGTCCATTCTTTGACTTCTTCCGGCAGAACTGGTTTTCGGGCGCGGCAACATCTTTGCCGCCCTTCTTGAAGTTCTTCTTACCCTTGCCCTTCTTGAACTTAGTGGTCTTATTGACCATCAACACTTGATGTTCTTTCTTGATTTCAACCTCTGCTGACTTGAGATTGAGAATACTTCGGAATGGTCTTCACCATCCCCGCATATTGTAGTTCATCACAAAGCTCTTGTAGCTTGGTGGGAGCGATCAAGGATTCTGTCAATGACCGCCTCGTCCGGGAGGTTTATGTCTAGCTGGGACAAAGCGGTTGTGCAACCTGGACATTTTGAGTATGTGCTCACTTGTGTAACTGTTTTCCTCCATCTTACAACTATAGAACTTGTCGGAGACTTCATATCTCTCGACCGGGCATGAGCTTGAAAACTAGTTTCAGCTCCTCGAACATCTCATATGCTCCGTGTTGCTCAAAACGCTTTTGGAGCCCGGTTCTAAGCTGTAAAGCATGCCACATCGAACGAGGGAGTAATCATCAAGACGAGACCGCCAAGCATTCATAATGTCTTGGTTCTCTCGACGGAGCGTCACCTAGCGGTCCTTCTAGGACATATTGTTTCTGGCAGCTATGAGGATGATCTCGTGTTCGGACCCAGTCCGTATAGTTGCTGCCATCATCTTTCAGCTTGGTTTTCTAGGAACGCGTTGAAGTTCAAGTTGACATGAGCGTTGGCCATTTGATCTACAAGACATATTGTGCAAAAGTTTTAGACTAAGTTCATGATAATTAAGTTCATCTAATCAAATTATTTCAATGAACTCCCACTCAGATTAGACATCCTCTAGTCATCTAAGTGTTACACGATCCGAGTCGACTAGGCCGTGTCCGATCATCACGTGAGACGGACTAGTCATCGTCGGTGAACATTCTCATGTTGATCGTATCTTCCATACGACTCGTGTTCGACCTTTCGGTCTCCGTGTTCCGAGGCCATGTCTGTACATGCTAGGCTCGTCAAGTTAACCCTAAGTGTTTTGCATGTGTAAAACTGTCTTACACCGTTGTATGTGAACGTAAGGATCTATCACACCGATCATCACGTGGTGCTTCAAACGACGAACTTTAGCAACGGTGCACGCTTAGGGAGAACACTTCTTGAAATTGTTGTAAGGATCATCTTATTTACTACCGTCGTTCTAAGTAAACAAGATGCATAAACATAATAAACATCACATGCAATTATATAGTAGTGACATGATATGGCCAATATCATATAGCTCCATTGATCTCCATCTTCGGGGCTCCATGATCATCTTGTCACCGACATGACACCATGATCTCCATCATCGTGTCTTCATGAAGTTGTCACGCCAACGACTACTTCTACTTCTATGGCTAACGCGTTTAGCAATAAAGTAAAGTAATTTACATGGCGTTCTTCAATGACACGAGGTCATACAAAAATAAAGACAACTCCTATGGCTCCTGCCGGTTGTCATACTCATCAACATGCAAGTCATGATTCCTATTACAAGAACATGATCTCATACATCACAATATGTCATTCATCATTCATCACAACTTGGCCATATCACATCACATGACAATTGCTGCAAAAACAAGTTAGACGTCCCCTAATTGTTGTTGCATCTTTTACGTGGCTGCAATTGGGTTCTAGCAAGAACATTATCTTACCTACGAATAACCACAACGTGATTTTGTCAACTTCTATTTACCCTTCATAGGACCCTTTTCATCGAATCCGCTCCAACTAAAGTGGGAGAGATAGACACCCGCCAGCCACCTTATGCAACTAGTGCATGTTAGTCGGTGGAACCGGTCTCACGAAGCGTCACGTAAGGTTGGTCCGGGCCGCTTCATCCCACAATACCGCTGGAAGCAAGATAAGACTAGTAGCGGCAAGCAAGTTGACAAGATCTCGCCCACAACCAAATTGTGTTCTACTCGTGCAATAGAGAACTACGATAGACCTAGCTCATGATGCCTTTGTTGGGGAACGTTGCGAAAATTAAAAATTTCCTACGGTTTCACCAAGATCCATCTATGAGTTCATCTAAGCAACGAGTCAAGGGGTGAGTTTGCATCTACATACCACTTGTAGATCGAAAGTGCGAAGCTGTTCAAGGGGATGGTGATGAGGAGTCGACTCGCCGTGATTCGGATCACCGATGACCAAGTGCTGGCGGACAGCACCTCCGCGCTCAACACACGTGACGGTATGGATGACGCCTCCTCCGCCTTGATCCAGCAAGGAGGAAGGAGAGGTTGAGGAAGACAGCTCCAACGGCAGCACGACGCGTGGTGTGGTTGGTGCAAGATAATCCGGCAGAGCTTCGCCAAGCACGACGGAGGAGGAGAGGTGTTGGGAGGGAGGGCTGCGCCTTGGCTTGTGTATGCAGCCTCCCTCACACCTCTATTTATAGGGGAAGGGCAGGGGCGGCCCCTCTAGATGGGAATCTAGAGGGGGGGGCGGCGGCCGGGGGGTGGCTTGCCCCCCAAGGGGGCGCCCCTCAGGGTTCCCCAAACCCTAGGCGCAAGGGCCCAAGGGGGTGCGCCCAGCCCACCGTGGGCTGGCTCCTTCCCCACGCAGCCCATGTGGCCCCAGGGAGGGGTGGCCTCCGGTGGACCTCGGAACCCTTCGGTGGCCCGTACAATACCGATATGCCCCAAACTTTCCGGTGTCCGCTTGACAACTTCCCATATATAAATCTTTACCTCCGACCTTCGGAACTCCTCGTGACGTCCGGGATCTCATCGGGACTCAACAACATTCGGTAATCACATACAAGTCTTCCTAATAACCCTAGCGCCACCGAACCTTAAGTGTGTAGACCCTACGGGTTCGGGAGACATGCGACATACATGACCGAGACACTCTCGGTCAATAACCAACAAGCGGATCTGGATACCCATGTTGGCTCCTACATGCTCCTCGATGATGTCATCGGATGAACCACGATGTCGAGGATTCAAGCAACCCGTATACTATTCCCTTTGTCGACGGTATGTTACTTGCCCGAGACTCGATCGTCGGTATCCCAATACCTCGCTCAGTCTCGTTATCGCAAGTCACTTTACTGCGTCAGTAATGCATGATCCGTGACGGACACTTGGTCACTTTGAGCTCATTATGATGATGCACTACCGAAAGTGGGCCCAGTGATACCTCTCCGTCATACGGAGTGACAAATCCTGTCTCGATCCGTGTCAACCCAGCAGACACTTTCGAGATACCCGTAGTGCACCTTTATAGTCACCCGATTACGTTGTGACGCTTGGTACACCCAAAGCACTCCTACGGTATCCGGAGTTACACGATCTCATGGTCTAAGGAAGAGATACTTGACATTGGAAAAGCTCTAGCAAAACGAACTACACGATCTTGTGCTATGCTTAGGATTGGGTCTTGTCCATCACATCATTCTCCTAATGATGTGATCCGCTGTCAATGACATCCAATGTCCATAGTCGAAACCATGACTATCTATTGACCAACGAGCTAGTCAACTAGAGGCTCACTAGGGACGTATTGTGGTCTATGTATTCACACATGTATTACGATTTCCGGATAATACAATTATAGCATGAATAAAAGACAATTATCATGAACAAGGAAATATAATAATAATGCTTTTATTATTGCCTGTAGGGCATATTTCCAACAGTCTCCCACTTGCACTAGACTCAATAATCTAGTTACATTGTGATGAATCGAACACCCATAGAGTTCATGTGTTGATCATGTTTTGCCCATGAAGAGGTTTAGTCAACGGATCTGCGACATTCGGATCCGTATGCACTTTACAAATTTCTATGTCTCCATTTCGAACATTTTCATGGATGGAGTTGAAGCGACGCTTGATGTGCCTGGTCTTCTTGTGAAACCTGGGCTCCTTGGCAAGTGCAATAGCTCCGGTGTTGTCACGGAAGAGTTTGATCGGCCCCGACGCATTGGGTATGACTCTAGGTCGGTGATGAACTCCTTCATCCAAATTGCTTCATGCGCTGCCTCCGAGGCTGCCATGTACTCCGCTTCACATGAAGATCCCGCCACGACGCTTCGCTTGGCAGCTGCACCAGCCTTCGCTCCACCATTCAACATATACACGATCCGGTTTGTGACTTAGAGTCACCCAGATCTGTGTCAAAGCTAGCGCCGACGTAACCCTTTCATTGACGAGCTCTTCGTCACCTCCATAAACGAGAAACATGTCCTTCGTCCTTTTCGGTACTTTAGGATATTCTTGACCGCTGTCGGTGTTCCTTGCGGGATTACTTTGGTACCTTCCTACCAAACTTACGGCAAGGTTTACATCAGGTCCGTACACAGCATGGCATACATAATAGATCCTATGGCTGAAGCATAGGGATGACACTCATCTCTTCTTTATCTTTTGCCGTGGTCGGGCATTGAGCCGAGCTCAATCTCACACCTCGCAATACAGGAAAGAACCCCTTCTTGGATTGATCCATTTTGAACTTCTTCAAAATCTTATCAAGGTATGTGCTTTGTGAAAGACCTATGAGGCGTCTCGATCTATCTCTATAGATCTTGATGCCTAATATATAAGCAGCTTCTCCAAGGTCCTTCATTGAAAAACACTTATTCAAGTAGGCCTTAATGCTGTCCAAGAATTCTATATCATTTCCCATCAAAAGTATGTCATCTACATATAATATGAGAAATGCCACTGAGCTCCCACTCACTTTCTTGTAAACGCAGGCTTCTCCATAAGTCATAAGATAAACCCAAACGCTTTGATCATCTCATCAAAGCGAATGTTCCAACTCAAGATGCTTGCACCAGCCCATAAATGGATCGCTGGAGCTTGCATACTTTGTCAACATTCTTAGGATCGACAAAACCTTCGGCTGCATCATATACAGCTCTTCCTTAAGATAACCGTTAAGGAACGCTGTTTTGACGCCCATCCGCCATATCTCATAATCATAGTATGCGGCAATTGCTAACATGATTCGGACGGACTTAAGCTTCGCTACGGGAGAGAAAGTCTCATCGTAGTCAATCCCTTGAACTTGCCGATAACCCTTAGCGACAAGTCGAGCTTTATAGATGGTGACATTACCATCCGCGTCCGTCTTCTTCTTAAAGATCCATTTGTTTTCTATCGCTCGCCGATCATTGGGCAAGTCATCAAAGTCCATACTTTGTTTTCATACATGGATTCTATCTCGGATTTCATGGCCTCTAGCCATTTGTTGGAATCTGGGCCCGCCATCGCTTCTTCATAGTTCGAAGGTTCACCGTTGTTCAACAACATGATTTCCAGGACAGGGTTGCGTACCACTGCAGTGCGGAACGTGTCCTTGTGGACCTCAATGAGTTCAAGAGCAACTTGATCCAAGTACCTTGATCATCATCATTATTTTCCTCTTCGGTTGGTGTAGGCATCACAGAACATTTTCCTGAACTACACTACTTTCCTGCTCAAGAGGTAGTACTTCATCAAGTTCTACTTTCCTCCCACTTACTTCTTTCGAGAGAAACTCTTTTTCCGTAAAGGATCCGTTCTTGGCAACAAAGATCTTGCCCTCGGATCTTATGTAGAAGGTATACCCTATGGTTTCCTTAGGGTATCCTATGAAGACGATTTTTCCGACTTGGGTTCGAGCTTTTCAGGTTGAAGTTTCTTGACATAAGCATCGCATCCCCAAACTTTTAGAAACGATAGCTTAGGTTTCTTCCCAAACCATAATTCATACGGTGTCGCCTCAACGGATTTAGACGATGCCCTATTTAAAGTGAATGTAGTTGTCTCTAGAGCGTATCCCCAAAATGATAGCGTAAATCGGTAAGAGACATCATAGACCGCACCATATCCAATAGAGTGCGACACGACGCTCGGACACACCGTTCTGTTGAGGTGTTCCAGCGGCGTGAGTTGTGAAACGATTCCACATTTCCTTAAGTGTGTACCAAATTCATGACTTATGTATTCTCCTCCACGATCGATCGTAGGAATTTTATCTTCGGTCACGTTGATTCTCTACCTCATTCTGAAATTCCTTGAACTTTTCAAAGGTCTCGGACTTGTGTTTCATTAAGTAGACATACCCATATCTACTCAATTCATCTGTGAGAGTGAGAACATAACGATATCCTCCATGAGCCTCAACACTCATTGGACCGCATACATCGGTATGTATGATTTCCAACAAGTTGGTTGCTCGCCCATTGTTCCGGAGAACGGAGTCTTGGTCATTTTGCCCATAAGGCATGGTTCGCATGTGTCAAATGATTCATAATCGAGAGACTCTAAAAGTCCATCAGCATGGAGCTTCTTCATGCGCTTGACACCAATGTGACCAAGGAGGCAGTGCCACAAGTATGTGGGACTATCGTTATCAACTTTACATCTTTTTGTATTCACGCTATGAATATGTGTAACACTACGCTCGAGATTCATTAAGAATAAACCATTGACCATTGGAGCATGACCATAAAACATATCTCTCATATAAATAGAACAACCATTATTCTCGGATTTAAATGAGTAGCCATCTCGTATCAAACGAGATCCTGATACAATGTTCATGCTCAAACTTGGCACTAAGTAACAATTATTGAGGTTTAAAACTAGTCCCGTAGGTAAATGTAGAGGTAGCGTGCCGACGGCGATCACATCGACCTTGGAACCATTCCCGACACGCATCGTCACCTCGTCCTTCGCCAGTCTCCGTTTATTCCGCAGCTCCTGCTGTGAGTTACAAATATGAGCAACGGCACCGTATCAAATACCCGGGAGTTACTACGAGTACCGGTAAGGTACACATCAATTACATGTATATCAAATATACCTTTGGTGTTGCCGGCCTTCTTGTCCGCTAAGTATTTGGGGCAGTTCCGCTTCGATGACCCTTCCCTTGCAATAAAAGCACTGTCTCGTGCTTGGGTCCATTCTTTGACTTCTTCCGGCAACTTGCTTATCGGGCGCTGCAACATATTTGCCGTCCTTCTTGAAGTTCTTCTTACCCTTGCCCTTCTTGAACTTAGTGGTCTTATGGACCATCAACACTTGATGTTCTTTCTTGATTTCAACCTCTCACGACTTCAAGATTGAGAATACTTGAGAATGGTCTTCACCATCCCCGCATATTGTAGTTCATCACAAAGCTCTTGTAGCTTGGTGGGAGCGATCAAGGATTCTGTCAATGACCGCCTCGTCCAGGAGGTTTATGTCCACTGGGACAGTAAAGCAGCAACCAGACATTTTGAGTATGTGCTCACCGATGTAACTGTTTTCCTCCATTTTACAACTATAGAATTTGTCGGAGACTTCATATCTCTCGACCCGGCATGAGCTTGAAAACTAGTTTCAGCTCCTCGAACATCTCATATGCTCCGTGTTGCTCAAAACGCTTTTGGAGCCCCGGTTCTAAGCTGTAAAGCATGCCGACTTTGAACGAGGGAGTAATCATCAGCACGAGACTGCCAAGCATTCATAATGTCTTGGTTCTCTCGACGGAGCGCCACCTAGCGGTCCTTCTAGGACATATTGTTTCTGGTAGCTATGAGGATGATCTCGTGTTCCGGACCCATCCAGATAGTTGCTGCCGTCATCTTTCAGCTTGGTTTTCTAGGAGCGTTGAAGTTCAAGTTGACATGAGCGTTGGCCATTTGATCTACAAGACATATTGTGCAAAAGTTTTAGACTAAGTTCATGATAATTAAGTTCATCTAATCAAATTATTTCAACGAACTCCCTCTCAGATTAGACATCCCTCTAGTCATCTAAGTGTTACACGATCCGAGTCGACTAGGCCGTGTCCGATCATCACGTGAGACGGACTAGTCATCGTCGGTGAACATTCTCATGTTGATCGTATCTTCCATACGACTCGTGTTCGACCTTTCGGTCTCCGTGTTCCGAGGCCATGTCTGTACATGCTAGGCTCGTCAAGTTTTACCCTAAGTGTTTTGCATGTGTAAAACTGTCTTACACCCGTTGTATGTGAACGTAGGATCTATCACACCCGATCATCACGTGGTGCTTCAAACGATTTAACTTTAGCAACGGTGCACGTTAGGGAGAACACTTCTTGAAATTGTTTAAGGATCATCTTATTTACTACCGTCATTCTAAGTAAACAAGATGCATAAACATAATAAACATCACATGAAATTATATAGTGACATGATATGGCCAATATCATATAGCTCCATTGATCTCCATCTTCGGGCTCCATGATCATATTGTCACCGCATGACACCATGATCTCCATCATCATGATCTCCATCATCGTGTCTTCATGAAGTTGTCACGCCTAACGACTACTTCTACTTCTATGGCTAACGTGTTTAGCAATGAAGTAAAGTAATTTACATGGCGTTCTTCAATGACACGTAGGTCATACAAAAATAAAGACAACTCCTATGGCTCTCGCGGTTGTCATACTCATCGACATGCAAGTCGTGATTCCTATTACAAGAACATGATCTCATACATCACAATATGTCATTCATCATTCATCACAACTTGGCCATATCACATCACATGACAATTGCTGCAAAAACAAGTTAGACGTCCTCTAATTGTTGTTGCATCTTTTACGTGGCTGCAATTGGGTTCTAGCAAGAACGTTATCTTACCTACGAATAACCACAACGTGATTTTGTCAACTTCTATTTACGACTCCGAAGACATCGACGGTATGGACGACGATGCCGGAGACTACCAAGAACCAGTGCCTACAGGACACTGGAAGACCACCTCGTCATACGACATATACATGGTGGACACCCCAAAAGATGGGGACGGCAAAGAAGCAGCGGAGGCCGATTCCTTAAAGAAACAGCCCAAGCGCCGACGTCAACGGCGCCGGTCTAAATCCTGCCACGGCAAGAATGGAGATTCCGCACAGAGATAATAACACCCCGAAAGTGCGAAGACAACCCTCCAAAGACAATCCAGCGCAGGAGGAGGGAAGCAAGCCCTCACGAGAGGGCGGCATTTAAGAGGTCGAGGATGACAATTACTTACCTCCCTCCGGAGACGAGGCAAGTTCTCGACGGACGCACTTAATTCTGTGCTCGAGGATCCCGCTGAACAAGAGAGTTTCAGATGCAGGCTAATGGCCACGGCAAACAGCCTAAAGAAAAAGTAGCAACAGCTTCAAGCTGATCAAGACCCTTGGCCGACAGATAGACCGAGGTCCTCGCGTCAAGAGTATGAATGCCCCTCCAAAAGTTACCCAAAACGCAAGTTGCTCCACCGACTAGAGGAGGAAGCGTACAAACCTGCATCACCAGCGACTGTCGGCAGACCGACCACCTCATGGCGCGACAGAGGCGGCAAGCCCTCCACTAAAACCGCATACCCAAGATCGCTCAAAAAGCTGAAGCTACGGGAACGCGCCGACTTGCGGGATATATTGAGGACAAGGCAAGACAATCCAGATCTATCTATGGATCACGCGAGCGCCTCCAAGACCCACGACGAATACCGTCGCGCGGATACAACTA
This sequence comes from Aegilops longissima, assembly GCA_021605205.1. Taxonomy (NCBI): domain Eukaryota; kingdom Viridiplantae; phylum Streptophyta; class Magnoliopsida; order Poales; family Poaceae; genus Aegilops; species Aegilops longissima. The sequence continues at coordinate 350,389,127 of CM038679.1, forward strand.
CTCCGCCGGGCGAACACAGCAGATAACGCCTCTCGAGCTACGCCGCGATATTGCTCAATACAGATGCGCCGACACCCACTATGCTTCATTGACGAAGTAATGGATCATCAAATCCTCAAGGGTTTAAACCTCTAATATCGAATCCCACGATGGCACAACAGACCCCGCGGTTTGGATTGAGGATTATCTCCTCCATATACATATGGCCCGCGCAATGATCTTCACGCCATCAAATATCTCCCTCAAGCTTAAAGGACCAGCTCGGCATTGGCTTAACAGCCTGCCCGCAGAGTCAATTGATGTTGGGAAGACCCGAAGCCGCATTCCTCGACAACTTCTGTGGCACGATAAAGTGCGACCACGGACGCAGTTGACCTAAGCCACATAATCCAGCAGCCGCATTTAATCGCCAGCAATTCGGACACGGTTCTTAACAAAGAAAAATCAAATCGCCGATCGTCCGGATCTTTGAGGCACTCGCTGCCTTCAAACATAACATCCGCGACGAGTGGCGGCCCGCACCTAGGACGGAGAAGCGAAATACATGGCATCCTCACATCACTCATGACCCGCTTCGCGGGAGAGGATAGCTGGCTAGCTCGCAGCAACAACCTCGGCAAAAATGCCGGCAGTCCGGATACCAAGGACCGCAATGGCAGGTTGCATCGAAACAAAACAAACGCCGATTAACGGCGACAAAGAATGAAGATACGGCAGTCAACGCCGGATTCCGAGGCTCCAAGCTCGGTCAACGGAAGAAGCCATTCACAAGAACCACTCGGGCCCGCCCAATTTGGACCGAATACTCGACCGCTCTGTCAAATACATGGAACCCCGAAAAGCCAGCTAACCACACCAACAGAGATTGTTGGGTATTCAAGCAGGCAAATTAATCGCCAAAACAAAGGACAAAGGACTACAGCGATGATGAGGAAGAGACCCGACCGCCCGAACAATAGAGGACAAAAGGATTCCCCCTCAAGTTCGGACGGTAAACATGATATACGCAACGATATTCCCAAGAGGGAGGAAGCGTGCACTAAGGGACGATACGCGATGGAGCCATCGCCCCAAAATTCAACCCATGGTCCTCTTGCCCCATCACTTTCGATCGAAGAGACCATCCGACCAAGATCCGCCATGGCGGATTCGCCGCATTGGTTTTAGACCCAATCATCGATGGATTTCACCTCACGAGAGTCCCGATGGACGGCGGCAGAGCCTGAACCTGCTTTATCGGGATATAGTGCGCAAGATGGGCATAGACCCTTCAAGGATTAAACCTACAAAGACAACCTTCAAAGGCGTCATACCGGTGTCGAGGCCAGTTGTGCGAGCTCGATTACATCGAAGTGGTCTTCGATCCCGGATAATTTCAAGCGAGGAGTTAATCTTGACATAGTCCCGCTCCGCAGCGGCTATCACGCTCTACTCGGACGAACCGTGTTCGCAAAATTCAACGCGTGCCGCATTATGCATACCTTAAGCTCAAGATGCCAGGCCTCGTGGAGTCATCACGGTCAATGGAAACACGGAACGCCCTCCGAACGGAGGAACATACAGCGACTCTCGCGGTAAGTACTGAGCAGCCTTTTAAGGCAATTTTCGAGTCCGGCCGTAAACGACCGGACACGCCAAACGCGCCCGAGCAACATCAACCAAGACCACCGCACGCCCGAGCACGCCGTAGTAATGCGGCCTCAACCCCAGCCCTCGCAAAATTGTAAGACAAACTCTCCACAGACATAATTACGCCTGGAGATACCATGGGCATAGGGGAAAGGCACAACCACAACAGACCCAGAGTGCGGTTCGACCACACCAGGCTCCCAAGTGTGTCGCTTTTTTTATCTTTTATTTCTTTTTTTACAGAACTCGTCCGCGCGAACCTGCCGAACTCATGATGCAACAGCCGAGGGAAGGACAAAGGCGCGATTTAACACTCGGTGGTCTCCATCACGAGCATTAAAATTGTTAAATACAACATTCCGCTGCTACCCACGGAGGGAGACGCCTTTAATTCGTCCAATCCTTTGCTTTCCGCACTATTTGTATCATTCCGCACTCATAGCATATCTTCTCGAATAAAATGCAGCACTTTTGCCCATAATTGCATTACCTTATATATATATGTTCATTTACGACATGTTGCACCATTACATTTTGGTACGGCCAAATACACCAGGGCTTATGTTCTCCGTGATTATGGTGTGATAAAGTCCGAACACTTTCACAAGTGCGGCACCCTAACTTATAGCATTATATGAATCGGCTTCAATCATGTCTTGGGTCAATAGTTGGGTTTGCCCGGCTCCCATGTTTGGCACCTTACATTCCGCTCTATCGGCTAAGGTAGCACTGGAGAACCATCGCGACGCCTTTGTTGAGCCAGGTTAACGCCTCGATGGAAAGCTAAACTGACTGTCATGATAAGGCGAGATCGGTCGCTGTTCGAGAGGTCCTTTCGGTCCTTAAAGACCTCACGCCGCCGAAATAAGTTCGGATAATGTCCGGAACAAAGGCGTGGATAGCGCCCTAATTCGGTCTCCGAATACTAGGGGCTTCACCAAATTTAAAATTATAGAATTCTATGGCTAAGTGAGAGTGTTCAAGCACTATAAGTCCGGTTGCCTTGTTCGTTGTGTTGAGCGCCTCCTAGATGGACCCAAAATGGGAACAAGAGTGCTCAAGTTTATCCCAACACCCCAAAGACTCGTGGCATGGGGGCTGAAGCCGACGACTTGCCATCTCTCAGATTTAATAAACGGCCGCACAAAAGGTAATATTTTAAATTAACAAGCGTTGCTTAGCGATATGAACAAAGTTTTCAGCACAGCAGGATAACACATTGCTAATTTACTCAATAATTACATCCTCGGGCACTCATCCGCAATCTTGCGGGCACCCTTCAAGACAGTCTTATAGTACATTTGGCGACGATATTCCTTGCCCACCGGTGGCGCGCTCGCTGATTAGCTTCTCCACATCCAGCCTTGCCCTAATGCACCTTTTGCGGGCAAGGGCCCGACGAGCACCTTCAATACAAGCGGAGCGCTTGATAACCTCCACCTGTGGGCGCGATCCACCAACCGTCAGACGAGGCCAAGTAGCTCCCTGCATGGCCTCTCCAGCCACTGCCGGACTATGAGGCCCTCCATGGCCTGCTCGGTCACCTTGTGGAGCTCGACCAGCTACTTCAGCTGGTCGCTAGGGGCACTGGACGGCCGGCCTCAAAGATCTCGAGACCGTAAGACCTTCTCCGCTGAGCTCCCTCCTCGGCTCGGTAGAATGCGGCAAGCATCGAGACACGCCATGCGAGGCAGATCTGCAAACGCCTCGCAGAGCTCCGACCGGGTAAGTAACACGTAATTTACATTCACATGCTTGCTTTGCATGAAAAATGCCTTACCCGCCGCTATCTTCCTCACCAAATCAATCTCCCAAGGGACTTATGGGCATCGGCCTTGGCAGTTTTGGCACTTTCAAGAGCCGAGGCAAGCTCGGACTCTCGAGTCTTTGAGTCATGCTCCAAACTCTCATGCTTTTCCATGAGAGCACTGAGCTCTTGCTGAACCACCGCCACCCGCTCCTACTTTTCTCGCTCTCGCCCATTCCGTGGTCGCATTGTGTTCGCCATGACACGGCCTCCTTTGTGGTCGCCACCTCGCTCGTGGCCCCCGCAGTACCCATGTTATCCTTGTTATTTTTGTTGCAACCTAAATCCTTTTCTCAGAAGGTACAAGTTCAAAGTGGTGTTACTCACCTTCTTTGTCCCGAGCTGCTTCTTGCGCGGCCGAGCTCTTGCTCGAACCGCCGAGCTCTGCTTCAAAGCACCGACCTCCGCAACAAGGCTGGCAGAGGTCAGCAGCAAGAGCCTGCAACCCATATTGACATAATTTTTAGCAACCCTCACAGATATCTTTTTTTTTTTCAGATCCTCATCCGCTTTTCTTTCCAACACCGAACCGAGCATCGTGGGCTACTGTCTATGCGGTATTACATTACATATTTTTAGCTTCTTACCTCAAAGCCTGATAGAAGGCTGCTGCAGGCTTTGGTCAGCCCGCTCTTGGCAAGCTGCACCTTCTGAATCACCGCACTCATAATAGTGCGGTGTTCTTCCTCGATCGAAGCGCCTGCAGCGCCCCAACAAATTGCCCGCGCCCCGGTTGGACGGAAGCCCGGCGCCACGGTCTTGCCCTTCATTCGAAGGGGCGCGCCGGACCCCGAACCATCATGCGGGTTCTCGATATGGAGTCCGGCGCAAAGTCCGGAGGACGCCTTGTGGCGCCTCGAGCCTCCCCGATGGGTCCTTTCTTGGGATCCCACCTCGGCGCCCTCGATGTCGCGAGGGTGGAGGCGGTCGGGATGGAGTCTACATCCGACGGAGCCAACGACCCGCTCGATGAAGCGGGAGATCATCACCGACGGACTACAGGCAGCATGCGGCATGAGAATGACACTATGTGACGCAGAAAAGAAATTATAAATCATTCAGAACGGATACTTACGATCTCGCCGGAGGCCTGGCCTTGAAGGCCATTCTTCCCGCCAACGTTGATGTTGGCGGAGCTGTCCGGGAATAGTCCTTCCCTCTTGACCCTTCGGCCTCCCTGCTGGGGAAGCCTTCCTCTTCCTCTCTCCTCCTCCGGGAGAGAGTCTTTCTCCTCCTCGTTTTGGGAGGAGTCTGCCCCGAGTCGTCGGACACCTGAAAACGGGAACTCTTCGAGCACCCGTGGCCTCCTTCTTGACTTCTTCTCCGCACCACGCGTGCGGTGCCGGAACCAGCAGCCTCGCTGAGACGAGCATCTCATCGATTTTTCGGCATAGGAGCCGGCAGATAATCTGCTCCGCCTTCCTCATCCAGTCTGTCAAAGGAAAAGGGAAATTAAACCCGCATAGAGTCAAACTATGAAAAGCAAGTGTCCCGTGAAGGGGTAGAATCACTTACCTCGTCGGCTTGGCGCATGGAAATAAATCAGCGATCTTGATCCACGGATGCGGGGCTTGGCGCCTTGAACAGCACCTCCAGCGCCCAGACGTCGTGTCGAAGAGCCCGCTCAGCGCTTGGTGCTGTTCGATTGAACTCCACATATTGAATGCCCGCTCTTGGCATGGGAGAATCCGCGACGAGCATGACTTGGACCACGTTAACTGCCCGAGCTTCTTCACCAGCTTCGGATACAGCTTGGAGTCCCGTCGGCTCCTCCAACTACCCCACAAAGAAGCCCTTCTCTTCCAGGAGGTGAGCTGCGTGGGGATACCAGATCTGAACTGGGGCCGCCGCCCATGTAGGGTCACGCTGCTCGGTGATATAGAACCACCCCGATTGCCACCCCTTGACGGATTCCACGAAGGCCCCTTGAACTAAAGGACGTTGGGCATCTTGCCCAACATGGCGCCCAAGACTCCGCTTGAGTGCCCTTCACTACCTTCGCTTGACATTGAAGGTCTTGAGCCCAAGTCAAGTGGGGCTGGATGCAGAGGAAGGTTTCGCATACGCATTTATAAACGCCGAGATGTTGAGGATGAAGTTCGCGCCAGATCATGGAAATCCAGGCCGTAGTAGAACATGAGCCCCGGACAAAGGGGTGAAGTGGAAAGCCAGATCCGCGGAGGAAGTGGGGAAGAAAGACAACCTCTCATGGGGCCAGGGGTGGGATGAGCTGCCCTCGTCAGCAGCCGGTGCGCGATGTCGCCGGAGAGGTATCCGCACCGCGCAGTTTGGCGATGTGCTCCTCCTTAACGGTGGAGGCCAACCATTTACCTCCCGCTCCGCACATGGTCGGAGAAGGTTGAGACGAGATGCGAACTTGGGCGCTGGAGCTCGAAAAGGCGGAGATAGATAAGCAAAGGAGGAAGAAGGCGTGGGTGAAAAGGCGAATCCTTATCCCTTATATAGGCGGACGAAACCTATCGCGCCCCCACCGCCCGGTAAAACTCGCTTATCCCCAGCGCCACCATCAATGGCGCGGTTGGGTTACCCACGTCCGTATTGATGAGAATCCTGATTAAGGGAAACACGATCTCCGCTCGACAAGACGTGCCATGAAACCGCTTAAATGCGCCGAGGTGGTAAAGTAAAAGACAATTCAAGTAATGGCTTGGTAGTGGTGTGACGTCATGCCACAAAAAGTCAGCAGATTGAACTTGTGTATATATTATTCTCTCTACGGTGGAATGTGGAATTTATTTTGCGAGTTGACACTATCCTGGTGTTCACAATCTTCTATCATTCGAGGAGGAACCCGCCTTGCAATGCCAAGCAATATACGCTACCGGACTTATTGTCATTGAAGCCTGGTTCAGGGCTACCGAGGAGTCCTGGATTAGGGGTGTCCGGATAGCCGGACTACCATCATCAGCCGAACTACCATCAGCCGGACTATCATCATCGACCGGACTCCAAGACTATGAAGATACATGATTGAAGACTTCGCCCCGTGTCCGGATGGGACTTTCCTTGGCGTGGAAGGCAAGCTTGGTGATACGGATATGTAGATCTCCTACCATTGTAACCGACTCTATGTAACCCTAGCCCTCTCCGGTGTCTATATAAAATGGATGGCTCTAGTCCGTAGAACAACAACAACAACAACAACAACCCTTACAATCATACCATAGGCTAGCTTCTAGGGTTTAGCCTCCTTGATCTCGTGGTAGATCCACTCTTGTGAACATCCACAATATCAATATCAATCAAGCAGGACGTAGGGTTTTACCTCCATCAAGAGGGCCCGAACCTGGGTAAAACATCGTGTCCCTTGTCTCCTGTTACCATCCGCCTAGACACACAGTTCGGGACCCCTACCGAGATCCGCCGGTTTTGACACCGATAATGACCAACTCGCATGCGGGGACTCGTCGAATCCGGTGGTTACCGAGGCATCATGGGGAAGCAGAGCGACGCGTCCAATCAACCGCCACGCGGGCGCCCAAGGAGGCAGAGGTTGTTAGGGGCTCATGACGCTCAAGACTTTGCCCTTTCGCCTCTCCGCCGCCAAGTTCTGGCGCACTGTGGGCCTGGGCTACTGTCGGTGTTCTGGGAACGGGGTCCCAGACTTGCCTCGCATGCGGCTTACTGGCGTGGTTTCAAAGGAGGCCCAGACGGCCCATCTTCATCAACGCAGCTCAAGACCTCGCGAGGGGCCAAGAGATCATGGGCGGACGACGAGGAGCTTCCTTCTGCACGGCCTCGTCAGGCTGGCTCATGAGGAGGCGGAGAGTTCAAGGCAGGGTACCTCGCGAGGTGCCCATGACGCAAGCCATGACGACCAAGGGCGCCACGGCGGCGCCACCGTGAGTGTCCTCCTTTCCTCTTTGGTGCAAAGGGAGCAAGCGCAGGCAGAGTATCAAGCAAAGGCATCCGCTTGGTGCAACAAGACCAAGACCAGCCCAACGGATGGAAGGGAGTCATCGTGGAGCCCAAGAAGGCGCCATCACAGAGCCTTTGGCAAAGCGAGGACCAACTTTAGTCAGGATAAGTGTACCCGCTGTTCCCTTCAAAATGGCTAGTTGTTGGCGCCTTCCCGCTCAATATTTGGGAAGAGGCCTGTGGCCTTCGCCTATAATAGGACTAGCCACCCATGTGGTAGAGGGATCTGGAATCTAGACGAACATACAGAAAGATAGCAAGAGAACAAGTGAGAGATAGAGAGAGGCGATCAACACCACCTAGCAGTTCATCAGACCCGCCAAGAACAGAGACCTTCATGAGGCTGTTCTTCCTTGTACTGCTCCTCATCAGCCCAAGAGGCAATCCACCACACCACAAACTAGAGTAGGGTATTACACCACAACAAGCAATAACTAGTATAAATCTTGTGTCTCTTGTGCTGCTCTGTTAGTAGTTTAGGTCCCCGCGATTGGCGAGGTACGAGATGGTGGAGGGTCGGATCTCCATGCCACACCCCGTTGTTCGAACCTCAAGGGTCCGCTGAACTTGAACCGACAGCTTCCTTTGAAGATAATCATAGAGAGCTTTTCATGAGTGGTTGAGAGCGCTTCATGACGATTTTCAAGTTGCCGGGTACTTAACATGAATATTTTTATGTCTTCAATTAAGGAATGAGAACAGGTCATTTCAGCGTCCAACATGTCATCGCTTTTGTCTAACAGTTTTTGAGTATGTTCCATAGCTTTTCGTTGTTCAGTTGCAATTTTAGCAAGTGTTTTGTAGCTGGGTTTGATTCACAATCGAGTCATCTTCACTTGAAGTTTGAAAGTAAGCATCAAGTGATTTTACCTTGGCACCACGTGCCATGAAGCAAAGAGGTGGGAGCAGAGTCGCCCTTGTCATTAGCTTCAAAGATTGGTGACGGGGCCATTGTCTTCAATGTTGAAGATGGACTTGGCAACATAGGCTGTAGCTAGAGCCGACTTGCAACGCCAGGTCGGACTCCTCCTCGGACTCCACCTCTCGCCTCCTCAAAAGCAGCACTCGTCGTCAATCCATCTCCTTGCCAACAATAGCATGAGCCTTGCCAGATGAGCTCTTCTTATGAGATGAAGACTTGGAAGAATACTTTGAGGATTTCTTCTTCTTATTGTCATCAGAATCATATTCCTTGCTCTTCTTCTTCTTCTTCTTCTTCTTCTTCTTCTTCTTCTTCTTCTTCTTCTTCTTCTTGTTCTCATTGTCCCACTGTGGACATTCCGAGATATTGTGTCCAGGTTTCTTGCACTTGTGACATGTTCTCTTATTGTAATCATGAGTGTAAGCTTCATCATTTCTTGAGCTGGATCGTGAAGACTTTCTGAAGCCCTTCTTCTTAGTGAACTTATGGAACTTCTTCACAAGCATAGCAAGCTCCTTTCCAATGTCTTCAGGATCACCAGAACTGCAGTCAGATTCTTCTTCAGATGAGGAAACAATTTTTGCCTTCAAAGCACGAGTTCGGCCGTAGTTGGGACCATAGATATCTCTTTTCTCGGATAGCTGGAACTCATGTGTGTTGAGCCTCTCAAGTATATCGACGATCAAGTGTCTTGAAGTTAAGGTTTTTTTATCATCGTGGCAAGGGGTCGAACAAGCTGTCAAGGATCTCAGAGTGTCTTGACGATTTCATGCTTGGTGATCTCGGTGGCGCCGAGAGCACGAAGCTCATTTGTGATGTCGGTGAGGTGATCAAACGTGAGCTAGACATTCTCATTGTCGTTTCTCTTGAAGCGTTGAAGAGGTTGCAAAGAACACCGATCCTTTGATCTCTAGGTTGAGACGCCTTTGTTGACCTTGGAGAGCCAGTCCTGCACCAGCTTCGACAGATCCATCTATGAGTTCATCTAAGCAACGAGTCAAGGGGTGAGTTTGCATCTACATACCACTTGTAGATCGAGTGCGGAAGCGTTCAAGGGATGGTGATGAGGAGTCGTACTCGCCGTGATTCGGATCACCGATGACCAAGTGCTGAGCGGACAGCACCTCCGCGTTCAACACACGTGCGGTATGGATGGCGTCTCCTCCGTCTTGATCCAGCAAGGAGGAAGGAGAGGTTGAGAAGACAGCTCCAACGGCAGCACGACGGCGTGGTGTGGTTGGTGCAGTGATAATCCGGCGAGGCCGCCAAGCGCGTCGGAGGAGAGGTGTTGGGAGGGAGGGCTGCGCCTTGGCTTGTGTGCAGCCCTCCCTCACACCTCTATTTATAGGGGAAGGGCAGGCGCGGCCCCTCTAGATGGGAATCTAGAGGGGGGGCGGCTGGGGAGGGTGGCTTGCCCCCAAGCAAGGGGCGCCCCTCAGGGTTCCCCAAACCCTAGGCGCAAGGGCCCAAGGGGGGTGCGCCCAGCCACCGAGGCTGGCTCCTTTCCCACGCAGCCCATGTGGCCCCAGGGAGGTGGCCCCTCCGGTGGACCTCCGGAACCCTTCCGGTGGCCCGGTACAATACCGATATGCCCCCAAACTTTCCGGTGTCCGCTTGACAACTTCCCATATATAAATCTTTACCTCGGACCCTCCGGAACTCCTCGTGACGTCAGGGATCTCATCGGGACTCGAACAACATTGGTAATCACATACAAGTCTTCCTAATAACCCTAGCGTCACCGAACCTTAAGTGTGTAGACCCTACGGGTTGGAGACATCTGAACATGACCGAGACACTCTCGGTCAATAACCAACAGCGGATCTGGATACCCATGTTGGCTCCCACATGCTCCTCGATGATGTCATCGGATGAACCACGATGTCGAGGATTCAAGCAACCCGTATACTATTCCCTTTGTCGACGGTATGTTACTTGCGAGACTTCGATCGTCGGTATCCCAATACCTCGTTCAGTCTCGTTACCGGCAAGTCACTTTACCGTATCCGTAATGCATGATCCCGTGACCGGACACTTGGTCACTTTGAGCTCATTATGATGATGCACTACCGAGTGGGCCGGTGATACCTCTCCGTCATACGGAGTGACAAATGCTCTCGATCCGTGTCAACCCAGAGACACTTTCGAGATACCGTAGTGCACCTTTATAGTCACCCGATTCGTTGTGACGTTTGGTACACCAAAGCACTCCTACGGTATCCGGGAGTTACGATCTCATGGTCTAAGGAAGAGATACTTGACATTGGAAAAGCTCTAGCAAAGCGAACTACGATCTTGTGCTATGCTTAGGATTGGGTCTTGTCCATCACATCATTATCCTAATGATGTGATCCCGTTGTCAATGACATCCAATGTCCATAGTCAGGAAACCATGACTATCTATTGACCAACGAGCTAGTCAACTAGAGGCTCACTAGGGACGTATTGTGGTCTATGTATTCACACATGTATTACGATTTCCGGATAATACAATTATAGCATGAATAAAAGACAATTATCATGAACAAGGAAATATAATAATAATGCTTTTATTATTGCCTGTAGGGCATATTTCCAACAGTCTCCCACTTGCACTAGACTCAATAATCTAGTTACATTGTGATGAATCGAACACCCATAGAGTTCATGTGTTGATCATGTTTTGCCCATGGAAGAGGTTTAGTCAGCGGATCTGCGACATTCGGATCCGTATGCACTTTACAAATTTCTATGTCTCCATTTGAACATTTTCATGGATGGAGTTGAAGCGACGCTTGATGTGCACTGGTCTTCTTGTGAAACCTGGGCTCCTTGGCAAGTGCAATAGCTCCGGTGTTGTCACGGAAGAGTTTGATCGGCCCGACGCATTGGGTATGACTCTAGGTCGGTGATGAACTCCTTCATCCAAATTGCTTCATGCGCTGCCTCGAGGCTGCCATGTACTCCGCTTCACATGAAGATCCCGCCACGGCGCTTTGCTTGCAGCTGCACCACTTCATGCTCCACCATTCAACATATACACGTATCCGGTTTGTGACTTAGAGTCACCCAGATCTGTGTCAAAGCTAAGCGTCGGCGTAACCCTTTACGACGAGCTCTTCGTCACCTCCATAAACGAGAAACATGTCCTTCGTCCTTTTCGGTACTTTAGGATATTCTTGACCGCTGTCCGGTGTTCCTTGCGGGATTACTTTGGTACCTTCCTACCAAACTTACGGCAAGGTTTACATCAGTCGGTACACAGCATGGCATACATAATAGATCCTATGGCTGAAGCATAGGGATGACACTCATCTCTTCTTTATCTTTTGCCGTGGTGGGGCATTGAGCCGAGCTCAATCTCACACCTCGCAATACAGAAAGAACCCTTCTTGGATTGATCCATTTTGAACTTCTTCAAAATCTTATCAAGGTATGTGCTTTGTGAAAGACCTATGAGGCGTCTCGATCTATCTCTATAGATCTTGATGCCTAATATATAAGCAACTTCTCCAAGGTCCTTCATTGAAAAACACTTATTCAAGTAGGCCTTAATGCTGTCCAAGAATTCTATATCATTTCCCATCAAAAGTATGTCATCTACATATAATATGAGAAATGCTCTGAGCTCCCACTCACTTTCTTGTAAGCGAGGCTTCTCCATAAGTCTGCATAAACTAAACGCTTTGATCATCTCATCAAAGCGAATGTTCCAACTCAAGATGCTTGCACCAGCCCATAAATGGATCGCTGGAGCTTGCATACTTTGTCGACATTCTTAGGATCGACAAAACCTTCCGGCTGCATCATATACAGCTCTTCCTTAAGATAACCGTTAAGGAGCGCTGTTTTGGCGTCCATCGCCATATCTCATAATCATAGTATCGCGGCAATTGCTAACATGATTGGACGGACTTAAGCTTCGCTACGGGAGAGAAAGTCTCATCGTAGTCAATCCCTTGAACTTGCCGATAACCCTTAGCGACAAGTCGAGCTTTATAGATGGTGACATTACCATCCGCGTCCGTCTTCTTCTTAAAGATCCATTTGTTTTCTATCGCTCGCCGATCATTGGGCAAGTCAGTCAAAGTCCATACTTTGTTTTCATACATGGATTCTATCTCGGATTTCATGGCCTCTAGCCATTTGTTGGAATCTGGGCCCGCCATCGCTTCTTCATAGTTCGAAGGTTCACCGTTGTCTAACAACATGATTTCCGGACAGGGTTGCGTACCACTGCAGTGCGGGCGTGTCCTTAATGGACCCTCTGAAGTTCAAGAGCAACTTGATCCGAAGTACCTTGATCATCATCATTATTTTCCTCTTCAGTTGGTGTAGGCATCACAGGAACATTTTCCTGAACTACACTACTTTCCCGTTCAAGAGGTAGTACTTCATCAAGTTCTACTTTCCTCCCACTTACTTCTTTCGAGAGAAACTCTTTTTCCAGAAAGGATCCGTTCTTGGCAACAAAGATCTTGCCCTCGGATCTTATGTAGAAGGTATACCCTATGGTTTCCTTAGGGTATCCTATGAAGACGCATTTTTCCGACTTGGGTTCGAGCTTTTCAGGTTGAAGTTTCTTGACATAAGCATCGCATCCCCAAACTTTTAGAAAGCGACAGCTTAGGTTTCTTCCCAAACCATAATTCATACGGTGTCGTCTCAGCGGATTTAGGCGATGCCCTATTTAAAGTGAATGTAGTTGTCTCTAGGCGTATCCCCAAAATGATAGCGGTAAATCGGTAGAGACATCATAGACCGCACCATATCCAATAGAGTGCGATTCTGACGTTCGGACACACCGTTCTGTTGAGGTGTTCGGTAGCGTGAGTTGTGAAACGATTCCACATTTCCTTAAGTGTGTACCAAATTCATGACTTATGTATTCTCCTCCACGATCGATCGTAAGAATTTTATCTTTCGGTCCGTTGATTCTCTACCTCATTCTGAAATTCCTTGAACTTTTCAAAGGTCTCGGACTTGTGTTTCATTAAGTAGACATACCCATATCTACTCAATTCATCGTGAGAGTGAGAACATAACGATATCCTCCATGAGCCTCAACACTCATTGGACCGCACACATCGGTATGTATGATTTCCAACAAGTTGGTTGCTCGCTCCATTGTTCGGAGAAGCGGAGTCTTGGTCATTTGCCCATAAGGCATGGTTCGCATGTGTCAAATGATTCATAATCGAGAGACTCTAAAGTCCATCGGCATGGAGCTTCTTCATGCGCTTGACACCAATGTGACCAAGGAGGCGTGCCACAAGTATGTGGGACTATCGTTATCAACTTTACATCTTTTGTATTCACGCTATGAATATGTGTAACACTACGCTCGAGATTCATTAAGAATAAACCATTGACCATTGGAGCATGACCATAAAACATATCTCTCATATAAATAGAACAACCATTATTCTCGGATTTAAATGAGTAGCCATCTCGTATCAAGCGAGATCCGATACAATGTTCATGCTCAAACTTGGCACTAAGTAACAATTATTGAGGTTTAAAACTAGTCCGTAGGTAAATGTAGAGGTAGCGTGCGACGGCGATCACATCGACCTTGGAACCATTCCCGACACGCATCGTCACCTCGTCCTTCGCCCGATCTCCGTTTATTCCGCAGCTCCTGCTTGTGAGTTACAAATATGAGCAACGGCACGGTATCAAATACCCGGGAGTTACTACGAGTCTCGGTAAGGTACACATCAATTACATGTATATCAAATATACCTTTGGTGTTGCCGGCCTTCTTGTCCGCTAAGTATTTGGGGCAGTTCCGCTTCGGTGACCCTTCCCTTGCAATAAAAGCACTCTGTCTCGGGCTTGGGTCCATTCTTTGACTTCTTCCGGCAACTTGCTTGCAGGCGCGGCAACTATATTTGCCGTCCTTCTTGAAGTTCTTCTTACCCTTGCCCTTCTTGAACTTAGTGGTCTTATGGACCATCAACACTTGATGTTCTTTCTTGATTTCAACCTCTGCTGACTTCAAGATTGAGAATACTTGAGAATGGTCTTCACCATCCCTGCATATTATAGTTCATCACAAAGCTCTTGTAGCTTGGTGGGCGATGAAGGATTCTGTCAATGACCGCCTCGTCCGGGAGGTTTATGTCCAGCTGGGACAGGCGGTTGTGCAACCCGGACATTTTGAGTATGTGCTCACCTTGCAGAACTGTTTTCCTCCATTTTACAACTATAGAATTTGTCGGAGACTTCATATCTCTCGACCGGGCATGAGCTTGAAAACTAGTTTCAGCTCCTCGAACATCTCATATGCTCCGTGTTGCTCAAAAGCGCTTTTGGAGCCCGGTTCTAAGCTGTAAAGCATGCCGCCTTGAGCGAGGGAGTAATCATCAAGACGAGACTGCCAAGCATTCATAATGTCTTGGTTCTGCAGGGACGGGGCGTCACCTAAGCGGTCCTTCTAGGACATATTGTTTCTGGTAGCTATGAGGATGATCCTCGGGTTCGGACCCAGTCCGTATAGTTGCTGCCGTCATCTTTCAGCTTGGTTTTCTCTAGGAGCGTTGAAGTTCAAGTTGACATGGCGTTGGCCATTTGATCTACAAGACATATTGTGCAAAAGTTTTAGACTAAGTTCATGATAATTAAGTTCATCTAATCAAATTATTTCAACGAACTCCCTCTCAGATTAGACATCCTCTAGTCATCTAAGTGTTACACGATCCGAGTCGACTAGGCCGTGTCCGATCATCACGTGAGACGGACTAGTCATCGTCGGTGAACATTCTCATGTTGATCGTATCTTCCATCGACTCGTGTTCGACCTTTCGGTCTCCGTGTTCCGAGGCCGTATGTCTGTACATGCTAGGCTCGTCAAGTTTTACCCTAAGTGTTTTGCATGTGTAAAACTGTCTTACACCGTTGTATGTGAGCGTAAGGATCTATCACACCCGATCATCACGTGGTGCTTGAAGCTTGACGAACTTTAGCAGCGGTGCACAGTTAGGGGAGAACACTTCTTGAAATTGTTGTAAGGGATCATCTTATTTACTACCGTCATTCTAAGTAAACAAGATGCATAAACATAATAAACATCACATGAAATTATATAGTGACATGATATGGCCAATATCATATAGCTCCATTGATCTCCATCTTCGGGGCTCCATGATCATATTGTCACCGGCATGACACCATGATCTCCATCATCATGATCTCCATCATCGTGTCTTCATGAAGTTGTCACGCCAACGACTACTTCTACTTCTATGGCTAACGTGTTTAGCAATGAAGTAAAGTAATTTACATGGCGTTCTTCAATGACACGTAGGTCATACAAAAATAAAGACAACTCCTATGGCTCCTGCCGGTTGTCATACTCATCGACATGCAAGTCGTGATTCCTATTACAAGAACATGATCTCATACATCACAATATGTCATTCATCATTCATCACAACTTGGCCATATCACATCACATGACAATTGCTGCAAAAACAAGTTAGACGTCCTCTAATTGTTGTTGCATCTTTTACGTGGCTGCAATTGGGTTCTAGCAAGAACGTTATCTTACCTACGAATAACCACAGCGTGATTTTGTCAACTTCTATTTACGACTCGAAGACATCGACGGTATGGGCGGCGATGCGGAGACTACCAAGAACCGTGCCTACAGGACCTTTGGAAGACCACCTCGTCATCGACATATACATGGTGGACACCCCAAAAGATGGGGACGGCAAAGAAGCGGAGGCCGATTCCTTAAAGAAACAGCCCAAGCGCCCGGCGTCAACGGCGCCGGTCTAAATCCTGCCACGGCAAGAATGGAGATTCCGGCACAGGAGATAATAACACCCCAGAAAGTGCCGAAGACAACCCCCTCCAGCACAATCCAGCGCAGGAGGAGGCAGAAGCAAGCCCTCACGAGAGGCGGCGGCGAAGAGGTCGAGGATGACAATTACTTACCTCCCTCCGGAGGCGAGGCAAGCCTCGGCGACAGCAATTCGTCGTGCTGAGGATCCCGTTGAACAAGAGAGTTTGAGATGCAGGCTAATGGCCACGGCAAACAGCCTAAAGAAAAAGTAGCAACAACTTCAAGCTGATCAAGACCCTCTTGGCGGCAGATAGACCGAGGTCCTCGCGGCGAAGAGTATGAATGCCCCTCCAAAAGTTACCCAAAGCGCAAGTTGCTCCACCGACTAGAGGAGGAAGCGTACAAACCTGCATCACCAGCGCTGTCTGGCGCAGACCGACCACCTCATGGCGCGACAGAGAGGCGTGCAAGCCCTCCACCAAAACCGTACCCGGCATCGCTCAAAAAGCACGAAGCTACGGGAACGCGCGGACTTCGCGGGATATATTGGAGGACAAGGCAAGACAATCCAGATCTATCTATGGATCACGCGGCGCCCAAGACCCACGGCGAATACCGTCGCGCGGATACAACTACTCCGGCGGGCGAACACAGCAGACAACGCTCTCTCGAGCTACGTCGCGATATTGCTCAATCTGATCGCCGCACACCCACTATGCTTCATTGGCGAAGTAATGGATCATCAAATCCCTGAAGGGTTTAAACCCGTTAATATCGAATCCTACGATGGCACAACAGACCCCGCGGTTTGGATTGAGGATTATCTCCTCCATATACATATGGCCCGCGGCAATGATCTTCACGCCATCAAATATCTCCCGCTCAAGCTTAAAGGACCAGCTCGGCATTGGCTTAACAGCCTGCCCGCAGAGTCAATTGGATGCTGGGAAGACCCGGAAGCCGCATTCCTCGACAACTTCGAGCGCGTATGTGCGACCACGGGACATGATTGACCTAAGCCACATAATCCAGCAGCCAGACGAATCGGCCGAGCAATTCGGACACGGTTCTTAACAAAGAAAAATCAAATCGTCGATTGTCCGGATCTTTGAGGCACTCGCTGCCTTCAAACATAACATCCATGACGAGTGGCGGCCCGGCACCTAGGACAGGAGAAGCGAAATACATGGCATCCCTCACATCACTCATGACCCGCTTCTGCGCGGGAGAGGATAGCTGGCTAGCTCGCAGCAACAACCTCAGCAAAAATGCTGGCAGTCCGGATACCAAGGACCGCAATGGCAGGTTGCATCGAAACAAAACAAACGCCGCGTAACGGCGACAAAGCAATGAAGATACGGCAGTCAGCGCGGATTCCGAGGCTCAAGCTCGGTCAGCGGAAGAAGCCATTCACAAGAACCACTCGGGCCCGTCCAATTTTGACCGAATACTCGACCGCTCTGTCAAATACATGGAACCCCGAAAAGCCAGCTAACCACACCAACAGAGATTGTTGGGTATTCAAGCGAGCGAGCAAATTAATCGCCGAAAACAGTGACAAAGGACTACACAGCGATGATGAGAAGAGACCCGACCGCCCGAACAATAGAGGACAAAGGATTCCCCCTCAAGTTCGGACGGTAAACATGATATCATAGCGCATATTCCCAAGAGGGAGGAAGCGTGCACTAAGGGGCGATATCTGCGATGGAGCGATCGCCCCAAAATTCAACCCATGGTCCTCTTGCCCGATCACTTTCGATCGAAGAGACCATCCGACCGATATCCGCCATGGCGGATTCGCGCGATGGTTTTAGACCCAATCATCGATGGATTTCACCTCACGAGAGTCACGATGGACGGCGGCGTAACTGAACCTGCTTTATCGGGATATAGTGCGCAAGATGGGCATAGACCCTTCAAGGATTAAACCTACAAAGACAACCTTCAAAGGCGTCATACCGGTGTCGAGGCCGGTTATGCGAGCTCGATTACTGGAAGTGGTCTTGGATCCCGGATAATTTCGAAGCGAGGAGTTAATCTTGACATAGTCCCGTTCAGCGGCTATCACGCTCTACTCGGACGAACCGTGTTCGCAAAATTCAAGCAGTGCCGCATTATGCATACCTTAAGCTCAAGATGCGGGCCCTCGTGGAGTCATCACGGTCAATGGAAACACGGGCGCTCCCTCGAGCGGAGGAACATACAGCGACTCTCGCGGCGGAAATCTGAGCAGCCTTTTAAGGCAATTTTCGAGTCCGGCCGTTAAGCGACCGGACACGCCAAACGCGCCGAGCAACATCAACCAAGACCACCAGCACGTTAGAGCGCGCGTAGCAATGCGGCCTCAACCCCAGCCCTCGCAAAATTGTACGACAAACTCTCCGCGTACATAATTACTGGAGATACCATGGGCATAGGGGAAAGGCACAACCACAACAGACCAGTGCGGTTCGACCACACCGGGGGCTCCCAAGTGTGTCGCTCTTTTTATCTTTTATTTCTGTTTTTTACAGAACTACGTCCGTGGCGAACCTGCCGAACTCATGATGCAACAGCCGGGGAAGGACAAAGGCGCGGCGAACACTCGGTGGTCTCCATCACGAGCATTAAAATTGTTAAATACAACATTCCGCGGCCTACCCACGAGGGAGGCGCCTTTAATTAAATCAATCCTTGCTTTCCGCACTATTTGTATCATTCGCACTCATAGCATATCTTCTCGAATAAAATGCAGCACTTTTGCCCATAATTGCATTACCTTATATATATATGTTCATTTACGACATGTTGCACCCGTACATTTTAGTGCGGCCAAATACACTGAGGGCTTATGTTCTCCGCATTATGGTGTGATAAAGTCCGAACACTTTCACAAGTCGGCACCCGAACTTATAGCATTATATGAATCGGCTCGAATCATGTCTTGGGTCAATAGTTGGGTTTGCCCGGCTCCCATGTTTGGCACCTTACATTCCGTTCTATCGGCTAAGGTAGCACTGGGAGAACCACTGCGATTGCGCCCGGTTGAGCAGTTAACGCCTCGATGGAAAGCTAAAACTGACTGTCATGATAAGGCGAGAGACTGGTCGCTGTTCGAGAGGTCCTTCGGGTCCTTAAAGACCTCGCCGCTTGGCGAAGTTCCGGACAATGTCCGACAAAGGCGTGGATAGCGCCCTAATTGGTCTTCGAATACTAGGGGCTTCACGAAATTTAAAATTATAGAATTCTATGGCTAAGTGAGAGTGTTCAAGCACTATAAGTCCGGTTGCCTTGTTACGTTGTGTTGGCGCCTCCTAGATGGACCCAAAATGGGAACAAGAGTGCTCAAGTTTATCCCGAACACCCCAGCACTCGTGGCATGGGGGCTGAAGCCGACGACTTGCCATCTCTCGATTTAACAAGCGGCCGCACAAAAGGTAATATTTTAAATTAACAAAGCGTTGCTTAGCGCATATGAACAAAGTTTTCAGCGCACAGGATAACACATTGCGAATTTACTCAATAATTACATCCCTGTGGCACTCATCCGCAATCTTGCGGGCACCCTTCAAGACAGTCTTATAGTACATTTCGGGCGTACGATATTCCTTGCCCGCTGGTGGCGCGTCAGTGATTAGCTTCTCCACATCCAGCCTGCCCCAATGCACCTTCTTGCGGGCAAGGGCCCGCGAGCACCTTCAATACAAAGCGGGCGCTTGATAACCTCCACCAGGGCGCATCCACCAACCGTCGCCGAGGCGAAGTAGCTCCCAGGCATGGCCTCTCCAGGCCACAGCCGGACTATGAGGCCCTCCATGGCCTGCTCGGTCACCTTGTGGAGCTCGACCAGCTACTTCAGCTGGTCGCTAGGGGGCACCGGACGGCCGGCCTCAGCATACTGAGACCAGAAGACCTTCTCCGTTGAGCTCCCCTCCTCGGCTCGGTAGAATCTGGCTGGCATCGAGACACGCTGCGAGGCAGATCTGCAAGCGCCTCGCAGAGCTCGAATTCGGGTAAGTAACACGTAATTTACATTCACATGCTTGCTTTGCATGAAAAATGCCTTACCCGCCGCTATCTTCCTCACCAAATCAATCTCTGAAGGGACTTATGGGCATCGGCCTTGGCAGTTTGGCACTTTCAGAGCCGAGGCAAGCTCGGACTCTCGAGTCTTTGAGTCATGCTCCAAACTCTCATGCTTTTCCATGAGAGCACTGGAGCTCTTGCTGAACCACCGCCACCGCGCCTCCTACTTTTCTCGCTCTGCCCATTCCGTGGCGCATTGTGTTCGACGCGGACACGGCCTCCTTCGTGGTCGCCACCTCGTTCGTGGCCCTGCAGTACCCATGTTATCCTTGTTATTTTTGTTGCAACCTAAATCCTTTTACATAAGTACAAGTTCAAAGTGGTGTTACTCACCTTCTTTGTCCTGGAGCTGCTTCTTGGCGGCCGAGCTCTTGCTCGAACCGCTCGAGCTCTGCTTCAAAGCACCGACCTCCATGATCGGTCTGGCAGAGGTCGGCAGCGCAGCCTGCAACCCATATTGACATAATTTTTAGCAACCCTGCGTATATCTTTTTTTCAGATCCTCGGTCCGGCTTTTCTTTCCGAACACGAACCGAGCATCGGGGCTCTGTCTATGCGGTATTACATTACATATTTTAGCTTCTTACCTCAAAGCACGATAGAAGGCTGCTGCAGGCTTTGGTCAGCCCGCTCTTGGCAAGCTGCACTTTGAATCACCGCACTCATAATAGTGCGGTGTTCTTCCTCGATGGAAGCGCTCTGCAGCGCCTCCAACAAATTGCCGGCGCCTCGGTTGGGCCGGAAGCCGCCGGCGTCCGCAGTCTTGCCCTTCATTGAAGGGCCGCGGCGGACCCGGAACCACTGCGGGTTACGATATGGAGTCGGCGCAAAGTCCGGGAGGGCGCCTTGTGGCGCCTCCGGGCCTCCCCGATGGGTCCTTTCTTGGGATCCCACCTCGGCGTCCTCGATGTCGCGAGGGGTGGAGGCGGTCGGGATGGAGTCTACATCCGACGGAGCCAGCGACCCGCTTCGATGAAGCGGGGAGATCATCCCGGGCGGACTACGAGCAGCATGCGGCATGAGAATGACACTATGTGGCGCAGAAAAAAAATTATAAATCATTCAGGAATCCGGATACTTACGATCTCGCGGAGGCTGGCCCTTGAAGGCCATTCTTCCTCGCCAGCGTTGATGTTGGCGGAGCTGTCGAGAATAGTCCTTCCCTCTTGGACCCTTGGCCTCCCCTGTTGGGAAGCCTTCCTCTTCCTCTCTCCCTCCTGCAGGAGAGAGTCTTCTTCTCCTCCTCGTTTCGGGGAGGAGTCTGCCCGAGTCGTCGGACACCTGGCAGGAACTCTTTGAGCACCGTGGCCTCCTTCTTGGACTTCTTCTCCGGCACCACGTGCGGTGCGGAACCAGCAGCCTCGCTGAGCGAGCATCTCTGGATTTTACGGCATAGGGCAGGCGGATAATCTGCTCCGCCTTCCTCATCCAGTCTGTCAAAGGAAAAGGGAAATTAAAACCGCATAGAGTCAAACTATGAAAAGCAAGTGTCCCGTGAAGGGTAGAATCACTTACCTCGTCGGCTTGGCGCTGCGGCGAAATCAGCGATCTTGATCCGCGGATGCGGGGCTTGGCGCCCTTGAACAGCACCCTCCAGGCGCCTTCAGACGTGCGTCGTGTCGAAGAGCCGCTCAGCGCTTGGTGCTGTTCGGATTGAACTCCCACATATTGAATGCCGCTCTTGGCATGGGAGAATCCGGCGGACGAGCATGACTTGGACCACGTTAACGGCTGAGCTTCTTCACCAGCTTCGGATACGGGCTTGGAGTCCCGTCGGCTCCTCGAACTACCCCACAGCAAGCCCTTCTCTTTCCGGGAGGTGAGCTGCGTGGGGATACCAGATCTGAACTCGGGGCCGCCGCCCATGTAGGGTCACGCGGCTCGGTGATATAGAACCACCCGATTGCCACCCCTTGGCGGATTCCACGAAGGCCCTTGAACCAAGGGCGTTGGGCATCTTGCCCAACATGGCGCCCTCCGCACTCCGCTTGAGTGCCCTTCACTACCTTCGCTTGACATTGAAGGTCTTGAGCCAAGCGAAGTGGGGCTGGATGCAGAGGAAGGCCTCGCACCTGACGATAAACGCCGAGATGTTGAGGATGAAGTTGGCGCGGATCATGGAAATCCAGGCCGTAGTAGAACATGAGCCCCGGACAAAGGGGTGAAGTGGAAAGCCCGATCCAGCGGAGGAAGTGGGGAAGAAAGACAACCCTCTCATGGGGCCAGGGGTGGGGATGAGCTGCCCCTCGTCGGGCAGCCGGTCTGTGATGTCGCGGAGAGGTATCCGGCACCCCGCAGTTTGGCGATGTGCTCCTCCTTAGCGGTGGAGGCCAACCATTTACCTCCGCTCCGTACATGGTCGGAGAAGGTTGAGACGAGATCTGTGAACTTGGGCGCTGGGCTCGAGTCTTGTGAGAGATAGATAAGCAAAGGAGGAAGAAGGCGTGGGTGAAAAGCGAATCCTTATCCCTTATATAGGCGGAACGAAGCCTATCGTCCCCACCTGCCTGGTAAAACTCGCTTATCCCCAAGCGTCACCATCAATGGCGCGGTTGGGTTACCCGTCCGTATTGATGAGAATCCCGGATTAAGGGAAACACGATCTCTGCCCGACAAGGCGTGCCAAGAAACCGCTTAGCTAAATGCGCTGAGGTGGTAAAGTAAAAGACAATTCAAGTAATGGCTTGGTAGTGGTGTGACGTCATGCCACAAAAAGTCAGCAGATTGAACTTGTGTATATATTATTCTCTCTACGGTGGAATGTGGAATTTATTTTGCGAGCGGACACTATCTGGTGTTCACAATCTTCTATCATTCGGAGGAGGAACCCGCCTTGCAATGCCAAGCAATATCTGGCGCGGACTTATTGTCATTGAAGCCTGGTTCAGGGAGCTCTTGAGGAGTCTGGATTAGGGGTGTCCGGATAGCGGACTACCATCATCAGCCGAACTACCATCAGCGGACTATCATCATCGACCGGACTCCAAGACTATGAAGATACATGATTGAAGACTTAGCCCGTGTCCGGATGGGACTTTCCTTGGCGTGGAAGGCAAGCTTGGTGATCGGATATGTAGATCTCCTACCATTGTAACCGACTCTATGTAACCCTAGCCCTCTCCGGTGTCTATATAAAATGGATGGCTCTAGTCCAGTAGAACAACAACAACAACAACAACAACCCTTACAATCATACCATAGGCTAGCTTCTAGGGTTTAGCCTCCTTGATCTCGTGGTAGATCCACTCTTGTGAACATCCACAATATCAATATCAATCAAGCAGGGCGTAGGGTTTTACCTCCATCAAGAGGGCCGAACACTGGTAAAACATCGTGTCCCTTGTCTCCTGTTACCATCCGCCTAGACACACAGTTCGGGACCCCCTACCCGAGATCCGCCGGTTTTGACACCGACAATGACCAACTCTGCATGCAGGGACTCGTCGAATCCGGGTGGTTACCGAGGCATCATGGGGAAGCAGAGCGCACGCGTCCAATCAACCGCCACGCGGCGCCCAAGGAGGCAGGCTGTTAGGGCCCGCGACGCTTCGCACTTGCCCTTTCGCCTCTCTGCTCGGCCAAGTTCGGGCGCACCGTGGGCCCGGGGGCTACTGTCGGTGTTCTGGGAACGGGGGTCCCCAGACTTGCCTGCATGCGGCTTACGGCGTGGCTCAAAGGAGGCCCAGGACGGCCCATCTTCATCAACGCAAGCTCAAGACCCTCGCGAGGGGCCAAGCCTCGCGGGGCGGACGACGAGGAGCTTCCTCTGGCACGGCCTCGTCAGGCTGGCTCATGAGGAGGCGGAGAGTTCAAGGCAGGGTACCTCGCGAGGTGCCCATGGCATAAGCCATGACGACCAAGGGCGCCGCCCGGCGCCAGCCAGCGAGTGTCCTCCTTTCCTCTTTGGTGCAAAGGGAGCAAGCGCGGCGAGAGTATCAAGCAAAGGCATCCGTTTGATTGCAACAAGACCAAGACCAGCCCAGCGGATGGAAGGAGTCATCGTGGAGCCCAAGAAGGCGTCATCACGAGCCTTTGGCGGCGAGGACCAACTTTAGTCAGGATAAGTGTACCCGCTGTTCCCCTTCAAAATGGCGGTTGTTGGCGCCCTTCCGCTCAATATTTGGGAAGAGGCCGGGGCCTTCGCCTATAAATAGGACTAGCCACCCACAGGGTAGAGGATCTGGAATCTAGGCGAACATACTGAGAAAGATAGCAAGAGAACAAGTGAGAGATAGAGAGGCGTGAACACCACCTAGCAGTTCATCGCACCCGCCAAGAACAGACCCTCGCGAGGCTGTTCTTCCTTGTCTTATTCCTCATCAGCCCAAGAGGCAATCCACCACACCACAAACTAGAGTAGGGTATTACACCACAGCAGTGGGCGAACTAGTATAAATCTTGTGTCTCTTGTGCTGCTCTGTTAGTAGTTTAGGTCCCTGCGATTGGTAGTGCGAGATGGTGGAGGGTCGGATCTCCTTGCACCCGGTGTTGAACCTCAAGGGTCTGCCGGAACCCGAAATCCGACAGCTTCCTTTGAAGATAATCATAGGAGAGCTTTTCATGAGTGGTTGAGAGCGTTTCATGACGACTTTCAAGTTGCTGGTACTTAACATGAATATTTTTTATGTCTTCAATTAAGGAATGAGAACGGGTCATTTCAGCGTCCAACATGTCATCGCTTTTGTCTAACAGTTTTTGAGTATGTTCCATAGCTTTCTGTTGTTCAGTTGCAATTTTAGCAAGTGTTTTGTAGCTGGGTTTGGATTCACAATCAGAGTCATCTTCACTTGAAGTTTGAAAGTAAGCATCGCGTGATTTTACCTTGGCACCACGTGCCATGAAGCAGTAGGTGGGAGCAGAGTCGTCCTTGTCATTAGCTTCAGCATTGGTGACGGGGCCATTGTCTTCAATGTTGAAGATGGACTTGGCAACATAGGCTGTAGCTAGAGCCAGACTTGCAACGCCAGGGTCGGACTCCTCCTCAGACTCCACCTCTGCCTCCTCAAAAGCAGACTCCTCGTCTGAATCCATCTCCTTGCCAACAATAGCATGAGCCTTGCCAGATGAGCTCTTCTTATGAGATGAAGACTTGGAAGAATACTTTGAGGATTTCTTCTTCTTATTGTCATCAGAATCATATTCCTTGCTCTTCTTCTTCTTCTTCTTCTTCTTCTTCTTCTTCTTCTTCTTCTTCTTCTTCTTCTTGTTCTCATTGTCCCACTTGTGGACATTCCGAGATATTGTGTCCGGGTTTCTTGCACTTGTGACATGTTCTCTTATTGTAATCATGAGTGTAAGCTTCATCATTTCTTGAGCTGGATCGTGAAGACTTTCTGAAGCCCTTCTTCTTAGTGAACTTATGGAACTTCTTCACAAGCATAGCAAGCTCCTTTCCAATGTCTTCAGGATCACCAGAACTGCAGTCAGATTCTTCTTCAGATGAGGAAACAATTTTTGCCTTCAAAGCACGAGTTCGGCCGTAGTTGGGACCATAGATATCTCTTTTCTCAGATAGCTGGAACTCATGTGTGTTGAGCCTCTCAAGTATATCAGACGTATCAAGTGTCTTGAAGTTAGGGCGTTCTTTTATCATCAGGGCAAGGGGGTCGAACAAGCTGTCAAGTGATCTCAGTAGTGTCTTGACGATTTCATGCTTGGTGATCTCAGTGGCGCCGAGAGCACGAAGCTCATTTGTGATGTCAGTGAGGTGATCAAACGTGAGCTAGACATTCTCATTGTCGTTTCTCTTGAAGCGGTTGAAGAGGTTGCAAAGAACACTGATCCTTTGATCTCTCTAGGTTGAGACGCCTTTGTTGACCTTGGAGAGCCAGTCCCAGACCAGCTTCGACGTTTCCAGAGCACTCACACGACCATATTGTCCTTTGGTCAGATGACCACATATGATGTTCTTGGTAGTAGAATCCAGTTGAATGAACTTCTTGACATCAGTAGGGGTGACACCTTCACCAGTCTTGGGAACACCATTCTTGACACATACCAGAGGTCGACATCAATGGCTTCAAGATGCATGCACATCTTATTCTTCCAGTAGGGATATTTAGTTCCATCGAAGACGGGGCAAGCAGCGGAGACTTTGATTATCCCTGCAGTCGACATAGCTAAAACTCCCGGTGGTTAAACCAAATCACACAGAACAAGGGAGTACCTCGCTCTGATACCAATTTAAAGTGCGAGTTATCGACTAGAGGGGGGTGAATAGGCGATTTTTATGTAAGTCTTCAAAACATGAGAGTTTCGAAGACAGACAATAGAAATGAACCTATTGATATGTAGCGGAAGGTAAACTACACTAAGCAAGCCATAGTCAAGTATGCAATGAAGTGAAAGCACGAAGACTAATAGCAGCTAGGTAGTAAGGATCAGGATGGCAGATGGTATGAAGCCAAACAACGATAGTAGTCACACAGTGAAGACAAATAGGTAAAGCAAACAGGCAATGACTTCACGAAGACAAACTGTAAGTAAAGAGAGGGAGAGGATAGAACCAGTCACTTGTTGAGGACACATGATTTGTTGGACCAGTTCCAGTTGCTGTGACAACTGTACGTCTGGTTAGGGAGGCTGAGATTCAACTCAGAATATCGCGTCTTCACCTTATTCCCCTTGAGCTAAGGACACCCAGTCCTCGCCCAATCAGTCTGGTAAGTCTTCAAGGTAGACTTACAAACCTTCACAGACTTCATTCACCAGCGATCCACAATGACTCTTGGATGCTCAGAACGCGACGCCTAACCGGCTGGAGGATTCACAGTCCTTGTCGGTGTCAAAACCGGCAGATCTCAGGTAGGGGGTCCCGAACTGTGCGTCTAGGTGGATGGTAACAGGAGACAAGGGACACGATGTTTTTACCCAGGTTCGGGCCCTCTCGATGGAGGTAATACCCTACTCCTGCTTGATTAATATTGATGATATGGGTAGTACAAGAGTAGATCTACCACGAGATTAGAGAGGCTAAACCCTAGAAGCTAGCCTATGGTATGATTGTTGTTCGTCCTACGGACTAAAACCCTCTGGTTTATATAGACACCGGATAGGGTTAGGGTTACACAAAGTCGGTTACAATGGTAGGAGATCTATATATCCGTATCGCCAAGCTTGCCTTCCACGCCAAGGAAAGTCCCATCTGGACACGGGACGAAGTCTTCAATCTTGTATCTTCATAGTCCAGGAGTCCGGCCAATGGTGATAGTTGGCTATCCGGACACCCCTAATCCAGGACTCCTCGGTAGCCCCGAACCAGGCTTCAATGACGACGAGTCCGGCGCGCATATTGTCTTCGGCATTGCAAGGCGGGTTCCTCCTCTGAATACTTCATAGAAGATTTTGAACACAAGGATAGTGTCCGGCTCTGCAAAACAAGTTCCACATGCCACCGTAGAGAGAATAACCTTTGCACAGATCTGTTGACGTATTCCATGGCGTGACATCACACCGCGGCCAGGCCTTTATACGAATTGTTTTTACTGTTCCACCTCAGCGCGTTTAGCAAGGCGGTTTCTTCAGCACGTCTTATCAGAGCAGAGATCGTGCCCCCTTTATTCTAGGATCCTCATCAATACGGGCATGGGTAACCCAGTCGTGCCCGTTGGCACGCCTCCTCCATCGAAGGCGAGTCCTGAACGGTCATGGGGAGGGCTCTTGGTATTCAACCTCTTTATAACGAGACCAAGGCCCACTCCTTTCTTTCAATCTCAATCGAATCCGCCCCTCGCCTCGAGTTCCAACACCCAAAGCTCTAGATTTAGGTGCTTCGGACATTCAACGATGTCCGGCTCCGACCTGCACGGCCGGTGGATGTCTTCCTCCATCACGGAAGAAGATGTGCTAAAGCTGAGAGACGCCAGGTATCTAACCGGCGAAATTTCACATAGGCTTCCTGCCCAAGGGCAAGTTATTCCCACTCCAGAGCCTGGTGAGAGCGTGGTATTCGTGTCTCACTTCCTTCGGGGTTTAGGTTTCCCGACGGACCCCTTTGTGAGGGGGCTCATGTTTTATTATGGGCTGGAATTCCATGACTTGGATCCGGAGTCCATCCTCCACATCTCGTCGTTCATTGTCGTATGTGAAGCCTTCCTCCGCATTACCCCTCACTTGGATTGTGGCTCAAGACCTTCAAAGTGGAGCGAAGATGATCAAGGGCATCAGGCGAGTCTTGGAGGGGCTGTTATAAGCAAGAATGCGGACGCTCCATGGCTCGAGGATCTTTTCAAGAGGAGCTCAATTTATGGCAACATGAGTGGTTTTATATCACCGCTCCTGGGGGCACCAAATGGGCGGCGCCACCTGCCTTCCTTCGGGTCCTCCACTGCGGCGGGCGTCATGGGTCAATAAAGGGCTCGACTGGGACCGTCCAGGGCGTACCTCATTGCAGGGCCGTGATTCGAGACCTCCGAGAGAGAGAGAGAGATCAATCTGGTCATAGTAGCGCAGGTCATGCTGATTAAATCGTACCTTGCCCCTGCAAGCGTCGCCCCCGCCTGTGGGAGTTTAATACGGAGGGACCACGAGCTCTCCAACATTTTATGGGTGTAACGCGTGGAGATGTACCAACTGTTCTTGGATCACAAGCAATGTGTCGGACTTAACCGAGGATGCAGGTCTGAGCTGCAATCGCCGGATACTCAAGTAAGTAGTCCTGTGCCGGACATGCTATCCGCATATTTATCATAAACTCCTTGCCCTTAAAAGAGCTATCCTTTAAACAGGAGTGGATAGCAAAAGCAAAACTGATCAGGTGTCCGGCCCCCTTCCCTGAGACCACGCCGGATCCTGTATTAACCAAGATGTTAGAGGTTGTGCCTTTTGAAGAAGGCGAAGGGGGGAACAAGGGAACTACTACCTCCGTGAAGGAGGCTATCAAGAAAGGGGGGATCGAGAATCCCTCCCTCCAAGGGGAGAAGAGGACCGCTTCTGAAGATCCGGAGACCAAAGCCTCGAAGCGGGGCAAGAAATCTTCACTAGAGGGTCTGCGGCGGGGAGATGCCCCGCCGCACTATTTCCCCAAGGAGATCAGCCCTCAATGAGCTGTAAGTAAAGGGGCGTTTTTGTTAAAGAGACATCCCGTTTTATTTCGAAGGTAACCGAAAGTTTACCTTGTAGTTCGGATCTCAGCCCTTCACAGTGGAGCTCGTCTTCAGGGGATCTTGGTCCGGAGATGATGGAGAGCGAAACGCCTCCGCCTGCCGTACCGTTATGCGAGGTGGACGACCCTGAGGTGTCGTCACGGAGGGCTTCTCCGAATCCGGCGGGGTCAGAAGGCAGCCGTATGTCCCCTCAAAGTCCTCCGTGTCCGGCCTTCGAAAAAGGCCACCGGACGAGTCCGGCACCAACGGGTGTACGGTCGGAGGAGCTGAAGGATCTGCTCGGGCGAGCGTCTATCTCGGAAGATCACCGTACGTTAATGGGTGCGGTGATTGAAAGGATTTCATCCACCGAGAGCGGATTGCATGAAGCCGTCGTAAGTTTACTGATGGGTTTTGAGGTACGCAAAATGATGTACCTTGTGACAGTTTTGCATATAAAATGCGCCCTGTATAGATAGTAGCCCCTGAGACTTGGTGCGGTGTCAAGAATGACAGCGCGCCGAGGAACATAACCCCAGGTATAATATGCGCTCTTCCTATGTAGGTGGCGAAGCATCCGGTGGCTAGCCAGGCTGATGAATTTGTCGAACTGAAGCGGCAACTTGACATGGCGGATGCGGACATCACGCTTGTTAATAAGCGGCTTGACGAGTCACAAGGTATGCAACTTCTCCGCGGACACCTGGTAAGGGAGCTTGACTCCCATGCCTTACAACATGTATGCTTAATGCAGATGGTGTTGCTGCTATGGAGAGCCTTCGGGCGGAGCTCGCCCGAGCCAAGGAGCAAGCCAGAAAAAGTGATGCAGCCGCTTTAAAGGCGGCCGCAGAGCTAAAAGCCGGACAAGCTGCTCACTGCCGAAGCAAGAAAGAAATGGCCGAGATGGCCATGAAATTGAAGAATGCTACTGACCGTTGCGAGCTTCTTGAAAAATAAGATCGAGCGAAACAAGAGGACCTGAAAAAGGCCGCCACCGAGGCCAAGGATACTCGCTCTGCAATGAGAGCTATGAAGGAGGAGCTACGTCAGGCCGGAGATATTGCGGCTGGAAAGCCCTTTCTATTGCGGAGGAAATTCACGGATCCTAGGTACGCTCGATTGGACCGGCTGTGGGGTGCAGAGGATGCTTATCTGGACTTGGCGCGAGTGCATGAGACGCGACGAACACTTCCGAGGTCAAAAGGATCACGGAATGGAAGAGCTTTTTTGGTCGCAGTTCCATATTCCGGAGCGTCCACTTTCATTAACCGATCATTTGGCCGAATGGGCTGAGCTGAATAGGTTGTCCGGACTCGCCATGAAGGCTGTCATGACTCATTTGTGGCCGAAAAGGCCCAAGCCAAAGAGTTATTTTGGCTTGGTGCAACAGTTCCTTGGTGCGGTGCCGCATATCGATGCAATGAAGCGGTCAGCATGCATAAAGGGTGCGCGGATGGCTCTTGCCCGTGTCAAGACATACTGGGCAGAGATAAAGGCCACCGACGTTGCATCCGAAGATTCGGACAGAAGCCGAGTACCTGCCGAGCACTATTTTGAGGAAATCCTCCAGGGTGCTCATTTAATAGAGACGCAGTGCTCGAATGACATGTATGATTTGTGAAAACAATGTTTCGATATAATATAAGAGCTTTTTATACTTGTGCGTTCAAGTATTAAAACACCTCCTGTGCGGCCGTTGATGTATATGTGTATATAACCTGAAAGATGGCAGTCTTCGGCTTCAGCCCCCACACACATAGTGCGGGGGTGTTTGCAAAAAGGCACACTTTCACACTTAATCCAACGTCTTGGTCCTATAAAGGAGGTGATGGCATAGCAAACTAGGCAACTAGACTATAATGCTTTATCACTTTCACTTAGCCATAGGAATTGATGGTGGGGCTACTATATAGCCCCTAGGGGCACCGCGCTCTCCGAATTAGGCGTGTATGTGCTGACCGGAAGCGGTCCTTCGTTATCTTGGAATTCTAAACATTCGGTGGGTCATCAGTGGGAGACCAGTCTCACGCTATATCATGACGATCAGTTTTGGCTTTCTCTCTTGAGGTGCTCACTGGCGAACCGGGCACAATCGTAGTAGTTCTCCTGGTGCCGCGTTAGCCGATAGAAGCGGGCGTAAGGCAGCAAAAGACGAGGAGCCGGGCAAACCCAACATTTGACCAAAGACATGATTCGAGCTGATGCATATAAGGCCTAACTCGAGACGCGAACACTCCCTAAGGTATTCGGTCTTTATGAAAGCGGGCAGAATAATGCCCTAAGCCCCAGTGTCCAGTGCACGCATAAAAATTCTGGTGCGGCCGATGCCAAAACACCAGCCTCCTCCTCGGTTATAGCAAGAAACCGGGGATGTGTATCAACAAGAGACAGTAAAAAAGGTTTACGCAGGTCTTAATCTGAAAAGAATCCTTGCAGCGGGTCCTCTCTGCGTCTGCGCTGTGTCTCCGTTGTGCCGTATCTCGGACGGGTGTAGCACGTTGTTCATCTGTAAAAGAGAAGAACTTAGTTGAAAAGAAAAAAAAAGATCTTGCGAAAAATGTACTTTATATTAGATAAACAGAGTACGGCTCGAAAAGTGAATAAAATTGAGCTTTATTGTCTCTTGTTGTACATGCGTGCAGCCCCTTGTACGGGGGTATGCCGCTAGTAGGCCTTTATATGTTTACGCCGGACTCGTCTAGCCATGTCCGGGGTTCGAATGACCTATTCAGGTGCTTTGATTAGCGGAGCCGAATTAGTGTGGGGTTGTCAAGGCAGTCTCACGTTCTTCCGTGCTCGAGTAACACTTGGTACTCCCTTTTAATGAGATGATGCCGCGTGGACCGGGCATTTTAAGTGTAAGAGATGCATAATGCGGTATTGCGTTAAAGCGAGCGAAAGCTTCACGTCCCAATAGTGCTTGATAGCTACTTTCGAATGGGGCGATGTGGAAGGTTAACTTTTCGCGGCGGAAGTTGTCGGATGACCCGAACACAACTTCTAGCAGTAGGGAGCCCGTACAATGGGCATATAGGCCTGGCATTACCCTTTGAAGGAGGTGTTGCTATGGCGAATTTTGGTTGGGTCTATCCCCATTTTGCAGATTGTGTCACGATATAGCAGGTTTAGATCGCTACCTCCGTCCATTAGGACTTGTGTAAATTGGAGTCCGTCGATTATAGGATCTAATATCAAGGCAGTCCATCCTACGTTCCGGATACTTCCAGAATAGTCCTGATGATCGAAGGTGATTGGTTTTGACAACCATCGTTGGGACTCTGCTGGGATAGACCGTACGGCGCGTGTTTCTATGGGCGCCGCTTTGTTTTTCCCTTTTGTCACTTGAAGTGAGTTCACTGTTTTAACTTTTTGTGGGAAATTCTTTTGTTTTCCGGTGCTCTGCTTGTGGGGTTCGTCATCGTCATCGCTTGGTGAATCGAGCCCCTTGTGTTCGGCATTGAGTTTGCCGGACTGCTTGAAGACCCAACAATCTCTGTGGGTGTGGTTTGCAGGCTTCCCGGGAGTACTGTGGATTTGGCATATTTTGTCCAAGATTTTGTTTAGGTTGGATAGCTCGTCACTGTAGTCCTCGAGGGGCAGGTTTTTATGATTTTGCGGGGAGCTTCTAAATCCGGCGTTGACTGCCATGCTCTTCGGGCTGTTTCCCTTTGTCAGGCGCTGGTCCTTGCTGCGTCATGGTTTTCCATTTCCATCCCTGACTTCGGATGTACTTGGATCACTAGTACTGCATCTTGCCAGCCAACTATCCTCTCCCGCGCAAAAGCGGGTCATGAGGCTTGTTAATGCAGCCATTGTTCTCGGCTTCTCTGGCGAGGTGTACAGCGAGCCATTCGTCTCGGACGTTGTGTTTCAAAGCTGCTAAGGCTTCGGCGTCCGGACAGTCGACTATTTGGTTCTTTTTGATGAGGAACCTATTCCAGAATTTGCGGGCTGACTCTCTGGGTTGTTGAGTTATGTGACTTAAATCATTTGCATCCGGAGGACGGACATAAGTCCCTTGAAAATTTGCCCGAAAAGCATCCTCGAGCTCTTCTCAACTTCCAATGGTATTTTCAGGGAGGCTTTTGAGCCAATGCCTGGCTGGCCCTTTGAGCTTGAGGGGTAAGTATTTTATGGCGTGGAGATCATCTCCTCTAGCCATGTGTATGTGGAGGATGTAATCCTCAATCCGACTCGTGGTCATTGATTCGTCGTATGCCTCTATGTTTACGGGTTTGAATCCGCTGAGAATTTGTGATCCAAGCACCTCATCGGTGAAACACGGGGTGTGCGGCACCCCTATACTTGGGTGTGCCGTGATGTTCGGATATTTGGCGTGTTGCATTGCTTGGAAGAGCTTGCTTTATCGGCCCATAGATGGACCTAACTGGGCCATCCTTTTGATGCGAATCCTTATGCGGATCGCGTGCCGGCTTGTGTGCGGCGCCGCTTGCCGCTCCATGTTTGCCATGTGGTCGTCTATTCGACCGGGCGGCCTCTTTGTTCTTTGATTGCGGGGGCTCTACGGCCTCCTCATCAAATTTGGGCAGTAATTTGCGCTTCTGGTAGCTCTTTGTTTGGCGATCGTCGCCGTATTTCCTCTTGGTGTTGAGTACTTTGCTCCATCTGATTCTGAGTGCATCTTCCGCTGTTTTGAGCTTCCGCTTCGCTTTTTCAGGCTACATACAGTTGCGATGAGCCTTTGTGGAGGTTCTTCTGCTCCAACAATTTGTCGGTGTGAGATCGTCCGGACTGTTATCTTCGCCGGGACGGGTTGTTTATCCAAGTTGTCCTGTTCGGACGGTTGCTTTCGATAGCATGTTAAATGCGTCCACCGGTTCGCCCTGCTCTATGGCTGGAGTCGTGTGGCTGCCGTCTTTGTCGGCGGGACTTGGTGCGGCGTTTACGTTGCCGTTTGACTGCTTTTTGAGGGATTTATCCTTCGTAGTGTCCCGTTGTTCCTCGTCGTCACTTCCTTTAGGTGTATCCACCATGTATACATCATGGGATGAGGTGGCTATCCAGTATCCTATAGGTGCTAGTTCATGGTTGTCTCCTACATCGTCGTCCATACCGTCGATGTCTTCGGAGTCGAAATCGAGCACGTCGTTTAAGCTTTCGACAGTGGCTACAAAGTGGGCGGTTGGTGGGCGTTGAATTTCTTTGTCGTCCGCATCCCAACCTTCCTGACCGTAGTCCGGCCAGGGCTCTCCTGATAAAGAGAGAGACTTTAGTGAATTCAGGATGTCGCCAAAGGGCGAGTACTGAAAGATGTCCGCGGCAGTGAACTCCATGACCGGCGCCCAATCAGATTCAATTGGCCGGGACGCGGGAGGTTCGGAGTCCGGCACCTTGGAGTCACGGGATTCGCAAAGGACAGGGATGGTGTTTGGCTCAATCGTCGTAGAGATCATAGACCCCGAGGCGGTGTCCAGCCACTCGTCCTCGATCTGCGGAGTCGGCTCCGAGCTAAGGGTCGGAGCGGACGCTGGTGCGGCTTCTAGGGCACTGTTCGGCGGCAGAGCTAGATCTTGCCCATCGAGACAGTGCGGCGCGCTTGGCTGTGGCTCGAATCCGTCGAAGATCAAGTCTCCGCGGATGTCGGCCGTGTAGTTCAAACTCCCAAACATGACCTGATGGCCAGGGGTGTAGCTTCGATCTGCTCCGGATGGCCAAGTGAATTGCCCATGATGCAAAGCCGCCGAATCGAAGATCTGTCCGGGAGAAAAGTCTCACCTGGACCACGTCGTTGTTGATGATCGAAGGAGCCATCGGGCCTAAAGATGACAACACGAGGAACTCTCAATGAAAGCACCAATGTCGGTATCAAAACCGGCGGATCTCGGTAGGGGTCCCGGCGTGCGTCTAGGCGGATGGTAACAGGAGAAGAGGACACGATGTTTTTACCCAGGTTCGGGCCCTCTCGATGGAGGTAATACCCTACCCTGCTTGATTAATATTGATGATATGGGTAGTACAAGAGTAGATCTACCACGAGATCGAGAGGCTAAACCCTAGAAGCTAGCCTATGGTATGATTGTTGTTAGTCCTCACGGACTAAAACCCTCCGGTTTATATAGACACGGATAGGGTTAGGGTTACAGAGTCGGTTACAATGGTAGGAGATCTACATATCCGTATCGCCAAGCTTGCCTTCCACGCCAAGGAAAGTCCCATCCGGACACGGGACGAAGTCTTCAATCTTGTATCTTCATAGTCCAGGAGTCCGACCAATGGTGATAGTTCGGCTATCCGGACACCCCGTAATCCAGGACTCCCTCAGTCCTCAAGTGTAACAAGTCTTTAGGTCACGCGGATAGAAAGACTTCAGTGATGCCTAACACTCTTTGGCTCGGGTGTTTGGGCTTTGTCCTGCAAGGTTTCTCTCTCAAAAGCTTGAGGTGGATTGCTCTCAAGCGACAAAAGCCGTGCACTAACTCGAGCAGCCACCAATTTATGGTGTAGGGGTGGGCTATTTATAGCAACTAGGCAACCCGACCTGATTTGTCGAAATGACCCTGAGTCACTAAGGAACTGACACGTGTTCCAACGGTCGATTTCAAACACGCTGCAGCTTGACTTGGGCTACAAGTAAAGCTGACTCATCCAGCTCTGGATAAGATTTGCTCTCATTGTCTTCGCTCAAAGACATAGGATTTGGTTGAGCATCACTTCAGTCACTCTGACTTTGTTCACTGGGATCCCACTTAATAGTACGGTGGTTCCTATGACTCAACAAAGAAGAAAAGGAAACAACTAAACAATTAAGTCTTCGCGCTCCATAGTCTTCACGCAATGTCTTCTCTTGTCATAGTCTTCAATGTGAATATCTTCACATACCACCATTGCCTTCAATGTCTTCATACATTTTTAGGGGTCATCTCCGGTAGGTAAACCGAATCAATGAGGGACTACTACCTGTGTTATCCTGCAATTCTCACAAACACATTAGTCCCTCAACCAGGTTTGTCGTCAATACCCAAAACCAACTAGGGGTGGCACTAGATGCACTTACAGTTGCCTAATCACAAACAGTTCATCCGAGTGAACCGTATGCTGTATATCGCACACACCTTTATCTGGCTGCCCGTTTCTTTTGTGTTGCCTAATCACAAACAGTTCACCCGAGTGAACCGTATGCTCTATATCGCACATGCCTTCATCAGGCTGCCTGTTTCTTTTGTTACGCCTCATCGCAAACAGTTCATTGGACTGAACCGTATGCCCTGGATCGTACACGCAACTAAAATCTGAATCGCGTTTGATGCATCCTCCATCGCAAACGTTTTCACCTTTTTTGACGATTTTCATATAGCACCGTTTGCGATTATGCATCACACACAGTTTCTCGAAGGGTCTCTGATCGTAGTGTCGCGTTAGCAGCATCCTGCAGTAGTGACTGCTGATGTTGTGCTGCTCTCTTATATGCTGTACAACTAGTATGCTGAAGTTGAAACCCTAAATCATAAGTTAATCTAGAAATTAATTAACTAGAGGAATATCCAAAACCCTAGAGCGTAATTTAGTCACGGAGATAGCATACCGGTGGTGGCGGTGGTTGAGGCGGATGCTACTTCTTGAGCTTGGGTTGGTTTTTCCCTTGAAGAGGAAAGGGTGATGCAGCAAAGTAGAGATAAGTATTTCCCTCAGTTAAGAACCAAGGTGTTAATCTAGTAGGAGAAGAACGCGCAAATCACCAATGCATGCACAAACAATCAAACACTTGCATCCAACGCGATAAAGGGGTTGTCAATCCCTTCACGGTCACTTGCAAATGTGAGATCTGATAGAGATAGATAAATAAAACTAAACAAAAGATAAAATATTTTTGGGTTTTTTGGTTTATAGATCTGAAAGTAAAATATTACAAAGTAGTAGATCGGAAAGTAATATGATGGAAAATAGACCCGGGGGCCATAGGTTTCGCTAGAGGCTTCTCTCTTGAAGGCAAATAATACGGTGGGTGAACAAATTACTGTCAAGCAATTGATAGGAAAGCGCAAAGTTATGACGATATCCAAGGAAATGATTATGAAATATAGGCATCATGTCCATGTCAAGTAGACCGACTCCTGCCTGCATCTACTATTACTACTCCACACATCGACCGCTATACAGCATGCATCTAGAGTATTAAGTTCATAAAGAAAGGAGTAACGCCTTAAATAAGATGACATCATGTAGATGAATAAACTCAAGCAATATGATGTAAACCCCGTCTTTTTATCCTCGATGGCAACAATACAATATGTGCCTCGCAACCCCTACTTTGTCACTGGGTGAGGACACCGCAAGTTTGAACCCAAAGCTAAGCACCTCCCCCATTGCAAGAAAAACCAATCTAGTTGGCCAAACCAAACTGATAATTCGAAGAGAAATACAAATATATCAAATAATGCATATAAGAATTCAGATAAGATTCAAATAATATTCATAGATAAGATGATCATAAATTCACAATTCACCGGATCTCGACAAACACACCGCAAAGTAAGATTACATCGGATAGATCTCCAAGAACATCGATGAGAACATGATATTGAGAATCAAATAGCGAGAAGAAGCTAACTAGCTATGGACCCGTAGGTCTGAGATAAACTACTCATGCTTCATCGGAAGGGCAATATGGTTGATGTAGATGCCCTCCGTGATTGAATCCTCCTCCAGCAGGATGCCGGAAAAGGCCCCAAGATGGGATCTCACAGGAACAGAAGGTTGTGGCTGTGGAAAAGTGTTTTCGTGGATGCCTCTGGTGGTTTGGGAATATATGTGAATATATAGGAGGAAGAACTAGGTCAGGGGATCACGAGGGGCCCACAAGGTAGGGGGAAGCGCCCTACCCCCTGGGCGCGCCCTCCACTCTTGCCGCCGCCTCATGGCTCTTCTGACTTGAACTCCAAGTCTCCTGCGTGTCTTCTGGTCCAAGAAAAATCATCGCGAAAGTTTTATTCTGTTTGGACTCCGTTTGGTATTCCTTTTCTGTGAAGCTCAAAAACTAGGAAAAAACAGAAATTGGCACTAGGCTCTAGGTTAATAGGTTAGTCCCAAAATAATATAAATCAACATATAAAACTTCCAAAATAGATAATATAATAGCATGGAACAATAAGAAAATTATGGATTCGTTGGAGACGTATCAAGCATCGCCAAGCAAAACTCCTGCTCGTCCTCGAGTAGGTAAATGATAAAAACACCATTTTTGATGTGGAATGCTATCTAACATATTTATCCATGTAATTTTCTTTATTGTGGCATGAATTTTCAGATCCATAAGATTCAAAACAAAAGTTTAATATTGACATAAAAACGATAATACTTCAAGCATACTAACAAAGCAATCATGTCTTCTCAAAATAACATGGCCAAAGAAAGCTATCCCTACAAAATCATATAGTCTGGCTATGCTCCATCTTCATCACACTAAATATTCAAATCATGCACAACCCCGATGACAAGCCAAGCAATTGTTCCGTACTTTTGATGTTCTCAAACCTTTTCAACTTTCACGGAATACATGAGCGTGAGCCATGGACATAGCACTATAGGTGGAATAGAATATGGTGGTTGTGGAGAAGACAAAAAGAAGGAGATATTCCCATATCGACTAGGCGTATCAACGGGCTATGGAGATGCCCATCAATAGATATCAATGTGAGTGAGTAGGGATTGCCATGCAACAGATGCACTAGAGCTATAAGTTTATGAAAGCTCGAAAAGAAACTAAGTGGGTGTGCATCCAACTTGCTTGCTCATGAATACCTAGGGTAATTTGAGGAAGCCCATCATTGGAATATACAAGCCAAGTTCTATAATGAAAAATTCTCACTAGTATATGAAAGTGACAACATAGGAGACTCTCTGTCATGAAGATCACGGTGCTACTTTGAAGCACAAGTGTGGAAAAAGGATAGTAACATTTCCCCTTCTCTCTTTTCTCTCATTTTTATTGGCTTCTTTGGCCTCTTTTATTTTTTTCCCTCACACAGGACAATGCTCTAATAGTGAAGATCATCCCACTTTTATTTACTTATAACTCAAGAATTACAACTCGATACTTAGAACAAAATATGACTCTATATGAATGCCTTTGGCGGTGTACCGGGATGTGCAATGAGTCAAGAGCGACATGTATACAAAATGATGAATGGTGGCTTTGCCAAAAATACGATGTCAACTACATGATCATGCAAAGCAATATGACAATGATGAAGCGTGTCATAATAAACAGAACGGTGGAAAGTTGCATGGTAATATATCTCGGAATGGTTATGGAAATGCCATAATAGGTAGGTATGGTGGCTATTTTGAGGAACTTATATGGTGGGTGTATGGTACCGGCAAAAGTTGCACGACACTAGAGAGGCTAGCAATGGTGGAAGGGTGAGAGTGCATATAATCCATGGACTCAACATTAGTCATAAAGAACTCACATACTTATTGCAAAATCTATTAGTAATCAAAACAAAGTACTACGCGCATGCTCCTAGGGGGATATATTGGTAGGAAAATACCGTCTCTCGTCCCCGACCGCCACTCACAAGGAAGACAATAAAAAAATACCTGATGCTCCAACTTCGTTACATAACGGTTCACCATACGTGCATTCTACGGGAATCACAAACTTCAACACAAGTATTTCTAAAATCCACAATTACTCACTAGCATGACTCTAATATTATCATCCTCATATCTCAAAAAAATCATATGGAATCAAACTTCTCATAGTATTCAATGCACTTTATATGAAAGTTTTTATTATATCCCTCTTGGATGTCTACCATATTAGGACTAAATTCACAACCAAAGAAAATTACCATGTTGTTTAGAAAGACTCTCAAAATAATATAAGTGAAGCTTCAGAGTTCAAAAATTTCTATAAAATAAAACCACCGCGGTGCTCTAAAAAGATATAAGTGAAGCACTAGAGCAAAATTGCCTAGCTCAAAAGATATAAGTGAAGCACATAGAGTATTCTAATAAATCACGGTTCATGCATGTCCCTCTCAAAAGGTGTGTACAGCAAGGATGATTGTGGCAAACTAAAAAGCAAAGACTCATATCATACAAGACGCTCCAAGCAAAACACATATCATGTGGTGAATAAAAATATAGCCTCAAGTAAAGTCACCGATAGACTAAGACGAAAGAGGGGATTCCTTTCGGGGCATACCCAAGCTTAGGTTCTTGGCTATCCTTGAATATTACCTTGGGGTGCCTTAGGCATCCCCAAGCTTAGGCTCTTGCCACTCCTTATTCCATAGTCCATCAAATCCTTACCCAAAACTTGAAAACTTCACAACACAAAACTCAAGAAAAATCTCATGAGATCCGTTAGTATAAGAAAATAAATCACCACTTATGGTACTGTTGTGAACTCATTCTTTCTTTAAATTAGTGTAATATCTACAGTATTCCAACTTGTCCATGGTTCATACCCCCCAATACTACCCATAGATTCATCAAAATAAGCAAACAACACCTAGAAAACAAAATCTGTCAAAAACAGAACAGTCTGTAGTAATCTGTAACTCTCGAATACTTCTGTAACTCCAAAAATTCTGAAATATTAGGAAAACAGAGGAAGTTTGTATCTTAATCTTCTTCAAAAAGAATCAGTATTTTATAAAGCTTCTGTTAAAAATGAGAATTATTTTCCTGAGCACAAAAGTTTCTATTTTTCAGCAAGATCAAATCAACTATCACCGTAAGCTATCCCAAAGGTCTTACTTGGCACAAACACTACTTAAAACACAAAAACAATATCTAAATAGAGGCTAGATGAATTATTTATTGCAAAACAGAACCTAAAAAGCAATAACAAAAATAAAATTGGGTTGCCTCCCAACAAGCGCTATTGTTTAACGCCCTTAGATAGACACAAAAACATAGATATAAGTATTGTCATCTTTGGTATGAAATCCATAAGTATCTCTCATAATAGATTCATGTGGCAACTTAATTTTATTTCTAGGAAAGTGTTCCATGCCCTGCCCTTCCTTAACGTAAATTGAAATCTAATGTTTCCTTCTTCCATATCAATAATTGCACCAATCGTTCTAAGGAAAGGTCTACCAAGAATAATAGGACATGTAGGATTGCAATCTATGTCAAGAACAATGAAATCTACGGGCACATAATTCCTATTTGCAATAATAAGAACATCATTAATCCTTCCCATAGGTTTCTTAATAGTGGAATCTGCAAGATGCAAATTTGAAGAACAATCATCAAATTCATGGAAACCTAACACATCACATAAAGTTTTCGGAACCGTGGAAACGCTAGCACCCAAATCACACAAAGCATGGCAGTCATAATATTTAATATTAATCTTAATAGTAGGTTCCCACACATCATGAGGTTTTCTAGGAATAGAAACTTCAAATTCAAGCTTTTCTTCAAAAAAACTCATCATAGCATCAACGACATGTTTAGTAAAAGCTTTATTTTGATTATAAGCATGAGGAGAATTCGACATGGATTTAAAGAAGGAAGTACAATCTATTAAAGACCAATTATCATAATTAAATTCCTTGAAATCCAAAAGAGTGGGTTCATTGCTACTTAAAGTTGTGACCTCTCCAATCCCACTTTTATCAATTTTTGCATCAAGATCTGAAAACTCTGAATCATTGGGACACCTTCTAGATAAAGTTACTCATCTCCAGTCCAATATTTATCAAGATTTATTTTAGAAAACAAAGATTCAATAGGAGTCACATCAATCACTTTAAGATCTTCATCATTATTTTCACGAAAACTAGAAGAACACATTTTTACAAACCAATCTCGCTTAGCACGCATCTTAGGGTTCTTTCTTTACACTCATCAATGGAAATTCTCATAGCTTTAAGAGAATCATTAATATCATGCTTGGGTGGAATAGATCTAATTTTCAAAGAATCAACCTCAAGAGAAATTCTATCCATGTTCCTAGCCAAATCATCAATCTTAAGAAATTTTTCTTCAACCAAAGCATTGAAACTCTTTTGCGAACTCATAAATTCCTTAACAATATTCTCAAAATTAGAGGGAATATTATTATAATTTCCATAAGAATTGTTGTAGGAATTACCATAATTATTAGAGGAGTTACTAGGAAATGGCCTAGGATTAAAATTACCTCTATACGCGTCATTACCAAAATTGTTCCTACCAACATAATTCACATCTATAGATTCATTATTATTCTCAATCAAAGTAGACAAAGGCATATCATTAGGATCAATAGGAGCACTCTAGGTAGCAAATAATTTCATAAGTTCATCCATCTTTCCACTCAAAACATTAATCTCTTCAATCACATGCACTTTTTTACTAGAAGAAGATCTTTCGGTATGCCATTGCGAATAATTAACCATAATATTATCTAGGAGTTTAGTAGCCTCTCCTAAAGTAATTTCCATAAAAGTACCTCCCGCGGCCGAATCTAAAAGATTTCTAGAAGCAAAATTCAATCCGGCGTAAATTTTTTGTATGATCATCCATAAATTTAAACCATGAGTA
The DNA here is from genome assembly GCA_021605205.1 of Aegilops longissima. Classification (NCBI taxonomy): domain Eukaryota; kingdom Viridiplantae; phylum Streptophyta; class Magnoliopsida; order Poales; family Poaceae; genus Aegilops; species Aegilops longissima. The sequence goes on from CM038679.1 coordinate 350,431,852, forward strand.
GGGCAATTTCGTATCATCAATTGCATCCTCTCCCAAGATTGTGCAACATGTTCATGATCAAGTTGCTTAAAATTCATAATATCGTTCCTAAGGGAGATGATCTTAGCGGGAGGAAGATACTTGGAAATAAAAGCATCTTTACATTTATTCCATGAATCAATACTATTTTTAGGCAAAGATGAAAACCAAGTTTTAGCACGATCTCGTAGTGAGAACGGAAATACCTTCAATTTAACAGTATCATTATCCACATCTTTCTTATTTTGCATATCACACAACTCAACAAAATTATTCAGATGGCATGCACCATCTTCACTAGGAAGGCCAGAAAATTGATCTTTCATAACAAGATTCCGAAAAGCGGCATTAATTTCTTAAGATTCCCCACTAGTGGTAGGAGCAATCGGAGTAATAATAAAATCACTATTATTAGTATTGGAAAGTCACACAATTTGGTATTCTCTTGAGCCATTGTGACAAAGCAAGCAATCTAACACACGAGCAAACAAAAAGCAAACGAAAAGACGAACGGAAAAAGGGCAAAGAAAAGGGCATATTTTTTGAAAATTGTTTTAGAAGTGGGGGAGAGGAAAACGAGAGGCAAATGGTGAATAATGTAATCCAAGAGATGAGAGTTTATGATGGGTACTTGGTAGGCTTGTTGTAGATCTTGACTTGGCGTAGATATCCCCAGCAACGGCGCCAGAAATTCTTCCTGCTACTTCTTGAGCTTGCGTTGGTTTTCCCCTTGAAGAGGAAAGGGTGATGCAACAAAGTACAGATAAGTATTTCCCCCAGTTAAGAACCAAGGTATCAATCCAGTAGGAGAAGAACACGCAAATCACCAATACCTGCACAAACAATCAAAGACTTGCACCCAACGTGATAAAGGGGTTGTCAATACCTTCACGGTCACTTGCAAAGGTGAGATCTGATAGAGATAGATAAACAAAACTAAACAAAAGATAAAATATTTTTGGGTTCTTGGTTTATATATATGAAAGTAAAAGATTGCAAAGTAGTAGATCGGAAAGTAATATGATGGAAAATAGACCTCGGGGCCATAGGTTTCACTAGAGGCTTCTCTCTTGAAGGCAAATAATACGATGGGTGAATAAATTACTGTCGAGCAATTGATAGAAAAGCACAATGTTATGACGATATCCAAGGCAATGATTATGAAATATAGGCATCATGTCCATGTCAAGTAGACCGACTCCTGCATGCATCTACTACTACTACTCCACACATCGACCACTACCCAACATGCATCTAGAGTGTTAAGTTCATAAAGAACGGAGTAACGCCTTAAGTAAGATGACATGATGTAGAGGAATAATCTCAAGCAATATGATGTAAACCCCATCTTTTTATCCTCGATGGTAACAATACAATACGTGCCTTGCTACCCCTACTTTGTCACTGGGTGAGGACATCGCAAGATTGAACCCAAATCTAAGCACCTCTCCCATTGCAAGAAAAACCAATCTAGTTGGCTAAACCAAACCGATAATTCAAAGAGAGGTACAAAGATATCAAATTGTGCATATAATAATTCAGAGAAGATTCAAATAATATTCATAGATAAGCTGATCATAAATCCACAATTCATCGGATCTTGACAAACACTCCGCAAAAGAATATTACATTGGATAGATCTCCACGAACATCGAGGAGAACATGGAATCGGGAATCAAATAGAGAGAAGAAGCCATCTAGCTACTAGCTATGGACCCGTAGGTCTGAGGTAAACTACTCACCCTTCATCTAAAGGGCAATAGGGTTGATGTAGATGCCCTCCGTGATCGAATCCCCCTCCGGCAGGATGCTAGAAAAGGCCCCAAGATGGGATCTCACGGGAACAGAAGGTTGTGACGGTGGAGAAGTGTTTTCGTGGATGCCTCTGGTGGTTTGGGAATACATGTGAATATATAGGAGAAGAACTAGGTCAGGGGGTCACGAGGGGCCCACAAGGTAGGGGGCGCGCCCTACCCCCCTAGCGCACCCTCCACCATTGCCTCCGCCTCGTGGCTCTTCTAACTTGAACTCCAAGTCTCCTGGGTGTCTTCTGGTCGAAGAAAAATCATCGCGAAAGTTTTATTCCATTTGGACTCCGTTTGTATTCCTTTTCTGCGAAGCTAAAAAACAAGAAAAAAACAGAAACTGGCACTGGGCTCTAGGTTAATAGGTTAGTCCCAAAAAGTATATAAAATAACAAATTAATGCATATAAAACATCCAAAATAGATAATATAATAGCATGGAACAATAAAAATATAGATATGTTCGAGATGTATCAGCGGAGGATGACAACAGTGGTCGAGGAGGAGAAAAGCGCGGCAGCAGTCGAGGCGGACAACGAGCAAATCAAGCGACGGTCACCGCGGCGAATGCGTGGATGGATCCACGGGTGAGTCGGAGGGACGGTGGCGGCGGTCGAGGCGCATGATGGTGCAGAAGGGGAGAGGTGATGAACTGGCAGAGAGAAATGAAATGGTGGAAATGACAAGGCTGTGGACGGTTGGGCGGCGTGGAAGGGGAATGTCCATGCAGAACAATGGCGGGCGACAACAGACGCTCGCCACCGTATTTTTTTATTTCAAAATTTGGATTTATTTGACGTGGCTTTCCAAAATGTAGTTGTGGCAGGCGCGATACTACTCCCACCACTGTTTTCTCATAAACCAGTGGCATGCAATGCCATATTGCCCGCTGTTGGTGTCCTGGACTAAGGGGTGCTAGCCTATACGACCCACAGCCCACAGGCCGAACTTACGGCCCGCCGATCTCCATGAGGAAGGACTCCAGAAGCTATGAACCTTGGCGTAATTAAGACGAAAGCCTTTGAAGTCTTGGCATGTACTTGAAGGATAGCTCACTAGCCGGCATAATTGTCCACCGACCATATGTGTAACCTAGGTACCCCTAGTGTGTATATAAGCCGTGGGGTTTAGTCTCTAGAGGCACGATTACCAGCCTTAGGGTTTAGAACACAGTCATACGATCTCGAGGTAGATTATCTTGTACTCGATACTCCATCACATCAATATAATCAAGTAGGACGTAGGGTTTTACCTCTTCGAGAGGGCCTGAACCCGGGTAAACACCGTCTCCCGTTTCCCCCCTGTAACCATCGTTCCTGGACCACCAGCTCGGGACCCCCTACCTGAGATCCGCTAGTTTTAGCATCGACATTGGTGGCCCATACACGTCCCGCAGTTTGGTCTCTCCAGAACGATGGACGTATCGATTAACGATCGTACCCAAAACAACATACTCCCTGCGCCAGACCTTCAAGTCATAGGATCAACCGAGAATCACGATCACATTGGATTGCCCCTCCTCTCTCAAGGATCAAAGGGTGACGATATTAAATCTATGGACGAACCCCGTGTTTCGTCCCCTAACTCGATCGAGGACCTCCGTACACGGGCGAACCACGATTCGGCACGCTGACCGTTGGAGATCGGTGAGCCTGACCAATCACGAGAAGCCTGGAGCTCGGACCCAAGAAATAGCCCTGTTGGTCCAACCTCCACGCAACAAGCTCGGATAGAGCACTTCGGAGCATCAAGCCTGCAGGGTGTAGGGGTAATTTTTTTAATCCCACCCACCCCCACATTGAATATCACCCAAATAACTAAGGGCCACCCAATGTCTGGGATCTAATCTATGTCAAACAACAACCGAACAAGGCAGTCTGACAATTTTGGATGCGTTTCTTGTTCGTCAAGAACAAAATTCTAGGTTGCTGTGACTTAGAGATCTTGGCGGCCTTCTGCCACAACTGCCACGACGAGGGCATACTCAATGCCCTCTCTCGCAGATGCGTTCAAACCTTTTCTGAGTTATTAGACTTGGTATTAATTTGTGTCATGGAGGACGCATGGTTGGCGCAAAAGGAGTAGAGGGATTCAATCCACGTGGAGGCAACAATACGTGACATGCATATATGTCTAGAAGAGCGCTCTCGACGCTCTAAGGCAAAAGAGCCATCACAAAAAAAGCCCACTATAGGTCCAAACTAACCATCAATAAACTCGCGGATCAACCTTGCCCAATCCACTCTATTTTGTTAAATACGAAGCCCACTCATAGTCTTTGGACATGCTGGGCGATCAAGCTGGTGGAAAAGGGAGGAGAGGATCTCCTTAACATGACGAGCATGCACAACAAACGTGCAGGATTATCCTCCAATGAGGATGAGATCTTAAAGATCTACGAAACCCATCCATCACGAAACCAAAGAAAGCGGGCACTTCGCAAAATAAACCATGTTCAACATGCGACGACACCGCCGCATAAGTGGTTGAACGTGCCTATTACCTTTGGGCAGCAGGGTTAGCCAAAGACTGGCTCGAGCCGAGGTTCGGTGGCCTTTGTCCTCAACCCAATAGTGGACGGATGTCGTCTACATAAAGTTCTGATGGATGGTGGCAGTAGTTTAAACATAATATATGAAGAGACTCTGCAAAATATGCAGTGTGATAGATCATGCATCGAACCAAGATATACCACATTCAAAGGGATCATCCCAAGAAAATAGGCGAGGTGTAGCGGCAAAATCACCCTTGATGTTGTATTCGACACTCTTGACAAGTACCGCTCTGAAGAGTTAACCTTCCACATCGTGCCCTTCTGGAGTGGTTACCACGCTTTTTTAGGCCGACAGGCATTCACCAGATCTAATGTCGTCCCACATTACGCCTATATGAAGCTTAAGATACCAGGACCCAATGGTGTGATCTCTATAGCGAGCAACCCAGACACGGCACTTCGAGCCGACAATAAAACTGCAATGATGCTTCTAGAATCATTGGCCGAGGCCTTCATGGCCGAGGAGCTAACTGCTCTATGGACCACCGCTGTTAGAGACGACATCATCCTTGACAAAAGATCTAGACCAACGTCATTCAAACCAGCTAATGAAATAGTCAAATTTCAAGTACACCCAACCGATGCATACAAAATAACATCTCTTTTGACACAGCTGGACCCAGTGTTGGATGCTTAATTGCGCTCCTTCCTCCGCAAAAAAATGGGTAATTTTTGCCTGGCACACCTCGGATATGCCAAGAATTGCAAGAGACATGGCCGAACATAGCCTGAATATCATCGAGGGCTTCAAACATGTCAAATAGGCGCTTCATAGGTTTTCCAAGCCGAAGAGACAAGCTATGGGTGAGGAACTAGCCAAACTATGAGAGGCTAGATTCATCCTAGATATCAAACATCCTGAGTGGTTGGCTAACCTGGTCATGGTTCCCAAGAAGGATAAATCATGGCGCCTCTGCATCGATTTCAAAGACCTGAATAAGGCTTGCCCAAAGGGCCCTTTCCATTAAAACACATCGACTAGATCATCGACACCACGACAAGACATGATTCGTTATGTTTGTTGGATGCCAACTCGGGGTATCATCAAATAAAGAGGAAAGAGTTTGATCAAGCTGCAACAACATTTATAACTCCATACAGCCCATTCTGCTTCAACACAATTCCCTTTGGGCTAAAGAACACAGGCACCACATACTAGCGTATGATTCAAACATGCCTAGAACCACAAATTGGTAAAACTATGCAAGCTTACATAGACGACGTGGTTGTCAAAACCAAAAATATAGACAACCTGGTGGATGACCTACGGGTAACATTCACCAACCTCCGAGCATACAATATAAAGCTTAATCCCGAGAAGTATGCCTTCGGCATACTAGTGGTCAAGCTGCTCGGCTTCGTCGTCTCAAATCAAGGAATAGAGGCCAATCCGGCCAAAATTTGAGCCCTCGACCGACTACAGACTCACACAGAGCTAAAGCACATCCAAAGGTTAGCGTGCTATATAGCCACTCTGAGCCGTTTCATATTTCGGCTCAGAGAAAAACCATTGCCTCTTTACAAGCTACTAAAGCAAACCAAGAATTTCCAATGGACTAATGAGGCAGGCACTGCCCTGGAGGAAATCAAAACACTCCTCGCCACCAATCCTATACTAGCAGCACCTGGAGCAGGAGAGCCGATGTTGCTATATATCTCGGCCACAAAAGTCGTTAGTGCAGTCCTCGTTGTCGAGCGCGACATTGATGGACACAAGCTCCAAGTCCAGAGGCATGTTTATTATGTTTCCGTGGTACTTACCTTGTGTAAATCTAGGTATCCACACTACCAGAAGATAGCCTATGCAGTTTTTATGGCATTCCAGAAACTATGACACTACTTTCAAGAGTGCCCGACCATGGTGGCATCCGAAGTACCGCTCAGTGATATAATCAATAACAGGGACGCCACTAGACGGGTTGCTAAGTGGGCGATCAAGCTCTTACCCTCTGAAATCTCCTACTACCCATGCCGATCCATCAAATCCCAGGTATTGGCACACCCATTGTGGCAGAATGGATGGAAGCTAAACTCCATAAAGAGTACAATACTTATTCCCACTGGATGATGTACTTCGACGCTCTAAAATTCTGGCCGGCCTTGACACCGGAGTAGTCCTTACCTCTCCAACTAGGGATAATATACGGTATGTACTGCAAATCATGTACACAGACTCTAATAATGCTGCCGAATATGAGGCTTTACTACACAGTCTTCGGATAGCTACCTCCATGGGAATCCGACGTCTGGAGGTTCGAGGAGGTACTAATCTCGCTATCTCTTAAGTTAACAACAAATTTGATGCAAAGGATCTGAAGATGACAACATACCAAAATGCCGTGTTAACAATTTTAGCCTAATCTGAGGGACATGAATTTCACCATATCCCAAAGGACAACAATCAAGCTGCTGATATCCTTGTAAGGATGGGCACTAAATGCGACAAAGTCCCAGAAAATACATTCCTGGAGTGACTCTTTAAACCATCCATATCTTGGCAAGAAGGGAGTAAGACGGCCAAGTCAAAAGATGACAAAGAGGTTACCCCTCCGGCTATTGAGCCGGACGAGGAGATAATTGGGGGCCCAGCTATTGAAGAAATGTCCCAGACTCACAAAATTATGGCAATCATCCCCCATGGACCGAACTCCCTCACGACAGGACGACATTTTCCACGCCTGTATATGTCACCGAGCTCCTCTTAGACGAGTGCAAGCTCAATCATTCCCTCAGGGATAGTTTCCCCTGGCCATAGAGCCTTAAATACAGTCTTCATGGGTCGTCGAGACAATTCTTAAAGCTCGATAAGTTCCCCCATGCCATATTTTGTGGACGAGTCATCGACATCTTGTGGCCGACTAGTTAGGATGGCTACACAAGGAAATATAAGAAGTAATAAGCATGATAGAATGAGATAACTTGTGATAATCAAAGTGTTGCACACTTACCGGATATAGATCCATGTGTCTCCTTGTTCCGCTCCTCGGAAGCGGACAACTACGCTTTCGACCTTTCAATTTCAAGCGTTTGTTGCTCATTATTGGCTTTGAGCTAGTTGATTTCTTCATATTTTCGCTTCAACACGCGATGACCCGCTTGCTCCTTCGATTTGGCATACCAAAGGGCCTCTCGGGCATCTGTTAGATCCTTTTCTAGCTGGCCAATGGTTTCCGCTACTAACGAACATACACCCCTTTAAGGTGCAATCAATATAAGTTTTAACATGTGCTTCACGGGTATTTTTTTGACATCCGCCAGTTCTGACCGAGAAGCGTCAAGCTTTGCCTTCGTCAGCTTCAGATCTTTAGATAGCTATTTCTTTTCCCCTGAGCAGCCTGTTTTCGAAAAACAAGCATCTTATTAAAAGCATAATTGGATCCTTAATTCGGCCACCCGATTCCAACTTATGGCTATTCTAATGACACTTTGTGGAGCAATTCTAATGCCTTTTCTCTCTTAATTCACAAAATTTATATGAAGAGGGAGAATGCCGATAGCTGGAATTCTGGACCTGAAAAAGGTATGTCAGAGATACCTATTCTGCACATCTACAAATGAGGTGAAATTTCACGGAGATTTATTTTTTAATAAATAAAAAATATTGGAGAAAAGAAATACTAGAGGGGCTCACACAGGTGCCCACGAGGCACCAGGGCGCGCCCTGGTGGCTTGTGCGGCCCCTGGCCAGCGTCCGATGCCCATCTTGTGGTATATAAGCCCATTTCCCCTAGAAAAAGTAAAGAGAAGACTTTCAGGATGGAGCGCCACTGTCTCAAGGCGAAACTTGGGCAGGAGCACTTTTGATCTCCGCAGGAGCGATTCCGCTGGGGATACTTCCCTCCGGGTGGGGGAAATTGAAGCCATCATCGTCACCAACAACCCTCTTGTAACGCCCTCGATGCGGCTATATCTCCCACGTGTCGAAGCACGACTTAGAGGCATAACCGCATTGAAAGCAATGTCGCAAGTGAGGTAATCTTCACACAACCCATGCAATACATAAGGGAAAGAGATACATAGTTGGATTACAGTCGCCACTTCACACAATACATAAATAAACATCCATCATTCAGATTACACTCAAGGTCCGACTACGGAACCAAAATAAAAGAAGATACCCCAAATGCTACACGGATCCCGATCGTCCCAACTGGCTCCACTATCGATCATCGAGGAAAAGACACATAATAACGACCACGTTCCTCGTCGAACTCCCACTTGAGCTCGGTTCGTCACCTGACCGCATCGTCGGCACCTGCAACTGTTTTGGTAGAATCTGTGAGTCACGGGACTCAGCAATCTCACACCCGCGAGATCAAGACTATTTAAGCTTATAGGAAGGACAGAGTTGTGAGGTGGAGCTGCTGCAGCGACTAGCATATATGGTGGCTACATTCGCAAAAGAGAGCGAGAAGAGAAGCAAGGCACGGTCGTGAAGCTAGTAGCGATCAAGAAGTGATCTGAACTACTTACGTCAAACATTACTCCAACACCGTGTTCACTTCCCGGACCCGCCGAGAAGAGACCATCACGGTTACACCTTGTTGATGTGTATTTTAATTAAGGTCAACCGGGTTTTCTACAACCGGACATTAACAAATTCCCATCTGCCTCATAACATGGGCACGGCTTTGAAAGATAATACCTGCAGGGTGTCCCAACTTAGCCCATAATAAGCTCTCACGGTCAACGAAGGATATTCCTTCTACCGGGAAGACCCGATCAGTCTCGGAATCCCGGACTACAAGACATTTCGACAGCAATAAAACAAGACCAGCAAAGCCGCCCGATTGTGCCGACAAATCCCGATAGGAGCTGCACATATATCGTTCTCAGGGCACATCCGGATGAGACTAGCTACGAGTAAAACAAAGCCTCGAGTTTCCCCGTGGTGGCCCCGCAGGCAGCTCAGTTCAGGCCAGCACTCAAGGAGCACCTGGTCCGGGGTTAAAATAAAGATGACCCTCGGGCTCGCGAAAACCCGGGGAAAAGGGCTTAGGTGGCAAATGGTAAAACCAATGTTGGGCCTTCTTTGGAGGAGTCTTATTCAAAGCGAACTGTCAAGGGGTCCCATAAATCACCCAACCGTAAGGAACGCGAAATCAAGGAACATAACACCGGTATGACGGAAACTAGGGCGGCAAGAGTGGAACAAAACACCATGCATAAGGCCGAGCCTTCCACCCTTTACCAAGTATATAGATGCATTAATTGAAGCAGATATATTGTGATATCCCCAACAAGTAAACATGTTCCAATAAGGAACAACATCTCCATGTTCCAACAAGGAACAAACTTCATCTTCACCTGCAACTAGCAACGCTATAAGAGGGGCTGAGCAAAGCGGTAACATAGCCAATCAACGGTTTGCTAGGAAAGGATGGTTAGGGGCTGACATGGCAATATGGGTGGCATGATAAGCAAGTGATAGGCATCGTAGCTTAGGCATAGCAAAAGAGCGAGCATCTAGCAAGCAAAGATAGAAGTGATTTCGAGGGTATGGTCATCTTGCCTGCAAGGTTCTCAGAGTTGTCGAAAGCTTGATCCTCGTAAGCGTTCTCAACAGGTTCCTCGTTCACGTACTCGTCTCCCGGCTCTACCCAAAGCAAGAACACAAACAAAGGAACCACAATAAATCACGGTGCAATGCACAAGCAACATGATGCAATATATGGCATGATATGCGAGATGTGATATGCAATGCATATGCGTGCTCCGGAAGGAAAATGATGAACCAGGCATCAACTTGGCAAACCAAGTATGCCGCTGGAAAGATGAGATGATTTCGGATGAAATCGATATAAAGATCACCGGAATCGGATGCACGGTTTGCAAATGACAAGCAAAACAAGAATGGCACAAATCTGCCATTAACAGCATGATGCCACTTAGCAAGCAACAAGGAATTAAGCTACTGCACCCAAACGTGCCAAGAAAGCATATGGCAGTGATCTACTCAAGATGCTTGGAAAAAGATTAACACTGAGCTACGGCTAAATCACATCATAACAGGTCCAAACAAGCATGGCAAAAGTGCAAAACATATCAGCTTCACAGACTTAGTGAAATTACTGAACATGGCAGAAACAGCTCCAGGAAGCAATGTTCAGAGCAAGAAAGCAACATGCTACAGGAACTTATAATAGCAAAACAAGGCATGACATGAATCTACTCAAAGCATAGAACAAAAGTCCCTTACTGACCATGAGCCAAAAAGGATCAGAAAATATAATAACACCCATGTCAAAATAGCAAGTTTCGTTAACAGATTCAGCAACAGGGCATGACAAAAACAGATAACAAGTAGGCATGTTTAAGAGCTCGATGCACTCACTACAGAGAATTACATGATAATATAAGCATACATACATCAAGAAGACATGGCATAGAATTTATACATGGCAAGAACAACATCATAGCATACACGGATCAACTACAACAACCTTGGCAAAATTGAATAACATGTAAACAATCTGCCAGGAAACATTTTATAGCAAAAGTAGAGCTTGATTGACTCAAGCTATGGCACTCCATAATTGCAAACAAATGCATGTATGGATAGAGCATAACCATATGTTCAAAACATCCTTACTGAAGTATCTCAAAATATGCATGGATCTCTCGGTAGCATCAAGTTAACATGGCATAAAAATATCAGCAAAACAGGGGCTGAAATCGGCAACATCATGAAGCCTAGTTTGCATGCTTGTGCTAGTCACCACAGAGATCACAAAAATACATGGCATACACCCCTGGAAAGATGGCATGGCATATTACAAAACACAAGTAGGACTCAAATTCATAGGATGCACACATCAATCATGGCAAAAATGACAAAGTGCATGTTACTGTTAAGAAAGCGAAACTAACATCACATAGCCCTCTTCTAACAGCATTTCGGGCAACAATATGAGCTCAAATGAAAATGATGCAATGCGATGAAATTATCTACTCATCGAGACGAACATTTCAGTATGCTATACGCCCCAAACGGAGACACAGGTGCAGAGTTATGGCATGAAGAAAATGCAGCAAATTAATCACGGAATAAGACTTAGGCGATTTCGGGGAAGAAAGTCAACCGTCTCGGTTTAGATCCGATCGGATCGAGGAGGGATCGAGGCGGCGGCGGCGGGGGCTCGGGCGGAGGAGGAGAGGCCGGGCCGCGGGCGGGCGGCAATGGGCAAAGGCGATCAGCGGCATGGCGAGGCGGCGGAGGCCGGGCGGCGTGGCGGCTTGGCATGGCGGGTGGCGGGCGCGGGCGGCGGCGGGCGGGCGGCGAGGCGACGGCGGGCCGGGCGGAGGCGGCGGAGGCCCGAGGCGGTGGCGGGCGCTGCCGGCGCTGGGGCGGGCGGCAGGGCCGGAGGGCTGACGCTGGCCCCGCAGAACTGGCGTGGTCGGCGGCGAAGCTGGGGACCGCCGGGACACGTGGCAGCGCGCGAGTGGTCCGGGGCGGTGGGTGGACGCGTCCGGCTCCGCCCGGACGTGTCCGGCGGCGGCGAGAGGAGCGGGGCTAGGGTTAGGGGCGGATTTGATCCGGGATTTCGGGGTAGGGGGTGTTTTTATAGGTAGGAGCTAGGAAGCTCCAAATGGAGTGCGGTTTTCGCGCACACGATCGTGATCCGACGACGGAGAGCATGGAAGTGACTTAGATGGGTTATTGCGCTGTTTTGAAGGGGTGTTGGGCTGCAACTTAAAAGAGGCCTTTGCGATAGTGCGGTTAACCGTTGGAGTACCAAACGAGCTCCAAATGACCCGAAACTTGACAGGTGGTCTACCGGTGGTGTACCAAGGCCACTTGACAAACCTCGGTCCATTCCGAGAAATTTTAGTACCCGCTCACGGAAAAACGTAAAACGGGACGCCGGGGGACATAGGAGTGCCGGATTGCAAAACGGACAACGGGGAAAATGCTCGGAATCATGAGACGAACACGTATGCAAATGCGATGCACATGATGACATGATAAGGAATGCATGACATGAACAAAATGCAAAAACGAAACACAAAAACCCAACCACGGAGGGAATATCATATCACAATGCCGAAAATGGCAAGAGTTGGAGTTACAAATATGGAAATTTACATCCGGGGTGTTACAACACTCCACCACTACAAGAGGATCTCGTCCCGAGATCTAGGACTGAAAGAACTCCGGATATTTGGAACGGAGGTGATCCTCGCGCTCCTAGGTGGCTTCTCAGTCGGAATGGTGTGACCACTTCACTTTCAGGAATTTGATTGACTTGTTGCGAGTCTTGCGCTCGGTTTCTTCAAGAATAGCAACGGGGTGCTCGTGATAAGAGAGATCTTCTTGAAGGTCAATTTCTTCAAAGTTGATGGTGCGCTCAGGAGTCTTGAAGCACTTGCGAAGCTGTGAAACGTGAAACACATCATGCACGTTCGCGAAGTTGGACGGAAGCTCAAGTTGATAGGCGGGATCGCCTCTTTTGCCAATGATCTTGAAAGGACCCACGTATCTAGGGGCAAGCTTCCCTTTGATACCGAAACGACGAGTGCCTTTCATTGGAGAGACGCGAGGTAGACATGGTCTCGATTTCAAAAGCCACATCATGGTGCTTGTCATCATAATAGCTCTTCTGGCGCGATTAGCGGCTTTGAGATTCTCACGAATGACTTTGCACATTTCTTGACTTCGTGATCAAGTCGTTGCCAAGAAGTTGGCGTTCACCTGTCTCGGCCCAATTGAGAGGAATCGACACTTTTCGCCATAGAGAATTTCGAATGGGGCCTTGCGAACTCGCTTGGAAGCTGTTGTTGTAGGAGAACTTCGGCATATGGAAGACAATCTTCCCACTTCATGCGAAGGAAATGACACAAGCCCTGAGCATATCTTCAAGGATTTGATTGACCCGCTCGACTTGGCCACTTGTTTGAGGATGGAAAGCTGTCTTTGAAACGAATGTTGGTGCCCATGGCCTTCGAAAGGAATCCCAAAACTTGGAGGTAAAGATGCTGCCACGGTCTGAAGAGATCACTTGTGGAATGCCGTGCAAGGAGACAATCTGGAGGTGTATAGCTCGCCAACCGAGCTACTGTGATAGACTCTTTGATAGGAAGAAAATGAGCCACTTTAGTAAGCTTGTCAATGACAACGAAGATAGCATCATTTCCACGCTTGGACTTTGGAAAACCAGTCACGAAGTCCATATCGATATGATCAAACTTCCATTCTGGAATAGCAAGAGGTTGGAGGAGACCAGCTGGTCGTTGGTGTTCGCTTTCACTCTTCTGCAGACATCACACTCATTCACGAATTGAGCAATTTCTCGCTTCATTCGAGTCCACCAATCTGTTGCTTGAGATCATGGTACATCTTCGTACTTCCAGGATGAATGGATAGAAGGGAATTGTGTGCCTTGTTCATAATGACTTTACGTAGATCACCCTTAGGAACCACAATCCGGTCCTTGAAGAAAAGAGTATCTTTGTCATCAATGTGGAAGCACTTGTACTTGGAAATGCCCTTGTCGATACCACGTTTCACCTTTTTCACCATGGTATCCCGGAGTTGAGCCTCACGAATCTGATCTTCCAAAGTAGGAGAGACTATGAGGTTGGCAAGAAAGCCTTGAGGAACAACTTGAAGATTCAGCTTGCGGAAAGCTTCACAAAGATCCGTTGGAAGGGCTTGAGGATTAAACTGTTGCGATAAGCCTTCTGCTCAAAGCATCTGCAATGACATTGGCCTTGCTCGAGTATATTCAATACTTGGGTTGTACTCTTGAATCATTTCGACCCATCGAGTTTGCACGAGGTTGAGGTTGGGTTGAGTGAAGATATACTTGAGGCTCTTGTGATCGGTGAATATGTCCACTTTCCTTCCCAACAAGAGATGTCTCCATGTTATCAATGCATGGACAACTGCCGCCAACTCAAGATCGTCAGTGGGGTAGTTCTTTTCGTTGGGCTTCAATTGACGAGAGGTATAGGCCACAACTCTCTTCTCTTGCATTAACACAGCACCGAGACCTTGAAGAGAAGCATCACAGAAAACTTCGAATGGCTTGGATTCATCAGGAGGAGTCAAGACAGGAGCTGTGACGAGTTTCTCTTTGAGAGTATTGAAAGCAATGTCACACTCAGGAGACCAGACATACTTCACATGCTTCCGGAGGAGGTTGGAAAGAGGCTTTGCAATCTTAGAAAAATTCTCAACGAATCTTCGGCAATAGCTTGCAAGACCAAGAAAACTGCGGAGCTTCTTGACATTCTGAGGAGGTTCCCATTCACAACTGCAGACACCTTCTCGGGATTAACAGCGATGCCCTTGGCGGAGATGATGTGACCAAGATAAAACACTTCATCAAGCCAAAATTCACATTTGGAAAACTTCGCATAGAATTGATGCTCTCTGAGTTTGTCGAGCACCAATCGCAAATGTTTGGCATGATCCTTCTTATTCTTGGAGAAGAACAAAATATCATCAAGATAGACCAAGACGAATTCATTGGTGTAGGGGTTGAAGATGAAGTTCATCATTCGAGAGAATGTTGGAGGAGCATTGACAAGGCGAAAGACATGACAGTATATTCATAAGAACCAAAGCTTGTTCGAATCTTTGTCTTGGGAATATCTTGTTCACGAATGCGAATCTGATGATAACCCATACGAAGGTCAAGCTTGGAGAACACTTTAGCACCTTTGAGTTGCTCGAAAAGCTCATTGATGTTGGGAAGTGGATACTTGTTCTTGATTGTCTTCTTATTCAATGGACGGTAATCGGCGCAAAGTCGGTCCGTGCCATCTTTCTTCTGGACAAAAGAACACCACAACCCCAAGGAGATGAACTCGGTCCGATCAAACCAGATGCTCTTGTTCATCGAGCTGCTTCTTCAATTCCTTCAGCTCATCAGGTCCAAGCTTGTATGGACGCTTGCAAGCGGGTTCGATGCGGGCTCAAGATCGATAACGAATTCAAGCGGCGGTGAGGAGGCATTCTGGAAGCTCTTACGGAAAGACATCTTGGTACTCACAAACGACTGGAATCTGAGAGATAGCATCCAATTCGCCCTTCTCATTGAGAGAAAACAACCGAATGGTTTCATCATGAGCAGCATAGATGATCATATCATTAGAAGAGTGAGTCAATTGAATTTCCCTGGCAGCACAATCAAGCTGAGCTTTGTGCTGAGAAAGCCAGTCCATCCCAAGAACAAGATCAATATCCGAGTCACCAAGGACAATTGGTTTAGCCAGAAATCTATAGTCGCCCATCTTGATACCGACATTCGGAACCATCATGCTAGAGCTCAAACGCTTAGCCGGAGAAATAACTTGCAATGCTTTGGGTAATTCCTCTGTGTCAAAATTGTGCTTCGATGCAAAAGGATATGACATGAAAGAATGCGATGCACCAGTATCAAATAAGACTTTTGCAGGAATATCATTAACTGAGAGATTACCCATTATCACATCAGTAGATTCCTCCGCTTGAGCTGCATTCATCATATTCACCTTGACATGCTTTGGATTATGCTTGACCACTGCATTGCTGGAAGATTTCACAGGAGGAGGAGGCGGAAGGCGCCTTTGGTTGAAGCACTTGTTCGCATAGTGACCTTCTGCGACATTTGTTGCAAGTCACCCGAGAGCGGACGGTGGTAAGGAGCATTTGACCTTGGAGCTTGAGAATTAGACTTGTTACGATAGCTTTGGGTTGGGCGGGTGGGAAGATCCACGACCACCTGAGTTCTTCTGTTGATAAGGCCGACGGAACGGAGGAGGAGGAAAGTAGAACTTCTGCTGCTTAGCTGCCACTTGAGAGGAAGAAGAAGACTGAACTGCATCCTCGATTCTCTTCTTAGAAGCCTCACATTTGAGCTGGGCAGCTTCTTGCTTGATGCCATGTTATAGAATTCATCATACTTTTACGGCTCAAAAAGCACGAGAGCTAATTGCAGATCTTCTCCGAGACCACCTCTGAATTGATAGATCATACTCTTTTCATCGTGGACGTCTTTCTTAGCAAAGCGAGCGAGTTTCGAACTGGATATTGTATTGATACACAGACATGTTGTCTTGCTTGAGATTGCGGAACTCCTCACGCTTGCTCTCAACAACACTTTTGAATGTGGTGAGCTTTGAAGTCTCGCAGAACTCATCCTGTAATGACACGACCTCCTCTGGAATCTTTGTATTGCTGGAACCACTCAGCAGCTTGGTCCTTGAGTTGAAGCGAAGCAAACTTGACAAAGTCCTCAGTGTCGACATTGCTACATTCAAAATGTTTGCAGATGTCCACAAGCCAATCGTCGGCGTCTGTGGCCTCGACACAGAAACTGAAAGACTTCGGCTGATTAGCGAGGAACTGATTGAGGGTAGCAAAGTGCGGCTGGTTGTTGCCTTGGCCTTGATTTCCTTGACTGCCTTGCCCTTGAGTACGCTCTTGCAAGAGCTGCAAAATCATCTGAGCATTGGCATTGGTGGCTGCCATGATAGCTTGCCATGCCTCCGGAGGCGGAGGTGGAGGTGGAGGGTTCGACTGACTCCCATCATCACGTTCCGGATTCAGACGCGTTGGCGGAGCCATCCTGAAGAGGGTGACATCCGTTAGCACTTGATAGAAAGATAGTCAAGTTGAATCAACGGATAGAAATTGCAACATATAGTCTTCACAATAAACATTCGAACGAGGATGAACGAATGAATTCCAAAGTTAACATCACACGTCCATTAAGGTGAGAAGCCACTTGATAAAGGGTTGATGAAAAAAATACAAGGTACGACTGGAACAAATAAGTGGTAAGGATTACCCAATCACAAACCAAATATCTGCGGGAAGAAATGCTAGGAGCTACTTGAAACCCACCTATAAACTCCCGAAACTTTCTGGTTATGCAATCTGGTGTTGGGGATACAGGGGACACAAAATATATCACCCAAACTAACAATACCTAGATCCAGCTGTATCCATCCGTCAACACATAACCAAGAAACCTTCGGAAATCGTGTACCTCGACCTTCGAAAAGCATCCGTTATACGAGTCATGACAATACTCCCGAGCTTGCCCCAGTACTGGGTTATCGGGGTTATCTCACCAACAACTGTTCAAAAGAGATTTCGATGTCGGCAAAACTCAGGTATTCCAGAACTGCAACGATAAAATTGTGACGACAACACCTCGGAGCTCAACTCCCCGGGACACTGCCACAACCCCTAAATGTCAGGAGGCACCAAGAACAATGTTCTCGTCACAAAACCATCGGAATGATTCCAAGATACCCGCGTGATTCTAAAAAAAAATTGAGTGAAAATTGAGGAGAGGAGAGTCAAAACTTCTACGTCAGGAGACCTCACCAGAGCGACGAAGGGACTGGGGAGTAAAAAGAATCCTACTCTCCGATATATATAATCCTAAGACTCAAAACATTTTTGTTCTAGACTCAACAACGACAAACAAACAATCGCGGGGCTCCTAAGTCGGGATGGCTCGATTACCAACTTGCGCCCTCGATGCGGCTATATCTCCCACGTGTCGAAGCACGACTTAGAGGCATAACCGCATTGAAAGCAATGTCGCAAGTGAGGTAATCTTCACACAACCCATGTAATACATAAGGAAAGAGATACATAGTTGGCTTACAATCGCCACTTCACACAATACATAAATAAACATCCATCATTCAGATTACACTCAAGGTCCGACTACGGAACCAAAATAAAAGAAGATACCCCAAATGCTACGGATCCCGATCGTCCCAACTGGCTCCACTATCGATCATCGGAAGACACATAGTAACGACCACGTTCCTCGTCGAACTCCCACTTGAGCTCGGTTGCGTCCACCTGACCGCATCGTCGGCTGCAACTGTTTTGGTAGAATCTGTGAGTCACGGGACTCAGCAATCTCACACCCGCGAGATCAAGACTATTTAAGTTTATAGGAAGGACAGAGTTGTGAGGTGGAGCTGCTGCAAGCGACTAGCATATATGGTGGCTACATTCGCAAAAAAGAGCGAGAAGAGAAGCAAGGCACGGTCGTGAAGCTAGTAGCGATCAAGAAGTGATCCTGAACTACTTACGTCAAACATTACTCCAACACCGTGTTCACTTCCCGGACCCCGCCGAGAAGAGACCATCACGGTTACACACGCGGTTGATGTGTATTTTAATAAAGGTCAACTTCGGGTTTTCTACAACCGGACATTAACAAATTCCCATCTGCCTCATAACCGCGGGCACGGCTTTGAAAGATAATACCTGCAGGGTGTCCCAACTTAGCCCATAATAAGCTCTCACGGTCAACGAAGGATATTCCTTCTACGGGAAGACCCGATCGATCTCGGAATCCCGTACTACAAGACATTTCGACAGCAATAAAACAAGACCAGCAAAGCCGCCCGATTGTGCCGACAAATCCCGATAGGAGCTGCACATATCTCGTTCTCAGGGCACATCCGGATGAGACTAGCTACGAGTAAAACCAAGCCTCGAGTTTCCCGTGGTGGCGCCAGCAGTAGCTTCAGTTCGGGCCAGCACTCGAAGGAGCACTGGTCCGGGGTTAAAATAAAGATGACCCTCGGCTCGCGAAAACCCGGGGAAAAAGGCTTAGGTGGCAAATGGTAAAACCAATGTTGGGCCTTCTTTGGAGGAGTCTTATTCAAAGCGAACTGTCAAGGGGGTCCCATAAATCACCCAACCATGTAAGGAACGCGAAATCAAGGAACATAACACCGGTATGACGGAAACTAGGGCGGCAAGAGTGGAACAAAACACCAGGCATAAGGCCGAGCCTTCCACCCTTTACCAAGTATATAGATGCATTAATTAAAGCAGATATATTGTGATATCCCCAACAAGTAAACATGTTCCAATAAGTAACAACATCTCCATGTTCCAACAAGGAACAAACTTTATCTTCACCTGCAACTAGCAACGCTATAAGAGGGGCTGAGCAAAGCGGTAACATAGCCAATCAACGGTTTGCTAGGAAAGGATGGTTAGGGGCTGACATGGCAATATGGGTGGAATGATAAGCAAGTGATAGGCATCGTAGCTTAGGCATAGCAAAAGAGCGAGCATCTAGCAAGCAAAGATAGAAGTGATTTCGAGGGTATGGTCATCTTGCCTGCAAGGTTCTCAGAGTTATCGAAAGCTTGATCCTCGTAAGCGTTCTCAACAGGTTCCTCGTTCACGTACTCGTCTCCCGGCTCTACCCAAAGAAAGAACACAAACAAAGGAACCACAATAAATCACGGTGCAATGCACAAGCAACATGATGCAATATATGGCATGATATGCGAGATGTGATATGCAATGCATATGCGTGCTCCGGAAGGAAAATGATGAACCAGACATCACCTTGGCAAACCAAGTACGCCGCTGGAAAGATGAGATGATTTCGGATGAAATCGATATAAAGATCACCGGAATCGGATGCACGGTTTGCAAATGACAAGCAAAACAAGAATGGCACAAATCTGCCATTAACAGCATGATGCCACTTAGCAAGCAACAAGGAATTAAGCTACTGCACCCAAACGTGCCAACAAAGAATATGGCAGTGATCTACTCAAGATGCTTGACAAAAGATGAACCCTGAGCTACGGCTAAATCACATCATAACAGGTCCAAACAAGCATGGCAAAAGTGCAAAACATATCAGCTTCACAGACTTAGTGAAATTACTGAACATGGCAGAAACAGCATCAGGAAGCAATGTTCAGAGCAAGAAAATAACATGCTACAGGAACTTATAATAGCAAAACAAGGCATGGCATGAATCTACTCAAAGCATATAACAAAAGTCCCTTACTGACTATGAGCCAAAAAGGATCAGAAAATATAATAACACCCATGTCAAAATAGCAAGTTTAGTTAATGATTCAGCAAGAAGGGCATGACAAAACAGATAACAAGTAGGCATGTTTAAGAGCTCGATGCACTCACTACAGAGCATTACATGATAATCTAAGCATACATACATCAAGAAGACATGGCATAGAAGTTATACATGGCAAGAACAACATCATAGCATACACGGATCAACTACAACAACCTTGGCAAAATTAAATAACATGTAAACAATCTGCCAGGAAACAATTTATAGCAAAAGTAGAGCTCGATTGACTCAAGCTATGGCACTCCATAATTGCAAAAAAAGGGAATGGATGGATAGAGCATAACCATATGTTCAAAACATCCTTACTGAAGTATCTCAAAATATGCATGGATCTCTCGGTAGCATCAAGTTAACATGGCATAAAAATATCAGCAAAACAGGGGCTGAAATGAGCAACATCATGAAGCCTAGTTTGCATGCTTGTGCTAGTCACCACAGAGATCACAAAAATACATGGCATACACCCCTGGAAAGATGGCATGGCATATTACAAAACACATGCAGGACTCAAATTCATAGGATGCACACATCAATCATGGCAAAAATGACAAAAGTGCATGTTCTGTTAAGAAACAGAAACTAACATCACATAGCCCACTTCAAACAGCATTTCGGGCAACAAGATGAGCTCAAATGAAAATTATGCAATGATATGAAATGATCTACTCATCGAGGCGAACATTTCGGTATGCTATACGCCCCAAACGGAGCCACAGGTGCAGAGCTATGGCATGAAGAAAATGCAACAAATTAATCACGGAATAAGACTTAGGCGATTTGGGGAAGAAAGTCAACCGTCTCGGTTTAGATCCGATCGGATCCGAGGCGGGATCGAGGCGGCCGGCGGCGTGGGGGCTCGGGCCGGAGGAGGAGAGGCCGGGGCCGGCCGGGCGGCGGCGGGCGGCGATGGCGGGCGCCCGGCGATCATGGCGGAGGCGGCGGAGGCGGGCGTGGCGTGGCGGCGTGGCCGGCGGCGGCGCTGGCGGGCGGCGGGCGGCGGGCGGGCGGCGGACGGCGGGGCCGAGGCGGCGGAGGCCCGAGGCGGCGCGGTGATGGCAAGGCTGGGCAAGGGGTGGGCGGCGCGGGCAGGGAGGGCGGGCGCTGGCCCCGCTGGGCTCGGGCGCTGCTTGGCGGCGAAGCTAGGGACCTGCCGGGACACGTGGCAGCGTGAGTGGTCCGGGCGGCGGGCGGACACGTCCGGCCCGCCGGACGTGTCCGCGGCGCGCAGAGGAGCGGGCTAGGGTTAGGGCGGATTTGATCCGGATTTCGGGTAGGGGTGTTTTATAGGTAGGAGGAGCTAGGAAGCTCCAAATGGAGTCGGTTTTCGCCACACGATCGTGATCCGACGACGGAGAGCATGGAAGTGACTTAGGTGGGTTATTGGGCTGTTTTGAAGGGGTGTTGGGCTGCAACTTAAAAGAGGCCTTTGCGGGAGTGCGGTTAACCGTTGGAGTACCAAACGAGCTCCAAATGACCCGAAACTTGACAGGTGGTCTACCGGTGGTGTACCAAGGCCACTTGACAAACCTCGGTCCATTCCAAGAAAGTTTAGTACCCGCTCAAGGAAAAACGTAAAACGGGACGCCGGGGGACATAGGAGTGCCGGATTGCAAAACGGACAACGGGGAAAATGCTCGGAATCATGAGACGAACACGTATGCAAATGCGATGCACATGATGACATGATATGGAATGCATGACATGAACAAAATGCAAAAACGAAAGACAAAAACCCAACCACGGAGGGAATATCATATCACAATGCCGAAAATGGCAAGAGTTGGAGTTACAAATATGGAAAGTTACATCCCGGGTGTTACACCTCTCATCATGGGAGGACCATTCTTCATCAACATATTCACCGGCACCATCTCATCTCAAACCCTAGTTCATCTCTTGTATTCAATGTTTGTATTAAAACCTCAGATTGGTACGTGTGGGTTGCTAGTAGTGTTGGTTACATCTTGTAGTTGATCCTAGTTGGTTTATTTGGTGGAAGATTATATGTTCAGATCCATTATGCTATTCAATACCCCTCTGATCTTGGACATGAATATGATGTGTGAGTAGTTACTGTTCTTGAGGACATGGTAGACGTCTAGTCAAAAGTAATCATGTGAATTTGGTATTCGTTCGATATTTTGATGATATGTATGTATTTGTTTTCCCTTAGTGGTGTTATGTGAACGTTGACTACATGACACTTCACCATCTTTGGGCCTAAGGGAATGCATTGTGAAGTAGTTATTAGATGATGGGTTGCTAGAGTGACAGAAGCTTAAACCCTACTTTATGTGCTATTTCGTAAGGGGCTGATTTGGATCCATATGTTTAATGCTATGGTTAGATTAATTTTAGTTTGTCTTTCATAGTTGCGGATGCTTGCGAGAGGGGTTAATCATAAGTGGGAGGCTTGTTCAAGTAAGAACAACACCCAAGCACCGGTCCACCCACATATCAATTATCAAAGTAGTGAAGGTGAATCAAACAAACATGATGAAATTCCCGTGTGTCCTCAAGAACACTTTTGCCGGCGTTCTGGGATCGGGGGTACCCATACTTGCCTCCGCAGGCTCATCTACGGCCGGGTATGACCCAAGCTACAAGACCCCCCGGAAAATATCCTCGTGAGGGCCCCGGCCTCGCGAGGAGAACGGCGCCAAGACCTCGAAGGGAGCAGCTCCCCGAGCCTACCTCCCGAGGGGCGGAGAACTCTATGCAAGCATCCCGCCACATGAGGCTATGATTATGTGAGCCATGACGACCAAGGCCAGGCGGGCGCCAGCGGGCGCAGAGGGGGCAATTTCCTGTTCGGTGCCAAGGGAGCAAGGGCAGGCGCAGGTTCCCAAGAAAGGCCCCAAAGCTTTCCATTCCGGTGCAATGAGACCAAGCCACGAGCTCGGCAGGACAGATTTCATCGCTGAGCGCACCGCTCCATCATGGCGAGAAGCTTTGCAGGAGAAGACTAACTTTCATCGGGATAAGATGTACTCCTTGTCCCCTTTCAAAATTGGCCATTGTGGAATCCCTTCCCACCTAAACTATGAGCGAAGAGGACCAAGGCCGCAATAATTATGGGCTAGCCACCACCGTAGAAGGGATCCGACCCTGGACCGATTCATCCTCACTACCCGAGCCCTCGCGAGGCTGCTCATCCACTGTACTAGTTCATCGTCTACCTCCTCGTGAGGCTAATCCACCAAAGCAGGAGTAGGGTTTGTTGGAGATATGCCCTAGAGGCAATAATAAAATAGTTATTATTATATTTCATTGGTCATGATAATTGTCTATTGTTCATGCTAGAATTGTTAACCGGAAACCATAATACATGTGTGAATGCATAGACCACAACATGTCCCTAGTGAGCCTCTAGTTGAGTAGCTCGTTGATCAATAGATGGTTGTGGTTTCTTGAGCATGGACATTGGATGTCGTTGATAACGGGATCACATCATTAGGAGAATGATGTGATGGACAAGACCCAATCCTAAGCATAGCACAAGATCGCGTAGTTCGTTTGCTAGAGCTTTTCTAATGTCAAGTATCATTTCCTTAGACCATGAGATTGTGCAACTCCCGGATACTATAGGAATGCTTTGGGTGTATCAAACGTCACAACGTAACTGGGTGGCTATAAAGGTGCACTACAGGTATCTCCGAAAGTGTCTATTGGGTTGGCACGAATCGAGACTGGGATTTGTCACTCCGTATGACGGAGAGGTATCTCTGGGCCCACTCAGTAATGCATCATCATAATGAGCTCAATGTGACTAAGGAGTTAGCCACAGGACCATGCGTTACAGAACGAGTAAAGAGACTTGCCGGTAACGAGATCGAACAAGGTATAGGGATACCAACGATCGAATCTCAGGCAAGTAACATACCAATGGACAAAGGGAATTGTATACGGGATTGATTGAATCCCTCACATCATGGTTCATCCGATGAGATCATCGTGGAACATGTGGGAGCCAATATGGGTATCCAGATCCCGCTGTTGGTTATTGGCCAGAGAGGCATCTCGGTCATGTCTGCATGGTTCCCAAACCTGTAGGGTATACGCACTTAAGGTTCGGTGACGCTAGAGTTGTAACGGGAATTGTATGTGGTTACCGAAAGTTGTTCAGAGTCTCGGATGAGATCCCGGACATCACAAGGAGTTCCAGAACGGTCTGGAGGTAAAGATTTATATATGGGAAGTCCTATTTTGGCCACCGGAAAATGTTCGTGATTTTTCGCTATTGTACCGAGAAGGTTCTAGAAGGTTTCGAAGTGGGGCCCACCTGCATGGGGGACCCACATGAACGTGGGTAGTGGGGGAAAGGCCCCACACCCCAGGTGAAGATGCACCAAGATCCTCCCTTACAAGGAATAAGATCATATCCCGAAGGGATACGATCAAGATCCCTAGAAAGGGGGGATAACAATCAGTGGGGAAGGGAAAGGATGGGATTTCTTTCCTCACACCTTTGCCAACGCCCCAATGGACTTGGAGGGCAAGAAACCAGCCCCCTCCACCCCTATATACAGTGTCGAGGTGCATGCGAGTTGCACCCCTTGCCCCTGGCACAACCCTCCCCCTCCAACTCCTCCTCCTCCTCCTCCTCCGTTGAGCATAGCAAAGCTCTGCCGGAGAACCACGAGCTCCACCACCACGATGTCGTGCTGCCGGAGTTCTCCCTCAACTTCTCCTCTCACCTTGGTAGATCAAGAAGGAGGAGACGTCCCCGGGCTATACGTGTGTTGAACGTGGAGGCGCCGTTCGTTTTGCGCTTGGATCGGATCTTCCACGATTTGAAACACCGTGTGTACGACTCCATCAACCGCGTTCTTGTAACGCTTCCGCTTAGTGATCTTCAAGGGTATGAAGATGCACTCCCTCTCTCTCTTGTTGCTAGCTTCTCCTAGATTGATCTTGGTGACACGTAGGAAAATTTTGAATTATTACTTCGTTCCCCAACAGGTTTTACACCGCAAGGTGGCCCGAACCTGGGTAAATCTCTGTGTTCATCTTCTACCCCGCTCGCACAAAGTCAACGAGGCTAGGCCGTGGGGTGGTGAGCTTGAGGATAGAGCTGGTTGGGATCTTCGCACATGCCCTATAGTTCGAACCTTCTTGGGTCTGCGGAGCCCCGATTCTAACATTTGGCGTGCCAGGTAGGGGCGTGTGAAGCTTCGCCTCTTCACCGACCACGCTCCGCCCTCACTTCGTCGCCCCCAGGGCAGGCGCGGCCCTGCTGGCGTGGCCGCCCGAAGCCTAAGGGAGCTCTACTATGCCGTGCAGCTCTGCTTCCAGCATGGCGAGAAGGTCTCCAACAACATCGCGGAATAGAGGGCTTGATTGTTGGGCTGAGGGCCGCATCCGTCCTGAGGGTCAAGCGCCCCACCATCAAGGGAGACTCACAACACCTCGTTAACTTTTCCAACAAGGAGTACAAATCGAAGGACGAGCACATGGAGGCATACCTGGAAGAGGTACGTACAATTGAAAAGTGCTTCCTGGGCTTGGAATTGCAGCACGTCCCGTGGAGCACGAACAAGTAAGAAAATGACATCGCCAAGAGGGCATGTCGCTGCGAGCCCCATAAGCCTAGCGTCTTCGAGGAGAGGCTCTTCAAGCCATCGGCGGCACCCCCGACCGCAGGCCCAACGCTGCTCCGGGAAAAGCCGCCACCGGCCTCGTCCTCGGGCGCCCTAGCCTACGGCCCAACCTCGAGAGCCCGCCTACTCCTGGCGTTGGAACGTCAGGCAGGCTGCTGGACCGAGGAGTTCAGGGCATACTTACTCCGTGACACCTTACCAGAAAAGGAGGTGGATGCAGAATGTATGGCTCGCCAGGCCACTGCTTATTGCTTGCTGGACGGCGAGCTGTATCGAAGACGCCCCAACGACGTCTCACTGCAATTCATATCCGAGGAGCAGGGGCACGAGCTGTTGGCCGACATCCACGGTGCAGATTGCAGACACCACTCCTCATCGCGCACCCTCGTGGGCAAGGTGTTCCGCATCAGGTTCTACTGTCCTAGGGCGCTCCAAGACGCCACCGAGCTGGTGCGATCCTGCGAGGCTTGCTAGTTCCACGCCAAGCAGATTCATCAGCCCGCGCAAGGTCTCTAGACCATCCCCCTCTCATGGCCTTTCGCGGTCTGGGGGCTGGATATCCTAGGCCCGTTTCCTCAGCGGCCAGTGGTTACTGCTACCTCTATGTCACCATCGACAAGTTCACCAAGTGGGCGGAGGTGGAGCCCGTGCGCACCTTCCCCGCCAGCTCAACCGTCAAGTTCATCAAGGGCCTTGTGAGCCGTTTCAGTGTCCCCAACCGTATCATTACCGACAATGGCTCCCAATTCACAAGCTACCTCTTCAGGACATATTGTGCTAACCTTGGAACGCATATATGATGTGCTTCGGTGGCGCACCCGTGGAGCAACGGCCAGGCTAAGTGCGCCAAAGCGGAGGTCCTTAGGGGCCTCAAGACAATGAGCTTCAAGAAGAAGCTTGAGGCCTGTGGCAGGGGTTGGCTCGGTCAGCTTTAGTCCGTGTTGTGGTCCATCCGCACCACCGTGACAAAGCCCACCGGCAAGACCCCATTCTTCCTCGTGTACGGGGCTCAGGCGGTCCTCCCGTACGAGGTGAAGCATCGCTCCACGCGGGTCTTAGCATTCGACGTGGCGCGTCAGGATGCCTCGCGGGGAAGATATCTCATGCTCGGGGAGGAGGCCCATCGCTAAGCCTCACTCCGCGCAGCGAGGTACCAGCAGGTGTTGTGGCGTTACCATTGCTGTAGCATCCGCTCCCAGACTCTCGAAGTAGGAGAACTTTTCCCGAGGCGGGTCCTCTCCAGGGAGGGCCTCTGCTACCTCTTGAGCACTGCGTTGGATTTCCTTGAAGAGGAAAGGGTGATGCAGCAGAGTAGAGTAAGTATTTCCCTTAGTTTTTGAGAACCAAGGTATCAATCCAGTAGGAGGCTACGCGCGAGTCCCTCGTACCTACACAAAACAAATAGCTCAACGCAACCAACGCGATTAGGGGTTGTCAATCCCTTCACGGTCACTTACGAGAATGAGATCTGATAGAGATAATAGATAATATTTTTGGTATTTTTGATATAAAGATGCAAGGTAAAATAAAAGGACAAAGTAAAAAGCAAAACAATAATAAAGTGATTGAAGATTGATATGATGAGAATAGACCCGGGGGCCATAGATTTCACTAGTGGCTTCTCTCAAGAGCATAAGTATTCTACGGTGGGTGAACAAATTACTGTTGAGCAATTGACAGAATTGAGCATAGTTATGAGAATATCTAGGTATGATCATGTATATAGGCATCACGTCCAAGACAAGTAGACCGACTCCTGCCTGCATCTACTACTATTACTCCACTCATCGACCGCTATCCAGCATGCATCTAGAGTATTAAGTTCAAGAAAACAGAGTAACGCCTTAAGCAAGATGACATGATGTAGAGGAATAAATTCATGCAATATGATAAATACCCCATCTTGTTATCCTCGAGGGCAACAATACAAATCGTGCCCTGCTGCCCCTACTGTCATTGGGAAAGGACACCGCAAGATTGAACCCAAAGCTAAGAAATTCTCCCATTGCAAGAAAAACAAATCTAGTAGGCCAAACCAAACTGATAATTCAAAGAGACTTTCAAAGATAACCTATCATACATAAAAGAATTCAGAGAATATTCATATATTGCTCATAGATAATCTTGATCATAAACCCACAATTCATCGATCTCAACAAATACACCGCAAAAAGAAGATTACATCGAATAGATCTCCACGAGAGAGGTGGAGAACATTGTATTGAGATCCAAAAAGAGAGAAGAAGTCATCTAGCTACTAACTATGGACACGAAGGTCTGAGGTAAACTACTCACACTTCATCGGAGGGGCTATGGTGATGATGTAGAAGCCCTCCATGGTGGATTCCCCTTCCCGTGAACTCGGAACAGGCCCCAAGATGGGATCTCGTGGGTATGAAGGTTGCGGCGGTGGAATTAGGTTTTGGCTCCGATTCGATTATTTGGGGTGCGAGGTATATATAGGAAGAAGGAGTACGTCGGTGGAGCTTCGGGGGGGCCACGAGGCAGGGGGCGTGCCCTAGGGGGGGCGCCCTCCACCCTCGTGCCCGCCTCCCTACTTTCTTGACGGAGGGTCCAAGTCTCCTGGATCATATTTGTTGAGAAAATCACGTTCCCGAAGGTTTCATTCCGTTTGGACTCCGTTTGATATTCCGTTTCTTCGAAACACTAAAATAGCCAAAAAAACAGCAATTCTGGGCTGGGCCTCCGGTTAATAGGTTAGTCCCAAAAGTAATATAATAGTGGAAAATAAAGCCCAATATGGTCCAAAACAGTAGATAATATAGCATGGAGCAACCAAAAGTTATAGATACGTTGGAGACATATCAGGCATCCCCAAGCTTAATTCCTGCTCGTCCTCGAGTAGGTAAATGATAAAAAGAGAATTTTTGATGCGGAGTGCTACTTGGCATAATTTCAATGTAATTCTTCTTAATTGTGGCATGAATATTCATATCCGAAAGATTCAAGACAAAAGTTCATATTGACATAAAAATAATAATACTTCAAGCA
The DNA here is from genome assembly GCA_021605205.1 of Aegilops longissima. Lineage (NCBI taxonomy): Eukaryota > Viridiplantae > Streptophyta > Magnoliopsida > Poales > Poaceae > Aegilops > Aegilops longissima. The sequence continues at coordinate 350,460,706 of CM038679.1, forward strand.
TACTAACAAAGCAATTATGTCTTCTCAAAATAACATGGCCAAAGAAAGTTATCCCTACAAAATCATATAGTCTAGCTATGATCTATCTTCACCACACAAAGTATTTAAATCATGCACAACCCCGATGGCAAGCCAAGCAATTGTTTCATACTTTTGTCATTTTCAAAACTTTTTCAATCTTCACGCAATACATGAGCGTGAGCCATGGATATAGCACTATATGTGGAATAGAATGGTGGTTGTAGAGAAGACAAAAAGAGGGGAAGATAGTCTCACATCAACTAGGCGTATCAACGGGCTATGGAGATGCCCATCAATAGATATCAATGTGAGTGAGTAGGGATTGCCATGCAACAGATGCACTAGAGCTATAAGTATATGAAAGCTCATCAAAAGAAACTAAGTGGGTGTGCATCCAACTCGCTTGCTTACGAAGACCTAGGGCATTTTGAGGAAGTTCATACTTAGAATATACAAGCCAACTTCTATAATGTAAAATTCCCACTAGTATATGGAAGTGACAAAATGAGAGACTCTCTATCATGAAGATCATGGTGCTACTTTGAAGCACAAGTGTGGTAAAAGGATAGTAACATTGTCCCTTCTCTCTTTTTCTCTCATTTTTTTATTTGGGCCTTTCTCCTTTTTTATGGCCTCTTTTTTTCTTTTCTTTTTTATTTTTCGTCCGGAGTCTCATTCCGACTTGTGGGGGAATCATAGTCTCCATCATCCTTTCCTCACTTGGGACAATGCTCTAAAAATGATGATCATCACACTTTTATTTTTCTTACAACTCAACAATTACAACTCGATACTTAGAACAAAATATGACTCTATATGAATGCCTCCGGCGATGTACCGGGATATGCAATGAATCAAGAGTGACATGTATGAAAGAATTATGAACGGTGGCTTTGCCACAAATACAATGTCAACTACATGATCATGCTAGCAATATGACAATGATGGAGCGTGTCATAATAAACGGAACGGTGGAAAGTTGCATGGAAATATATCACGGAATGGCTATGGAAATGCCATGATAGGTAGGTATGGTGGCTGTTTTGAGGAAGGTATATGGTGGGTGTATGATACCGGCGAAAAGTGCGCGGTATTAGAGAGGCTAGCAATGGTGGAAGGATGGGAAAAATGCGTATAATCCATGGAATCAACATTAGTCATAAAGAACTCATATACTTATTGCAAAAATTTAGAATTTATCAAAGAAAAGTATTACGCGCATGCTCCTAGGGGGATAGATTGGTAGGAAAAGACCATCGCTCGTCCCCGACCGCCACTCATAAGGAAGACAATCAATAAATAAATCATGCTCCGACTTCATCACATAACGGTTCACCATACGTGCATGCTACGGGAATCACAAAATTTAACAAAAGTATTTCTCAAATTCACAACTACTCAACTAGCATGACTCTAATATCACCATCTTCATATCTCAAAATAATTATCAGGCATCAAACTTCTCATAGTATTCAACGCACTCAAAAGAAAGTTTTACAAATCTTGAATACCAAGCATATTATTATTAAGCAAATTACCATGCTATTTAAGACTCTCAAAATAATCTAAGTGAAGCATGAGAGATCAATAGTTTCTATAAAACAAATCCACCACCGTGCTCTAAAAGATATAAGTGAAGCACTAGAGAAAAACTATAAAGCTCAAAAGATATAAGTGAAGCATATAGAGCAAAACTATAAAGCTCAAAAGATATAAGTGAAGCACATAGAGTATTCTAACAAATTCCAACTCATGTATGGCTCTCTCAAAAGGTGTATACAGCAAATATGATTGTGGTAAACTAAAAATCAAAGAATCAAATCATACAAGACGCTCCAAGCAAAACACATACCGTGTGGTGAATAAAAATATAGCTCCAAGTAAAGTTACCGATGGAAGTAGACGAAAGAGGGGATGCCTTCCGGGGCATCCCCAAGCTTTGACTTTTTGGTGTCCTTGAATTATCTTGGGGGTGCCATGGGCATCCCCAAGCTTAGGATCTTGCCACTCCTTTTTCCATAATCCATCAAAAGATTTCACCCAAAACATGAAAACTTCACAACACAAAACTCAACAGAAATCTCGTGAGCTCCGTTAGCGAAAGAAAAAACAGAAGACCACTTCAAGGTACTGTAATGAACTCATTATTTATTTATATTGGTGTTAAACCTACTGTATACCAACTTTTCTATGGATTATAAACTATTTTACTAGCCATAGATTCATCAAAATAAGCAAACAACACACGAAAAACAGAATCTGCCAAAAACAGAACAGTCTGTAGTAATCTGTAACTAACGCAAACTTCTGGAACTCCAAAAAATCAGAAAAAATAGGAAGACCTAGGAAATTTGTTTGTTGATCAGCATCAACTGGAATCACTATTTTATCACGTTATGGTGATTTTTAACAATTTTTTTCGTGAACAGAAAGTTTCTGGAAATTACAGGAAGATCAAATAACGATCATCCAAGAAGATCCTATATGTTTAACTTGGCACAAGCACTAATTAAAAGATAAAACCACATCTAAACAGAAGGTAGATGGATTATTTATTCCTAAACAGAAACAAAAGCAAAAAAACTAAAATAAAATTGGGTTGCCTCCCAACAAGCGCTATCGTTTAACGCCCCTAGCTAGGCATAAAAGCAAGGATAGATCTAGGTATTGCCATCTTTGGTAGGCAATCCATAAGTGGCTCTCATGATAGATTCATATGGTAATTTTATTTTCTTTCTAGGGAAGTGTTCCATGCCTTTCTTTAATGGAAATTGGAATCTAATATTCCCTTCCTTCATATCAATAATTGCACCAATCGTTCTAAGGAAAGGTCTACCAAGAATAATAGGAAAAGAAGGATTGCAATCTATATCAAGAACGATAAAATCTACGGGCACATAATTCCTATTTGCAACAATAAGAACATCATTAATTCTTCCCATAGGTTTCTTAATAGTGGAATCCGCAAGGTGCAAGTTTAGAGAGCAATCGTCAAAATCGCGGAAATCTAGCAAATCACACAAAGTTTTGGGAATAGTGGAGACACTAGCACCCAAATCACATAAAGCATAAAACTCATGATCCTTAATCTTAATTTTAATAGTTGGTTCCCACTCATCATAAAGTTTTCTAGGGATAGAAACTTCCAACTCAAGTTTTTCTTCATAAGATTGCATCAAGGCATCAACGATATGTTTAGTAAACGCTTTATTTTGACTATAAGCATGAGGAGAATTTAGCACAGATTGCAACAAGGAAATACAATAAATTAAAGAGCAACTTTCATAATTAAATTCCTTGAAATCCAATATAGCGGGTTTAGCAACATCTAGGGTTTTACTCTTTTCAATCCCACTTTTATCAATTTCATCATCAAGATCTAAAAACTCCAAATTTTTGGAACGCCTTCTAGGTAAAGCTGGATCATATTCAGTTTCATCAAGATTCATATTGCAAAACAAAGATTTAATAGGGGACACATCAATAACTTTTAGATCTTCATCTTGATTTTCATAGGTATTGGAAGAACACGCTTTAATAAAGGCATCTTTCGTAGCACGCATCCTAGCGGTTCTTTCCTTGCACTCATCAATGGAAATTCTCATGGCTTTGAGAGACTCATTGATATCATGCTTAGGAGCAATAGATCTAAGCTTTAAAGAATCAACATCAAGAGAAATTCTATCAATGTTCCTAGCCAATTCATCAACTTTAAGCAATTTTTCTTCAAGCAAAGCATTGAAATTCTTTTGCGAATTCATAAACTCTTTAACAATAGTCTCAAATTTAGAGGGTATCTTATTAAAATTTCCATAAGAGTTCTTGTAGGAATTTCCATAATTATTAGAAGGATTACTAGGATTAAAATTCCCTCTATACGCGTTGTTACCAAAATTATTCCTACCAACAAAATTCACATCCATAGATTCATTATTATTCTCAATCAAAGTAGATAAAGGCATATCATTAGGATCAGAATAAACACTCTTAGTATCAAATAATTTCATAAGTTCATCCATCTTTCCACTCAAAACATTGATTTCTTCTATCGCATGCACTTTTTAATTAGTAGTTCTTTCAGTGTGCCATTGAGAATAATTAACCATAATATTATCTAGGAGTTTAGTAGCATCTCCTAAAGTGATTTCCATAAAAGTGCCTCCCGCGACCGAATCTAAAAGATTTCTAGAAGAAAAATTCAATCCGGCATAAATTTTTTGTATGATCATCCATAAATTCAAACCATGAGTAGGACGATTACGTATCATTAATTTCATTCTCTCCTAAGCTTGCGCAACATGTTCATGATCAAGTTGCTTAAAATTCATAATATCGTTTCTAAGAGAGATGATCTTAGCGGGAGGAAAATACTTAGAGATAAAAGCATCTTTGCACTTGTTCCAAGAATCAATACTATTTTTAGGCAAAGACAAAAACAAAGCTTTAGCACGATCTCTAAGCGAAAAAGGAAATAGCTTCAATTTAACAATATCATTATCGACATCTTTATTCTTTTTCATATCACATAAATCAATGAAGCTATTTAGATGAGTAGCGGCATCTTCACTAGGAAGGCTGGCGAATTGATCTTTCATAACAAGATTCAACAAAGCAGTATTGTTCACAAGATTCAGTATTGGTAAGAGGAGAAATCGGAGTGCTAAGGCAATCATTATTGTTGGTATTGGTAAAGTCACACAATTTGGTATTGTCTTGAGCCATCGTGACAAGCAAGCAATCCAACACACGAGCAAACAAAAGGCAAGCGAGAAAAAGGCAAATGGAAAAAGAGAGGGCGAATAAAACGGCAAGGGTGAAGTGGGGGAGAAGAAAATGAGAGGCGAATGGCAAATAATGTAATGCGAGAGATAAGGGATTGTGATGGGTACTTGGTATGTTGACTTTTGCGTAGACTCCCCGGCAACGGCGCCAGAAATCTTCCTGCTACCTCTTGAGCACTGCGTTGGATTTCCTTGAAGAGGAAAGGGTGATGCAGCAGAGTAGAGTAAGTATTTCCCTCAGTTTTTGAGAACCAAGGTATCAATCCAGTAGGAGGCTACGCGCGAGTCCCTCGTACCTACACAAAACAAATAGCTCAATGCAGCCAACGCGATTAGGGGTTGTCAATCCCTTCAGGTCACTTACGAGAGTGAGATCTGATATAGATAATAGATAATATTTTTGGTATTTTTGATATAAAGATGCAAGGTGAAATAAAAGGACAGTAAAAAGCAAAGCAATAATAAAGTGATTGAAGATTGATATGATGAGAATAGACTAGGGGGCCATAGATTTCACTAGTGGCTTCTCTCAAGAGCATAAGTATTCTACGGTGGTGAACAAATTACTGTTGAGCAATTGACAGAATTGAGCATAGTTATGAGAATATCTAGGTATGATCATGTATATAGGCATCACATCCGAGACAAGTAGACCGACTCTGCCTGCATCTACTAGTATTACTCAATTCATCGACCGCTATCCCAAGATGCATCTAGAGTATTAAGTTCAAGAAAACAGAGTAACGCCTTAAGCAAGATGACATGATGTAGAGGAATAAATTCATGCAATATGATAAATACCCCATCTTGTTATCCTCGATGTCAACAATACAATACGTGCCTTGCTGCCCCTACTGTCACTGGGAAAGGACACCGCAAGATTGAACCCAAAGCTAAGCACTTCTCCCATTGCAAGAAAAACCAATCTAGTAGGCCAAACCAAACTGATAATTCAAAGAGACTTGCAAAGATAACCAATCATACATAAAAGAATTCAGAGAAGATTCAAATATTGCTCATAGATAATCTTGATCATAAAGCCACAATTCATCGGTCTTAACAAACACACCGCAAAAAGAAGATTACATCGAATAGATCTCCACGAGAGAGGGGGAGAACATTGTATTGAGATCCAAAAAGAGAGAAGAAGCCATCTAGCTACTAACTATGGACCCGAAGGTCTGAGGTAAACTACTCACACTTCATCGGATGATGTAGAAGCCCTCCGTGGTGGATTCCCCTTCCGGCGGAGCTCCGGAACAGGCCCCAAGATGGGATCTCGTGGGTACAGAAGGTTGCGGCGGTGGAATTATGTTTTCGGCTCCGTATCTGATCGTTTGGGGGTACGTAGGTATATATAGGAGGAAGGAGTACGTCGGTGGAGCTTGGGGCCCACCGAGGGGGCGCATACAGGGGGCCCTCCACCCTCGTGACCACCTCCCTCCTTTCTTGACGGAGGGTCCAAGTCTCCTGGCTCATATTTGTTGAGAAAATCACGTTCCCGAAGGTTTCATTCCGTTTGGACTCCGTTTGATATTCCGTTTCTTCGAAACACTGAAATTGGCAAAAAAACAACAATTCTGGGGTGGGCCTCCGGTTAATAGGTTAGTCCCAAAAGTAATATAAAAGTGGAAAATAAAGCCCAATATGGTCCAAAACAGTAGATAATATAGCATGGAGCAATAAAAAATTATAGATACGTTGGAGACGTATCAGCCTCCACAAGCTCTCGCCCATGTGGGAGGGCCCGTTCAGGTTCGCCCGCGTCTCCAGGCCCGACGCCGTATGCCTGGAAACGCAGGACGGGGTCCCCATCCAGAATGCTTGGAACATCAAGCATCTCCGCAAGTTCTACCCGTGACACTCTCATGTAATAACGAGTGGGGCTGTACACGCCCCGGAGTCCCCCGGTGCGCCGCCCCACGGCCTCGCGGAAGCTCCCTCCCACACCCAAGTGGAAGCCCCATGCTCTGCGCCGTTGGACGACACGGTCGAAGAGCGACTATGCCCACGCCTAGTGGAGGCCCCATGGTTCGCGCTGGTGGGAAGACTAACATAGGCGCCGGACGTGGCCTTTTGTTTTGCTGGCTCTTGTAACCAATTTGCCACTTTTTGGAATGAAGTTTGAAGTTCTTGCATCTTTATTCGAAAAGGGGTATTTTTTTCTCCTTGCAATGTTTTCCCTCCTTGAATTTTGTTTTTAGAGGAAGTGGCGGTTGCCCGTTGCTCCCTCCCACGTGTCCCGCGAGCGGGGGCTGGGCATGGTGTTTATGCTCGGGCTAGCCCCGGCGGCGTTAGAGGCCCAGGCCACAATAACCGCGGGTCTTCCTGCACGCACACCTCGCCAAGCTAAGCTATCCTAATCGCGTCAGGCAGGAACCTTTCAATTAGTAACAATGTAAATGCTAGAATATGAGTGGCAAACACTGATATAAAGGCGCAAGCGCCGTATTTCAGTATATGCCCCGTGGGGCTCTTCATGACTCTTGATGCAGGAAACAAAAAACAAACAAAAGGAGCAGCCTGCCGAGGGCCGCCGTTCCTGAAGCCCGGCTCTGGCGCCGCCCACGCTCAGTCAGAGTCCTCCTCTTCCTTGACGGAGGTACGGCGGCCCAGCCTCCTGCTTCGTCTGGGTGCGGAGACATGGCGGATCGTCGTAGTCGTTGTCGCTCGATCTTTCCCCGGGGGAGACATCGCTGCCGCGGGAGGTGTGGCGGCCGTCATAGGGCAAATTCACCGCGGAGACCACTGCCGCCGCGATGGCCGTCATTGTCGGATAGGTGGTCGCTGTCGCTACCATCGCCCTTTGGGCAGCACCCCAAGCACCTGCTGTCTTGCCCGAAGACCTTGACGAAGAGCATCGCCGCCCCGTCATACTTGAAGTGGAGGGTACGCCTCCCCTATAGGCCATGGGTGTCGGTATCAAAACCGGCGGATCTCGGGTAGGGGGTCCCAAACTGTGCGTCTAGGCGGATGGTAACAGGAGACAAGGGACACGATGTTTTTACCCAGGTTTGGGCCCTCTCGATGGAGGTAATACCCTACTCCTGCTTGATTAATATTGATGATATGGGTAGTACAAGAGTAGATCTACCATGAGATCAAGGAGGCTAAACCCTAGAAGCTAGCCTATGGTGTGATTGTTGTTCGTCCTACGGACTAAAACCCTCCGGTTTATATAGACACCGAATAGGTTAGGGTTACACAGAGTCGGTTACAATGGTAGGAGATCTACATATCCGTATCGCCAAGCTTGCCTTCCACGCCAAGGAAAGTCCCATCCGGAGACGGGACGAAGTCTTCAATCTTGTATCTTCATAGTCTTGGAGTCCGGCCGTGACGATAGTCTGGCTATCCGGACACCCCCTAGTCCGGGACTCCCTCAGTAGCCCCTGAACCAGGCTTCGATGATGACGAGTCTGGCGCGTTGATTGCCTTCGGCATTACGAGGCGGGTTCCTCCTCCGGATACTTCATGGAAGGTTTTGAACACAAGGATAGTGTTCGGCTCTGCAAAACAAGTTCCACATAACACCGTAGAGAGAATAATTTCTGCACAGATCTGCTGACGTATTCCGCGGCGTGACATCACACCACGGCCAGGCCTTTATATGAATCATTTTTTACTGTTCCACCTCAGCGTGTTTAGCGAGGCGGTTTCCTTGGCACGTCTTATCAAAGCGTAGATCGTGCCCCCTTATTCTGGATTCTCATCAATACGGACGTGGGTAACCCAACCGTGCCCGTTGGCCTGCCTTCTCTATCAAAGGCGAGTCCTATTCGACCATGGGGTGGGCTCTTGGTATTCAACCTCTTTATAATGAGACCAAGGCCCTCTTCTTTTTTACACCCTCCATCGAGTTTGCCTCGCGCTTCGAGTTCCAACACCCAAAGCTTCAGATTCAGGCGCTTCGGACTTTGGACGATGTCCGGCTCCGACCAGCACGGCCGATGGATGTCTTCCTCCGTCACAGAAGAAGATGTGCTAAAGCTGCGAGACGCCGGTATCTAACCGGCGAGATCTCGCATAGGCTGCCTGCTCCAGGGTAGGTCATTCCCACTCCTGAGCCCGGCGAGAACGTGGTGTTCGTGTCTCACTTCCTTCGGGGTTTAGGCTTCCCGACGGATCCCTTCGTGCGGGGGCTCATGTTTTATTATGGGCTTGATTTCTATGACTTGAATCCGGAGTCCATCCTCCATATCTCGTCATTCATTGTCGTATGTGAGGCCTTCCTCCATATTACCCCCCACTTTGGATTGTGGCTCAAGACCTTCAAGGTGGAGCCAAAGATGATCAAGGGGCAACAAGCAGAGTGCGGAGGGGCGGTCATAAGCAAATGCGCTGATGCTCCGTGGCCCGAGGGCTCTTTTCAAGAGGAGCTTGGTATGTGGCAACGGGAGTGGTTTTATATCACCGCTCCCAGGGGCACCAAATGGGCGGCGCTCCCTGCCTTCCGCTCAGGTCCACCACAGCGGCTGGCATCATGGGTCAACAAGGGGCTCGACTGGGGGCCGTCCAAGGACGTTCCCCTGCTGCAGGGCCGTATTCGAGATCTCCAAGAAAGAGGGATCAATCTGGTTGCAGTGGCGCAGGTTATGGTGATCCGGCGCCTTCAGCCCTGCAAGAACGCGCCCCCTCCGCCTTTGGGAATTCAATCCGAGGGACCACGAGCTCTCAAAATTTTATGGGCACGACGCCGTGGAGATGTATAAACTGTTCTTGGATCACAAGAGATGTGTCCGGACTTGACCGAGGACGCAGGACTAAGCTGCTATCGCCAGATACTCAAGTAAGTAGTCCCATAACCGGACAAGCTGTTCATTCATTTATTTCATATATATGCCCTTTAAAGGAGTCGTTTCTTGAACAGGAGTGGATAGCCAAGGCAAAGTTAATAAGGTGTCCGACTCCCCTCCCAGAGACCATGCCGGATCCCATGTTGACCAAGATGTTGAAGGTCGCGCCTTTTGAAGAAGGCGAAGGGGGGAGCGGGAAGCAGTGCCTGCCTCTGAAGGAGGCTATCAAGGAAGGAGGGATTAAGAGTCCCACCTTCCGAGGAGAGAAGAGGACCGCTCGGAAGATCCGGAGGTCAAGGCCTCAAAGAGGGAATGGAATCTTGGCAGAGAGTCCGCGCTGGAAGTAACCCAGCCGCATTATTTCCCGAGGGATCAGCTCTCAATGAGCCGTAAGTAAAAAGAAGGGGTCCTGTAAATAAGGAACATCCCTGTATTTATTCATGAAGATAACCGAAATTGTACCTTGTAGTTTGGACCTCAGCCCTTCTCAGCAGAGCTCGTCTTCGGGGGATCTTCTTCCGGAGATGATGGAGAGCGAAACGCCTCCACCTGTCGCACCCTCATAGAAGCGGACGACCGGAGGTGTCGCCGCGAGGGTTCCCCCAAGTCCGGCGAGGCCGGAAGGTCCAACGCCAAGTGGTGTGCGGTCGGAGGAGCTGAAGGATCTGCTCGGGCGAGCGGCTATTTCAGAAGATCACCGTGCTCTAATGGGCACGGTGATTGAAAGAATTGCATCCGCGGAGAGCGGATTGCATGAAGCCATCAGAAGCTTACTGACGGGGTTTGAGGTACGCAAAAATGATGTACCTTCTGACAGTTATGCATATAGAATGCGCCCTGTGTAGATAGTAGCCCCTGAGACTCGGTATGTTGTCAAAATTGACAATGTGCCGAGGATCAAATTCTCAGTTATAACATATCGCCGTTCCTAAACAGGTGGCGGGGCGTCCGGAGGCCAGCCGGACTGATGAATATGCCGAACTAAAGCGGCAACTTGACGAGGCGGATGCGGACATCGCGCTGGTCAATAAACGGTTTGACGAGTCACAAGGTATGCGACCTCTATGCGGACACCTTGTAAGGGAGCTTGACCCCCATGTCTTACTGTTCGTATGCTTAATGCATATGGTGCCGCTGCCGTGGAGGAGCTGCGGGCAGAACTCGCCCGAGCGAAAGAGCAAGTCAGAATTAGTAATGCGGCCGCTTTAAAGGCGGTCGAAGAGCTAGAAGCTGAACGGGCTGCTCACTGCCGAAGCAAAGAGGAGATGGCCGATATGGCCAAAAAGTTAAGGAATACTACCGATCGCTGCGAGGTTCTTGAAAAAGAACATCAAGCGGAACAAGAGGGCCTAAAGAAGGCCGCCGCCGAATCCAAGAATGCCCAATCGGCTTTGAGAGCTGCCAAGGAGGAGCTGAGTCAGGCCGGGCAATTGCGGCTAGAAAACCATTTCGCTGGAGGAAATATACAGATCCAAAGTATGCTCGTTGGATAAGTTGTGGAGTTCGGAGGATGCTTATCGGACTTGGCGGCGAAGCGCCATGGACGCTGTTGAGCACTTCGGGCCGAAGGGGCATGAAGGAAGAGCTATATTGGTCGCAATTCCATAGTCCGGAGCGTCCTCTGCCGCTGACCGATCGGTTGGACGAATGGGCTGAGCTGAATCGGTTGTCCGGTTTCGCCATGAAGCATGTCTTGACTCACTTGTGGCCGGGCGGACCCCAGCCGAAGAGCTATTTTGGTTTAGTGCAGCAGTTTCTTGTGCGGTACCGCAGTCGATGCAATGAAGCGATCGGCGGTATTGAGGAGCGCGGATGGCTCTTGCCCGTGTCAAGACATCTTGGGCAGAGATGAAGGCCAACGACGTTGCATCCCAAGATTCGGACGAAGCCGAGTACCGCCGAGCACTACTTTGAAGAAGTCTGCGGGCGCTTGTTTAATAGAGACGCAGTGCTCAAGGATATTATGTTTAAATGACATGTATGATTTGTGAAAACAATGTTTCAATGTAACATCGAGCTTTATATACTTGTGCGCTCAAGTAGTAAACTACTCCCCAGGCGGCTGTTTATGTATATGTGTATATAACCTGAAAGATGGCAGTCCTTGAGCCCCCCCACGCACATAGTGCTTGGTGTTTGCAAAGAAAGCGCTTTTTCACACTTAATCCAACATCTTGGTCCTGTTAAGGAGGTGATAGCGTAGCAAAACAGGCAACCGGTCTATAATGCTTTATCACTTTCACTTAGCCATAGGAGTTCGAGGGTGGGGCTACTATATAGCCCCTGGGGGCACCGCACTCTCCCGAATTTGGGGTGCGTATGTGCTCGACCGAAAACCGGTCCTTCGTTAATGCGGAGGAATCCTAAACATTCTGTGAGTCATCGAGTGGTTGACCAGTCTCGCTATATCATGATCAGTTTTGGCTTTCTCTACTAAGGTGCTCGCGCATTTAACCGGGCACAATCGCAGTAGTTCTCCTGGTGCCGCGTTAGCCGTGAAAACGGAACGTAAGGCAGCAAAACACAGGAGCCGGGCAACCCAACATTTGACCAAAGACATGATTTGGAGCTGATGCATATAAGGCCTAACTCGAGACGCCGAATACTCCCTAAGGTATTCGGTCTTTATGAAAATGGGCAGAATAATGCCCTAAGCCCCTGGTGTCCAGGTACGCGCAAAAATTCTGGTGCGGCCAATGCCAAAACACCAGCCTCCTCCTCGGTTATATTAAGGAACCGGGGGGATGTATATCAACAAGAGACAGTGAAAAAAGGTTTACGCAGGGTCTTAATCTGAAAAGAATCCTTGCAACGGGTCCCTATTGCACGTCTGCGCTGTGTCTCCGCGCAGCCGTATCCTGGGACGGGTGTAGCACGTTGTTCATCTGATAAAAGAGAGGAACTTAGTTTGAAAGAAAAGGATCGTGCGAAAGATGTACTTAATATTAAATAAACAGAGTACGGTTCGAAGAATTGAATAAAATTGAGCTTTATTGTCTCTTGTTATACATGCATGCGGCCCCTCGTATGGGGGTATGCCGCTAGTAGGCGCCGGACTCGTCTAACCGTGTCCGGGGTTTGAATGACCGATTCAGGTTCTTTGCCTAGCAGAGCCGGATAACTATGGGGCTGTCAAGGCAGTCTCCCGTTCTTCCGTGCTCAAGTGACACTTAATACTTCCTTTTAACGAGATGATGCCGCGTGGACCGTGCATTTTAAGTGTTAGAGATGCATAATGCGGTATTGCGTTAAAGCGGGCGAAAGCTTCACGTCCCAATAGTGCTTGATGGCTACTTTTAAACGGGGCGACATGGAAGAGTAACCTTTCGCGACGGAAGTTGTCGGATGAACCGAACACAACTTCTAGCAGTATGGAGCCCGTACAAAGGGCATATGGGCCTGGCATTACTCCTTTAAAGGAGGTGTTGCTACGGCGAATTTTGGTTGGGTTTATCCCCATCCTGCGGATTGTGTCCTGATATATCAGGTTTATGTCACTGCCGCCATCCATGAGGACATGTGTAAATTGTAATCCGTTGATTATAGGATCCAATATCAAGGCAGTCCATCCTGCGTTCCGGATATTTTCGGAATAGTCCTGATGGTCGAAGGTGATTGGTTTTGACAACCAGTGTGCGGCGCGCCTTTTAGTGGGCGCCGCTCTGTTTTTCCCTTTGATCACGTGAAGTGAGTTTACTGTTTTGACCTCCTGTGGGAAAGTTTTTGTTTTCCGAGGCTCGCTTGTGGTGCTCGTCGTCATCTTCACTTGGTGCGCCGAGCCCTTGTGTTCGGGCGTTCATCTGCGGACTGTTTGAAGACCCAACAATTTCTGTGGGTATGGTTAGCAGGCCTCCGTGAGTCTGTGGATTTGACATATCTTGTCCAAGATTTTGTTGAAGTTGGATAGCTCATAGCTATTGTCCTTAAAGGGCAGTTTTTGTTATTCTGCTTGAGCTTTTGAATCCGCATTGATCGCCGTGCTCTTTGGACTGTTCCTTTTAATCCGGCGCTGGTCCTTGTTGCGCCGTGGTTTCCTGTTTCCATCCCTGACTTCGGATGTACTTGGGTCGCTGGTACTGCATCTTGCTAGCCAGCTGTCCTCTCCTGCGCAAAAGCGGGTCATGAGGCTTGTTAATGCGGCCATTGTTCTTGGTTTTTCTTGGCCGAGGTGCCTGGCGAGCCATTCGTCTCGGATGTAGTGTTTGAAAGCTGCTAAGGCTTCGGCGTCCGGACAGTCGACTACTTGGTTCTTTTTAGTAAGGAACCCGTTCCAGAATTTCTAGGCCGACTCTCCGGGCTGTTGAGTTATGTGACTTAGATCGTCTGCATCCGGAGGGCGGACATAAGTCCCCTGAAAATTTGCCCAAAATGCATCCTCGAGCTCTTCCCAGCTTCCAATGGTATTTTCGGGGAGGCTCTTAAGCCAATGCCGAGCTGGCCCGTTGAGTTTAAGGGGTAAGTATTTTACGGCGTGGAGATCGTCTCCTCTAGCCATGTGTATGTGGAGGATGTAATCCTCGATCCGCACTCGTGGTCCGTTGTTCCGCCCGTATGCCTCTATGTTTACGGGTTTGAATCCGCCGAAATTCATGATCCAAAGCACCTCATCGGTGAAACATAGGGGTGTCGCGCCTCTATATCTGGGTGTGCCGTGATCTTCGGAATTTTGGCGTATTGCATTGTTTTGACAAGCATGCTTTCTTGGCCCATAGATCGACCTAACTAGGCCATCCTTTTGATGTGAATCCTTATGCGGATCGCATATTGGCTTGTGTGCGGCACCATTTGCCGCTCTCTTTTTGCCGTGAGGTCGTCCATCCGACCGGGTGGCCTTCTTGCTTTTTAATTGTGGGGGCTCTAAGGCCTCCTCATCAAATTCGGGCAGTAGCTTTCTTTTCGGGCAGCTCTTTGTTCGGCGACTATCGCCGTACTTGTCTGCGGTGCTGGATACTTTGCTCCATCTGATCCTGAGTGCATCCTCCGCTGTTTTGAGCTTCCGCTTCTGCTTTTTCAGGCTATGCGCAGTGGCGACGAGCCTTTTCTGGAGGTCATTTTGCTCCAATAGTTTGTCCGGCGTGAGATCGTCCGGACTATTGTCTTCGCCGGGGACAAATTTTTTATCCACATTGTCTTGTTCGGACGATTGCTCGATAGCTTGTTCGTTGTCCACCGGTCCGCCCTGCTTTATGGCTGGGTCTTTGTTGAGGCGGGACTTTGTTCGGCGCTTACGTTGCCGTTTGACTGCCGAGAGGATTTATCCTTCGTGGCGTCCGTTGTTCCTCGCCTTCATTTCATTTAGGTGTATCCACCATGTATACATCATGGGATGAGGTTGTCCAGCATCCTATAGGTGCTGGTTCATTGTTGTCTCCTACATCGCCGCCCATACCGTCGATGTCTTGAGTCGAAATCGAGCACGCCGTGTAAGCTTTCGACGGTGGCTATGAAGTGGGTGGTGGGTGGGCATTGAATTTCTTCGTCGTCCGCATCCCAACCTTCTCGACCGTAGTCCGCCAGGCTCTCCGGATAAAGAGAGAGACTTTAGTGAATTCAGGATGTTGCCAAAGGGCGAGTGCTGAAAGATGTCCGCGGCCGTGAACTCCATGACCGGCGCCCAATCGGGTTCGATTGGCAGGGGCGAGGAGGGTTCGGAGTCCGGAGAGGAGTCCGGCACCCTGGAGTCGAGGTCTTCGCAAAGGACATGGATAGAGTTCGGCTCGATCGCCGTAGAGATTGTAGCCCCCGAGGCGGTGTCCAACCACTCGTCCTCGATCGGGGAATCCGGCTCCGGATTGAGGGTCGGAGCGGATGCTAGTGCGGCCTCCAGGGCACTGTTCGGCTGCAGAGCTAGATCATGCCCATCGAAACAGTGCGGCGCGCTTGGCTGCGGCTCGAATCCGTCGAAGATCAAGTCCCGCGGATATCGGCCGTATAGTTTAAACTTCCAAATCTGACCTGATGGCCAGGGGCGTAGCTTTCGATCTGCAAAGCCGCCGAACACGAAGATCTGTCCGGGGAGAAAAGTATCACCCTGGATCGTGTCATTGTTGATGATTGAAGGAGCCATCGGGCCTATCGGTGACGACACAGAGGAACTCTCAATGAAAGCACCAATGTCGGTGTCAAAACCGGCGGATCTCGGGTAGGGGGTCCCGAACTGTGCGTCTAGGCGGATGGTAACAGGAGACAAGGGACACGATGTTTTTACCCAGGTTCGGGCCCTCTCGATGGAGGTAATACCCTACTCCTGCTTGATTAATATTGATGATATGGGTAGTACAAAAGTAGATCTACCACGAGATCAAGGAGGCTAAACCTAGAAGCTAGCCTATGGTATGATTGTTGTTCGTCCTACGGACTAAAACCCTCCGGTTTATATAGAAACCGGATAGGTTAGGGTTACACAGAGTCGGTTACAATGGTAGGAGATCTACATATCTGTATCGCCAAGCTTGTATCTTCATAGTCTTGGAGTCCGGCCGTGACGATAGTTCGGCTATCCGGACACCCCCTAGTCCGGGACTCCCTCAGTGGGCGTGGGTGAATGTATGCCACCCGCGGTTCAGGAACACATTGCTCGCGGGGGTAACCTCGACCTCCACCTACGAGGCCTTCCTACAGCAACCGTCGCCCTGCAGCCATAGGCCGCTGGGTCCTCTCCAACTGGCAACTCCTCCGTGAAGAAGCGTGGGAGCTAGATCCAGGTGCCTGCCGGCCTCTCCACCCACACCACAAACTCCCGGGCCACATCGGCCGAGTGGGATCGCGGGCGCGGTGGCTGGGCGGCCACCGTGAGCCTTCCACCTCGACCACGGCCGCCGCGGCTTCCGCGGGAGGGACCCTTCCCACGACCCCCGGAGGCAGTGCAGATGCCCGTGGGGGTGCGCTCGCGCCCCTGCGGAACCGCCGCCCTGTCGCAATGGACTTGCGGGGACGGCCGCGTGCCCTCTTAGGCGCTCCTCGGGAGCAAGCTGTCACGCCCAATATGCGACCCTATCCAAAAGGAACTCGAAGGTCCCACCAAGGATAGACCCGCATATTGAAACGCTTTTGCAAGGTGGATATCATTACATCAACATTACATAATAGTGGGGATACATACATAAGGCACAAATGCCACAAGAATACATCAACATCATACAAGATCAACATCCGACTCCGGATGAAACATAAACAGAAACTCAAACGACATCCACCTGCTAGCCCAAAGCTGCCGACCTGGAACCTATCCCCGATCAAGAAGAAGCGTAAGAAGAACTCCAACACAAGCACACATCGCTCTCGCGCCATGATCATCGCATAACCTGTACCTGCAATCGGTGGTGTAGTAATCTGTGAGCCACGAGGACTCAAGCAATCCCATTACCATGGGTATCAAGACTAGCAAAGCTTAATGGGAAAGGAAGGGCAAAGTGGTGAGGTTGCAGCAGCGGCTAAGCATATATGGTGGCTAACCAACGCAAATGAGAGCGAGAAGAGAAACAAAGGAACGGTCGTCAACTAGTAATGATCAAGAAGTGATCCTGAACTCATACTTACGTCAGACATAACCCAGAATCCGTGTTCTCCTCTCGATCAACCCCGAAAAGAGACACTCACGGTTACGCACACGGTTGGTGTATTTTGGAAGAGTTTTCTTCAAGTTTACTACAACCGGATATCAACAAATTCCCATCTGCCACATAACCGCGGGCACGGCTCTCGAAAGTTTATACCGCAGGGTGTCCCAACTTAGCCCATGATAATCTCTCGCGATCAACGAAGGATATTCCTTCTCCCCGGGAAGACCCGATCAGTCTCGGAATCCCGGCTACAAGACATTTCGATAGTAATAAAACAAGACCAGCAAAGCCGCCCGATGCGCCGACAATCCTGATAGGAGCTTCACATATCTCGTACTCAGGGCAACACCGGATGAGACATCCTACGAGTAAAACCAAACCCCGAAGTTTCCCGAGGGGCCCGCGATCTACTCGGTTCGGGCCAACACTTAGACAAGCATTGGCCCGGGGCTAATAAAGATGACCCTTGGGTTAATTACTCCCAAGGAAATGTAGGTGGTGGTGAGGCAAATGGTAAAACCAATGTTGGGCCTTGCTGGAGGAGTCTTATTCAAAGCGAACTGTCAAGGGGGTCCCATAAATCACCCGACCGCGTTAGGGACGCAAAATCCAGGAACATAATACCGATATGATGGAAACTAGGGCGGCAAGAGTGGAACAAAACACTGTGCATAAGGCCGAGCCTTCCACCCTTTACCAAGTATATAGATGCATTAATTAAATAAGATATATTGTGATATCCCAACAAGTAAACATGTTCCAACAAGGAACAACATCTCCATGTTCCAACAAGGAACAAACTTCATCTTCACCTGCAACTAACAACGCTATAAGAGGGGCTGAGCAAAGCGGTAACATAGACAAACAACGGTTTGCATAGGAAAAGTGTCAAAGGTTAGAGGCTGACATGGCAATTTGGGATGGCTTGATAAACAGGTAATAGGTAGCGCAGCATAGCGATAGAATGAAGCAACTAGCATAGCAATGATAGTAGTGAGATCCAGGGTAGCGGTCATCTTGCATGAAATCCCGCAAGGAAGAAGAACAAGTCCATGAAGAAGATGAAGCCACGAAGAGGAACCAAGCGTAGACGAACGAATCCTCACGATCGCAACGAAACGGGAACTATCGAGAAGAAGCACACAACAAGGTAAACACACCACACATGAACAAGACATGATGCACAATCAAGCATGATGCATGACAAAGCTACATGAAGCTACTCATGGCAAGAGATGATGCAAACAAGAGCAACACATCAAAGCAAGTTTAAATGAGGCCGGGAACAACATATAACAATTCCGGTAAGTCCTCATATGCAAATTTCGAAATTGGTCCAGATCTGAATAAACCTTAAGTTCAAGTTGTTAAACAACAAGTTAAGATGCACCACGATGATCTACATGAAATTCTAGTCAAGTTACATATAAAGTTCATTTAATTCGGAGCTACGACCTAGAAGATATGAGCAAAACAAGTTAAACATGGCATTGATGCAAAATGCATCCCAACATCAAGAAAACACCTCAAAACAAGGATGCAACATGATAATATGGAACTACATGCAAAATCAAGCAAGTTTCATATAGAGCACACTCAAAACGGAGCAACGGTTCAACACATACACATGAAACAAGTTATGACAACAATCTGTCCAAAACAGCAACTAGGCATATTGCAAGCACAAAAACAACATGCTACAGCATCTCAACGTAATAACAAAGGGCATGGTCATGATTTACAGGTAAAGCATGACAAAACATGAACACTGAGCTATCTCCAGAAACAACTAGAACATGCTCAAAATGACATGGCAAGATTGCAAATAATAACAGTTTCAGGCTTAGCAGAAAATAACATCAGGTTGCAATGTTTAGAGCTATCAAACAACATGTTACAGGAACTTAACATGGCAAACAAAGGCATGGCATGAATCTACTAAATGCATAGAACAAATGTACCTTACTGACCATGAGCCAAAAGGGCACAGAATATATGATGGCACCCATGTAAACATGGCAAGTTATATTACAGATTCATACATGGCAGGAACAACAATAAGTAGGCATGTTGGTGAGCTTGGACCACTCACCACAGAGAAATACATGGCATGGCAAGGCAACCAACAATAATAAGAAATGGCATAGAAGCTATACATGGCAAGAACAACATCATAGCATACACGGATCAACTACAACAACCTTCGCAAAATTGAATAACATGTAAACAACCTGCCAGGAAACATTTTATAGCAAAAGTAGAGCTCGATTGACTCAAGCTATGGCACTCCATAATTGCAAACAAGGGCATGGATGGATAGATAATAACCATATGTTCAAAACATCCTTACTGAAGTATCTCAAAATAAGCATGGATGTCTCGGTAGCATCAGGTTTACATGGCATAAAAATATCAATGAGCAGGAAATGAAATCAAGAACATCATGAAGCCTAGTTTGCATGCTTGTGCTAGTCACCACAGAGATCAAAAAATACATGGAATACACCCTGTAAAGATGGCATGGCATATTACAAAACACATGTAGGACTCAAGTTCATAGGGTGCACACATCAATCATGGCAAAAATGACAAAAGTGCATGTTCTGATAAGAATCTGAAACTAAATCACATAGCCCTCTTCTAACAGCATTTCGGGCATCAAGATGGGCTGAAATGAAAATGATGCAATGGAATGAAATGATATACTCGTCGAGAAGAACAATTTGACATATTACACGCACGAAACGGAGCAGCGATGACAGAGTTATGATGCGATGAAAATGCATGAAAATAACAAAAAAATTGGGACTTAGTGGATTTGGACCTCGGGGGAAAAGTCAACGGGCGGGCACGGATTACGAGGATGGTCGGGACCTCGCCGGAGATGGCTTGGAGGAGGCCGGAGATGTTGGGGATGCCCGGATCCGGGGCCGGGGAGGCCGGATCCGGCGCGGGCGACAGACGGCGGAGGCGGGCCACGACGGGAGGCGGCAAGCGCGGCCGGGCGGCGGCGGCGGGCGGTGGAGAGGCGGCGGGAAGAAGCTCCGGTGGCGCTGGGGATCCCGGGCGGTGCTGGGAGTCGGAATCGGGCGGCGAGGAGGCGGTCGCGCGAGGCGGCGCGGAGAGGCGGGCGGCGGCGGAGCAGGCGCTCCGGGCGGGCTGGTGAGACAGGCCGGGCGCGGAGGTTGGCAGGGCGGGCGGAGGCCGGGGCGGGCGATGACGCTGGGGCGCTGCCAGATCAGCGGCCCGGGCGGGTTGCCTGGCTCAGGGCCGGGCGGCGGGGCTGAGGAGAGAGAGGGTGGCGGAGGCGATGTGGCGGGCTCCTATTGGCTGGGGCACCGGCGGCGGACGCGTCCGGCGCGGGGGAAGAAACGTCCGTCGGCGCGAGGGGAATTTCTAGGGTTTCGTCTGCGATTTTCGGAGGGGAGGGTGTATTTATAGGTAGAAGGAGCTAGGAGAGTCCAAATGAGGTGCGGTTTTCGGCCACGCGATCGTGATCGAACGACCGAGAGCATGGAGGGGAGTTTGCTGGGTTTTGGGCCACTTTGAAAGGGGTGTTGGGCTGCAAAGAGAGAGGGGCTTTATGTTACCTTGTTAACTGTTGAGTATCAAACGACCTCCAAATGGCACGAAACTTGACAGCGGTTCACCGTGCTATACCAAGGCCGCTTGACAAACCTCGGGCCATTCCGAGAACGTTTAACACCCGCACACGAAGAGAGGCAAGAAGGGGGCGCCGGGAGACATAGGAGTGCCGGATTGCAAAACGGACAACGGGGAAAATGCTCGGATGCATGAGACGAACATGTATGCAAATGCGATGCAGATGACGACATGATATGAAATGCAGATGATGACATGGCAAAGTGCAACATGCAAGCAAATGACATGGCAACGAGGGCGAATAACTGGCGGACACCTGGCGCATCGAATCCGGGGCGTTACACAAGCCTAGGGAGCAAGCCTAGGAATCTCCGCTTGCATAGGAATCTCCGCTCCCCTGGAGCCAGCCTAGGGAGGCCGCTCCCTCCGGAGGTCTTCGTGTCGTCCGCATCACGTGGCTTGGCTTCTCGTGAGGGTCTTGTCTTGCCGATGCTGAGGATGGGCCGCACCAGGCTGTCGATGGATTCACGCCATGGGTCGTAGGCAGGAAAGTATGGGTACCCTGGTTCCCGGAACACCGACAGTAGCGCCCAGGCCCAAGGCGTGTCGGACTTGGCTTCAAGGCGAAGCCAAAGGGCAAGGGCGAAGCGCCGCAAGCCCCAATCGCCTGTGGGCCAAGTCGAAGTGTGGCGCTTGATGGGACGTGGGTGTCTCCACTTCTCCACGCTTGTCAGGACCCCGATTCCAAGTCACATCGACCTAGCCGGTAACACCTCATATCACTTTGCGGCCTCACGCACGGTATTCCCACGGTGTCGCCTTACCATGGCCGGGACCGTTTGCGCCTTTTGGCTCACGATATGATGGTGTCGCTAGCATCCACATGACAAAGAACCCGGCCGACATGGCTAGTCGTGAACCCAAAGCGGCGCTTAACCTATGGGGACAGCATACATGAATCACATCGAGCATGTCGGTCATCAACGATAAATTGGCTGTAGCACTGGCTAACAGGACTCGTATCCCGGCTGTAGCAGGCTAGGCAGGACTCAATAACACCGCGTGACATTTCAAGGGATGTATATAGGAGCGAAGTGAAACACATGCCGCCATGAAGTGTCAAGCAAGTAGAGTTTGGGCTAGCAGGACTCGTGAACCTGGCTGTAGCGGACTACTATCGCCGAAGCACAAGACTACATTTCCCCATATGAGAGGCTGCCAAGGATAAACAACTAGTTTGTCGGATCCCACTCATACCAAGCATTTCAATCATACACGCAATATGCCCGATATGAGTAAATACAACAAGGCATCACAACAAAACTCTACAACTCAAGTACTTTATTTAAAAGGCTCGAGGAGCCATACATAACATATCCATACAGATAGGGGTCACATGACCCAACACTCAAGTCATACAAGCATACAAGCACATGCGGAAGCAAACTAGTCTCGAGTACGACTCTAGAAAGAAAGAAAGCTTGTCAAGCCCTTCTATCTACAAAGGGCCCTTCACAAGCCTTGGATCACCACCGGGTGGCTAGTTCACTGTCGATGTCAAGGTCTACATAAAACCCATCGGAGGGGGCAGTGTTGTCCTCTCAAAAACATTAATTACAAACATGAGTACGGGGTACTCAAGAAGTCTTACCACGTAATCCTATCATACATGCACATTCTCAAAAAGGTGGTGGAGTTATTTGCAGCAAGCCAGCTTTGACTCTTGGCTAAGCTTATCCCACGTGACACCACTTGTAAAGCATTTGTCGCACACGAGTCCACTAATCACCATCACAATACTCCACCGTGGATCCTCTCTCGTCATCCCACGAGAGGGCCATCCATGTACTCACACTTATCTTGAGGCTTTTAGTAGTATCCATTTACTTGTCTATGAACTGATATAGGTAACCCGAAGTCCTTCTCTATGGACACGGCTATTCAATAGATCATGTTAAACCCTGCAGGGGTGTACTTCTTCACACACGCTCACCACTTACCGCCATTTACACGACATGTACTCGGCAACCTTCAAGCGAAGCTCAACGTGGGTGTCGGCCACAGCCTACCTAAACACTCATGTCCCGAGTCCAGTTTATCGCCTATTCGGTTCCATCCGCAGGAGTCCGCCGAGGTTTCCCATACAGCCCCGAACGATGTGTGCAGGGTTCCCGAGATACCAAACGGCACTCAGTACACGGGCCACGTGCCTACCGCAACACAACCCACCCCTAAGGTCAGCGCTATGCGGCGGCCCCAAAGATGCTACAAACACCGTAAACTACTTGCAACTCCCGGACCGAGAACAAGGGTGGTTAAGAAGCCGAGAGGGTCAATTAAGGATCCCAATGCGTGGTAGTAACTGTTTCATGGATCACAAACACAGATCTCAGTTCTTAGGATCGGCTTCAATGAAACAACCCACCATGTACTCCTACATGGCCTCTCATCGATACCTTTACCAAAACGTGTTCAACACTTTCACTCTCGAACCAACACAACCTTTCACTCCAGTTCATCATCCCGATGAGCCGACACGACACAACTCTAAGCATAGCAAGCATAGCATGGTAGGAATCACAAACATGGCTCAATCAACTCCTACACATACTAGTGGGTTTCATCTAGTTCTCGTGGCAATGACAGTCATGCAAAGGAA
This sequence comes from Aegilops longissima, assembly GCA_021605205.1. Taxonomy (NCBI): domain Eukaryota; kingdom Viridiplantae; phylum Streptophyta; class Magnoliopsida; order Poales; family Poaceae; genus Aegilops; species Aegilops longissima. The sequence goes on from CM038679.1 coordinate 350,484,128, forward strand.
GTGGGTTCAACTACCGCAGCACACAACAGTTTGAATCGCGTTGTCTTAATGCAGTAAAACAAGAGCGAAGCGAGAACATGGGTTTGTATCGAATGATCAATGGGTTGCTTGCTCGATGGAATGGTGGTAGGATACCGCCTTGAGACGGATATTCGAGGTTATCCTGAGGCGTAACCTATCACGAAAAGCATACCAAAGTAAACACACATGGCAATATGCAACAATATGATGCATGCTATGACATGGCAATATGTATGTGTGTTGGCCTAGTGCAAGCTGAAACAAAAGGATGAACTCATTTGAATCAAAGATTCAAATGCTAGCTCATTTAAAATAGCCCTAAAGTTGTAATATCTTATTCTGCTTAAACAGCAAGGTTAACTTGTTTTAACATGCATGAAACCTGTACCAATGGATAGAATGGATTTTTCTGATCATTTTCATATATAAATCTTTGCATTTGGAGTTACAGATTAAAAGTTATGAATTTTGAAGTTTGAACTATATTCGAATTTCCTGTAATAGAATAAATCCAGAAATTAATTTATTGTGTCAGCCATGCGTCAGCATGACGTCAGGTTCAACGGAGACGTCCAGGTCAAACCTGACTGTGGGTCCAGGTGTCGTGGTAATTAGTTTAACTAAACTTTAATTAAAACTAAACCTAATTAGTTAACAGGTCGGGCCCCACTCGTCATTGACTCATCGAGTCACCAGGCCCACCCGGTCAAAGTCAACATCGGCTGCCTGGCGTCTAGCCGCCGGCGAGCCCGACGCGGCGGTGGAAGTGAGTTTGGCCGTTTCGGCAACCAAACGAGCCGCGGAGGGTGGCTATGGGTAGCTGGGAACATGCCGCAGCTTCTGGTGGAGTCGGTTGGGGTCGGGGCGGCCGGAATCGGCGCCGGCGACGACCTAGGCGGCCGCCGGAGTTCGGCCGAAAGCGAACTTGAGGCTAGAGGGGTCGGTGAGGTGCGGGAGTGCATGGTTAGACCCCATGGGTGCGGTGAGTGCAATGGACACCAAGAGGTGGCGGAGGGTGACCGGAGCACGCATGGACGAGCTCCATGGCGGTGGGTGCGGTTGAGCTCCGGGAGGTCACTACACAGCTCGAGAGCGAGAGAGAAAGGGAAGGGGAGATAGATGGGCTCACGGGCAACTCGGAGAAACGCTCGTTGAGGTCGGGGACGGGCCGGAGCGACGACGGCGTTGAAGGGGATCTCCGGCGACGGTGGACTCGGTCGAGGTCGGTGTGGTGGACTCGGGGCACTAGAGCATACGGGGCTTGGCTAGCTCGGGGTAGTTGAGGGCGGCGGAGCTCCTAGACATAGTGAGGAGGAGCACGGACGGCGGGGAGCGCGTCTACGACGACGGCGTGGCTGCGGTGGCGTCGGCCATGGCGGGGAAGCGCGAGAGAGAGGAGCCGGGGAGGAGAGGAGGTGTCCGGGGGGTTCGGGAGAGAGAGGGAGAACGAACCGCGTCGGCAGCTGGGCGAGAGGAGCGGCGAGGCGGCGACCAAGGCGTGGCACCCATGCGGTGCTCGCCGCCGAAAGCACTGGCTGCCTGCTCGCCGAGCCAAGCAGCTACCATGCCGGGCTGTTGGCTGGGCTGGGCCAGTGGGCAGGGTAGGTGGCGCTGTAAGTTTCTTCCTGTTTTCCTTTTTCTATTTTTAAGTAACTTTGTGGAGTTTTTAAAAATACCAAAACAGTTTCAAAATTCACCAAAATGCTCCTGGTCCATTGTTGGAATATTTCCAACATGAAACATTTTAGTTTGGAAATATTTGGGCATTTGCAATATTTTATATAATTTGAAATGCTCAAATTCAAATACTTATGAATTAATTCAAAGACCTTTGGATGACCTAGAAAATGGTGCACCACTTTTGACATAGGCTCAACCAAAGCAAAGGTGATGAGCATTTTGAAGGGCATTTCAGGTTCATTGAAATAATTTTAGTAAACCCTAGTTGGTTTAAAAGGGTTACGGGGTTTCTGTCCTTCCCATTTCAAATTCAAATGAAATTTAAACATGATGCACACACTAATGCATGGTCTAGCTAGGATGTGACAACTCACCCCACTCAAAAGAATCTCGTCCCGAGATTTAGAATCTGTTGCGAAAAAGGTGGGATACTCAAGTCGAAGACGATCCTCCCTTTCCCAAGTTGCTTCTTGCTCGGAATGGTTTGACCATTGAACCTTTAGAAACTTGATATTTTGACGCCGAGTGGTACGCTCGGCTTGATCGAGAATACGAACGGATATTCTCGATAGGTGAGGTTATCTTGGAGATCAAGCGTTTGTGGTCCACTCCACGGATAGGATCCGAGAAGCAACGCCGAGTTGGGAAACGTGGAAGACATCATGGACTCGAAAGATGCGAAGGTAGTTCCAATTGGTAGGCAACTTCTCCTCGCTTGGCAAGAATGCGAAAGGGTCCAATGTAACAAGGAGCCAACTTGCCTTTGATACCGAATCGATGGGTTCCTTCAAAGGAGTAACCGAAGGTAAGCCTTCGCCAATTTCATAAGCCATAGGCTTATGCTTGCGTCATATTGGCTCTTTTGACGAGATTGGGCTGTTTTCAATTTCTCACTTAATAACGCGAACCTGCTCTTCGCTTCTGAATCATATCCGGCCAAAGAGTTGTCTCTCCCGGTTTCTCACCGTTAAGAGGCGCTCGACATTTCCGCCCATAAAGAACTTCGAAGGAGCTTTGCCCAAGCTGGCTTGATAACTATTGTTATAAGAGAACTCGGCGAATGGAAGGCATTTCTCCCAATTCATGCCGAAGAGATGATGAAGCTCAAGCATATCCTCTAGGATTTGATTGACTCGCTCTACTTGACCACTTGATTGAGGATGGAATGCGGTGCTAAAGGAGAGACGAGTTCCCATGGCATTTTGGAAGCTTTCCCAAAATCGAGAGGTGAAGAGACTTCCACGGTCTGAGTTAATCTCCAATGGAACACCATGAAGAGACACTATTCGAGATATGTACAAGTCAACTAGCTGGCTAGCGGTTATACTCTCACGAACGGGTAGGAAGTGGGCTACTTTGGAAAGACGATCGACGACAACGAAGATAGCATTATTCCTCTCTTGGTCCTGGAAACCCGTAATGAAATCCATACCGATTTTATCCCATTTCCATTCAGGAATTTCCAAAGGTTGAAGGGTACCAGAGGCCGTTGATGCTCGCTTAACTCGACGACACGACGCCGCAATTAGCAATGTATTGAGCGATTTCTCTTCATCCTAGTCCACCAAAACTCTGGCGCGAGATCTTGATACATTTTAGTACTACTGGGATGAATGGTGAGAGGAGAGTCATGAGCTTCCTTAAGGATCAGTTGTCGAGCTGTTGTTTCTTGGGAACCACCAAGCCGTTTTCAAAGAAAACAACACTGCTCATCTATGGAGAAACACTTAGCAGCTCCGCTTAGCAATGTTCTCCTTGATCCGAGATATCCTCTATCATACCGCCGAGCAGCTATGATTCGATCCATAAGGTTAGGTTTCACCACCGTGGTGGAAAGGAACTCGAGGAACGATGTGAAGATTAAGCTTACGTAAATTCCTCGTGGAGAAATGGTTGACTTTGTTGTAACATCAGGTTGTTACAATAAGATTTTCGACTTAGGGCGCCACCATGACATTGGCTTTGCTCGGGTGTAAGATATTCCTAAGTCGTAATCAGATCAACTCGACCCAACGCCTTTGCCTCGAGATTCAAACCGTTGGGTGAAGATGTATTTCAGACTTTGATGATCAGTAGATTTCGCAACGATTACCAAGAAGGTAATGTCGCCAGGTTTTGAGTGCATGGACCATCGCTGCAAGCTCTAGATCGTGTGGGATAGTTATCCTCATGTGGGCGAATCTGCCGAGATGCGAGGCAATCACATGACGATCTTGCATGAGTATGCAACCTAGTCCTTGTCGCGAGGCGCCGTAATAGATAATAAAGTCCTTAGAAAAATCTGGTGGAACAAGTACGGAGCAGATGTCAGCGCCTTTTCAGCCTCAAAGCTGAACTCGACTGTGGCGCCCATTCAACTTCTTATCTTTCTTGAGGAGTTCGTTAGAGGTTTAGCAACTTTAGAGAAATTTTCGACTTAAGCGGCGGCAATAGCTCGCTAAACCGAGGAAACTCCGAACTTGCTTGACCGATTCAGGTGGAGTCCAAATGAGGATGGCTTGAACTCGCCGATTGACAGCAATGCCCTTACCAGAGATTACATGGCCTAGATAGGTCACTTCTGCAACCAGAATTCACATTTAGAGAATTTGGCATAAAGGCGGTGCTCTCAAGTTTCATCAATACTAGCCTTAGATGCTCGCATGTTCTTCCTCATTCTTAGAGTAGATGAGTATATCATCGAGGTATACCACTACTAATTTATCCAAATACTCCATGAAGATTGAGTTCATTAACCGAGAGAAGGTGGTGGAGCATTGGTTAATCCGAAGGACATGACGGTGTACTCAGATTGGCCATAACGAGTAACAAAGGCCGCTTTAGGAATGTCCCGTTTTGATTTTGATTTGATGGTAGCCCAACCTCAAATCCATCTTGAAAAGATCGAGGATCCAGCGAGCTGATCATATAGATCGTTGATTCCGGGAGCGGATACTTGTTCTTGATAGTGACCAAATTGATGTGTCGGTAATCCACAACCATCCGATCCGCTCCATCCTTCTTCTTGACGAAGAGGACGGGCAAGCCCATGGGGATGAACTAGGACGGATGAAACCCTTTTGCAAGGACTCATCGAGTTGTTTCTTAAGTTCGCTAGTTCTAGGGGTGCCATCTTATAAGGTCTTCTAGAGATTGGGACGGTTCCGGGAACAAGATCTATCACTTAACTCGACATCCTCGCTGTGTGGAACACCGGCAGTTCTTCCGAAAGACATCCGGAAAATCACGGACTACCGGAATATCTTCGAGATCTGGAAGGGGGTTGGCATTTAAGGAGTATAGCTGGTGTTTCGACACTCGGGTTAAAACATTAACTGTCTTGCCCGAAGGATGGGTGAGTTGAACAGTTCTAGTAGAGCAATCAATCTTAGCATAATGGGCTGACATCCAGTCCATACCCAAGATGATGTTTATGTCGAGGACTTAAGAGCTATTAGAGATGCAAGAAAGACTAATCTGTCGACAAGAATTTCATTCCCATGACTTATTCTAGAGGTTTGCCATCTAGAACCGTGGGTCTGAATTTCCATGGAGGTGTGCATGTCACGTAATGTGGTGTTGTGAAATCAAGCATAGCTCTCGTAAATAAATGAATGAGATGCTCCAAGATCAAAGAACAGTTGCCGGATGGCAATTAACAAGGAGCGCATCGAGAACGACGCTAGATCCTCATAGGTTTCTTCAAATGAAACATAGTTGACGTGGCTAACAGCAAAGGGCAGCTGGTTTAGCATAGAGCACCTTTCCCGCTGGCTTGCCACGGCCAACAAAGCTTTCCAATTTGATCTGGGTTGTTTTGGGGACACTCACGGATGTAGTGGCCCGCTCTCCACACTTGAAGCAAGTTATCATATTGGGGCGTGGAGCAGCATTAGCAAGTGGGGCCTCCATAAGTCTTGGGCGGAACATACCGCTGGTTGGGGCGAGGCGCTCAAAGGATGGCCTCGGGTGAACTCGGGTGGCGAGCAGATTTGAATCCAGACCCGCGCTTCGAGATCCAGAGCGGATGAAGATCCGAGTCACGGACGTGTTTTGCGTGAAGCCTCAAAATCAGATCGCCTAGCCAAAGACCGATAGCCTTATTGACTAGCTTCGAAAAGAAGTGCACTCATGCGCACGAAGGTCTCGGCGTAGCTCAGGCTAAGTCCTTGCGGAACCTTGCTCGCTTCTTGGCGCCGGTAGAAACTTCTTCGAGCATAACGCTAAATTCCCAAATTCACGGCCGTAAGCATCCACCGTCACCTACCTTGGGTGAAACTGCAGAATTCCTCCTTTTTGATCCATGAGACCTTCCGGGATGTGATGCTCACGGAGGCGGCAATCGAATTCAGCCCAAGTTGTAATTTGTCCAACCGGACGATAGCCTCATAATTCTCCCACCAGAGGCTAGCAGTGGCCTTCGAGATGATAAGCGCAAAAGTAACCTTATCAGCCTCAGCCACGCTATGAACGCAGCTTGTGGTTGATGCCGCGGCCAATCATCGCGCCGAGAGGCTCAACGGAATATTTGAACTTCGTGGATACAGCTTGACGAAGTCATTGAGTGAAACCAAATCATTTCTTGGCTGGCGTGCGGTGTTTTGCTCAATCCGCCCAAGAAGCGATTGGTCTCACGCTTATTGCATTCTCGCTTCCAAAGATAACCTCGCCAAAGATGGCGGTTGAGGCAGATTCACATTCCTGGCTGCACTAGCTTCTCCCCGCCCGAGCAGCAGGATTGTTGCGGGTGTTGACCATCCTAGGAAACAAAACAAAGGTTTAAACCAGGATGGCAGAATTTAACAAGGAAGTGCGGAATGTAATGGATAACACGGAATGCAAAGATGTTCATCCGTATGACATGGTAATATAAAACTGCCATATATATACCAACGGTCATACACACCATTCATAGTTTAGTACAAGCCCGACGGAGTACAACTATAGGAAAGGCGTTACATCCCATCGGAAGCATTCCAAACTCCTATACATTATTTTTCTACACTTTCGAATGATACACACTAAGTCATATTCCACAAGTCACGCAGACGGTGGAAATACAACTATTACAATACTAGGGATACTACTACTAACTCAGCAGCTCCGTAGTAGTCCTCATAGAAGTCACCACCCAAGCTCGAAGTGGAACATGATCATCCGGAAACAGACGATCCTGTGGAGCTCATGGACCATAGGGACTCGGATGTGGACGTGGTCCAACAAACGGCGGCAGACGAGGCCCACGAGGAGGGGTGATGCCTCCAACCTCACGCCACTCCATAAAGTCCGCAGACCAGCCCGCACAGGTACAAGTCCTCATGTCCATGTATCCGCTTGCACGGGTGCAAACCGAGTCGAGTAGCCTAGTGATCGAACGGGCATTGAAGAGTTTCCATACGCAAGGCCCGGTTTTCACGGTCCTTGTCTTCCAACATCTCCGTAGTGGTGCGAAGGAGTGAGCCTCATGGGATGCATCGCTGTATATACCTCAAGGTAGCCATGCGCCTGTGGAGGGATGCCGCATGTAGCGGAAATCGGTGTTGCCCAGCAAGGCAGTTCGCTCAATAATTGTCATCATTGAATAGGCTGCATCTTGCACGACATTCCAATAGTGATCCCAAGTCCATAAGAACAAGTGGAGCGTTCAAGAGTTCGGATAAGATGGATAAACCCGACCGCACGATATTGGCTTTGATTAAAATCCTAAACTGCTCCTCGACGGTATATTCAGATACCATCGGTAACCCGTCTCGATCATCACTCAACTAACATTGCCGTGTGACCACACACATCAATGCAACGGGTCGATTTAACCACTTGGTTCGGGGACGGTGGCCATCCGAAAGCACAGCCACAATGCAAAGACATTAGAATTTCTAGGAAAATAGGGCAGCATAACATCTCAGTAAATGCTCAAAACAGATTTGAGACATTCAAAACAGATTGCAAAACCACTCAACAACATCATATCAAGATTCTCGTTCAACTGTAGCATACTAAAATTAGTAGAACCGAATCGAGGAAATAACCATCAATCCTATAAGTTACTACGGATTAGTAACACGTGAACCGATAGAGAGAAGAGAGCCTAGTCCTATACCCACGAGAATGAGAAGAGGATGACTCAGATCGAGGCATAAGGTAAAGGAGTAAAAGAGCCTTACGCTCCTCCCACAATCAATTCCCTACATATAGCTAAAGCATTTCTAGACTCAACATCGACCAGTTTGGCTTAGCGAACCCACAGCAGCCCCGCTCGATGCCAACGCTGTCAGACCCCGATTCCAAGTCACATCGACCTAGCCGGTAACACCTCATATCACTTTGCGGCCTCACGCACGGTATTCCTACGGTGTCGCTTACCATGGCCCGGGACCGCTTGGCGCCTTTTGGCTCACGATATGATGGTGTCGCTAGCATCCACATGACAAAGAACCGGGCCGACATGGCTAGTCGTGAACCCAAAGCGGCGCTTAACCTATGGGGACAGCATACATGAATCACATCGAGCATGTCGGTCATCAACGATAAATTCGGGCTGTAGCACTGGCTAACAGGACTCCGTATCCCGGCAGTAGCAGGCTAGGTAGGACTCAATAACACCGCGTGACATTTCCGGGGATGTATATAGGAGCGAAGTGAACACATGCCGCTAGTCAAGTGTCCAAGCAGAGAGTGGGCTAGCAGTGACTCCGTGAACCGGGCAGTAGCGGACTACTATCGCCGTAAGCACAAGACTACATTTCCCATATGAGAGGCTGCCAAGGATAAACAACTAGTTTGTCGGATCCCACTCATACCAAGCATTTCAATCATACACGCAATATGCCCGATATGAGTAAATACAACAAGGCATCACAACAAAACTCTACAACTCAAGTACTTTATTTAAAAGGCCCGAGGAGCCATACATAACATATCCATACAGATAGGGGTCACATGACCCAACACTCAAGTCATACAAGCATACAAGCACATGCGAAGCAAACTAGTCTCGAGTACGACTCTAGAAAGAAAGAAAGCTTGTCAAGCCCTTCTATCTACAAAGGGCCCTTCACAAGCCTTGGATCACCACCGGTGGCTAGTTCACTCTGCCGATGTCAAGGTCTACATAAAACCCATCGGAGGGGGCAGTGTTGTCCTCTCAAAAACATTAATTACAAACATGAGTACGGGGTACTCAAGAAGTCTTACCACGTAATCCTATCATACATGCACATTCTCAAAAAGGTGGTGGAGTTATTTGCAGAAGACAGCTTTGACTCTTGGCTAAGCTATCCCACGTGACACCACTTGTAAAGCATTTGTCGCACACGAGTCCACTAATCACCATCACAATACTCCACCGTGGATCCTCTCTCGCCATCCCACGAGAGGGCCATCCGCTGTACTCACACTTATCTTGAGGCTTTTAGTAGTATCCATTTACTTGTCTATGAACTGATATAGGTAACCCGAAGTCCTTCTCCGTGGACACGGCTATTCAATAGATCATGTTAATCCCCGCAGGGTGTACTTCTTCACACACGCTCACCACTTACCGCCGCTTACACGACATGTACTGCAACCTTCAAGCGAAGCCCAACGTGGGTGTCGGCCACAGCCTACCTAAACACTCATGTCCCGAGTCCAGTTTATCGCCTATTCGGTTCCATCCGCAGGAGTCCGCCGAGGTTTCCCATACAGCCCCGAACGATGTGTGTAGGGTTCCCGAGATACCAAACGGCACTGCACACCGGCCACGTGCCTACCGCAACACAACCCACCCCTAAGGTCAGCTATGCTATGCGCCCCAAAGATGCTACAAACACCGTAAACTACTTGCAACTCCCTGACCGAGAACAAGGGTGGTTAAGAAGTCGAGAGGGTCAATTAAGGATCCCAATGCGTGGTAGTAACTGTTTCATGGATCACAAACACAGATCTCAGCCTAGGATCGGCTTCAATGAAACAACCCACCATGTACTCCTACATGGCCTCTCATCGATACCTTTACCAAAACGTGTTCAACACTTTCACTCTCGAACCAACACAACCTTTCACTCCAGCTCATCATCCCGATGAGCCGACCGACACAACTCTAAGCATAGCAAGCATAGCATGGTAGGAATCACAAACATGGCTCAATCAACTCCTACACATACTAGTGGGTTTCATCTAGTTATCGTGGCAATGACAGTCATGCAAAGGAAGTGGGTTCAACTACCGCAGCACACAAAAGTTTGAATCGCGTTGTCTTAATGCAGTAAAACAAGAGCGAAGCGAGAACATGGGTTTGTATCGAATGATCAATGGGTTGCTTGCTCGATGGAATGGTGGTAGGATACCGCCTTCGACGGATATTCGAGGTTATCCCTGAGGCGTAACCTATCACTAAAAGCATACCGAAAGTAAACACACATGGCAATATGCAACAATATGATGCATGCTATGACATGGCAATATGTATGTGTGTTGTCCTAGTGCAAGCTGAAACAAAAAGGGATGAACTCATTTGAATCAAAGATTCAAATGCTAGCTCATTTAAAATAGCCCTAAAGTTGTAATATCTTATTCTGCTTAAACAGCAAGTTTAACTTGTTTTAACATGCATGAAACCTGTACCAATGGATAGAATGGATTTTTCTGATCATTTTTCATATATAAATCTTTGCATTTGGAGTTACAGATTAAAAGTTATGAATTTTGAAGTTTGAACTATATTCTGAATTTCCGTAATAGAATAAATCCAGAAATTAATTTATTGCGGCACCATGCGCCAAGATGACGTCGTGGTCAACGGAGACGCCCAGTGTCAAACCCGACTGTGGGTCCAGGGTGTCGTGGTAATTAGTTTAACTAAACTTTAATTAAAACTAAACCTAATTAGTTAATGTGGTCGGGCCCCACCTGCCATTGACTCATCGAGTCACCAGGCCCACCCGGTCAAAGTCAACGCCGGCTGCTCGGCTGCCTAGTCACGGCGAGCCCGACGTGGCGGCAGAAGTGAGTTTGGCTGTTTGGCAACCAAACGAGCGCATGAGGGTGGCTATGGGTAGTGGGAACATGCCGCAGCTTCGGTGGAGTTTGTTGGGGTCGGGCGGCCGGATCGGCGCCGGGCGACGACCTAGGCGGCCGCCGGAGTTCGGCCGAAAGCGAACTTGAGGCTAGAGGGGTCGGTGAGGTGCGGGGAGTGCATGGTTAGACCCCATGGGGTGCGGTGAGTGCAATGGACACCAAGAGGTGGCCGGAGGGTGACCGGGAGCACGTCGGCGACGAGCTCCGCGGCGGTGGGTGCGGTTGAGCTCCGGGAGGTCACTACACAGCTCGAGAGCGAGAGAGAAAGGGAAGGGGAGATAGATGGGCTCACGGGCAACTCGGAGAAACGCTGCTGAGGTCGGGACGGGCCGAGCGACGACGGCGCTGAAGGGGATCTCCGCGACGGTGGACCTGGCCGAGGTCGGTGTGGTGGACTCGGGCACTAGAGCATACGGGCTTGGCTAGCTCGGGTAGTTGAGGGCGGCGGAGCTCCTAGACATAGTGAGGAGGAGCACGGACGGCGGGAGCGCGGCTCACGACGACGGCGTGGCTGTGGTGGCGCCACCATGGCGGGAAGCGAGAGAGGAGCCGGGAGGAGAGGAGGTGTCCGGGGTTCGGGAGAGAGAGGGAGAACGAACTGCTGCCGGCACTGGGCGAGAGGAGCGGCGAGGCGGCGACCAGGTGCGTGGCACCCATGCGGTGCTCGCCGCCGAGCACTGGCTGCTCGCTGGCCGAGCTAAGCAGCCGCCGCTCATGTTGTTGGCTGGGGCAGTGGGGTGGGTAGGTGGCGCCTGTAAGTTTCTTCCTGTTTTCCTTTTTCTATTTTTCTCAGAACTTTGTGGAGTTTTTAAAATACCAAAACAGTTTCAAAATTCACCAAAATGCTCCTCGGTCCATTGTTGGAATATTTCCAACATGAAACATTTTAGTTTGGAAATATTTGGGCATTTGCAATATTTTATATAATTTGAAATGCTCAAATTCAAATACTTATGAATTAATTCAAAGACCTTTGGATGACCTAGAAAATGGTGCACCACTTTTGACATAGGCTCTAAACCAAAGCAAAGGTGATGAGCATTTTGAAGGGCATTTCAGGTTCATTGAAATAATTTTTAGTAAACCCTAGTTGGTTTAAAAGGGGTTCTGGGGGTTTCTGTCCTTCCCCATTTCAAATTCAAATGAAATTTAAACATGATGCACACACTAATACATGGTCTAGCTAGGATGTGACAACACTGTCTCAGCAACCGTCCGGCTTGACAATTGCTTGTTGCATGCAGAAAAGCAATCATTACTCGAAATCGTGGGAGACCGGCGGTTTGCCTCCCTCCGGCTATAAATGGGAGAGGGGGCGGGGCGTCTTGTCGCTACTTGCTCCTCCTTTTTCCTCTTTGCCCTGCTGTATTGTCGAAGCGTCCATGGCGCCAGTGAGAAGGGTTTCCGCTGCAGAGAAGGGAAAAACCCCTCAGGTGGAACCTGAGCTGCTCCCGTCTAAGAAGAGGCCTAATTGCTCTCGTGATGCCGTCGTAGAGCCCATGGCGACGCGACCTTGGCATGAACGGGCTCCGCTGGGCTTCCCAGTCCCCGTGTATGACCGCACGCAGAGCCTCGCACATAGGGGTGGCGGCCGACGCCGCGAGGAATGGGGTCGCAGAGGAGAACATGCGGTGGCTATATGACTACCCCACTCGCGAACCCAGGCTGAAGGCACGACCCGCGAGTTCGTGGTATGGGCGGCAATGCTGCCGCGCACATTGATACGGCTCCCACGGTCCTTCGCAAGGGAGATACTGCTGAGGGGGCCCGTGGAGTTGTGGCTGCAGCATGACGGATGCTACGACCAAGCTTCAGAAGCGGAGGCTGAGGTCGTCTATTCCGGTGACATCTTCATGACTCGAGGATGGGTCATGATCGCCCGTGCCTGCCACCCAGAGGGAGGTCATGCCATCCACTTCGGGTACGATGGGGCGTCGACACTCTTCTTCAGGGTCTTCGGCGAGGATGGTCGGTGCCTAGGATGCTACTCCGGGGGAGGTCATCGAGGCGACGAGGCCGCCGGCGGTGAACTTGCCCTTGGCCTTGTCCGTGATTCTTCCGACAGCAGCAGCGCCTCCTCAGGGCAAGGCTCAAGCGATGATGATAGTTACGAGTCGCCACACCGCCGCAGCCGAGCCTAGTGGGGGGAAGTGCCAGCCTGATGCCATGGGCGTTGTTTCTTAGGCCGCGTTTCTCGGGAGGCCCTCTCCATTTTGCTTCGTTCCTGTAGAAAACCATGTAGGGACCCGCAGGGGTATGTAAAAACTGTGGTGCTTTTGCCTTAATGCTTATTATCTCCAATCAACGCCGCATTTATGCTTCTTGCTATGGAACCTTCGTGGTAGCTTAGTGCTCTAAGCCGGCAGGACCCGGTCCCCAGGCAGGCTTCAGCGGTCGCTGGTATGCTAGGTCGCGATGACGTGGTCAAGGCCAGGAGGTGAGCGGCACAAGGTCCAGTAAGAGCCCCTGAGGTGCGATGCTCAGGGGGTCCCCTTTGGCGTGAAAGCGGCTTCCGGAAGACTGAAAGGGAAGCATCCTTGTCGAAGCGAGATCGCAAGAGGCAAAACACTAATCATAAGGTTCACGCTTGCGTGTATGGGGTGACTTATCTTGGCGAGCCTGCGGTGATCCTTTCACTGTGAGGACAACTTTTGGTGCGATGCCTGGCTGTGTCCCGGTGGTGGTGGCGCTCCCAAGCAGGACTCGGACTAACCCCTTCTTTCCCGCTCGTCTGGATGCTCTACGACCTTGGATACCAGCCCTCGAGCGAGGCTCAACTGCCGCTGGTATGCCAGGTCGCGATGCCGTGGTCAAGGCCAGGGGTGAGGGCTCGAGAGCCAGTAGGAGCCCCTGAGGCACGATGCTCAAGGCCCCCCTTTAACGTGCAAGCGATTTGCATGAAAAAGGAGTGGCTGGCCTTGCGAGGGGTCGTGACTCGAGGTGCTGGTGGGGCTGCTCGTGGTCCCGGCTACGGAGGTCCCTGCGAGTTAGCTGAAGAAACAAAACATAGATGCGCTTGCTGTCCTGCCGGTGATCTTGCCGCAAGAAGACGAAGGCACTAAGGACCCATTGAGGTGACGTGTGAGGGGCTGGCTGCCAGCCAGAGCTCGGTCTCTCAGGTTTATCAGCACTGTAGGCACGGACCCGAGCACAGGCGCCGTGCCAGCAGCCCCCGTTGCGGGATGAGCAGGAGGCAAGCTAGCAACACGTAGAGGCCGCGAGGGGCGACTTCATAGGTAATGAGACAACAGGGATAATGTCAAATAACCATGACAACACAGGCATGCATACTGGTCCGGAGTACATGATTCAAAATGGTGCGACTGCGGGACTGGCCCTGGCAGCTTGAGGATAATGCAGCCCGAGGTGCGCCCTCAATTGAACAAACTGAAAATTCACCTGGTACCGTCGTTGAAGAAGTGTTGGGGCAGTTGAAGATGGACGCTGTAGAAGTCGCTCCTCATGAGTCGTCTGGCTCCTGGGTCTCGTGAGGCTTCGGAGGTCCAGGAGGCTCACAAGGGGTTGGCACCTTCGCCATCAAGATCTCCTGGCGCCTGGCCTCATGAGCCTCCAGGATGCCCCGCATATGGCGCTGGTGCACGACAGCTGCGTTCGGCAGGCCGAAGGGCATGCGAACGTAGCTGTGAGGGCGGCCTCCGTACCGGCCGACGCGGGACGACTAGAAGAGTCTGAGAAGCAGCCCTGTTGAGCCCCGGGATGTTGAGCAGACACGTAGCTCACCACCATATCAGGGGCGGTAGCTGCACCGGGTGATGCTGGACTGCACTCACCACGCATGGCTCGCGCGTCCTGAAGCTCTCCAATCGCCTTGGTGATGAACTCCTGAGCCTCCTTGGTAGCGGCGGTCATCATTCCTCCTTGGTGGCGGCGACAATAGAGGAAGGCTGGCGTTGCCCTGGGGACGGTCTTCACGGGGCTGCTTCCTCCAGGGGCCATAGCGAGGCTGGCCCTACCAGCGGTCCTCACGAGGCTGACCACTCCAGTCCTGGCGGGGGTCGCGGTTGTCCCAGCGGCCTCGACCGAGGCCTCCTCCCGGCCGTAGTGCGGTCATTACACTCAGGGCGGTGGCCAAGGCGCCCGTCTCGGATGGCCCTGAGCTCTTGGTACTTGTTAGTGTTGTGGCTGTGGACATTATGGAAGACGCAGAATGGGCGGCTTCCCTTGGAGGACTCGGGGTGGTCACAGTCGCGCTTCATCTCGTGCTCGGCCGCGAGCACAGCCGGGCCCTTGCGCTTCACGTCCTTGGCCTTCTTGTCTTCAGGGTTGGCCTCCGGGAGCTCAAGGAGGGAGAGGCGACCTTCCTCTGCCCTCGCGCGCCTGGTTGCCATGTTGAACATCTCCAGAGCCGAGCACAGGTCATCGTGTATGGCGAGTTCTTCCTTCATCTTGACATCCCGGACGCTATCAGTTAATGCTGAAATGATGGCCTCGTCCGACACCTTAGGGATCTTGAGGCAAACGTTGGTGAGGCCCTGGATGTATGTCACATCCCTAGTTATGGTCTGCTCTGGGTTAGCTAGTCTTGTGTTGCACCATGTCTAAATTTCTTTGAAAATTGAAATGGGGAATGTTGAAACCCTAACACCAAATGAATTCAACTTGGTTCAATAAAAATATCTTCAATGAACCCAAATGCCCTTTAGAAAAGTTCATGATTTTTGTTAAAGGTGAAAACCTCTGCCAAAAATGATGCACATATTTCTAGGCCATTATGGATTTTTGAATTAAATCTTATTGTATTCGACTTTGGGCATTTAAATGTTCAAATAAAGTTGGAACTATTTTTTGGGCCACTAAAATAATTCAGCAAGTGTCCATGAATATTTTCAGAATTTTAGGAAATGCTTTGGTATTTTTTCTAAGCTCAAAATAGAGGAATAAAAATAGAAAACAATAACAGAATTAACATAAAGAGAGAGAGAGAGAGAGACTAGCACCTGGACCACTTACCTGGCAACCTAACCGCAGGCCAGCCGGCCCAGCCCACCTGGCGCTGCCAGTCGTCCTCCTCCTTGCGCCAGAAGGATGAGGGCGCAGTTCGCGACGCGCCAAGACACGCACGGCCACCGACGGCCACCTCCTCGCTTGCCGCCGCCTGCATTCTCTCGCATCGCCCACGCCTCTGTCCCTCTCCTCACTCTGCTCTCTCCTCCTTCGCTTTCTCCGCCAAGCAGCCACCGAACGGAGCCGCCACCGACGCCGCTTCATCGCGCCACATCCACCGCTTAGCCTCCCAAAGATGTTCAGAGATCCGCCTCGCTGCCTACCCTCCTCGAGGACACACACACGCCGAGGCCCCACAACATCGCCATCTTCAACGTCTTCATCGCCGCCGAAGATCCCTCGCCGCCCGCCGCTTCCGGCAGCCTCCGAGCTCGCCGACCCGCCAGCGTGATCACCGTGAGCTCTGTCCCGACACCCTCTCCATTGCCTCGCTTGCACGCCAGAGCCACCGCGCCACCGCACCGAATCGCGCCACCGCACGGGCTCACACCGCCAATCCCGGTGACCTTTTGGTCCCATCGCTGCAGGCGTCCGCTGCACTCGCAACGCCCCAGAGCAAAACTAGCGCGACAGCCGCCTCGCTTGCACACCACAACACCATTCCCGTGAACACCGAGCTCGGCCGCCGCTCGCTCGACGCTTTCGCTATTCCCGCAACCCTAGCACCAACCATCGCCACCGTTGGATGCGCCACACCGCCAGCCTACCAGTAGCACCTACTCCACCAAGATCGAACCATGGCCGGGTCAGCATTTCCGACGCTCTCCGCCGTCTTAGCCTCGCCGGCGGCTCAACGCCGGCAGATTTGACACCGCTGGCCGGTTGACCCCGGGTGGGCCCAGTTTGACCCCTCTGGGTCAATGACAAATGGGACCCGCCTGCTAATTAGGTTAGGATTAGGACTAACTAAAAATTAGTTAGAGTGATGACACTGACACGCAGGACCCACTGGTCAGTTTGACCTGGACCGCCCCGTTGACCAAGCTGACGTCACAGTGACGCAGTGCTGACGCAGTAAACCTTTTTCTGGATTTATTCTTTTCAGGAAATTCCAGAAAATAGAGCAAACTTCTAAAATTCATAGAAATTCAACCATAACTCCAAATGAGATAAATTATATATGAAAAATGATCAGAAAAATCCAATCTATCCATCTGTACCATTTTCATGCATGTTAGAACAACTTATACCTGCTGATCAGGTCAAATCAATTAAATGGCATTTAAACTCTCATATATGGAGTTTGAATTTGAACCTAGTGTTCAAACCAACCCCATTTAACTTGTTGCTAGATACATTAGGCCAACCAACAACATATTGCCATGTCATCTTCATGCATCATATTGTTGCATGGCATTGATTGTGTTTCTCCTTTGTTTGTCGGTGTTTGACCCCTCTCAGTAGACGACGTACCGACGATGAGTTCGATGACACCGATGAAGAACTGTCTTATCTTCAGAAGTGCCAAGCAAGCAAAACCCCCTTGTTCATTCCGATATAATCCCACTCTCTCGCTCCTGCTCTCTTTTACTGCATTAGGACAACAACGATTCATCTGCTACTTGCTGCGGTAGCTGAACCCCTTTATCCTCTGCATGACCTGTCATTCCACAGTAAATAGATGAAACCCACTAGCATGAGTAGGAGTTGTTTGAGCCCTCACAGCCTACTCATTCATGCTTGTTTGTCGTGCTCTGCCATCGCTTAGAGTTGAGTCAGGTCTGATTCATCGTGGATGAATCGGAGGTGTGTGAACATGTCCTTCTGCTGAGAGCTAAGTGTGTGAACACGATTTGGTAAAGGTAACGGTGAGAGGCCATGTAGGAGTACATGGTGGGTTGTCTCATTACAGCCGTCCTCAGGAACTGAGTTCTGTGTTTGTGATCCATGAACAGTTACTACCACACATTGGGTTCCGGTAACTCGGCCCCTCTCAGCCTATTAATCAACTTGATCTCTGTCCAGGAGTTGCAACTAGTTTCTGGTGTTTGTAGGTAGTGTTAGTAGTATACCAAGTGGCACCCGGTACAGGTGGGCTTGGGACAGACTAGGCACCATGGCACGGTGTACCAAGCGTAGAACCACCCGTCGAGGTGGGCTTGGGAACCCTGCTCACATCGTTTGGGGCTGTGAGCGACACCCCGACCGGATCTCCTAGCGGATGGAACCCGAATAGGCGATAAACCTGGATGAGAGACTTGTGTGGTTAGTCAGGTCGTGGCCGACTCCCTCGCCAGGCTTCTGCTTGA
The DNA here is from genome assembly GCA_021605205.1 of Aegilops longissima. Taxonomy (NCBI): domain Eukaryota; kingdom Viridiplantae; phylum Streptophyta; class Magnoliopsida; order Poales; family Poaceae; genus Aegilops; species Aegilops longissima. The sequence goes on from CM038679.1 coordinate 350,502,139, forward strand.
AGGTTGCCGAGATATACGAGGTGTACATGGCGGTAAGTGGCGAGAGCATGTGTGAAGAAGTACACCCCTGCAGGGTTAATATGATCTATTCAAATAGCCGTGTCCGCGGTAAAGGATTTCTGGGTTGCCTGTACAGTTCATAGACAAGTGAAAGTGGATACTCTAAAATGCGCAAGATAAGCGTGAGTGCTATGGATGGCGTTCTCATAGGGAGACGGGAGCGGATCCATAGTGGTGTATTGATATGGTGAATATGTGGACTCGTGTGCGCCACCTCAAAAGAGTTACTTGCAGTCGTAGTTTCAGGATAGCCACCGAGTCAAAGCTGGCTTGCCGTAGTCAAACTTCACCACCCACTTTGTTGATAATGATGCATATGTAGTTAGTTCTGATGTAAGTCTTGCTGAGTACATTTTTACTCACGTTTGCCTATTTTATGTTTTTGCAGAGAGACTTGGTCTCACTAGTAGTTCGCGTGGACTTTGACGCTTAGCTTGATACCTCAGCTACGATCTTGTGCCCTCGGCAGATCTGGTAGATAGTCGCTTCTCAGCCTTTTTCATTTGTAGATGTCCACTCGGACATGTTAAGCTTCCGCTTGTGCTTTGACTTGTATGTTTCAATGTTGGGTCATGAGACCCTGTTTGTAATATCTCGCTCCTCGGAGCCTAATGAATAAATACTTGAGTCGTAGAGTTATGTTGTGATGCCATGTTGTATTTACACATATCGAGCATATTGTGTGTATGATTGAAATGCTTGCTATGTGTGGGATTCGACAATCTTGTTGTTTATCCTTGGTAGCCTCTCTTATGGGGAAATGTAGTCTTGTGCTTCCATGAGCCATAGTAGTCCGCTACAGCCCGGTTCACCGGAGTCCTGCTAGCCCAACACTACTGCTCCGGAACACTTGACTGGCCGGCATGTGTTTCACTTCGTTCATGTGTCTGTCCCTTCGGGGAAATGTCACGCGATGACATCTGGAGTCCTGCCTAGCCTGCTACAGCCCGGGTTCCCGGAGTCCTGTTAGCCCAGTGCTACAGCCCGGATTCACACGCTGCTGACCGACATGCTCAAAGTTGATTCATGTATGCCTGTCCCCATGGGTTGGTGCCGCTTTGTTTTCACGACTAGCCATGTCGGCCCGGGTTCTCTGTCATATGGATGCTAGCGACACTATCATATACGTGAGCCAAAAGGCTAAACGGTCCCGGCCATGGTAAGGCGACACCGTGGGAATACCGTGCGTGAGACCGCAAAGTGATATGAGGTGTTCTTGGCTAGATCGATGTGACTTGGAATCGGGTCCCGACAGCGTTGGTATCGAGCCTGATGCTCAGAGGATTACCAAGCCAAACTGGTCAAGTTGAGTCTAGAAATGCTTTAGTTATGTAAGGGAATTGATTGTGGAAGGGAACGTAAGGCTCTTTTTACTCCTTTACCCTATGGCCTTCTGATCTGAGTCATCCTCTTCTCTTCTACGGGGATTAAGAACTAGGCTTTTCATCTTTCTATCAGGATCACGTGTTACTAATCCGTAGACTTATAGGATTGATGGATTCAAGCCTCAGTTTTGTTCCTACTACTTCCGTGTGTTGACCGTTGATCTCGGAACCTTGATATTGCGATGCTAAGTGGTTATGCCACCATTTTGCATGATGTCTCAAATATTTTTTGAGCATTTACAGCCGTTATGCTGTCCGAGTCATCCCAGGTTTCTAAACCATCTGATGCATTTGCAAAATCCTTTCCCTCTGGTTTGTTGTTCTTTTGGGCCAGATTAACCACACTAATTGCTGAGTTGAGGTACTCCACTACCTCGACATATCTGTTGGAGATATTATTATGACCCTAGGTGTTTTAGGGAGTCACCTAGTAATATGGCCATGTTTTTGTGTTCCCAGTGTGATGATTCTGGCCGTCATTCTCGAAAGCATCCCGTGATGCCATTTAGTAGTAGGTATTCTATTCCTGGGTTCTTGAACCCGATATTCACCCTACTTACCTCATGTTGATAGTGTTGCTAGTTCCTTTAGGATATTAGTAACTTTGCGATAGTCCTCGAGGTCCGTGGTATTTCCTTCTTCCAAATACTATGAACCGCTTATGGCAGAAGTTCCTCGCTGAACCGAAGGATCACAACCAGGGTGCTCTTGAGGAGTACTCCATTCTATATTGCGACTCTGCTAGTTCTACCTTTCTGCATAGGTTATCCGGAAGAAACCTGTTGAACTTGATTCGACATACTAACCTATGCATCCACAACTCAGAAAGTTATAGGTTCCTCGAGTTGGTCCTCCTTAGTTGTATTCTGACCCTCGTCTATCAATTGATAGTCAAGGGTATGCGTGCATTCGTTTATCGATGCCTATTACTCTTGTGGTCCGTCAAGCCATTCTATTCCAGAATGACTAGGAGAAACAAACTCCAGTACCTTGTCCATTTCAAGGATTTGGTCAAAGTAGTTGTACTCCGCAGATCAAAATACCAATCCAACTTTTGCTCTGTTCTACCTTGGAGTGTTACCATCTTTATGTCAAGAGTATCATGAGAATTGCACCAGCTCTTATGAATTCTTGACGCAGTGATACTTCTCACCATCATTATTCATTCCTCGGTTCCGTGTTGTTGTAACCGGAATGCCGACAAGTGATTTGTGGTGTGTGAAATCGATACGCCTAGCAACCCCTTGCTTGGTAGTTAATGGACAATATTCTCATTCTTAGCGTGTTGGTTATTAAATCATCATCCTAAGATTGATCGTGCTACCTAGTCCTTATTTCCGGTGCACTCTTCGATTAATGAGTTAGGATTGTGCCAATCCCTCGCTCTTTTGATCATATCATCTTACCCTGGAAAGCAAGATTTTTCTCGAGCTTAGTAGCATATTGGTGGTTCGTGATTTTCCGAATATCTTCTCGGAAGTATTACCAGGTTTTCACCTGACAGCTATGTTGAGTTCGTGATCAAGTTGGTTCCTTGTAACCACCCCCTTCTCCAAGAATCTGTGTTGGATACCCCTGAGCTAGTTGGTTAAGCTAAACAACAACTTGGAGAGTTGGAAGATGAAATCTTGTCCGACTTAGTTCATTCTAAGGGATATCTTGTATGTGTGTTGAAGAAAGGTGATGTCTTCATTGATTGATCCTCGCGATCAATTGCTGGATCTATCATCCTAACCAAAACTTTGATTTGAGTATGGGCTATCACCAAATCAAATCAGTACCATCCATGTTCGTAATGCTGTCTTACTCGTGGTTGATCCCTCGAGCATACACCATTACATCTTTTGGTATGACCAATGCTATCACCGTGTTCACATGATGGTGGAAGTCCAAGATGATATGGAAATTCCGATGAGTTGTCATGAGCCCATCCAGATTTTGTCTCCCCATGATTCATGTTGAACATCAACCTAGTGTTGAAAACTTTGTAAGCAATGCCTTCGCGTTCCGCTCATGAAGCTTATGCTTGGATGGAAGAAGTGACTTCCTCAATTCACGTGCATTTGATGCAAATTGCCGTCGAGATTCGGAAAGCTTGTTTTGCTTCCTTTGGAATCATCCCAAGTCGGTCATCTTGGCATGAAGTATTCTATGGTCTGATAGACTGATCATCTTCATTCCATACATATCCTTAGCACACCAAGCCACTGATTGACTTGTTCTAGGTAAAGAAGTCTAATTTAAGTGCACAAGACTTCGATATCCTCGATGATGGTTCCCCACCTGAACTCGGTAGTTTTTTGTTGTAAGACTACCATGTGGTCATGCTTGTCTAGAACAACGTGTTCACATATGTGTAGCAGAACCAGCTCATGTTTTGGAGCTTACTATCGTAGTTCATTTCCTGAGAATCTCGCAACGTCATCTCATCGATTGTGTTGCAATCCTTCCTTCCAGACATATTGTCTGAAGTATCCTGTTCCTAACCAGATCTGAATCTCAGGCAGATATGATGGCTGGAACATTCCCAACATTTGCATTTTGTTCCCAGCTTGCACCCCATTGTGCCAATTTTCCATGGACTGCCCTTCTCAACAGTTGCTGTTTAGGATCACCTTCAAAAGTGGTCCCACCATGGGTCCCATCCATTTCCGGTGATAAGCAAAAATCATTCCTTGCTTTGTCTTCAACAAGGTAGTCCACATCATCCATTCTGGTCTGAGTATGCCATTCTTTTGAATTCGTTTAAACAATAAATTGTGAATTTCGTTAGGCTGGTATGAAGAGTTCCAATGATCTTTGTATCAAAAGAAATTCTTTTTGCCACTTAAGGGAATAATTCTACGAGTCACCTTTCCCAAGGCGTCCCGTTATGGAATCATGGCAATTAACTCCTCGCTACGTTGAAACCTATGCACCATCTTACTCAAGCGTGGTATTGTTGCCTACCAAATTGAAACGCTCGTCTTCTAATTCCCTCCAGCACTCGGATGTATGTGTTGTGTCTCAGCTCAAGAGATGCTCCAACATCTCATTCCATGAGTGGGTCATGACTCGCTCGATCTTTGTGAAGATCAAATCCTATAGAGTTTTCCTCACTTCCATCGTCATAACCGGATGAAGATCTCGAAGGCAAAGATGTCAAGATCAAGATGATGATCGAATCAATGTTATTATGAAGTCCAACCTGGATCGTGAAGATCGTGTTAGCTTGTGACCCCTCTGACTTCTTACCTCACGACTTGAATCTCGGGACGAGATTCTTGTTTAGTAGGGGTGAGCTGTCACATCCCTAGTTCTGGTCTGCTCTGGGTTAGCTAGTCTTGTGTTGCACCATGTCTAAATTTCTTTGAAAATTGAAATGGGGATTGTTGAAACCCTAACACCAAATGAATTCAACTAGGTTCAATAAAAATATCTTCAATGAACCCAAATGCCCTTTAGAAAAGTTCATGATTTTTGTTAAAGGTGAAAACCTCTGCCAAAAATGATGCACATATTTCTAGGCCATTCTAGATTTTTGAATTAAATCTTATTGTATTTGACTTTGGGCATTTAAATACTATAAATAATTTAAATCTTCAAATAATGTTGGAACTATTTTTTGGGCCACTGAAATAATTCAGCAAGTGTCCATGAATATTTTCAGGATTTTAGGAAATGCTTTGGTATTTTTCCTAAGCTCAAAACAGAGGAATAAAAATAGAAAACAATAACAGAATTAACAGAGAGAGATAGAGACTAGCACCTGGGCCACTTACCTGGCAACCTAACCGCAGGCCAGCCAGCCCAGCCCACCTGGCGCTGCCAGTCGTCCTCCTCCTTGCGCCAGAAGGATGAGGGCGTGTGCCCACGGCACGCTAGCACGCGCATGGCCACCGACGGCCACCTCCTGCTTGCCGCTTCGCCCTGGCCTTCTCTGGCATCACCACGCGCCCCCCTGTCCCCTCTCCCTCACTTGTTGCTATCTCTCCCCCTCCTCTGCCTCTCCTGCGCGCAGCCACCGAACGGAGCCGCCGCCACCGACTTCGTTCGCCATGGCCACATCCACCGCCTAGCCTCCCCAGCATGTCTAGGAGATCCGCCTCCGTCGTCTACGCCTCCTCGAGGACACACGCACCGCCGGACGCCCCACAGCATCGCCATCTTCAACGTCTTCATCGCCGGCCGCCGAAGATCCCCCTCGCCGCTCCCGCTCGCTCTGGTGCTTCCCCGAGCTCGTCGACCCGCCCAGCGTGATCACCGTGAGCTCCTGTCCTGGACACCCCTCTCCCTTGCCTCGTTTGCACGCCAGAGCCACCGCGCCACTGCGCCCAATGCGCCACAAGACGGGCTCGCCGCCGCGGCCCGGTGACCTTTTGGTCCCACGCGTGTGTCCTTGCACTCGCAACGTCCCGTAGAGCAAAACTAGCGCGATAGCTGTCTCGTTTGCACACCACAGCACCATTCCCGCGAACACCCGAGGTTCGTCCGCCGAGCGGCTCGTTGCCATCGTTGTTCCTGGCCACCCTAGCACCAACCACTGTCACCGTTGGATGCGCCACACCGCCAGCTACCCGTAGCACCCACCCGCGCATGGAACCATGGCCGGGGGAGCGTTTTCGACGCTCTCCGCCGTCTCAGCCTTGCCGGCGGCTCAACGCCGGCAGGTTTGACCCCGCTGACCGGTTGACCCCGGGTGGGCCCAGTTTGACCCCTCTGGGTTAATGACAAATGGGACCCGCCTGCTAATTAGGTTAGGATTAGGACTAACTAAAAATTAGTTAGACTGATGACACTGACAAGCGGGACCCACTTGTCAGTTTGACCTAGACCGCCCCGTTGACCAAGCTGACGTCCACGTTGATGCAAAGGTTGACGGCAGAACCTTTTTCTGGATTTATTCTTTTCAGGAAATTCCAGAAAATAGAGCAAACTTCTAAAATTCATAGAAATTCAACCATAAATCCAAATGAGATAAATTATATATGAAAAATGATCAGAAAAATCCAATTTATCCATCTGTATCATTTTCATGCATGTTAGAACAACTTATACCTGCTGATCAGGTCAAATCAATTAAATGGCATTTAAACTCTCACATATGGAGTTTGAATTTGAACCTAGTGTTCAAACCAACCCCATTTAACTTGTTGCTAGATGCATTAGGCCAACCAACAACATATTGCCATGTCATCTTCATGCATCATATTGTTGCATGGCATTGATTGTGTTTCTCCTTTGTTTGTCAGTGTTTGACCCTCTCGAAGAGACGCACGCATCGAGCGATGAGTTCGATGACACCGATGAAGAACTATATTATCTTCAAAAGTGCCAGGCAAGCAAAACCCCCTTGTTCATTCCGATATAATCCCACTCTCTCGCTCCTGCTCTCTTTTACTGCATTAGGACAACAACGATTCATCTGTTACTTGCTGCATGTAGCTGAACCCTTTATCCTCTGCATGACCTGTCATTCCATAGTAAATAGATGAAACCCACTAGCATGAGTAGGAGTTGTTTGAGCCCTGTTGTGCCTACTCATTCATGCTTGTTTGTCGTGCTCGCTATCGCTTAGAGTTGAGTTAGGTCTGATTCATCGGGATGAATCGGAGGTGTGTGAACATGTCGCATGCTTGAGAGCTAAGTGTGTGAACACGATTTGGTAAAGGTAGCGGTGAGAGGCCATGTAGGAGTACATGGTGGGTTGTCTCATTGCAGCCGCCCTCGTGAACCGAGTTCGTGTTTGTGATCCATGAACAGTTACTACCACACATTGGGTTCCGGTAACTCGGCACCTCTCGCTTATTAATCAACTTGATCTCGTCCGGAGTTGCAACTAGTTTCGTGTTTGTAGGTAGTGTTAGTAGTCTACCAAGTGGCACCCGTGCAGGTGGGCTTGGGACAGATTAGGCACCGTGGCACGGTGTACCAAGCGTAGAACCACCCGTCGAGGTGGGCTTGGGAACCCTGCTCACATTTTTTGGGGCCGTGAGCAACACCCCGGCCGGATCTCCTTGCGGATGGAACCCGAATAGGCGATAAACCTAGATGAGAGACTTGTGTGGTTAGTCAGGTCGTGGCTGACTCCCTCGCCAGGCTTCCGCTTGAAGGTTGCCGAGATACACGAGGTGTACATGGCGGTAAGTGGCGAGAGCGTGTGTGAAGAAGTACACCCCTGCAGGGTTAATTTGATCTATTCGAATAGCCGTGTCCGCGATAAAGGACTTCTGGGTTGCCTGTACAGTTCATAGACAAGTGAAAGTGGATACTCTAAAATGCGCAAGATAAGCGTGAGTGCTATGGATGGCGTTCTCGTATGGAGACGGGAGCGGATCCATAGTGGTGTATTGATATGGTGAATATGTGGACTCGTGTGCGCCACCTCAAAAGAGTTTCTTGCAGTCGTAGTTTCAGGATAGCCACCGAGTCAAAGCTGGCTTGCTGCAGTCAAACTCCACCACCCACTTTGTTGATAATGATGCATATGTAGTTAGTTCTGATGTAAGTCTTGCTGAGTACATTTGTACTCACGTTTGCCTATTTTATGTTTTTGCAGAGAGACTTCAGTCTCACTAGTAGTTCCGCGTGGACTTCGACGTTTAGCTTGATACCTCAGCTACGATCTTGTGCCCTCGGCAGGATCTGGTAGATAGTCAGGCTTCTCAGCCTTTTTCATTTGTAGATGTCTGTACTCAGACATGTTAAGCTTCCGCTTGTGCTTTGATTTGTATGCTCTGAATGTTGGGTCATGAGACCCCTGTTTATATTATCTCGCTCCTCGGAGCCTAATGAATAAATACTTGAGTCGTAGAGTTATGTTGTGATGCCATGTTGTATTTACACATATCGAGCATATTGTGTGTATGATTGAAATGCTTGCTATGTGTGGGATCCGACAATCTAGTTGTTTATCCTTGGTAGCCTCTCTTATGGGGAAATGTAGTCTTGTGCTTCCATGAGCCATAGTAGTCCGCTACTGCCCTGTTCACCGAGTCCTGCTAGCCCAAAGACTACTGCTCGAGAACACTTGACTGGCCGGCATGTGTTTCACTTCATTCTGTGGTTCTGCATCTTCGGGAAATGTCACGCGGTGACATCCGGAGTCCTGCCTAGCCTGCTACAGCCCGGGTTCCCGGAGTCCTGTTAGCCCAGTGCTATAGCTCGGATTCACAGCTGCTGACCGACATGCTCGAAGTTGATTCATGTATGCCTGTCCCCGTGGGTTGGTGCCTCTTTGGGTTCACGACTATCCATGTAGGCCCGGGTTCTCTGTCATATGGATGCTAGCGACACTATCATATACGTGAGCCAAAAGGCGCAAACGGTCCCGGGCCATGGTAAGGCGACACCCGTGGGAATACCGTGCGTGAGGCCGCAAAGTGATATGAGGTGTTACTGGCTAGATCGATGTGACTTGGAATCAGGGTCCTGACAATGTATTTGTGCAAGATCTCCCCTGGCTGATGCTTGATGCGCTGTAGGTCACCTACAACAGGGGCGCCATCGTGAGTGCCCTGGAAGTTGGTGATGAAGCGCTGACGCAGCTCATCCTAGGAGCAGATCGATCCCAGTGGGAGGTTCAGGAGCCACGAGCGTGTGCCATCCTTGAGTGCCATTGGAAACTAGTTCGCCATGACCTTCTCGTTGCCGTTCACCGCCTCGACGCTCAGCTCGTAGAGCTGGAGGAACTCAACTGGGTCAGGGGTGCCGTCGTAGCATGGAGGTAGGTCCGGCTTGAACTTGCCAGACCAGACTACGCGGCGCAGCTCCGGAGTGAACACTCAGTAGCCTGCCGTGCTCATGGGAGCTCGCCCCGGAGGGAGAGCCTGGTCTTGGTGCCCGCGTGCCATCGCCTCGGGTGGCACACACCTCTCCTTGAGGCCGCTGCACCACCTGGCAGCTTTCTTCATCACGCGTCGGCGCCCTGCGCGGCGGGTCATGCTGGGGGGCCTCACGCCTTGGCTCGGGGACGACATCATGCCGGAGAGGAGGAGGAGGTGCACCGTTGGCCACGTCGCCTGCCTGAGGCGGCGGGGCAGACACCGAGCGAGACGGTGCAGGAGCCTCTCTAGCGGTGCAGACGAGCTCGGCGATGCGGTCTAGCCAGTCCTTGTAGTGGTCATCGGCCGGAGGATAGCGCAGAAGCTCGCGCGCCATGTGCAGCGCAGCTTGCGCGTCCGCCAGCCCATGACGAGCATGGGAAGACGAAGTAGCGGCTGGAGTCAGCGATGGAGTGGTGGTGCGACCATCGCGCCGTACGGAAGGCGGCAACAACGAGTCCTCCTGCTCATGTATCGTGGGGCAGGTGGCAGAGTTAGCCACAGGTCACGGGGAGTGGCAAGGGGCACCATCGCCCATAGGCACTGTCTGAGCAACGCGAGCGGCGAGGGCTGATACGTCTCCAACGTATCTATAATTTTTTATTGTTCCATGCTATATTATATTCTGTTTTGGATGTTTAATGGGCTTTATTATACACTTTTATATTATTTTTGGGACTAACCTATTAACCGGAGGCCACACACAAATTGTTGTTTTTTTGCCTATTTTAGTGTTTCACAGAAAAGGAATATCAAACGGAGTCCAAACGGAATGAAACCTTCGGGAACGTGATTTTCGGAACAAACGTGATCTAGAGGACTTGGAGTCCACGTAAATCAATCAATGAGTAGAGCACGAGGCAGGGGGCGCGCCTACCCCCAGGCGCGCCCTCCACCCTCGTGGGGCCCACGTTGCACCACCAACGTACTTCTTCCTCCTATATATACCCATATACCCTAGAAACATCAGAGATGGAGCCAAAACCCTATTTCCACCGCCGCAACCTTCTGTACCCATGAGATCCCATCTTGGGGCCATTTCCGGCACTCCGCCGGAGGGGGCATTGATCATGGAGGGCTTCTACATCAACACCATAGCTTCTCCGATGATGTGTGAGTAGTTTACCTCAGACCTTCGGGTCCATAGTTATTAGCTATATGGCTTCTTCTCTCTCTTTGGATCTCAATACAAAGTTCTCCTTGATCTTCTTGGAGATCTATTCGATGTAATCTTCTTTTGTGGTGTGTTTGTCGAGATCCGATGAATTTTGGGTTTATGATCAAGATTATCTATGAACAATATTTGAATCTCCTCTGAATTCTTTTATGTATGATTGGTTATCTTTGCAAGTTTCTTCGAATTATCATTTTGGTTTGGCCTACTAGATTGATCTTTCTTGCAATGGGAGAAGTTCTTAGCTTTGGGTTCAATCTTGCGGTGCTCGATCCCAGCGACAGTAGGGGAAACAACACGTATTGTATTGTTGCCATCGAGGATAAAACGATGGGGTTTATATCATATTGCATGAGTTTATCCCTCCATATCATGTCATCTTACTTAAAGCATTACTCTGTTCTTATGAACTTAATACTCTAGATGCATGCTGGATAGCGGTCAATGTGTGGAGTAATAGTAGTAGATGCAGAATCGTTTCGGTCTACTTGTCGCGGACGTGATGCCTATATACATGATCATACCTAGATATTCTCATAACTCTGCTCAATTCTATCAATTGCTCGACAGTAATTCGTATTCCCACCGTAATACTTATGCTATCTTGAGAGAAGCCACTAGTGAAACCTATGGCCCCCGGGTCTATTTTCCATCATATTAATCTTCCAACACTTAGCTATTTTTATTGCCGTTTATTTTACTTTGCATCTTTATCATAAAAATACCAAAAATATTATCTTATCATATCTATCAGATCTCACTCTCGTAAGTGACCGTGAAGGGATTGACAACCCCTTTATCGCATTGGTTGCGAGGTTCTTATTTGTTTGTGTAGGTGCGTGGGACTTGAGCGTGATCTCCTACTGTATTAATACCTGGGTTCTCGAAAACTGAGGGAAATACTTACACTACTTTAGTGTATCACCCTTTCCTCTTCAAGGGAAAACCAACGCAGTGCTCAAGAGGTAGGAAGAAGGATTTCTGGCACCGTTGCCGGGAAGTCTACGCACAAGTCAAGACATGCCAAGTACCCATCACAAACTCTTATCCCTCTCATTACATTATTTGCCATTTGCCTCTCATTTTCCTGTCCCCCACTTAACCTTTGCCATTTTATTCGCCCCTTTTCCGTTCGATCTTGTGTTACCATGTGCCTTATTTTTGCTTGCATCTTCGCTTGCTAAAAGTTTATGGATCCTCATCCCCTTGCTAATCTTTTTAAGAGATCAAATTATGATGAACCAATTTCTAGTGATTTTAGTGCACTAGATTATCTTTATGAGGTTTTGCTTGAAATTCGTGAATCTAAAAATTGTGATGAAGACATTTATGAAGAGATTCACGATAGCTCCTTGAATAAAAAGCATGATTGCAATGATTTTACTATGAATTCTCTTGATGTCAATTGTGCTAATAATATGCAAAACCCTAATCTTGGGGATGCTAAGTTTGCTATGTCTACTACTTGTTGTAATGATCATGATTGGGGTGATTTTTCTTATGATCTTGAAAATTTATTTAAGCCCCATGATGAATATGAGATTGATAATAATGTTTGAAATAGTATTGAAAGTGGGTTTGGAAGAGTGTCAACTTTAGATCCCACATATTTGGATTTTGATCAATCTTATGAAGTTTTTGATAAAAGTGGATTTGGAGAGGTCATGACTTTAGCTAATGTTAATCCCACTATTTTGGAAGAGTGTCAACTTTGCATACATGTGGATCATGTTAAGCATATGTTTTGTGATAGCTATATTTTTTAATTTGCTTATGGTCTTACATGTAATTATTATGAGAGAGGAAAATATGGCTGTAGAAATTTTCATGTTACTAAATTACCTCTCGTTATGTTGAGATTGCTTTTGTTTCTTTCTGCTTCCTTCCATATGCTAGTTTTTGCTTGCCTTTATAATTTGTTTGCCTATAAGATGCCTATGCATAGGAAGTATGTTAGACTTAGATGTGTTTGTCACGTGTTTTATGATGCTCTCTTCGTGCTTCAATTCTTGTCTTTCTTGTGAGCATCAGTAAAAATATCTATGCCTAGCTAGGGGCGTTAAACGATAGCGCTTGTTGGGAGGCAACCCAATTTTATTTTAGTTTTTTATTTTTGCTTCTGTTTAGGAATAAATATTTGATCTAGCCTCTGGTTATATTTGCTTTTATGTTTTAATTAGTGTTTGTGCCAAGTTAAACCTATAGGGTCTTCTTGGATGATAGTTATTTGATCTTGCTGAAAATTCCAGAAACTTTCTGTTCACGAAAACAATTGTTAAAAATCAACAGAACGTGATAAAATAATGATTCCAATTGCAGTAGATCAATAAACAAATTTTCTAGGTCTTACTATTTTGGTATATTTTTCTGAGTTCCAGAATTTTGCGTTAGTTACAGATTACTACAGACTGTTCTGTTTTTGATAGATTCTGTTTTTCGTGTGTTGTTTGCTTATTTTGATGACTATATGGCTAGTAAAAGAGTTTATAAACCATAGAGAAGTTGGAATACATTAGGTTTAACACCAATATAAATAAATAATGAGTTCATTACAGTACCTTGAAGTGGTGTTTTGTTTTCATTCGCTAACGGAGCTCACGAGATTTTCTGTTAAGTTTTGTGTTGTGAAGTTTTCAAGTTTTGGGTAAAATATTTGATGGATTATGGAACAAGGAGTGGCAAGAGCCTAAGCTTGGGGATGCCCATGGCACCCCAAGATAATATAAGGACACCAAAAAGCCGAATCTTGGGGATGCCCCGGAAGGCATCCCCTCTTTCGTCTTTGTCCATCGGTAACTTTACTTGGAGCTATATTTTTATTCACCACATGATATGTGTTTTGCTTGGAGCGTCTTGTATGATTTGAGTCTTTGATTTTTACATTACCACAATCATCCTTGCTGTACACACCTTTTGAGAGAGAGACACATGATTCGGAATTTATTGGAATACTATATGTGCTTCACTTATATCTTTTGAGCTATATAGTTTTTTCTCTAGTGCTTCACTTATATCTTTTAGAGCACGGTGGTGGATTTGTTTTATAGAAAACTATTGTTCTCTCATGCTTCACTTATATTATTTTGGGAGTCCTACACAACAGCATGGTAATTTGCTTTAATTATGATAGGCATCCAAGATTAGTAATCTTTTTTCTTATGAGTGTGTTGAATACTATGAGAAGTTTGATGCTTGATAATTGTTTTGAGATATGAAGATGGTGATATTAGAGTCATGCTAGTTGAGTAGTTGTGAATTTGAGAAATACATGTGTTAAATTTTGTGATTCCCATAGCATGCACGTATGGTGGACCGCTATGTGATGGAAGTCGGAGCATGATTTATTTATTGATTGTCTTCCTTATGAGTGACGGTCGGGGACGAGCGATGGTTTTTTCCTACCAATCTATCCCCCTAGGAGCATGCACGCAATACTTTGCTTTGATAACTTGTAGATTTTTGCAACAAGTATATGAGTTCTTTATGACTAATGTTGAGTCCATGGATTATACGCACTCTCTTCCTTCCACCATTGCTAGCCTCTCTAATACCGCACACTTTTCACCGGTATCATACACCCACCATATAACTTCCTCAAAACAGCCACCATACCTACCTATCATGGCATTTCCATGGACATTCCGAGATATATTGCCATGCAACTTACCACCGTTCCGTTTACTATGACACGCTTCATCATTGTCATAATTGCTTTGCATGATCATGTAGTTGACATCGTATTTGTGGCAAGGCCACCGTTCATAATTCTTTCATACATGTCACTCTTGATTCATTGCATATCCCGGTACACCACCAGAGGCATCCACATAGAGTCATATTTTGTTCTAAGTATTGAGTTGTAATTCTTGAGCTGTAAGTAAATAAAAGTGTGATGGTCATCATTATTAGAGCATTGTCCCAAGTGAGGAAAGGATGATAGAGACTATGATTCCCCCACAAGTCGGGATGAGACTCCGGATGAAAAAAAGAGGCCATAAAAAAAGAAGAGAAAAGGCCCAAAGAAAAAAAATGAATGAGAGAAAAAGAGAGAAGGGACAATGCTAATATCCTTTTTCCACACTTGTGCTTAAAAGTAGCACCCTGATCTTCATGATAGAGAGTCTCCTATGATATCACTTTCATATACTAGTGGGAATTTTTCATTATAGAACTTGGCTTGTATATTCCAGTGATGGGCTTCCTCAAAATGCCCTAGGTCTTCGTGAGCAAGCGAGTTGGATGCACGCCCACTTAGTTTCTTTTGTTGAGCTTTCATATACTTATAGCTCTAGTGCATCCGTTGAGGGAGTCTGGATTAGGGGGTACCCGGACAGCCGGACTCTGTACAACGTCCGAACTATTGAAGCATGAAGATGCAAGACTCAAGACTTCGGCTCGTGTCCGGGTGGGACTTTCCTTGGCGTGGAAGGCAATCTTGGCGATCCGGATATTATATTTCCTTCCTTGTAACCGACTCCATGTAAACCCTAGCCCTCTCAGGTGCCTATATAAACCGGAGAGGTTGGTCCTTAGTAGGCCGATCACAATTACAATCATACCATCATAGGCTAGCTCTTAGGGTTTAGCCTCTACGATCTCGTGGTAGATCTACTCTTGTACTACCCATATCATCAATATTAATCAAGCATGAAGTAGGGTTTTACCTCCATCGAGAGGGCCCGGACCTGGGTAAACATCTGTGTCCCTTGCTTCCTGTTACCATCAGCCTTGACGCACAGATCGGGACCCCCTACCCGAGATCCGCAGGTTTTGACACCGACATTGGTGCTTTCATTAAGAGTTCCTCTGTGTCGTCGCTACGGGGCTCGATGGCTCCTTCAATCACCGCCAATAAAACGATACCAGACAGTCACGACGAGCACGGCTTAGACCTGCTGTCGGACAAAGCTCGGGGTATCACCCCCGCAGTAGCCTCGGACCTAAATCCGGACCCTGCCCCGCAAGTCGCACAAATATCGGCGGTGGAGCCGAACACGGGCCTTACCTCTGTGGTGGCCTATGACTTCCGACCCCCGGACTCGTATCCGGATGTTGAGTCCGGTCCGCGCACTCCTGAGCCGGTCGAGCCAGGTTGGGCTCCGATAATGGAGTTTACCGCCGCGGACATCTTTCGGCACTCGCCCTTTGGCGACATGCTGAACTCGTTGAAAACTCTCTCTTTGACAGAAATTTCTGGGTCAAACTACGTCCGGTTCGAGTGGGAAGCATGCGACGAAGAAATTCGTTGCCCACCCACCACCCACTTCATAGCCACGATCGATGATTTAACCGACGTGCCTGACTTCGACTCCGAAGACATCGACGGTATGGACGATGATGCAGGAGAAGATGCGGAATCTACAGGGCGCCGGACATCCCCCTCATCAGATGACATATAAATGGTGGATACGCTCAAAGAGGACAAAGGTGATAATCCGGACGATAAAACCTCGGACAAAAGCCAAAGCGACGGCGCAGACGCCGTTCTAAGTCCAGCAACGGTAAAAATAGTGACATGAGCGCCAGAAGGATCGATACTACAATCAACTCCGAAGGCAACAACGACCATATGGATCCAGCGATGGAGCAGGGCGAACCAGTCACCCGAACACAGTTCGGAGCAGACCCCCGAGGATAATGATCCTGACGGACGAGGTCATCAAACCGAACCAGCACAGGAAAACAGTCCAGACAATGATGCAATCCCTGAAAAACATGCGGAACGAGATAACCTCCACAGAAAGCTCACGGCCACCGCAAGAAGCCTAAGGAAGCAGAAGCAACGGCTCAAAGCCGCACAGGAAATGCTCAACCATAGATGGAACAAAGTGCTGAACCTTTGAAGAAGATCTGGCGATGATCGCCGTACAAAGAGCTATCCAAAACGCAAGCTACTGCCAGAATTCGATGACGAAGCTGTGCCACTTCGTAGCCGCAGCAAAGCGGCTACCGACGTCGCACACGATTCACGTGAACACCTGAATAAGAAAGCTGACGCAACAAGGTCCATTTATGGATCCAAAGGACGCACCCCGGCGAGGGACTATGGTCACCAAAACGATTATACCAATCGCATACCAGTCTGAAATAAACACCGGACACAACAACGATCGACGACATGCCACAAAGACGTCCGGATCTGAGAGGGCTGCTCACCCCCTATGCTTTACTGATGAAGTAATGGACCACGAATTCCCACAGGGCTTTAAACCTGTGAACATAGAGGCATACGACAGAACGACACACCCAGGGGTCTGGATCGAGGACTTTATCCTACACATACACATGGCTCGTGGGGATGACCTTCACGCCATCAAATACCTCCCCCTCAAGTGAAGGGACCAGCTCGGCCTTTGGTTGAAAGGCCTCCCGAAAATTCAATTGGGAGCTGGGAGGAACTCGAGGACGCTTTCGGGGCCAACTTTCAAGGGACCTATGTCCGTCCCTCCGGATCTTGACGACTTAAGTCACATAGTCCAACAGCCCGGAGAATCCGCCCGCAAGTTTTGGAACAGATTCCTCACTAAGAAGAATCAAATTGTTGACTATCCGGATGCCGAAGCCTTAGCAGCATTCAAACACAGCATCCGCGACAAGTGGCTCGCCAGACACCTCGGCCAAGAAAAGCCAAGGACAATGGAAGCCCTAACAAGCCTTATGACCCGCTTTTGCACGGGAGAAGACAGCTGGCTAGCCCGTAAAGGCACCAGCGACCCCAGCACATCCGAAATAAGGGATGGCAACGGGAAGCCATGGCGTCATAAAAACAAACGCCAAAACAAGGAAGAGAGCTCAGATAACACGACGGTTAATGCCGGATTCAGGGGTTCTTGACCTAATCAGCAAAACAAGCCATCTAAAGGCAGTAAAGAGGGACCGTCCGGTCTGAATAGAGTCCTAGACAGACTATGCCAAATTCATGGCACCCATGACAAACCTGCAAACCACACGCACAGAGAGTGCTGGGTCTTCAAGCAGGCCGGCAAATTAAATGCCAAACACAAGGAAAGGGAAACACCAAGTGAAGACGAGGATGAACCTCGCCGGCCGAACACTGAAGGACAGAAAAAATTCCCGCCAGAGGTTAAAACAGTGAACATGATCCACGTGACTCACACATCCATGAGAAGGCACGAACGCACGCATAGAGACGCGCTCGATATAGAGCCCTTCGTATTCATGCCTAACCACTGGATGCCTTATCCGATAACTTTCGATAATTTGGATGACCGAACTAGTATTCAACGCGGAGGATCAAGGGCCTTGGTGCTTGACCCGATAGTCGATGGCTACCGTCTCACCCGCGTCCTTATGGACGGCGGCAGCAGTCTCAATTTAATACATGAAGACACTGTCCGCAGGATGGGGATAGACTCATGCAGAATTAACCAAATCAACACCACCTTTGAAGGGGTGATACCAGGTGTTGAAGCCCACAGCAGGGGCTCCGTCGCACTGGAGGTAACATTCGGCTCGCCAGGCAACTCCAGAAGCGAAGAACTACTCTTCATCATTGCACCCTTCCAGCGACTATCACGCGATTGCTCGGAAGAACGGCTTCGCCCGCTTCAACGCATTGCCGCACTATGGCTACCTTACACTTAAGATGCCCGGTCCACGTGGCGTCATCACCGTTAGCGGACTAACAGAGCGCTCATCACGCGCAGAGGAACACGTGACGGCCCTCGCAGCCGGATTATAAGCGGCTGTCGGATTTCGGGTTCCGGCAGACCCTTAAGGTTCGAACACTGGGGTGCGCACGGAGATCCAACCTCCACCGTCTCGCACCTCGCCGAATCGCAGGGACCGAATGTAACGCCCCGGATTCGATGCGTCAGGTGTCCGCCAGTTATTTGCCGTCATTGCCATGTCATTTGCTTGCGTGTTGCACTTTGCCATGTCATCATCTGCATTTCATATCATGTCATCATGTGCATTTCATTTTGCATACATGTGCGTCTCATGCATCCGAGCATTTTCCCCGTTGTCCGTTTTGCAATCCGGCACTCCTATGTCTCCCGGCGCCCCCTTTTGCCTCTTTTCATGTGCGGGTGTTAAGCGTTCTCGGAATGGACGAGGTTTATAGCGGCCTTGGTATAGCACCGTGAACCGCTGTCAAGTTTCGTGCCATTTGGAGGTCGTTTGGTACTCCAACGGTTAACCGGGTACCGCAAAGCCCTCTTTTGTATTACAGCCCAACACCCCTTCCAAAGTGCCCCAAAACCCAGCAAACTCCCCTCCATTCTCTTGGTCGTTCGATCACGATCGTGTGGGCGAAAACCGCACCTCATTTGGAGCCTCCTAGCTCCCTCTACCTATAAATGTGTGCCCCTCCCGAATTTTTCGCGCAGTCCAAACCCTAGCCTTCTTCCACCCCGCGCCCCCGGACACGTCCGGTCCGGCCGGACGAAACCCGCCGCCGCCCGCAGCCGGTGGCCGCCCGCCGCGTGGCCGCCAGCCACCAGCGGCACCTCCGCCGCCCGTAGTCGGATGTTGATCTTGTATATGATGTTGATGTATTCTTGTGGCATTTGTGCCTTATGTATGTATCCCCATCTATTATGTAATGTTGATGTAATGATATCCACCTTGCAAAAGCGTTTCAATATCGGGTCTATCCTTGGTGGGACCTTGAGTTCCTTTTGGATAGGGTAGCATATTAGGCGTGTTCAAGTTAGTATCGAGCCTCGACCGACCCTAGGAGCCCCCTTGATTGATCGTGTAGTTTGGCGATGTTGAGTCTAGAATAAACTGTTTTACGAGTCTAGTTATATCGAGAGTAGGAATTCTTTTTTACTCCTCTGCCCCTTCGTCGCTCTGGTGAGGAATCTTGACGTAGGTGTTTTGAATTACTCCTCTTCCCCTTCAAATTTTTCTTTAGGATCACGCAGTTGGTTTTTCGATCGTTGGCTCTCAGCTCTTTGCATCCGGTGCATTTCTCATCAAGTTGACTCGAGCCTCTTCTTCGTTGTCAAGTTCAATCCTCAGTTCTTCCTCCGACGTCGTTGTTTTTCCTTGTCCGAAGTTGTCCTTGTTTTTCCCACCCGCCCACCCTTCTTCTTCTCGGAATCGGAGTCCGTAATCGAGTATCCATCCTGCTCGTGCGAAGTCTTTTGCTTTCTTTCCTCAATGATTTCAACCGGTGTTTTTCTCTTCAAGACATTCGTCGATTTCCCCTTCCAAGTTGCCTTTGTTTTCCCGCCCTCCCGCCCTTTTCTTCCCGGAGTCTGACTCTCTCTCGACCATCAATTCCATTCGTGTGGAGCCTCTTCAGTGTTTTGTCAATTATTTCAACCGGTGAATTCTCGTCTTGTTCGTCATTCTGCATCCCTTTCTTTTTCCGGTGCACTCAATTCAAGTTTTTTGGTAGTGATTATATTCTTTTCCTCGGATCAAGTGTTTTCCCCTTGCTCGTTCCTCCTCTCGCCATTCTTTTATCCCGGAGTGTTGAAGACATCTCAGAAGATTCATGTTCGCATTCTATTATTTCGAGGTTGTCACCTCATTCTTATATTTCAATTATTCCGGTGCATCATCTATCTGTTCAACAATCCTTTCCAACGGTGTTATCTCTTCAGTGGGCCCTAACCCACAGGTCTTTTCCCAGGATCTTACCTGACTCTTCTAATTATTCCGGAGTTATTCTCAAGTTCTTTTTGAAGTTTGACATAAGAATGAATTTTATCAGTCAGACGCCTTCCCAAGATCTCTTTCAAATTCTTTTCATTATTGGCTCAACCTCTTCGCTTTTCATTCGACCGGAGTATCTCAACAATTTTGGTGGTGTTTATCGTCGTCTTTTGAAGACCGAAGAAGAGTTTTCCTCCAAATCTTGTCCGTTCTCCCGGAGATTCATGGTTCTAGCTTCATGTTATCCTCCAAATTGTTCCATTTGTCAGATATTCTTTTCTTAACCATCCGGAGTATGTCAGGAGTTGTTTTTCCATTTCTTTTTACCGGAGGCCATCATTCCAGAAGAATTCTTTGTCCTCACATTTCATCTACCGTTATCCAATTATCCCGGTGCTTCGTTCCAGTGTTCTTTAATCAGCTCCTGATCTCTTTGTTCTTTTGCATCTAAATCCCCTCTAGCTTATTGGTTCTTCTAATTCTTCCCGGTGATTCATTCTCTTTCATCAGTCATTTCCAAATTCTTACGGCGGTTCATTCAAGATTCTTTTTCCTTGATTTTCATTTTAATTCATTCGTTCTTTTCAATCCTACCGGTGGTTCATGAAGACCTTCTCAAGTTTTGCGATATGTCACTTCTCAATCCTTTTTCAACGAGAATAAGTATTATGCCAAATCCATTGTTTGTCATCAATTTAATTTGATGAAGGATAAGCATACAATAAATCTTATTCTTATTTCATCCAAGTGATTAATCCCTTTCTTCTGAGTTTGTTCGTGAGGAATAAATTCTAGTTCCAGATGCTTTCATCTTTTCTTTCCCGGAGTTCAAAGTTTCCTTGGCCATCTCGTCGGAACCTCCATCTAAATCATCGCAAGGCTCTTCTTATTCTTTCTTCCTTCATTCTATCTCATCGTCCTTTATTTTACCGGAGTTTATCATGGTGGCTCGTCATGATTTAATTCATTCTTCAAGTGTTCATCAAGATTCTTTTGGTGGAGTTCAAGTATCTTTTCTTCTCGCATCTCGAAGTGCAATCAATTCTCCGTATTCCTTTGAAGTGGAGTTTTGCATTTCTTCGTTCTTCTAAGCTATCCAATCATTTCCGTTTGTGGCCGGTTATCACCTTATGATCTTGAGATGTTACCTATAAGACCACAACAAGCTTATTCTTTCGTTGTTGATTTTCTCAACAACTCCAGTCAATCCTTCCTTCTAAGTTCTTTTCATTCATTTTTTCCAATTCTTCCGGAGGTATTGCATTGCTTATGTCGTCAAGTGTCATTCCATCTTGTGAAGTTCGTGTTCTATTTCTTTCCTTGTTTCAAACGGAGTGCTGCCTAAATCCTTTCAGTCTTATTCGTTTCTTTTCTCATTCTAACCACTCCGGTTAGAACGAGTGGTTTCATAGTCTATCTGTTTTTGTGAGCCTTCGATTCTTGTCATTCTCGTCGCTTCTCTCTTCTTCTCGTGTGCTCTCGATTCTTTGCCTCTTCTCTCTTGCGTTTCTTGTTTCACCTCATCCCTTTTTTTCCCTTCCGTCTCGGTCCTAAGATCTCGGGACGAGATCTCTTGTTAGTGGAGGAGTGTTGTAACGCCCCGGATTCGATGCGCCAGGTGTCCGCCAGTTATTTGCCGTCATTGCCATGTCATTTGCTTGCGTGTTGCACTTTGCCATGTCATCATCTGCATTTCATATCATGTCATCATGTGCATTTCATTTTGCATACATGTGCGTCTCATGCATCCGAGCATTTTCCCCGTTGTCCGTTTTGCAATCCGGCACTCCTATGTCTCCCGGCACCCCCTTTTGCCTCTTTTCATGTGCGGGTGTTAAACGTTCTCGGAATAGACCGAGGTTTGCCAAGCGACCTTGGTATAGCACCGGTAGACCGCCTGTCAAGTTTCGTGCCATTTGGAGGTCGTTTGGCACTCCAACGGTTAACCGGGTAACCGCAAAGCCCTCTTTTGTATTGCAGCCCAACACCCCTTCCAAAGTGCCCCAAAACCCAGCAAACTCCCCTCCATGCTCCCGGTCGTTCGATCACGATCGTGTGGGCGAAAACCGCACCTCATTTGGAGCCTCCTAGCTCCCTCTACCTATAAATGTGTGCCCCTCGAATTTTCGCGCGGTCAAACCCTAGCCTTCTTCCACCGCGCCCGGACACGTCCGGTCGGCCGAATGAAACCGCCGCCGCCCGCAGCGGTGGCCGCCCACCACGTGGCCGCCAGCCACCGCGCCGCCGCGCCGCGGCCGCCGGGCCGGCGCCGCCAACCCGCCAAACGCAGCGCCCCACGCCCGCGCGCCCGCCGCCTTGCGCCTCCGCGGCGACCTCCGGCCGCCGCCCTAGCCAGCGCCTCCGCCCGGCCCGCGCCGCCCTCCTCTCCGCCGCCGCCGCCGGCGCGCCTTCGCCGCCGCCGCGCCCGGCGGCCTTTCCTCTCCGCCGCGCCGGCGGCCTTCGCCTCGCCGCGCGGCCGGCCGCGCCGCCTCCTGCTTGCCGGGCGCCGCCCGCGGCCATCGCCCGCCCTTGCCCACCGGACCTCCGCCGCCAGCCGCCCCGGACCTCCCCGGCCTCCTCCATGCCATCTCCGGCGTGTTTTCCGGCGAGATCCGCCTCGCCTCGAAGTCCGTGCCATGAGGTTGACTTTCCTCGTCCAAATTCTGCTAAGTCCCGTTTATCTGTGAAATTATCATGCATTTTCATCGCATCATATCTCTGCATCCGCTGCTCCGTTTTGTGCGTGTAATATGTCATATTGTTCGTCTAGTCGAGTACATCATTTCATTCCATTGCGTCATGTTCATTTGGGTCCATATTGATGCCTGAATCTTCGTTGCAGGAGTGCTATGTGATGTTAATCTGCTGAAACTGTTATAACTTGCTCTTTTGTCATTTTTGTTGCATTTGATGTGTGCACCTTATTAGTTTGAGTCCTACATGTGTTTTGTAATATGCCATGCCATCTTTACAGGGGTGTATGCGATGTATTTTTGTGATCTCTGTGGTGACTAGCACAAGCATGCAAACTAGGCTTCATGATGTTGCTGATTTCAGCCCCTGTTCTGCTGATATTTTTATGCCATGTAAACTTGATGCTACCGAGAGATCCATGCTTATTTTGAGATACTTCAGTAAGGATGTTTTGAACATATGGTTATTATCTATCCATCCATGCCCTTGTTTGCAATTATGGAGTGACATAGCTTGAGTCAATCGAGCTCTACTTTTGCTATAAAATGTTTCCTGGCAGGTTGTTTACATGTTATTCAATTTTGCCAAGGTTGTTGTAGTTGATCCGTGTATGCTATGATGTTGTTCTTGCCATGTATAGCTTATATACCATGTCTTCTTACTTTTAGTTGCCTTGCCATGCCATGTATTGCTCTGTGGTGAGTGGTTCAAGCTCACCAACATGCCTACTTATTGTTGTTCCTGCCATGTATGAATCTGTAATATAAATTGTCATGTTTACATGGGTGCCATCATATTTTCTGATCCTTTTTGGCCCATGGTCACTAAAGGACTTTTGTTCTATGCAATTATTAGATTCATGCCATATCTTTGTTTGCCATGATAAGTTCCTGTAACATGTTTTTTGATAGCTCTAAACATTGCAACCTGATGTTATTTCCTGATAAGTCTGAACTGTTATTATTTGCAATCTTGCCATGTGTGTTTGAGCATGTTCTAGTGATTTTTGGAGATAGCTCAGTGTTTATGTTTTGTAATACTTTACATGTACGTCATGCCCATGCCTTTTGTTATTACGTTGAGATGCTTTAGCATAGTGTTTTGATGCTTGCAATATGCCTACTTGCTGTTTTGGTCAGATTGTTGTCATGACTTGTATAGGGTGTATGTGTTGAACCGTTGCTCCGTTTGAGTGTGCTCTATATGAAACTTGCGTGATTTTGCATGTAGTTTCATATTATCATGTTGTATCCATGTTTTGAGGTGTTTGCTTGTTGTTTGTATGCATTTTGCATCAATGCCATGTTTAACTTGTTTTGCTCATATCTTCTAGGCCGTAGCTCCGAATCTAATTAACTTTATATGTAACTTGACTAGAATTTCGTGTAGATCATCGTGGTGCATCTTAACTTGCTGTTTAACAACTCTAACATAAGGTTTATTCAGATCTGGACCAATTTCTAAATTTGCATATGAGGACTTACCGGAATTGTTCTATGTTGTTTCCCGCCTCATTTAAACGTGCCTTGATGTGTTGCTCTTGTTTGCATCATCTCTTGCCATGAGTAGCCTCATCTAGATTTGTCATGCATCATGCTTGGTTGTGCATCATGTCTTGTCTATGTGTGGTGTGTTTACCATGTTGTGTGCTTCTTCTTGTTAGTTCCTGTTTCGTTGCGATCGTGAGGATTCGTTCGTCTACGCTTGGTTCGGCTTCATCCGTTCATCTTCTTCATGGACTCGTTCTTCTTCCTAGCGGGATTTCAGGCAAGATGACCGTCACCTTGAACCTCATTACTATCATTGCTATGCTAGTTGCTTCGTTCTATCGCTATGCTGCGCTACCTATTACCTGTTTATCAAGCCATCCCAAATTGCCATGCCAGCCTCTAACCTTTGACACCTTTCCTAGCAAACCGTTGTTTGGCTATGTTACCGCTTTGCTCAGCCCCTCTTATAGCGTTGTTAGTTGCAGGTGAAGATGAGGTTTGTTCCTTGTTGGAACATGGAGATGTTGTTCCTTGTTGGGACATGTTTACTTGTTGGGATATCACAATATATCTTATATTATTAATGCATCTATATACTTGGTAAAGGGTGGAAGGCTCGGCCTTATGCAGTGTTTTGTTCCCTCTTGCCGCCCTAGTTTCCGTCATATCGGTATTATGTTCCCGGATTTTGCGTCCCTAACGCGGTCGGGTGATTTATGGGACCCCTTGACAGTTCGCTTTGAATAAGACTCCTCCAGCAAGGCCCAACCTTGGTTTTACCTTTTGCCTCACCACCACCTACATTTCCCTTGGGAGTAATTAACCCAAGGGTCATCTTTATTCAGCCCCGGGCCAATGCTTGTCTAAGTGTTGGCCCGAACCGGTAGATCATGGGGCCCCTCGGGAAACTTCGGGGTTTGGTTTTACTAAGTAGGATGTCTCATCGGTGTTGCCTGAGAGCGAGATATTTGCAGCTCCTATCGGGATTGTCGGCGCATCGGGCGGCTTTGCTGGTCTTGTTTTATTGCTGTCAAAATGTCTTGTAGCCAGGATTCCGAGACTGATCGGGTCTTCCCGGGGAGAAGGAATATCCTTCGTTGATCACGAGAGCTTATCATGGGCTAAGTTGGGACACCCCTGCAGGGTATAAACTTTCGAGAGCCGTGCCCACGGTTATGTGGCAGATGGGAATTTGTTAATATCCGGTTGTAGTAAACTTGAAGCAAACTCTTCTAAAATACACCAACCGAGTGCGTAACCGTGAGTGTCTCTTTTCGGGGTTGATCGAGAGGAGAACACGGTTTCTGGGTTATGTCTGACGTAAGTAGGAGTTCAGGATCACTTCTTGATCATTACTAGTTGACGACCGTTCCTTTGTTTCTCTTCTCGCTCTCATTTGCGTATGTTAGCCACCATATATGCTTAGCCGCTGCTGCAACCTCACCACTTTACCCTTCCTTTCCCATTAAGCTTTGCTAGTCTTGATACCCATGGTAATGGGATTCTTTGAGTCCTCGTGGCTCACAGATTACTACACCACCAGTTGCGGTACAGGTTTGCGATGATCATGACGAGAGGCGATGTTACTTGTTTTGGAGTTCTTCTTACGCTTCTTCTTCTATCGGGGATAGGTTCGGTCGGCAGCCTGGGATAGCGAGGTGGATGTCGTTTGAGCTTACATTTACTGTTTCATCCGTAGTCGGATGTTGATCTTGTATATGATGTTGATGTATTCTTGTGGCATTTGTGCCTTATGTATGTATCCCCATCTATTACGTAATGTTGATGTAATGATATCCACCTTGCAAAAGCGTTTCAATATGCGGGTCTATCCTTGGTGGGACCTTCGAGTTCCTTTTGGATAGGGTCGCATATTGGGCGTGACACCGAAACTACTAACGGAACAACACAAGAGACACAAGATTTATACTGGTTCGGGCCACCATTGTGGTGTAATACCCTACTCCAGTGTGTGTGGTGTGGTAGATTGCCTCTTGGGCTGATGAGGAACAATACAAGGAAGAACAGCCTCGCGAGGGTCTGTTCTTGGCGGGTGCGATGAACTACGGGTGGGGTTGATCGCTCTAGCTCTCTGGTTTCTTGATGAGGATTCGGATCTCGATCCAGCTGCCTCTACCCTGTGGGTGGCTACTCCTATTTATAGGCGAAGGCCCTGGGCCTCTTCCCAAATATTGAGCGGGAAGGGCGCCAACAATTAGCCATTTGAAGGGAACAACGGGTACACTTATCGACTAAAGTTGGTCCTCGCTTGCCAAAGGCTCGTGATGGCCTTTGCTTGGGCTCCACGATGACTCCTTCCGGCCGTTGGGCTGGTCTTGGTCTTGTTGCACAAAGCGGATGCCTTTGCTTGATGCTCTCGCTGCGCTTGCTCCTTTGCACCAAAGAGGAAAGGAGGACATTGCTTGTGGCTGGCGCCCGGCCTGGCGCCCTTGGTAAATCATGGCTTGCGTCATGGGCACCTCGCGAGGTACCCTGCCTTGAACTCCTGTAGGCGGCAGCTGCCCCTCATGACCCTTGACTCATGTAGCTCCTGAATGGCCTTGCTGACGAACTCCTGAGGGTTCGGCCTTCCTTGCCTTGCTCCTGCTTGCGGGAAACGTGCTTCAAAGCACGTCTCCACGTGGTGCCCAAGCGCCTCCCTCGTGACCTTGGCGAGATCGGCGGCCCTCCAGGGGAGAGCCCCCGAGCCCGGCCTAAGGAGGGCGCCGGGCGCGCTTTCCTATGCGATGGAAGGAGGCTCCCCCTGGCCCGGTGCGGGCCCTGAGGGGCCAGCCTCTTGAGGAGCCGGGCCGTTCGATGTCTTCTTCTTCTTGGGTGCGGCCTCGGGAGGCCTCCTGCTGCTGTGGTCTCGGTCCTCTAGCGATGCGGCCTGAAAGGCTCGCTCCAGGGAGCACATTGCGTCTCTCTCTTCACAAGGCACTGTGATGACCCCGCCGCTTCCTGGCATCTTGAGGACGTTGTAGCCGTGGTGGGTTACGGCCATGAATGTGGGCGACGTCAAAGTCGATGAGCTCGGTGCGGTAGTTGTCGCGAGCCCCGAAGGTGACAGGAAGGCGGACCTGCCCAATCGGGACCGTGGAGCCGTCGGTGACTCCGGAGAAAGGCTTGGTTGGCTGAAGCTGACTGTAAGTTACTTGAAGATTGTTGAATGTTTCCACGGACAGGACGTTGAGTCCTTCCCCGCCGTCGATGAGGGTCTTGGTGACCAGCACGTTGCTGATGATTGGGGAAAAAGCATCGGGAGAACTATGGCTGTGGCCGCGCACTTGAGCTGATCCGCTGAGCTGAAAGTGATGGTGCACGCCGACCACCTGAGAGGGCGCGTGGCCTCGAGCTTGGGGAGAACAACATTCGCCAGCGGGCGAACTGCTTGAAGATCTTGTTGAGAGGCTGGGGCTTGAGCTCCGCCCAGGATGCAGGCGATCGCACGCGGTTCCTGGAAGCCCCCAGCCCCCTCGTCCTGATGACGATCCTCAATTCTCCTTGGCTGCAGCGGCAGTGGAGGGAGGTCTGTGTTCCCCTGCGGGCGATCCTCGCGAGGCTGATCCCTCTAGCCTCCCTCGCGAGGCGGGTCTTGCCAACGGTCCTCGCGAGGTTGGTCGCGCCACCCTTGGTGCGGGCCGCGGTCTTCCCAGCGTCCTGCATTCCTTCCTCCTCCTTGGTCGTAGCCCTGGTCGCTGCGCTCGGGGCGTCTGCCGACCCTTCCTTCGCGTACGGCCCGGAGCTCTTGGCATTCATTGGTGTTGTGGGTGTGGAGGTCGTGGAACACGCAGTACCGACTGCCCTCGGAGGACTCGGGCTGATCTCGCCTCGCTTGGTGTGCAGTTCGGCGCGAGTGCGGCAGCCCCTTGCGCTTCACGTCCTTGGCCTTGGACTTCTTTTCTTGGGGTCCATGTAGGCAGCTCGAGGAGGAGAGGCGCCCTCCTCAGCCTGGCGCGCTTGGTCGCCAAGTTGAACAGCTCAAGGAGGTGCACAGATCTTCATGCATCGCCGGCTCCTCCTTCATCTTGGCGTCGCGCGCCGTCGGAGAAAGCGAGATGATGGCCTCCTCCGATACCACAGGAATCTTGAGGCGCGCATTGTTGAAGCGCTGGATGTACTTTTGCAGGGTTTCCCCTGGCTGCTGCTTGATTTGGCGCATGTCGCTCACGGCGGGTGGCCGGTCGCGAGTACCACGGAAGTTGGCGATGAAGCGGGTGCGCATCTCGGCCTAGGGCGAGATCGTGCACTGGGGCGGTCGAGAGCAGTGCGGGCTCCGTCCTTGGCGCCATGGGAAACCAGTTCGCCATGACCTTTCATCCCCGCTGGCAGCCTCGATGCCCAGCTCGTAGAGCTGGAGGAACTCCGTAGGGTCAGCCGTGCCGTCGTAGTGAGGAGGTAGGTCGGCTTGAACTTGGCGGGCTACGCGACGCTGCGAGCCTTCGGAGGTGAAAGCGCGGCAGCCCGCCCGTGGCGCGAGGGCCTCGGACGATAGAGAGCTTGGTCTTGCGGGCCTCCTGCACCGCGGCTGGGGGCAGCGTAGGGTCTGACGTCTTTGGGCGGGGGCGCTCGGGTAGCTTCTCATGGGCGAGGAACTTCTTGACAGCTCTGCTCTTGCAGCGCGGCGCTGGCGGTGCGAGTTCCGCCGAGGGCGCGCACCTTGGGGCAGGCGCCTTCTTGAGGAGGCGGGTGGCGCCCGGGAGCTTCATCGCCAGCGGCGGGTGCGTGCAGCGAGACAGACGGTCTTGGCGCCTCTGCAGCGCGGCTGAGCTCGGCGACTTGGTCGAGCCATTCTTCGTGAAACGTCGTCGGCGGGCGGTAGCGCGAGAGCTTCGTTTGCGCGATGGCGCAGCTCGAGCCTCCATGGCAGCGCGCTGGGCGCGCGTGACAAAGAACCAGCAGGGTGAAGCGAAGGCATGGCGGTGTGGCCGTCCGCCTCATGGGTCTTTGGGGCGATGCTTGCTGCTCGTTCCCGCCGGGCGGTGGCGGCGTTGACGGCAGGTGATGGGGAAGGACGAGGCGCCCGCCGACGGGAGCTGTCTGGCGACATGGGAGGCAAGGCGGCTCGGCGCTCAGCGCGAGCCCGGCAGGCGTCGAACATGGTCGCGGTGGTCGAGGAAGAAGCAGGCGACGAAGGCAGATTCGGCACACCTACAGCGCGCCAAATGTCGGTTCGGGTTCGGCAGACCCTTAAGGTTCGAACACTGGGGCGCGTGGAGATCAACCTTCCACCGTCTCGCACCTCGCCCGAATCGCGGGACCGAAACTACTAACGGAATAGCACAAGACGCGAGATTTATCTTTGGTTCGGTCCACCATTGTGGTGTAATACCCTACTCCGGTGTGTGTGGTGTGGTAGATTGCCTCTTGGGCTGATGAGGAACAATACAAGGAAGAACAGCCTCGCGAGGGTCTGTTCTTGGCGGGTGCGATGAACTGCCAGGTGGGGTTCAGTCGCTCTAGCTACTGGTTTCTTGATGAGGATTCGGATCTCGATCCAGCTGCCTCTACCCTGTGGGTGGCTACTTCTATTTATAGGTGAAGGCCCTGGGCTTCTTCCCAAATATTGAGCGGGAAGGGCGCCAACAATTGGCCATTTTGAAGGGGAATAGCGGGTACACTTATCCTGACTAAAGCTGGTCCTCGCCAGCCAAAGGCTCGGGTGTTGACGCCTGCTTGGGCTCCATGATGACTCCCTTCCAGCCGTTGGGCTGGTCTTGGTCTTGTTGCACCGAAACGGATGCCTTTGCTTGATGCTCTCGCCTGTGCTTGCTCCCTTTGCACCAAAGAGGAAAGGAGGACACTGCTGGCTGGCTGGCGCTGGCTGGCGCCCTTGGTAAATCATGGCTTGCGTCATTGGCACCTCGCGAGGTACCCTGCCTTGAACTCTCCGCCTCCTCATGAGCCAGCTGATGAGGCCGTGCTCGAGAAGCTCCTCGTCGTCCGCCCATGAATCTGGCCCCTCGCGAGGTCTTGAGCTTCGCGTTGATGAAGATGGGTCATCTTGGGCCTCCTTGAGCCACGCCACGGGCATGAGCGAGCAAGTCTGGGACCCCGTTCCCAGAACGCCGACAACGACCTCCAACATCAAAAAACATGACTGGTCCTTAAAGACCACAGACTCGGCTAGACGAGTCCAGTCGCCCCGGATAAAATTGAACCAGGGCACCGTATATGTAATCCCATAGTGGACACCATGGGCTATAAATACTTAACACAGTCCCACAGTTGGCTCAACCTTATGGGTAGGCCAACATCTCACACTTTTATTATCCATCGCATACTTACGTTGCACTCTTCTACGAGTTCTCCTTCTTTCCACAGACAACGTTCGCGCGATACCCTTCCAGGATACGGCACAACGGAGACAAAGGTGCAGACATGCAGCAGGGCCCCGTTCAACAGGTTTCTTTTTAGATTAAGCCCCTATGTAAACCTTTTTTATTGCCTCTTGTTGTTTAACCATCCCATGGGTTCCATACCCACAGAGGATACTGCCGTTTTTGGCATCTCGCCACGACAGATTAACGAATCATGTCTTTGGTCAAATGTTGGGTTTGCCCAGCTCCTGGGTTTGCTGCCTTACGTTCCGTTACTATCGGCTAAGGTGGCCAAAGGAGAACTACTGCGATTGTGCCCTAATTATTCCGGACGAGCACCTCAGTAGAGAAAGCTGAAAACTGACTGTCATGATACAGCGAGAGACTGTTCAACCACTCGAAGACCTATCGGGATCTTTAGGATCCCTCTGCATTAACGAAGGACCGTTTCCCGGTCATGTACACGCGCGCCCGTATTCGGATGCATGCAAAGGTACAAGGGGCTACATAGTAGCCCCAACATTAGACTCCCATGGCTAAGCGAAAGTGTTACAGCTATATAGTCCGGTTGCCTAGTTCGACGTCGATCACCTCCTTCATGGACCAAGACATTGGATCAAGTGTGATTAAGCATATTTTTGCATACACCCCGCATTGCCTGCGTGGGGATGAAATAACGACTGCTATCTTCGGATTAAACATTCATATATATATATATATATATATATATATATATATATATATATATATATATATATATATATATATATATATATATATATATATATATATGTATGTAAACAACCATACAGGGGACACAATAATACTTTCGGGCAAAAAGTATAAATATAGCCTTACAACCAAACTAAACATTGTTTGTTACAATGACTTGATTCATCACTCAAATAAGACATTCTTCGAGCACTGCGCCTCTATTAGGCGGGCACCTTCCGTGACCTGCGCCAAGTAGTGCTCGGCCGGATACTGGCCCCCCGCCGGATCTTGGGTCGCTATAATGTTGGCCTCCATGTCCGTCCAATAGGCCTTAACGCGGGCAAGAGCCATCCATGCACCCTCTATGCACGCCGACCTCCTCATGGCTTCGATCCGAGGCACGACCCCAAGGAACCGCTGCACCAAGACAAAGTAACTATCTGGCTTAGGCCCTTCCGACCAAATATGGTCTATCACAGACCGCATTGCAAGACCGGACAGCCTGTGAAGCTCCGCTACAGTAGCCACCTTGTCATTTAACGACAGCGGGCGAGTGGGAGCATTGAATTGCGACCAGAAAAGATTCTCCGCCTCCTTATCACCTTGACCATCGAAGAACTCGGCAGCGTCAGCCGTACTCTTCGCCAAATCCACATACGCGTCCGCGGGACTCCAGCGCCCATCCAGGGGAGCGTACTTCGGATCGAAAAACTTCGTCCGCAGCAAGTAGGAACCTCCAGCCACGATTTTACCGGCCTGTTGAAGCTCCTCCCACGCCCCCTGAGCTCGGTCCGTATTTCCTTGGTGGCATTGTGTGCCTTGTCCAGCTCAGCCAAGCTATCTTTATGCTCCTTTTAAGGAACTCATACCGGTCAGCGGCATTTTTTTAACTCAATAGCCATTTTGACCATCTTTTCTTCGCTTCGGCGATGAGCAGCCTGTTCGGCTCTCAATTCCTCGGTCGCCTTTAGGGCGGCCGCATTGCTATTCCGAGCTTGTTCCTTGGCTTGGACAAGTTCTGCCATCAGGGCCTCCACGGCAGCAGCACCATCTGCAGTCCGAACATATTACATTAATACCATGCCGCCTCCATATTCTCCTATACAAATGAAGGCAGAGCACATACCTTGTGACTTTTCTAGCCGCTCGTTCACCAGCGTGATATCGGCATCAATCGATCGAATCTGCCTGGTCAGTTCGGAAACTTCCACGGACTGGTCGGCGGCCGGACTCACAAGTACCTGCACATATTTATAGGGCAATCATTGATTTATGATCCCCTGTTTTCCCCCTAGGGCGGGAAACCAGTGTCTCAGGGGATACTATCTATATGGAGCACACCTAACGCGTGCCTCACAACCAAAAACAGTGTATTCTTCACTACATACCTCAAAGCCTCTGAGCAGACCTGCAAATTCTTCATTCAAACCACTTGTAGCGGACGAAATCTTCTGGAGCACCACGCTCATTAATGAGCGGTGCTCCTCTGAGAGCGCAACCCGCTCCAGTAGGCCCGTCAGTATGTCCGGGTGGACATCAAACTGTGCCGGACCCTTCCTATCGCCCCTCGCGGGAGCCAAACGCTCCAAGCTCAGGGCGGCTGACGTGTTGGCCTCCGCCTTCGGCAGATCCGGACTCCTCGTGGCGACGCCGGTGTCGTCGCCCGCCATGAGCTGGAGAGGTAGGTGGGGTCTCGCTGTCCATCATCTCCGGAGGAAGGTCCCCCGAAGAAGAACTCTGGTGAGAGGGGCTGCTAGCCGAACTACGAAAGAAGAATCCTGGTTATTGATCTAGGAGGAACGCAGCATCTTTGAATTAAAAGTTAACTTACAGCTCGGTGGAGGGCTGGCCCGTTGTTGGGCATGATGCGGTGAGGGTGCCCGTTGGGGCATAGCCCCCTGGTGTTATCTTTTTCCCTGGTTTGGGCATCTCCGTCTCTGGGTCTTTGGAGGCGGCCCTCTTCTTCCCGCACGGGGAGGAGGCCTTAGCCTCCCCCTCCCGACTATCCTCCTTAGGGGAGGTGACAATCCCCCCAGTTCGGATGCGTGGCGTGTGGGGTTCGGATTCTTCGTCCTTCCCCTTATCTTTCCCCGGGGGCATCCTGCTGAGTACTCGGTCTAGCATCTTGGCCATGGTGGGGGCGGGCGAGCCATCGGGAAGTGGCGCCGGACACCTAATTCTCTCCGCCTTGCTGAGCCATTCCTGGACGCGGATGATTTTCAGAATAAACAATCATAACAAATATAAAACACGGTGTCCGGTATCAAGTTTACTTACTTGGGTATCTAGGCGATTACA
This sequence comes from Aegilops longissima, assembly GCA_021605205.1. NCBI lineage: Eukaryota > Viridiplantae > Streptophyta > Magnoliopsida > Poales > Poaceae > Aegilops > Aegilops longissima. Next base: position 350,535,706 of record CM038679.1, read on the forward strand.
GCTTAGGCTCGCATCCTCGGTGGTGTCTGGACACTTTACTTTCCGTCCGAAGAATAATTTGCACATCTCTTCGAGCTTTAGGCCGAAGAAGTGCTTGACGGTCCGCGGACCCTCCGGATTGAACTCCCACATCCGGAGAGGCTGGCGTTGGCATGGCAACATCCGCCGGATCAACATCACTTGCATTATGCTGACAAGATTAATGTCCCTTGCAAGAAGTTCCCAGATGCGATTCTGCAGTATGGGTATGTCACCAGTGGGTCCCCAATTCCATCCTATGTCCGTCCAAGACGCCAACTATGATGGAGGGCCCGAATGAAACTCGGGGGCAGCCACCCACTTTGTGCCCCTAGGAGCCGTGACATAAAACCACCTCCGCTGCCATACATCGGATACTTCTGGGAAAGAACCCTCCGGCCATGGGGCATCGCTGTTCCTGCTTATTACAGCACCTCCGCACTCCACATGTCGCCCCTCGATTATCTTCGGCATCACATTGAAGGTCTTGAGCCATAAGCCGAAGTGTGGGGTGATATGGAGAAAAGCCTCGCACACGATAATAAACGACGAGATATGGAGGATAGCGTCAGGAGCCAGATCGTGAAAATCCAACCCATAATAGAACATGAGCCCCCTCACGAAGGGATCGAGGGTGAAACCCAGACCGCGGAGGAAGTGTGGGACGAAAACGACACACTCATTGGGCTCCGGCGCGAGGATGACCTGCCACAGGAGCAGGAGCCTGTCTTTGGATATCTGCGGTCGGTATCCGACCTCCTAAGCTTTGCAATGTCCTTCTCTTCAATCGAGGAGGCCACCCACCGGCCTTGAGGGTTAGATCCGGACATGTTGGAGGATTCCGGAGGGGTGGAGCTTAGGTTTTGGGTGTTAAAACTCGAGGTGCGAGAAGGCGCGATGAAGGTAAAAAAAGAGGCGTAGGTCTTGACCCCTTTATAAAGAGGGTGAATATCTAGAGTCCCCGGTGTGACCGTTTAAGGCTTATCTAAAAAACACACGGGTTATACCAACAGCCGTCGTGGGGTCACGCGTGCTCATATTGATGGAAAATCCCGTAATAAGAGGAACACGATCTCTGCCTTGACGGGACATGCCAATAAAACCGCCTCGCAACACGAGTCGTTGTGGGGCAGGAAGCGTCGGTTCGCATTGGACCCAAGCCCCGACGCGAGAGCATGATGCACGAAGATTGCCAGCGAATCAGATCTATACCATACGGAGATCATCCTGCAGATCCGGACACGGTCTACGTATTCGATGACCACTTTAGAGTATTCGAAGGAGGAACCCGCCCTGCAATGCCGAAGACAAGACTGCGCGCCGGACTCATCGTCATTGAAGCCTGTTCAGAGAACTCTTGAGGAGTCTGGATTAGGTGGTATCCGGACAGCCGGACTGTGTACAACGTCCAGACTATTGAAGCATGAAGATGTAAGACTCAAGACTTCAGCCCGTGTCCGGATGGGACTTTCCTTGGCGTGGAAGGCAAGCTTGGCGGTCCGGATATTATATTTCCTTCCTTGTAGCCGACTCCATTTAAACCCTAGCCCTCTCCGGTGCCTATATAAACCGGAGAGGTTGGTCCTAATGGGCGATCACAATTACAATCATACCATCATAGGCTAGCTCTTAGGGTTTAGCCTCTACGATCTCGTGGTAGATCTACTCTTGTACTACCCATATCATGAATATTAATCAAGCAGGAAGTAGGGTTTTACCTCCATCGAGAGAGCCCGAACCTGGGTAAACATCTGTGTCCCTTGATTCCTGTTACCATCAGCCTTGACGCACAGATCGGGACCCCCTACCCGAGATCCGCCGGTTTTGACACCGACATCCGTTGCATGGCAATCCCTACTCACTCACATTAATATCTTTTGATGGGCATCTCCATAGCCCGTTGATACTCCTAGTTGATGTGAGACTATCTTCTCCTTTTTGTCTTCTCCACAACCACCATTCTATTCCGCATATAGTACTATGTCCATGGCTCACGCTCATGTATTGCGTGAAGATTGAAAAAGTTTGAGAACACCAAAAGTATGAAACAATTGCTTGGCTTGTCATCGGGGTTGTGCATGATTAAATACTTTGTGTGATGAAGATAGAGCATAGCCAGACTATATGATTTTGTAGTGATAACTTTCTTTGGCCTTGTTATTTTGAGAAGACATAAGTGCTTAGTTAGTATGCTTGAAGTATTATTATTTTTATGTCAATATTAAACTTTTATATTGAATCTTTCGGACCTGAATATTCATACCACAAATAAGATAATTACATTGAAAATTATGCTAAGTAGCATTCCACATAAAAAATTCTGTTTTTATCATTTACCTACTCGAGGACGAGCAGGAATTAAGCTTGGGGATGCTTGATACGTCTCCAACGTATCTATAATTTTTGATTGTTCCATGCTATATTATATTCTGTTTTGGATGTTTAATGGGCTTTATTATACACTATTATATTATTTTTGGGACTAACTTATTAACCGGAGGCCCAGCCCAAATTGCTGTTATTTGCCTATTTGATGTTTAGCGAGAAAAGGAATATCAAGCGGAGTCCAAGCGGAATGAAACCCGGGAGCGTGATTTTGGAACAAAGCGTGATCGAGAGGACTTGGAGTCCACGTAAAGCAATCAACGAGGAGAGCAAGAGGGCGTGCCTACCCCCCAGCGCCCTCCACCCTCGTAGGGCCTATGTTGCTCCATCGATGTACTTCTTCCTCCTATATATACCCATATACCACAGAAACATCGAGGCGGGCCAAAACACTATTTCCACCGCCGCAACCTTACGTGCCGTGAGATCCCATCTTGGGGCCTTTTCGGCGCTCCACCGGAGGGGGCATTGATCACGGCACTACTAGGAAAAGGGCTACTAATGGCGCACCAGTTTTGCCTACTAATGGCGCATCACTGTGCGCCATTAGTATCACGCCACTAAATTTTTTCTAATGGCGCACAGGCGATCGCCATTAGTTTTGCCTGATGCGCCACTAGTATACGCTATACTAATGGTGCACCACAACATAATCGCCATTAGTAACAATTTTTTATTTTTTCTTAATCTCAGGTCACTATTTCACCTATGAGATATCCAACACATATATATATACAACAAGCATCCATATAACAGTCATAGCCAACACACAAGTTCCATCATATATACATACATAGCCAACACACAAGTTCCATCGTTACATATTACAAAAGTTTCACATTGTTCATCCAACACCGTTATCCATCAATTCACAAAAGTTTCACATTGATACAAAATAAAAACACAAATGGAAAAGAAGCACTCCATCCATGCAAGCTTCCGTGAATTAAATCAAATCTGCAAAATGATAAACAAGAAGTTAGAAGAAGAAAAAGAAGAAGACTAGAAGAAGACTAGAAGAATACTAGAAGAAGAAGAACACTAGAAGAAGAATAAGAAGAATTTTGGAAAAGAAATAAGAAGAAGACTATAAGATTATTATGTAAACTTGATCATTTTGTGCTAACATAAGTTATTTTGGAGCTAACCTATAGGAAACTAAGCATATAAGCTCTAAGTTAGTATATTAGAGCCAACTTAGGTAAAATGAAGCTAACCTATGTCATTTTGGAAAAGAAGAAGAATAAGAAAAAGACTATAAGCTTATTATGTAAACTTGATCATTTTGTGCTAACATAAGTTATTTTGGAGCTAACCTATAGGAAACTAAGCATATAAGCTCTAAGTTAGCATATTAGAGCCAACTTAGGTAAAATGAAGCTAACCTATAGGAAACTAAGCATATTAGAGATAACATAGGTAACTAAGTATATATATATCATTTTGGAGATCGACATACTGAAAAGTTCAGTTCTCATGCATTGTTCTTCTCCTTCTCCTTCCTCGGTCGATCGCCAAGGCGGCGGCGGTGGAGGCGGTGGAGGCAGTGGGATGTAGTCTTCTACCTCAATTGGCGTGGTCATGTCGCCCAGCTATGGGATCGCCGGCGCCACCACCGGTGCGTCGTCATTGTCATGCACCACCACCATCGCGAGGCCACCTTCAGGCACGACCATCACTAGGTCATCCTCAGCCACCTCCATCTCTTGCCCATGGTCAGCCACCACCATCTCTTGCCCATGGTCAGCCACCACCATCTCTTGCCCTTGGTCAGCCACCACCAGCGCTAGGTCATCCTCAGCCCTGCAGCTCCTCATCCCCACTCTGCTCCTCTTCTCCCGCACTCCAGTCCGGATCATCCTTCTTGTTGTCTATGCTGCTGCCAGAATCGCCGCTACTTTCGCTACAGCCAGAATCGCTGCTGCTTTCGCTTCTGACCATAGTCATTCTTGCTTTCGCTTCTGACCATGGTCGCTTTGCTTTGGCTGTAGCCATTGTTCTTCTGCTACTCCATTACTGTCCAAATGCAACAATGACCGTTAACAATCGATGTGAGACAAAGACAAATGTAGAGGAATAAGAAGAGGCGAGCGTCATCAAGCATCATAATCTTCACGTGGCGCATCATTTATAGTCGCGTTGAACACCTTCACGATGAGCATGGTGGCGTCGTGGTAAATGCGTGAAGAGAGGAAGTACCCCCACCGCGCAGTCGTGAGCACGGTAGAACTTCTCCCACCCACGAGACAAGTACATGTGGCCCTCCTTGATCACCAACTCCACATCCCACAGCCTGCGAAACCCGCTGCCGACTGTCGCACCTTCACATTATTTGGCGGATCTTCACCCATCAGCATGTTCTTAAAACTGTCGGGCAGCCTCTGCAGTTTGGGACAATGAGTGATGTAGGCAAACAACAGATATCATAATGAGATGGGTGAAGCTAGGGAGATCTCTCATTTTATATACTGCGTCATGGATGATCTGAAGTCCCAAGTATGATAGTGAAGAACTCGGAAGCATCCAACTCGTCTTGCGATTGTCGCATGAGCGGCGGTGGCTGCTTCCGCCATCTCGATAATTAAGCAGCGAAGAGACCAATTAGTACCCTTACAACAGATCATAAAACATGCATGATAACAGGCATTAGTCATAAGTACCCCATATGTCCTATTTTTAGCAAAGTAATGCTAAAATTCACGGAAAATTTCAGCATTACCTTTGCTGAAAATAGGACATATGGAGTACCCGAATTTGACGGAACGGAAGTTAATAGACATTCCGGCAAACTCAAGGGCATCTCGGGGTACCTACAACATCATCACAAGTACAACAGCAGCAGCAGTGAATACAGGCATAACAGCAGCAAAACAATATATTTTTATGCAGTAAACAATCGAACACTAAGAGTAGAATGTTCTTGCAACAAACATTATTGTGTGACATCGAAAGGCATCACTCTGCTTAAAGGGAAGGATGACTTAAGTGGCAGATGTATATGATTGCACCACTTGACCTGCACTGCTCTATATTATATGATGTACTGAAGAACTTGAGCAAAACAAGATAAATAGGAACATATTTCTCACCTTGGAGGTGTTCTTCTGCTGCTGCCTTTATGCGAACTTCACTTCCTTTACCTCCTCGAAACCTGAAATATGCAGATGTTAGAAAGGTTAATGAACCAACAGATGCCCTAATGGAAGTAATAACAACATGACAGCAAACAACCAACAAACATGATGGGCTTATGATTAATGAACCAACATCGGTATTGTAAGGTAATTTATTAGCTTCTTGATTGCTCAGACTAACCGAGCATCAAATCCTAGCACTAAAGCACTCTCTATCCATCATTTCATTATGAATATAAAAGCTAACTTGGAGTCCCATCCTCCCAATTGAAGTCACATTTATCAGCGACAAATATAACTCAATGCTTGAGCAAATGTTGGTACTAGATTCACCACCGTGTAAAGCAAAGTGCAGTACAAAAGTTCGGTAGAACCATGGGACCGGGGCTCCACGTCTCTTTGCCGTTAGATGGCACCTCGAGATCTGCACGTGCGAGTCATTTGATCAAGGACCGCTAATCAAGTACAGTAATTTCTTAATCTATGGTGTAGTTTCTCTCTCGGCCCGATACAACCATTGTGGCGAAGGTTGTTAGCGAAGCATTGTCTTGAACAACAATTTAAAATATCATCCCATGCGTGAAGCCATTCTAGCTAAACACAGCCTGCAAATCACATGTATTGGCACACAACTCCAGGCCGTTGTTTACGAAACCGATGGCATCTAGAGGTGGGCAGGGCACCATGGTTCTAAAAAATTTGCGCACTCAATAAATTATCTGAACAAGCGAGAAAAGGATTCTTGAGGAACACATACGTCTGCAGCAGAATAAGCAGCCACGAGTTAGTCCTTTGGTTGGTAATAATAACTTAATGACAACACAAGCATCCGTGTCGGCGATTGCACGAGTAAGCAACATGTGCAGCACAGTGTCCAAAAGTCCTACTAAAATTCCACCAACAGCTTGCAGCTACTCTCTAAATTACATTACGAACATGACGAAATCCTAACCCAAATCCACGGGAAAGAACTAGCATTGCGAGGATGTGAAAGAAGATAGAGATGAGATGGACTGTATCATGGGCTTGGGAGAGGGCAAGGCCGAGGGGCGTGGGGCTTGAGGGCTGCGGCCTGGTGAGGCCGACAGGTGGTCGTCCCAGCCGTGAACTAGGGTTCGGGAGGCAGTGAGGCGATCTTGAGGGGACAGGCGATGGAGAGGGGTAGGGAGGTCGCGGGCGTGGCAGCGGAGGTTGACGGTGGCGCGCCCAGCGGGCGGGCCGCGTGGTGGCGGCGTGGCGTGTGGCGAGGGGGGCGGGCGGGCGCGCCGAGGGAGGCGTGGGGGCGGGAGTGCGCGGAGGCGTATGGTTGGGCGAGGCGTCTTGAGTGGGAGGAAGGAGGGAGGAATAAGTTTTTGCCAAAAGTAAAAAAAATTCTTGGCGCACTCTGTCTCCAGTGCGCCATTAGTAGTTCTAACTACTATTGGCGCACTTTGCCTGGATGCGCCATTAGAATGTTTGAAAAAATGAAAAAAAATGTTTTACTAGTGGTGCACCTTCTGCCTCGTGCGCCATTAGTGTATTCCACACTAATGGCGTATCTCCACCAGGTGCGCCATTAGTATATAGTAGTGGCGCACCACTTCTCTGGTGCGCCATTAGTGTCAATCCTATCTTTAGCCCTTTTCCTAGTAGTGCGGAGGTCTTCTACATCAACACCATAGCCTCTCCGATGATGTGTGAGTAGTTTACCTCAGACCTTTGGGTCCACAGTTATTAGCTAGATGGCTTTCTTCTCTCTCTTTGGATCTCAATACAAAGTTCTCCTCGATCTTCTTGGAGATCTATTCGATGTAATCTTCTTTTGCGGTGTGTTTGTCGAGATCCGATGAATTGTGGGTTTATGATCAAGATTATCTATGAACAATATTTGAATCTCCTCTGAATTCTTTTATGTATGATTGGTTATCTTTGCAAGTCTCTTCGAACTATCATTTTGGTTTGGCCTATTAGATTGATCTTTCTTGCAATGGGATAAGTGCTTAGCTTTGGGTTCAATCTTGCGGTGCTCGATCCCAGTGACAGTAGGGGAAATGACACGTATTGTATTGTTGCCATCGAGGATAAAAAGATGGGGTTTATATCATATTGCATGAGTTTATCCGTCTACATCATGTCATCTTACTTAAAGCATTACTCTGTTCTTATGAACTTAATACTCTAGATGCATGCTGGATAGCGGTCGATGTGTGGAGTAATAGTAGTAGATGCAGAATCGTTTCGGTGTACTTGTCGCGGACGTGATGCCTATATACATGATCATACCTAGATATTTTCATAACTAAGCTCAATTATATCAATTGATCGACAGTAATTCGTTTACCCACCGTAATACTTATGCTATCTTGAGAGAAGCCACTAGTGAAACCTATAGCCCCCGGGTCTATTTTCCATCATATTAATCTTCCAACGCTTAGCTATTTTTATTGCTGTTTATTTTACTTTGCATCTTTATCATAAAAATACCAAAAATATTATCTTATCATATCTATCAGATCTCACTCTCGTAAGTGACCGTGAAGGGATTGACAACCCCTTTATCGCGTTGGTTGTGAGGTTCTTATTTGTTTGTGTAGGTGCGTGGGACTTGAGCGTGATCTCCTACTGGATTGATACCTTGGTTCTCAAAAACTGAGGGAAATACTTACGCTACTTTACTGCATTACCCTTTCCTCTTCAAGGGAAAACCAACGCAGTGCTCAAGAGGTAGCAAGGGCTGCCTGGCGCTCAGCACAAACTCGACGAGCGTCGGCCATGAGAATGGCGTAGCGGCGGCGGAACGACCGACGGAAGAGAGGCTTCGATACGCGCCTTCCTGGCACGCCAACTGTTGGATTCAGGGTTGTGTTGACCCAAGAAAGGTTCGAACTCTGGGGCGTGTGTGAAGAACTCAACCTCTCCTTCCAACCAACTCATCGCCCCCACGGCCTAGCTCAACGAACAAGAAATGAAAGAGACTCGGCAGTTTACACAGGTTCGGGCCACCTTGCGGTGTAAGACCCTACTCCTGCTTTGGGGTGGATTAGCCTCGCGAGGGGTTGAGGATGAACTGGTACAGAGGAAGAACAACCTCAGGAGGTTTGTTCTTGTGTGGGTGTGAGCTAGTCAGGGTTCGGATTTCGGATCCCCTCCTATGGTGGTGGCTAAGCTATATTTATAGTGGCCTCGGTCCTCTTCCTCCAAAACAAAGGCGGGAAGGGATCCCACAGTGGCTAATTTCGAATGTGGCAGGTAGTAAATCTTATCCTGACGAAAGGTAGTCTTCACCTGCAAAGCTTCTGGCCTTGACGCCGCAGTGGGCTCGGTGATGACATCAGACTTGCCGTCCTGGCGGTCTTGGTATCGTTGCACGGGAATGGAAACCTTTAGCTAGTTCCTCGGGACCCCGCGCCTGCGCTTGCCTCCTTAGCACCAAAGAGGAAACCTGCTGCTCTGCGCCCGCTGGTGCCCGCCTGGCCTTGGTCAGCATGGCTTGTGTCACCCAGACCTCATGAGATGGGTGCTTGCATAGGAATCTCCGCTCCTCGGGAGCCAGCTTAGGGAGGCCACTCCCTTCGGAGGTCTTGGTGTTCTCCGCCTCGCGAGGCTTGGCTCCTCGCGAGGGTCTAGTCTTGCTGATGCTGAGGATGGGCCGAACCAGGCCGTCGATGGAGCCACGTCGTGGGCTACAAGCAGGCAAGTCTGGGTACCTTGGTTCCTAGAACGCCGACATCGGCGACATGGAGTGGGGAGGCAAGAAGATGAAGACAGACTGGGGTGTGATGCCCGGGTAATTAAGCTATAGTAAACCTGTGCTAATGATGCCATGTCACCTCTGTTACTGTTGCTAACCTCGCGTTAGATCAAAATGCTTCAAAATCAAATTTGAATTTCTGACAAACAATAAAAGTTTTCCAATATCAAAACAAAAATGTTTGGACTGTGACATAATTAAGTTTACCAAATTAGGTGCAACCTATGTATTTTTTCAAAACTAAAATGTTTAGGAAATGTGAGAAAACAGAAAAGAAAATAAAGAAAAAGGGAAAGAACAAAAATAGAAAACAAAACTAACAAATAATAAAAAAGGAAAGAGCAACCCCCCATCTGGGCATCGGCCCAGCTGCTAGCCAGGCCGGCCCAACGGCCCAGCCGCCCCACTCCTCCATAACCCCCACTACCCAAACCCTAACCCCCCCGTTGCTCCCACTTCTCCCCCACATCGCTCTATCCTCCTCCCCCCGATCCAGATCTGGATGGGGAGGGGGAATGAACTGCGCTGACGCCGCCGCCGATTCCCAACGCCACCACGCCAGTGCCCCTCGCAGGACCGCTCCGCCGTCGCCAACGCCACCTCAACCTCATCTCCTCCCGACCGCGTGTCTTCCCCATCCTCCTCCTCGCCGGACTCCATCGTCGCCGTCCTCTCCGTTGTCGCCTCATCCCCATCGTCCTCCCCACGCCCCACTGCTCCATGGCCTACAACCCCCGTGAGGCCCCCCTCCTCCTCCTCCTCCTCTTCCCAAGACCGCCACGCCCGGCTTGCCTTGCTGCGCTAAGACCACGGTGCAGCCCCGCCTGCTGCTGCCGCATGCCTCCCCCCACGTGCTACTGTCATTGCTGCTGCCGTGATGCGCCGCTGGCCTCTAGTTTTGCTTGCTCCCGCTGCTGTCCGCCGCCGGTTACCGTGCTGCCGTAGCTGCGCTGCTGCTGCTTCCCCGCGGCTTGTGCCCGCCTCCTTCCATGCTCGCCTATGCAGCTCTGCTACCAGCTGCTCCCCCAGCTGCCTGCGCCCTCCGTCGTCTCCGCTCCGCGGCGCCTGGCCGCGTCCGCCAGGGCTGCCGTCGTCGTCCGGGGCCTCACCCCACTCCCGCCGCGTCCGCCGTCCACCGCGGTAGCCCTCTCCACTAACCACGCCGCCCTGCTCCGGCCGCCGGAGCAGAGCGCGCCTGCCGCCCATGCCCCATGCATGCCATGCTGCCAGCTTGCGCAAATCACCCGTTCGCTTGGCCTTTGTAATCATTCGCCTGCTAAGGCCCACTGGCCTTTAACAAGTGGGGCCCCGTCCCTACAACATTAAAAAAATATTTTAAAAAATAATAATAATAAAAATAAAATTTAACTAAATAATTAATTAGTTAACTAAATTAATTAAGTTAATTAGTTGTGATTAATTAACATAATTGACTGTTGATTAGTTAATCAGTCAATGACATGCGGACCCCACATGTTAGTTTGACCCAGTCAACACCTCTGTTGACTGCTGAAGTCATGCTGTTACAATAATGCTATTTTCGAATTAATTTCATAATAATAATTTATAAATTTATTAAAACTTTGAAAATTAATATAAAATAATCCGTAGCTCGGATGAAAATACTTTGTACATGAAAGTTGCTCAGGACGACGAGACGAATCCGAATACGCTATCCGTTTGTCACACACACGTCCCTAGCATAGAGAACGTGCAACATTTCACCTCCAGTTCATTTGTCCGAAAATGCAAAACACCGGGAATAATTTCCCGGATGTTCCCCCCTTCGCCGGTATCACCTACTACCTCGTTAGGGCACACCTAGCACCGCTCGTTGTCATCTCATGCATTGTCATGCATATGTTTGCATTATATTTATTGTTTCTCCCCCCTCTTCTCTCGCTAGACAATGAGACCGATGCCGCTGCTACCCAGTACGACTATGGTGTTGACGACCCCTCCTCCCCTGCCGAGCTTCGAGGCAAGCACCCCCCTTGATCAACCCGATATCGCCTATTCCTTCTCTCTACTACTTGCATTAGAGTAGTGTAGCATGTTACTACTTTCCGTTAATCCTATTCTGATGCATAGCCTATCTTTGCTAATATTGTTGTTACCTTTACCTGCAATCCTAAATGCCTAGTATGGGATGCTAGTATTCCATTAGTGGCCCTACATTCTTGTCCGTCTACCATGCAATACTACCGGGCCGTGATCACTCGGGAGTTGATCACGGGTATATACTTATATACATAATGTATGATACATGTGGTGACTAAAGTCGGGTCGGCTCGTTGAGTACCGCGGTTGATTCAAGGATTGGGGGCTAAAATGACATACTTTCCCGGGGCCCTCTGTGTGGATCTTTGTGGCGGAGCGACAGGGCAGGTTGAGACCACCTAGGAGAGAGGTGGGCCTTGCCCTGGTCAGCGTCCGCGGTTACATCAATTAACATGCTTAACGAGATATTGGTATTTGATCTGAGTCAGGCCACTGGCCTATACGCACTAACCAACTACACTGGAACAGTTATGGGCACAAAGTGTCGTGGTATCAGCCGAAGCCTTCTTGATGTCAGCGCCTGAGCGGCGCACGCCGGATTGGACTGGAACGCCTGCTCTTGTATTCGGGAGGCTAGGTCTGCTTCCGGTCGCCCACGCAACATGCAGGTGTGCAATGGGCGATGTGCCCATACCCCTACGTGCTTAGCATTTAGACCGGCGTGCTAACCTCTCTGTTGTGCCTAGGTAGGGCTGCGACCTGTTGATCTTCCGAGGCTGGGCATGACCCAGGAAAGTGTGTCCGACCAGAGGGATCGAGCGTGGTTGGTAATGTGCTGCACCCCTTTAGGGAAGTTTATGTATTCGAATAGCCGTGTCCCTCGGTAAGTGGACGACCCGGAGTTGTACCTTGACCTTATGACAACTAGAACTGGATACTTAATAAAACACACCCTTTCAAGTGCTAGATACAACTTGGTGATCGCTCTCTAACAGGGCGACGAGAAGAGGATCCCCGGGTAGGATTATGTTATGTGATGATACTTGGTTAACTTACCATCTACTCTCTTCTACTGCTTCAAGATGGAGGCTGCCAGAAGCATAGTTTTCAACAGGACTAGCTATCCCCCTTATTCTGGCATTCTGCAGTTCAGTCCACCGATATTGCCCCTTTACATAGATACCCATGCATATCTAGTGTAGATCCTTGCTTGCGAGTACTTTCGATGATTACTCACGGTTGCTTTTCTCCCTCTTTTCACCCTTTCCATTCTTCTCGGTTGTCGCAACCCGATGCTGGAGCCCAGGAGTCAGATGCCACCTTCGACGATTCCTACTACACCGAGGGTGCCTACTCGTACGTGCAGGCCGCCACCGACGACCAGGATTAGTTTAGAAGGATCCTAGGCAGGAGGCCTACGCCTCTTTCGATCTGTATCCCAGTTTGTGCTAGCCATCTTATGGCACCTTGTTTAACTTTATGTCTGTACTCAGATACTGTTGCTTCTGCTGACTCATCTATGATCGAGCACTTGTATTCGAGCCCTTGAGGCCCCTGGCTTGTATTATGATGCTTGTATGACTTACTTTATTTTTAGAGTTGTGTTATGATATCTTCCCGTGAGTCCATGATCTTGATCATACACGTTTGCATGTATGATTAGTGTACGATTGAATCGGGGGCGTCACAAGTTGGTATCAGAGCCGACTGCCTATAGGAATCCCCCTTCCAAAATCCTTGGCCGTAGTTGAGTCTAGTCATTGCAAAACTTTTACTAACATGGCTGGGTGGCTTACGGGTCCACGTTGCCATTGGGTGGTATTAGGATCTTTTACTCCTCGTCTATACTCTAGGACTCTGATCTCTCTTCTATTCGGGTTAAATTATTTTTACTAACTCTGACTCTAGGTTCTGGTAACTACTTTTTCCCGGAGAGCCCATTCATTCCAGATGATGGCCGACTTCACCAGAAGATTTTGAAGATACTTTTCGATATTCTCTCGAGACTTTGTACCCACCACTTTTGCTATTCCCGTCCACCAGTAAATCCTTATGGATAACTGCTTACAATTGTCGTTCATACCTTCGTTCCCAGTTGCCCCTGTTATTACTTGATACCCTAAAAAATTCTCTGATATTCGAACAATCCTTTGTGCCCATCGCTTTGCAGCTCTTTTCCGAATTAATACCCCTACGGATAATTCTTCGCACATAACGAGTATCCGCTCATCACTAGTTGTTCATGTGTTTCACAAGGATCTTCAAAAATACTATTCAATCTCCCGAAAATCCTCAGTAGCTTATTGCTCTTGAAATTCTTGCTTGCTTGCATTATGGATAATCCCATAAGTATTGTAATCTTATCGACAGCCTTTGCCATTAACATTTTGAGTTCGTTAATTCAATATGTTGCGAATGCTTGCAATCCTCAGTCAAATCCTAGTAATCATCCCTCCAGCTCAGATGTCACTTTGAACAGTAGCTGATTCTCGACCAATCAAATTACCATCGGTTGTACCCCTAAGCCTACTCAACTTATCGATCCATGATCAGAGCATTTGCTTCTCATCTGTTGATTTGGAAATCATAATTCTTTTGCATTTGAGCTTTGAGTTAGTCAGTTGTTTCTATTACCTGATGCCCTTGCATTTTTCTCCTTTCTGATTGAGTACCGATACTCACATTAGATTCCTTGTGGTCCGCGAGACCAATTGCTTGGTTATTATCCGATAGTGTCCTTCATATCCAATAACCTTGAGAGTTTCTCCCCTGATACATAATGCCATTGGTAAATCCTATTCTTTGATTTGGCGAACCATGCTCTCCTTTCGAGCTGGTGATATTTACTATTGAAGGTTGTGTTATATATTTCCGCGATGCCCTGATGGGTTGAACCTATGCCTTCCTTAATATGTGTGAACTCAAAAGTTTTCACGAGTCATACTCTTCTGGTATTTTGCCAGATAAAATTTCAACACTACAACTTCATCGAACATGAGAAGTAAATGAAAGGTTATGCATTGGAGAAGTGGGGGTCGACCTTGAACTTTGTGTTCATGCCCATGGACACGATGTAGATCTTATCATCGAAGCTTCTTTTAAAATTAATTATTCCCTTGGTATAAGTTCATCTTATATCTGGGATCTGGCCTTTTGCAATCATGGTTCCGACCATTTTCTCCTTTAAATACCATTTCCTGTGCAAGTTTGAGCACTTGTCTTTTATAGAGCAATACCCCAGTCCAACCTCTACTTTGATCTGTCGTCGAGTATTACCCCTTGGTATCTCGAGATTATCACGGAACAACATAACTTCTTATGAGTTCTTCATCAAGTACTACATTCTCACCGATTCCATTTTTCCTGGGTTCTGAGTTATTAGTCACTCCAGGACACCGATAAGTGAATCAATTCCGCACTCTGATTCAATAACTCTAAGTAATTTTCGTTACTACGAGTTTGATAATCCTTCAAGTCATTCCTATCCTAATTGGCTATATCATTATCGCGCTAATTTTTAACTGTGCTACCTCATACTTATTCTCGTAGCACAACTTTCGACGATGAGCTAAGCTTACGTCGATCTTCCTTGTCTTATCGTTTCACCTCAAACAACAAGCTTGATTTTGAGTTTGTGTCGTACTCATGGTTGCAATAACATTTTGCTTCATCATTCCTTTGACTGGATGTCGTCGCTGATTGATTACATCTTCTTGAAACCTCTCGACAAAATTTTCGTGATCGTTGTCAACAATTTGACTTCTTCCAAAGTGTGTGTCGAATTCAGGATGAGTAATACCATCATTGCCCCCCTTGATGATTTGTATTAACATAGACAACATTCTCGCATTCCCTCCGACCCAAAACTTGGTCGTGTTTTGTGTAGTTTCCTTTCTATCCAACTTATATTATGATTCTATCTTGGACTATTACCATCTGTTACGTCAAGAATGTTGAGGGAATTACCTCAACTATTAATTCTTGATATAGTAATACTTCTCACCATCACCATTCTTTCTTGGTCCCCGTGTTGGTTCTAACAGGGATACCAACAGGTGAACGATGCTGTTTGGATTCTGCCCTTCTAGCAACCCTATTGCTTTGATGTTAAGGGTCGACCGTTCATTCTTGGACTATTGATTACTGAATCACCATTATAACAATGATTGTGCTACCTAAGCCCATATTTCGGGTGCACCTTTCAACCAATGTTTAATGGTGTATGATTTACTCGAGCATACATCATTATATCATTTGATCTGACAAATGTTATCTCTTTGTTCACATAATTGTGGAAATCCATCTTTTTGGAAACCTCGCTGAGTTGTCGCTGAGTCCATCAGCCACCTCCTCATCCTCTCCTTGATTTAATGATGAACTCTTGTTTAGGAGCTCGCTTCCATAGTTCATTTCCCAAGAATCTTACAGTGTCATCTCCTCAATTTGTGTTGCACCTTTTCTTCTCAGGCATCCAGAGTCTGAGGTATCTTAACACCGATCAGATCTGAATCTTCGTCAGATACGGTGGTTGGAACATTTTCCAAAAGCCATAACATTGGTCTTTGTATAGCCTAGTAAGGTGATATCATGCCTAGCACCCCTGGCCGGAGAACCTATTGTTATAGTTCCTCCTTTTTAACAAAGTTAACCATTCTTCCATATGGAAATTGTAAGACTTATGTAAGTTGTTCCTGATGAATCCTTTGTATATCCAAGTCCGACCTTTGCTTGAAGACCATGTCAATGCTATCTCGAAGCATGTCTGTGGTACTCCGATTTTCAGCAAGAACATTTGAAGCCCAATGCTAAATGTTTCTTGCTCAATTATCCAAACACCGTTGTATGGGTAATGTCATGAAATTTTTCTCCCCTTACCTAAAGGGTTTTTCTACATTATATCTTGTCACGGATATCATGTTCTGCTTGTCCTTGGGAAGGATATGCCCCTGAAATATGTGTTTAAACACATATTTTCCTTTCCATTGTGATCTATATGATCTAAGCAGTAATATTCTCCTGCTTATGTAAACACCACGGTGTAGAATTCTGTCAGCAAGACCCTGTTACTATTGTTGATGACACTCCGATAGCCACCGATGGACGAGAACTTTGCCTATTGGCCCGCCTCGTTCAATGAGCAGGAAAATGGTTCTCTTCATCCCTCGCCCTTGGTACCGATGTTTTTGCCGACATAACTAACATGCTATCCTCTTACATCCCTTGCTTACATGATTGTGCAAGACGTCACCATCCTTCCTACTTTTAACCCACATGGTGGGCCCATAACCCACGGTTCCGCTGGATCGAAACCTGACTCTCCTGTACACCCACGGTTTCCAAAGTTATCCCTCGCGCGTGGCCTCGTATGTAATTCACGGGCCACCGTCCTAGTGATCTATTATGGTAACAGACGCAATACTCAATCTCGTTGCTCTGGACCCCATTCGCACGTGTCGGCGTTCTAGGAACGGGGGTCCCCAGACTTGCACACTGCGGCGTGGCTCAAGGAGGCCAGGACAGCCCATCTTCATCTACACAAGCTCAAGACCCTCGCGAGGCCAAGCCTCATGAGGCGAGCGACCAAGAGCTTCCTCGAGCGCAGCCTCGTCGGGCTGGCTCATGAGGCGAAGAGTTCAAGCGGTACCTCGCGAGGTGCCCATGGCATAACCATGACGACCAAAGCGCCAGCCAGCGCATCCTCCTTTCCTCTTTGGTGCAAAGGGAGCAAGCGCGGCGAGAGCATCAAGCAAAGGCATCGGTTTGGTGCAACAAGACCAAGACCAGCCCCAGCGGTGGAAGAAGTCATCGTGGAGCCCAAGCGGCGTCATCACCGAGCCTTTGGCGGCGAGGACCAACTGGTCGGGATAAGTGTACCGCTGTTCACCTTCAAAATGGCCAATTGTTGGTGCCCTTCCGCTCAATATTTGGGAAGAGGCCGGGGCCTTCGCCTATAAATAGGGTAGCCACACTCGAGTAGGGAGAAAGGCGATCGGAGGGATCGAGGCATTTGGAATCGAGAGAGAGATAGAGACCCGATCCTCAAGCTAGGCGACGGAACACCACCTAGCAGTTCATCACACCCACCAAGAACAGACCCTCGCGAGGCTGTTCTTCCTATCTTATTCCTCATCAGCCCAGAGGCAATCCACCACACCACAAACTAGAGTAGGGTATTACACCACAACGGCGGCCCGAACTAGTATAAATCTTGTGTCTCTTGTGCTGTTCTTTTTAGTAGTTTAGGTTCCTGCGATTCGGCGAGGCGCGAGATGGTGGGACGTTGGATCTCCGCGCGCACCCCAGAGTTCGAACCTCAAGGGTCTGCTGGAACCCGAAATACGACATTTGGCGCGCTAGGTAGGGGTGCGCCGGAATCTGCCTTTCGTCGCCTCGTTCTTCCCCGACCATCGCAACCATGTCTGACTCCCGTCGGGCCCGCGCCGAGCCGCCCTCGCCTCCCATGTCGCCCAGACGGCTCTCGTCGGCGGGCGCCCTCGTCGTTCCCCATCACCTGCCGTCAACGCCGCCACCGGCCCGGCGGGGAACGAGCAGCAAGCATCGTCCCAGCACCCGTCCATGAGGCGGGGCGCCCGCGCCACGCCGCCGCTCACCCGCTGGTTCTTCGTCGCGCGCGCGCAGCGCGACCATGGAAACCCGAGCTGCACTCATCGCGGCTAACGAGCTCCTGCGCTACCGCCCGTCGGCAGCGTCTGAAGAATAGCTCGACAAAGTCGCCGAGCTCGTCCGCGCTGCAGAAGCGACCAGCGCCGTCCGTCTCGCTACACCGCACCCGCCCAGCAGCGATAAACTCCAGGCGCCTCGGCCGCCTCCTCCTCAAAGCGGCACCACAGCCCCAAAGCGCGCGGCCCTGGCGGAACCCGTTCCGCCGAGCGCCAGCGCAGCAAAGCGAAACTGCCAAAGTTCCTCGCCCGCAAGAAGCTGCCCGGCGCTCCCGCTCCACCACGTCAAGACCTGCGCTGCCCCGGCCGCGGCATAGGGAAAGCCCACAAGACCAAGCCTCTGTCATCCGAGGCCCCAGCAGCCACGTCGGGCTGCAGCGCCTTCACCTCCGAGCTGCAGCGTCGCGTAGCCCGCCAAGTTCAAGCGGACCTGCCTCCTCACTCTGACGGCGGCACTGTGACCCTATGGGTTCCCCAGCTCTCTGAGCTGGGCATCGAAGCTATAGCAGGGGATGAAAAGGTCATGGCGAATTGGTTTCCCATGGCGCTCAGGGCGGGGGGCCCTTTGGCTCTGAATCGGCCCGAGCACGATCTCTTCTGGGCGAGATCTTTCCGCTTCATCGCCAACTTCAAGGTACTCGCATGACCGGCCACCGCCGTGGCGACATCGTCGAATCAAGCAGCAGCTGGGGAAACCTGCAAAAGTACATCAGCGCTTCAACAATGCGCGCCTCAAGATCGAGGGTAGCGGAGGAGGCCATCATCTCTGCCTTCTCCGGCGGAGTCTGTGACGTCAAGATGAAGGAGGGCTGGCGATGCATGAAGATCTATGCACCTCCTAGAGCTGTTCAACTTGGCGACCAAGTGCGCCCGAGGCTGAGGAGGCGCCTCTCCTCCTCGAGCTGCTGCCGCGGATCCGAAGAGAAGAAGTCCAAGGCCAGGGCGTGAAGCGCAAGGGGCTGCCGTACTCATGGCGAACCGAGAGACCAAGCGAGGCGAGATCAGCCGAATCCCCAAAGCAGCGGTCTGCGTGTACCACGGCCTCCACACCCACAACACCAATGAATGTCAAGAGCTCCGGGCGTCTGCGAAGGAAGGGTCGTCGGAGACGCCCGGCGCAGCGACGAGGATCTGACGAGGAGGAGGAAGGAATGCGGGGCCGCTGGGAAGACGCGGCCAGCGCCAAGGGTAAGCGCGACCAACCTCGCGAGGACCGCTAGCAAGACCCACCTCGCGAGGAGGCTGGAGGATCAGCCTCGTGAGGATCGCCCATAAGGGCACGAGCCTCCCTCGCTGCCGCCGCCGCCAAGGAGAATCAAAGACCGTCATCAGGACGAGGGGGCTGGGGGCTTCTAGGAAGCGCGTGCGGTCGCTTTGCATCCTGGGCGGAGCTCAAGCCCCAGCCTCTCAGCGCATCTTCAAGCAGTTTGCCCGTGAAGTGAATGCAGTCCTCCCCAAGCTCGAGTCCACGCGCCCTCTCAGGTGGTCGGCGTGCGCCATCAAGTTTAGCTCAGCGGATCAGCTCAAGTCGCAGCCACGGCGGAGTTCTCCGATGCTTTGCTCCCCAATCATCAGCAATGTGCTAGTCACCAGACCCTCATCGGCCGGCGGAGCAGGGCTCAACATCCTGTCCGTGGAGACATTCAACAATCTTCAAGTGCCTTACGGATCGGCTTCAGCCAACCAAGCCTTTCTCCGAGTCACCGGCGACTCCACAGTCCCGATCGGGTAGGTCCGCCTTCTGTCACCTTGGGGCTCGCGACAACTACCACACCGAGCTCATCGACTTGGCGTCGCCCACATTACGCCGCCATACAGCGCCATCCTCGGGTACCCAGCGTTTACCAAATTCATGGCGTAACCCACCATGGCTACAATGTCCTCAAGATGCCGAGGAAGCGGCGGGGTCATCACGGTGCCACTGTGAAGAGAGAGCGCGATGTGCTCCACTGGGCGAGCCTTTCGAGGCCGCATCATTTGGAAGACCAGACCATAGCAGCAGGAGGACTCCCGAGGCCGCACCCAAGAAGAAGACATCGACCGGCCCAGCTCTTCAAGAGACAGGCCCCTCACGGCCCGCACCGGGCCAGGGGGAGCCTCCTTCCATCGCATAGGAAGGCGCGCCCGGCGCCCTCCTCAGGCAGGGCTCGGGGGCTGTCACATCCCTAGTTCTGGTATGACCTAGACTAGCTGGTCATTTGTGCATCATGTTTAAATTTCATCTAAATTTGAAATGGGGATTTGTGAAACCCTCTGAATCTTTTTGGAAATTGATCAAATAAAAATTGCTCCAAAGGGTCCAGGAAAATGCTCATGTGGCCCTCTGAAAATATTGGACAGAGATAATAATCAAACCAATATTTTTGGGAGTTCATAAGTATTTATATTTGGGCATTTGGAATTAATGCATACCTATTTGCATTGGATATATATATGCTATGTATATTATATATGGCCAATAATTGTGCCTTTTGTTGAAGAGCTCGGAATATTACCACTAGCTCATATAAAAATTGGCATAATTAAATAAAGTGATTTAGTATTTTAAATAAATCAAAACAAATGTCAGAAAAATAGAAAAGAAATAAATAGGAAAAGGGAGCTTACAGGCTTACCTCCCTTTGCAGCCAGAGGCCCGGCTGGCCTAGATGGCCCAGCCGGCCTTGCAACTTGATCGTCCCCTTCCTCGCGCCCGGGAGGACAGGGGCACGCGCCCGGCCTTGGCACCAGCGTTCGGCCCGCCACCTGCTGCCTGGCCTCCCCTCATCGCCATACTGGATGCCCTGGGCGTGCGCCACGCGCCGCCCGACCGTTCTCCTCTCTCTCGTTCCTCCCCTCCCTGGATCTCTCTCCCACCGCACCAACGCCACGTCGCCGCTGCTCGCTGTAGCCGTAGCCACCGCGCCCGAGAGCATCCGAGGCGTCCCGAGCTCCGTGTCGTCGTCCTCGTCCTCCCGTCTAGCCACAAGGCGCTGGGCGCTCTGCATCGCCGCCACCTGCGTCGTCTTCGCCTCCGGCCGCCCGAGATCGCCGGCGACATTCCGGCCACTCAGCCCTTCTCCAAGCTTCGCGCCGCAGCGCCATCGAGGCGACCGTGAGCATCTCCCGTTCCCTCTCTTCTCCCCTCGTTCCCATGTCGTAGCTGCCGTTTCCACCATGGCGAAGCCATCACCGCCGCAGCTCCTCGCCGTCGAGCCCACGGCCGCTGGCTTCGCGGCCGAGCCGCCGTTGCACTCGGTGCACTCCGTGATCACAGCGGACCGCTTGCAGCCTTCCCGTGCCCGCAACATCAAATCCCGTTGGCGTGCTCCGCCGCCGCCCAGCTCCGCTCCGCGAGCTCCGGCACCCCACGGTCTCCGCATGTCCCAGCTGGATGCGCGCGAGCACCGGCTCGCCGGAGATGGTCTCCGCGGCCCTTTAATCGCCGGAGAGCGCGGTCCCGAGCCCCTCCGTCGCGTTCGGCCTCGCCGGCGGCTTAACGCCGGTGGGGGTTTGACCCGTTGACCTCGCCGGGCCGTCAGGTGGGCCCCGTGGGTCAGGTGATTAGCTTAAGGCTAATCACCGTTAACTAACCCCTCCTGACACTGACCAGTGGGCCCTAGTGCCCCCTAATCTCTAATTAAACTAAACTAACCCCCATGTTTAACCCGTGTCGCGGCGTTTGGCCCCCACGTCAGGTTTGACCGATCAGCCACGATTGACTTCGCTGACGTCATGCCTTTGTAATCTTGGCGATTATTCATCTTCGGATTTAAATTAAATCAGGAAATTCGAATATATTCAAAACTTCAAAATTCATAGAAATTCAACCGTAGCTCAGATTGAAATAATTTATATATGAAAAATTATCAGAAAAATTCAATCTATCCATCTGTACTAGTTTCATGCATGACAAACCAACTTATACATGCTGTATAAGTGAAACTCTAAAATGGCATTTATAAGAGCTTACTTTGGAATTGCATTTGAACCTTTGGTTCAAATGGACTTCATTCAAATCGAATACCAGTTGCATTAACTCAAACAGCATCACATCTACATGCCATGTTCATGCATCATATTGTTGCATATGATTGTGTATTGATTGCGGCACCGTTCCTTCTCGATAGGTCTGCTCAGGAGGCGTTCAGTACTGTCTATGAAGCGGTGCCTCCTTGTTGATTTACCGGGCAAGCAAATCCCTTGTTCATTCGATACAATCCTACTCTCTCGCTCCTGCTCTCGGTTATTGCATTAGGACAACAGCGATTCACTGCTACTTTGTGCTGCGGTAGTTGAACCCATTCCTCTGCATGACTGTCATTGCCACGATAAATAGTTGAAAACCCACTAGCATGTGTAGGAGTTGATTGAGCCATGTTGTGTTCCTACCATGCTATGCCTGCTATTGCTTAGAGTTGTGTCGGTCTGATTCATTGGGAATGAATTGGAGTGCAGTTCTATGTTCGATCTTTGAGAGTGAAGTGTGTGAACACGATTTGGTAAAGGTAGCGGTGAGAGGCCATGTAGGAGTACATGGTGGGTTGTCTCCTTTGGAACCGTCCTTAAGCCTTGAGTTCTATGTATGTTGTCCAATGACTCGATACTACCACACATTGGGTTCGGTAACTCGACCCTCTCGACTTATTAATCAACTTGATCTCTGTCCGAGTCGCAACTAGTTTACGGTGTTTGTAGGTAGTGCTATTTTTCTACCAAGTGGCACCCGGCAGAGGTGGGCTTAGGACAGACTAAACACGGTGGCACGGTGTACCAAGTGGCACCGGATGGTGGGCAGGAACCCTGCTCACATCGTTTGGGGCCGTGGCGACACCCGGCGGATCTCCTTGCGGATGGAACCCGAATAGGCGATAAGCACGGACTAGAGTCTTGTGTGGTTAGTCGGTCGTGGCCGACACCCTCGCCGAGCTTCCGCTTGAAGGTTGCGAGATACATGGCGTGTATATGGCGGTAAGTGGCGAGGCGTGTGTGAAGAAGTACACCCTGCGGGGTTATCATGATCTATTGAATAGCCGTGTCCTCGGTTATGGACTTCTTGGATGCTTCGTGGTACATAGACAACTTGAAGTGGATACTCTAAAATGCTCAAGACAAGTGTGAGTGCTATGGATGGCCTTCTCGTATGGAGGCGGGAATGAATCCGTAGTGGTGTATTGATGTGGTGATTAGTGGACTCGTGTGCGTTGTCTCACCTCAAAGAGTTTCTTGTAGTCGTAGAACAGGATAGCCACGAGTCAAAGCTGGCTTGCTGCAACTAAACTCCACATTACCTTTTGACACTAATGCATGTATGATAGGATCGATGTAAGTCTTCTTTGAGTACCTTTGTACTCACGTTGCTTTATTTATGTTTTTGCAGCGGAGACTTTGGTCTTACTAGTAGTTCCGCTTGGACTTCGACGAGTAGCTTGTTACCTCAGCTACGATCTTGTACCCTTGGGAGGGTCTTGTAGATAGTCAGGCTTCTCAGCCTTTTTCTTTTGTAGTTATGCGTACTCGGACATGTAATGCTTCCGCTTGTTGTTTGTATGCTCTGAATGATGGGTCATGTGACCCCTGTTTGTACTTATTGCTATGTGGCTCTTCTGAGCCTTTATCTATATGAGTTTGCGTTATGTTGTGATGCCATGTTGTACAACACATACTTGCATGTTATGCGTCGTGTAACTTGTATTGCTATGTGTGGGATCCGACAATCTAGTTGTTTATCCTTGGTAGCCTCTCTTATGGGGAAATGTAGTCTCGTGCTTACGGCGATAGTAGTCCGCTACAGCCCGGTTCACGAGTCCTGCTAGCCCACACTCTGCTTGGACACTTGGTGGCGGCATGTGTTTCGCCGTTCCTATATACATCCCGGAAATGTCACGCGTGTTATTGAGTCTGCCTAGCCTGCTACAGCCGGGATACGGAGTCTGTTAGCCAGTGCTACAGCCGAATATATCGTTGATGACCGACATGCTCGATGTGATTCATGTATGCATGTCCCCATAGGTTAGCGCCGCTTTGGGTTCACGACTAGCCATGTCGGCCGGGTTCTCTGTCATATGGATGCTAGCGACACCATCATATCGTGAGCCAAAAGGCATAAGCGGTCCGGGCCATGGTAAGCGACACCGTGGGAATACCGTGCGTGAGGCCGCAAGGGATATGATGTGTTACATGCTAGATCGGTGTGACTTAGGATCGGGGTCCCGACAGCTTTGGTATCGAGCTGACTGCTGTAGGATTTCCAAGCCAACCTGATCGAAGTTGAGTCTAGAAATGCTTTAGTTATATAGGGAATTGATTGTGGAAGGGCGTAAGGCTCTTTTACTCCTTTACCTCATGGCCTCGATCTGAGTCGTCCTATCTTTCCTACGGGTTAAGGAACTAGGCTATCTCTTACATCTATCGGGATCACGTGTTACTATTTCCGTAGTCCCATAGGATTGGTTGATCGAGTCTTACCCCGATTTCGAGTACCCTCGGTGTAGCATGTTTAGTATTATCCAGAACCTTTGATTGATGATGTTGAGTATGGTGCTACCCCATTTTGCAGAATGTCTCATTTTGAACATTTCTGCCGTTATCTGCGGAATTGCCCAGGAGTTCGAGAGTTACTAATTTGGTGTCCTACATTTTCGGTATGTAGAGATGTTGATTCCGTCCTTGGTTCCGTTTCTCAGGATGTCATCAGTTAAGCGAAGTTCTGTTGCTCGTAGCCAGAACCACGGAGATGGAAGGGATGAGGATCCTCCCGACCAGCATTCTTTGACAGGGTTCATGTTAGAAATGGAGAGGAACAAGCGTGAGTCTAACCGTTTGTTGGCACGTATCGAGGAGAACACCGCACATCAGTCCAAAGGGTTTGCAACCATTCATGACTTCATTCGCTTGCACCCACCTACCTTTCATCATTCCATCGAGCCACTCGATGCGGATGGTAACCCGTAGCATCACTCATAAGTTGCGTTCATAAGCGTATCTGAAGATGACAAGGTCACCTATGCTGCATACCACGGAAGGTCATGCTAGTCTTTGGTGGCAGAACTATGAGCTATGCTTCCGGCTGGTCGATTCAACACGGAGAGATTTCACGAGGCTTTTCGCGAGCATCACATTCTGAAGCCCTCATCGATCGCAAGAGAGAAGAGTTACGTAGTTTCACCCAGTGAGATGGCTGTTGATGCTTCTGAGAGAGTTTGAGAACCTTGCCCGTTATGCCCCGGAAGAAGTGTCCACGGACGCCAAGAAGCGAGCTAGGTTCGGAAGGGTCTCAACCCCAAGTTGCGTCGTGACCTCCACCGCACCATTGTGATACATTCCAAGCTCTTGTGAACAAGGCCATTAATGCAGAGACAGCTCAGCTCACTTACGAGGAGTCTCGTAAGCACCACCGTGAATTGGTTTCTTCCTCCGGTTCTAGTTCGCGAAGCGCCGAATTTGGATTCGAACTCTGCTCTTCCACCGGATATTCACGAGGCCATCCCATATGGCGCCTCACCCAGTTCGATTACATGCTCCACCCAGGCCTATTGGTAGACCACTTGTCAATGCGGGTCCACGTCCAACTTCGAGGACTTGCTTCACATGCGGAGAGCCATGACACTATGCGTGACTACTCTCAAGCCAGTTATGCTCCACCCAGCCGAGAAGCTTTGTTGGCTGTGTTAAGCCATCACGCAAGATGATCGGTGTCAAGTCAGCTCCGCTGAGCGTGGATGTGTGCATCACGTCTCAGCTAAAGCGCTCATGATGATCCGGATGTCGTTCTTGGTACACTCCTTGTCAATTGTCATCCGCCTCGGTTCTATTTGATCTTGGAGCATCTCATTCCTTCATTTAAAGCTATGCTAACTTGCACAACATATCATTTTGTGATATGCCCTCTCCGCTAGTCATTCAAACTCCACGGATCCAAATGGCAAACTTCTTGTATAAGCCATGGTAACGAAATCCTTGTTGACAGACTTGTATTCCTTGCCTCACTTGTAGCCCTCAAGTCTTGAGATATTAACATCATCTTGGGTATGGGTGGATGACAGCTCATCATGCCAAGATTGATTGTTTCACTAGGTCATTCAGCTTACACACCCATCGGCAAGATAGTCCTTTGTCTCCACTAGAGTTGCAAGCGTCAACTCTATTCTCTTAATGCCAGCCCTCTTCCGGACCTTGAAGATATCCCGGTAGTCCGTGACTTTCCGGATGTTTTCGGAGGAACTGCGGTGTTCCTCAGCGGAGATGTAGAGTTAAGTCATAGATCTTATCCGAGAACCGCCCCAATCTCTAGGAGACCTTACAAGATGGCACCCTTAGAACTAGCGAGCTTAGAAACAACTTGATGAGTCCTTGCAAAAGGGTTTCATCCGTCCTAGTTCTTCTCCTTGGGCTTGCCCGTCCTCTTCGTCAAGAAGAAGGATGGTACGGACGGATGGTTGTAGATTATCGTCCGTTAATTTGGTCACGATAAAGAACAAGTATCCGCTCCCGGATCAACGACACTGTATGATCAGCTCGCTGGATCCTCGATCTTTTCTAAGATGGATTTGAGGTTAGGCTACCATCAAATCAAGATCGGAATGGAACATTCCCAAGACAGCCTTTGTCACTCGTTATGGCGGTATGAGTACACCGTCATGTCCTTTGGTCTAACCAACGCTCAGCTACATTCTCCGCTTGATGAACTCGATCTTCATGGAGTACTTAGATAAATTTGTCGTGGTTTACCTCGATGATATTCTTATTTATTGAAGAGCGAGGAAGAGCATGCGAACATCTCAGACTTGTGCTAGAAAAACTTAGAAGCACCGCCTTTATGCCAAGTTCTCCAAGTGTGAATTTTGGTTGCGAAGTGACCTACCTAGGCCACGTAATCTCTGGTAAGGGCATTGCTGTCAATCCGAGAGAGTTCAGGCCGTTCTTGATTGGACTCCACGAAACCGTTAAACAAGTTAGGAGTTTCCTTGGTCTAGCCAGCTATTATCGCCGCTTTGTTGAAAACTTCTCCAAAGTAGCTAAACCCCTCACGGAACTTCTCAAGAAAGATAAAAAGTTTGAGTGGTCCCCACGGTGTGAGTACAGTTTTGAGGCTGAAAAGGCGCTGACTTCTGCTCCCATACTAGTGCCACGGTTTCACTAAAGACTTTGTTATCTCTGCGGCGCCTCACGGCAGGGATTAGGTTGCATTCTTATGCAGGATCGTCATGTGATTGCCTATGCATCTCGTCGGTTGCATCCACATGAGGAGAATTATCCTACACATGATCTAGAGCTTGCAGCCGTAGTCTATGCACTCAAGACACTGGCGACATTACCTTCTTGGTAGCGTTGCGAGATCTACACCGATCACGAGTCTCAAGTATATCTTCACCCAACCAGATTTGAACCTTAGACAAAGGCGTTGGTTGGAGTTGATCACTGATTATGATCTAGGGATTACCTACACCCGAGCAAAGCCAATGTCATGGCTGATCGTTAAGCCGTAAATCCTATTGCAACAATCTCATGTTGCAGCAAGGTAACCATTTCTCCATGAGGAATTTTGTAAGCTTAACCTTCACATTGCTCCTCACAGTTCCTTTCTACCTTGGTGGCGAAACCTATTCTTGTGGATCATATCATAGAAGCCCGAAGCATGATACGGGATTACGGATCAAGAGAAAGCGTTGCCAAGGGTATTGCTGGTAGTTTCTCTATAGATGATCGAGGTGTCGTTTTCTTTGGGCACCGCTGGTGGTCCCCAAGCAACATCTTCGACAACTGATTCTTAAGGGGCGCATGAATCTCCTCTCACAATTCATCCGGTAGTACTAAGATGTATCGGGACCTCGCGGAGAGGTTACGGTGGACTAGGATGAAGAGAGAAATTGCTCGATTTATTGCTAAGCTGTGGCGTTTGTCGTCGCGTTAAGCGAGAGCATCAAAGGCCTCTTGGCACCCTTCAGCCCTTAGCTATTCTGAGTGGAAATGGGATAAAGTTGGTATGGATTTCATCACGGCTTTCCCGGGACCAAGAAAGGAATAATGCTATCTTCGTGATCGTTGATCGTCTTTCCAAAGTGGCTCACTTCCTTCTGTTCGAGAGAGTATCACTGCTAGTCAGCTCGCTGACTTATACATTCTCGAATAGTGTCACTCCATGGTGTTCCACTAGAGATCAATTCAGACCGTGGTAGTCTTTTCACTTCTCATTTCAGGAGAGTTTCCAAACTGCCATGGGAACCCATCTTTTCTTGATGCCGCTTTCCACCCTCGGTCAAGTGGTCGGTGGAAAGGTCAACCAAATTCTCGAAGACATGCTTAGAGCTTGCGTTATCTCATTCGGTATGGATTGGGAGAAATGTCTTCCTTTCGCCGAGTTTGCTTATAACAATAGCTATCAATCCGGTCTCAAAAAGCTCCTTTTGAGATTCTCTATGGGCGAAGATGTCGAACACCCTTGAACTGGTGGAAACCGGTGAAAGACAATTCTTTGGACGGACATGATCCGGGAGGCGGAAGAGCAAGTTCGCATCATTAGTGAGAATTTAAAACAGCCCAATCTCGTCAAAAGAGCCAATATGACCGTCGTCATAAGGAAGTGGCTTATGAAGTTGGCGACAAAGGCTTACCTTGGGTTACTCCTCTAAAGGGTACCCATCGTTTGGTATCAAGGGCAAGTTGGCTCCTCGTTACATTGGCCCCTTCGCATTCTCGCTAAGCGAGGAGAGGTTGCCTACCAGTTGGAACTACCCCACATCTTTCTCGAGTTCATGATGTCTTCCCGTCTCTCAACTCAGCGTTGCTTCTCGGATCCTATCCATGGAGTGGACCATGAAGCGCTTGATCTCCAAGATAACCTCACATACCGAGAGTACCGGTTCGCATTCTTGATCAAGCGAGCGTGTTACTCGGCGTCGAATATCAAGTTTCTCAAGGTTCGATGGTCTCATCATTCCGAGAGAAGCTACAGGGCGAGAAGATCGTCTTCATTGGAGTACCCGCTTTCTTTCCGTCGACCCACGAATCTCGGGACGAGATTCTTTCAAGTGAGGCGAGTTGTCACATCCTAGTTCTGGTATGCCTAGGCTAGCTGGTCATTGTGCATCATGTTTAAATTTCATTTAAATTTGAAATGGGGATTTGTGAAACCCTCGAATCTTTTTGGAAATTGATCAAATAAAAATTGCTCCAAAGGGTCCAGGAAAATGCTCATGTGGCCCTCTGAAAATATTGGACAGAGATAATAATCAAACCAATATTTTTGGGAGTTCATAAGTATTTATATTTGGGCATTTGGAATTAATGCATACCTATTTGCATTGGATATATATATGCTATATATATTATATATGGCCAATAATTGTGCCTTTTGTTGAAGAGCTCTGGAATATTACCACTAGCTCATATAAAAATTGGCATAATTAAATAAAGTGATTTGGTATTTTAAATAAATCAAAACAAATGTCAGAAAAATAGAAAAGGAAATAAATAGGAAAAGGGGAGCTTACCTGGGCTTACCTCCCTTTGCAGCCCAGAGGCCCGGCTGGCCTAGATGGCCCAGCCGACTGGCAACGCCAGTCGTCCCCTTCCTCGCGCCAGGAGGACAGGGGCACGCGCCCGGCGCGCGCGGCCACGCGTCCGGCCACGCCACCTGCCTGCCTGGCCTCCCCCTCATCGCCCTGGATGCCCTGGACGTCGCCACGCGCCGCCCCGACCGTTCTCCTCTCTCTCGTTCCTCCCCTCCCTGGATCTCTCTCCCCACCGCACCGAACGCCACCGTCGCCGCTGCTGCTCGCCGTAGCCGTAGCCACCGCGCCCGCGAGAGCATCCGAGGCGTCCCGAGCTCCGTGTCGTCGTCCTCGTCCTCCCGTCTAGCCACAAGGCGCTGGGCGCTCTGCATCGCCGCCACCAGCGTCGTCTTCGCCTCCGGCGCCGAGATCGCCGGCGACATTCCGCCCTCCAGCCCTTATCAAGCTCGCGCCGCAGCGCCATCGAGGCGACCGTGAGCATCTCCCGTTCCCTCTCTTCTCCCCCTCGTTCCCGTGTCGTAGCTGCCGTTTCCACCATGGCGAAGCCATCACCGCCGCAGCTCCTGCGCCGTCGAGGCCACAGCCGCGTGGCTTCGCGGCCGAGCCGCCGTTGCACTCGGTGCACTCCGGCGATCACGCGGACCGCTTGCAGCCTTCCCGTGCCCGCAACATCAAATCCCGTTGGCGTGCTCCGGCCGCCGCCCGAGCTCCGCTCCGCGACTCCGGCACCCCACGGTCTCCGCATGTCCCCTGGATGCGCGCGAGCACCAGCTCGCCGGAGATGGTCTCCGCGGCCCTTTTGGTCGCCGGAGACGCGGTCCCGAGCCCCTCCGTCGCGTTCGGCCTCGCCGGCGGCTTAACGCCGGTGGGGGTTTGACCCGTTGACCTCGCCGGCCCGTCAGGTGGGCCCTGTGAGTCAGGTGATTAGCTTAAGGCTAATCACCGTTAACTAACCCCTCCTGACACTGACCAGTGGGCCCTAGTGCCCCCTAATCTCTAATTAAACTAAACTAACCCCCTGTTTAACCCGTGTCGCGGCGTTTGGCCCCCACGTCAGGTTTGACCGATCAGCCACGATTGACTCGCCGGCGTCATGCCTTTGTAATCTTGGCGCATTATTCATCTTCGGATTTAAATTAAATCAGGAAATTCGAATATATTCAAAACTTCAAAAATTCATAGAAATTCAACCGTAGCTCAGATTGAAATAATTTATATATGAAAATTATCAGAAAAATTCAATCTATCCATCTGTACTAGTTTCATGCATGACAAACCAACTTATACATGCTGTATAAGTGAAACTCTAAAATGGCATTTATAAGAGCTTATTTTGGAATTGCATTTGAACCTTTGGTTCAAATGGACTTCATTCAAATCGAATACCAGTTGCATTAACTCAAACAGCATCACATCTACATGCCATGTTCATGCATCATATTGTTGCATATGATTGTGTATTGATTGCGGCACCGTTCCTTCTCGATAGGTCTGCTCAGGAGGCGTTCAGTACTGTCTATGAAGCGGTGCCTCCTTGATGATTTACCGGGCAAGCAAATCCCTTGTTCATTCCGATACAATCCTACTCTCTCGCTCCTGCTCTCGGTTATTGCATTAGGACAACAGCGATTCACTGCTACTTTGTGCTGCGGTAGTTGAACCCATTCCTCTGCATGACTGTCATTGCCACGATAAATAGTTGAAAACCCACTAGCATGTGTAGGAGTTGATTGAGCCATGTTGTGTTCCTACCATGCTATGCCTGCTATTGCTTAGAGTTGTGTCAGGTCTGATTCATTGGGAATGAATTGGAGTGCAGTTCTATGTTCGATCTTTGAGAGTGAAGTGTGTGAACACGATTTGGTAAAGGTAGCGGTGAGAGGCCATGTAGGAGTACATGGTGGGTTGTCTCCTTTGGAACCGTCCTTAAGCCTTGAGTTCTATGTATGTTGTCCAATGACTCGATACTACCACACATTGGGTTCGATAACTCGACCCCTCTCGACTTATTAATCAACTTGATCTCTGTCCGGGAGTCGCAACTAGTTTCGGTGTTTGTAGGTAGTGCTATTTTTCTACCAAGTGGCTTTTGGAGGTGGGCTTGGGACAGACTAAACACAGGTGGCACGGTGTACCAAGTGGCACCGGATGGTGAGCTTAGGAACCCTGCTCACATCGTTTGGGGCCGTGGCGACACCCGGCGGATCTCCTTGCGGATGGAACCGAATAGGCGATAAGCACGGACTAGAGTCTTGTGTGGTTAGTCGGTCGTGGCCGACACCCTCGCCGAGCTTCCGCTTGAAGGTTGCCGAGATACATGGCGTGTATATGGCGGTAAGTGGCGAGGCGTGTGTGAAGAAGTACACCCTGCGGGGTTATCATGATCTATTGAATAGCCGTGTCCTCGGTTATGGACTTCTTGGATGCTTCGTGGTACATAGACAACTTGAAGTGGATACTCTAAAATGCTCAAGACAAGTGTGAGTGCTATGGATGGCCTTCTCGTATGGAGGCGGGAATGAATCCGTAGTGGTGTATTGATGTGGTGATTAGTGGACTCGTGTCGTTGTCTCACCTCAAGAGTTTCTTGTAGTCGTAGAACAGGATAGCCACGAGTCAAAGCTGGCTTGCTGCAACTAAACTCCACATTACCTTTTGACACTAATGCATGTATGATAGGATCGATGTAAGTCTTCTTTGAGTACCTTTGTACTCACGTTGCTTTATTATGTTTTTGCAGCGGAGACTTTGGTCTTACTAGTAGTTCGCTTGGACTTGACGAGTAGCTTGTTACCTCAGCTACGATCTTGTACCCTTGGGAGGGTCTTGTAGATAGTCGAGGCTTCTCAGCCTTTTTCTTTTGTAGTTGTCTGTACTCAGACATGTAATGCTTCCGCTTGTTGTTTGTATGCTCTGAATGATGGGTCATGTGACCCCTGTTTGTACTTATTGCTATGTGGCCCTTCTGAGCCTTTATCTATATGAGTTTGCGTTATGTTGTGATGCCATGTTGTACAACACATACTTGCATGTTATGCGTACGTGTAACTTGTATTGCTATGTGTGGGATCCGACAATCTAGTTGTTTACCCTTGGTAGCCTCTCTTATGGGAAATGTAGTCTCGTGCTTACGGCGATAGTAGTCCGCTACAGCCGGTTCACGGAGTCTGCTAGCCCAGCACTCTGCTTGGACACTTGGTGGCGGCATGTGTTTCGCCGTTCCTATATACGTCGCCGGAAATGTCACGCGTGTTATTGAGTCCTGCCTAGCCTGCTACAGCCGGGATACGGAGTCTGTTAGCCAGTGCTACAGCCCGAATATATCGTTGATGACCGACATGCTCGATGTGATTCATGTATGCCTGTCCCCATAGGTTAAGCGCCGCTTTGGGTTCACGACTAGCCATGTCGGCCGGGTTCTCTGTCATATGGATGCTAGCGACACCATCATATCGTGAGACAAAAGCGCCAAGCGGTCCGGGCCATGGTAAGGCGACAACCGTGGGAATACCGTGCGTGAGGCCGCAAAGGGATATGATGTGTTACATGCTAGATCGGTGTGACTTAGGATCGGGGTCCCGACAGGGGCTCTCCCATGGAGGGCCGCCGACCTCGCCAAGGTCTCGAGGGAGGCGCTTGGGCACCACACGGAGGCGTGTTTCGAAGCACGTTGCCCGCAAGCAGGAGCAAGGCAAGGAGGGCAGAACCCTCAATAGTTCGTCAGCAAGGCCATTCAGGAGCTACAGGAGTCAAGGGTCATGAGGGGCAGCCGCCGGCTACCCGCTGTGGCCCCCCATTGAGGCGAGGATGGTGGGCTGCGCGTCTGCATCGACATACCAGGGCTCAACCGAGCCGCATCTCAAGAGCGCCTCTGGCCCTCGCGAGTGGGACATTGCGAGGGTCCGCCCCACAGCTACGTCACGCATGCCTTACGGCCTGCAAAGCGGCTGCTGCGCACCAGCGTCTCATGAGGACCATCTGGAGGCTCAAGAGGTCGCACGCGCGCGCAGCCTGGCGGAGATGGAGATGGCCCGCGAGGAGCTGCCAGCGCCTCCGGAGCCTCTCGAGGCCCCTGGGCCTGGGGGCTTGTGAGGATCGGCTCCCGCAGCCCACCGAGTCTGCTACACCAACACCCCTTCATCCCCAACATCACCAGGTGATATCTTTAAGTTTTATTTCCGGCTGGGAGCGCCTTCAGGGCCGCATTATTCCCAGGCCGCGTGGGTCCGTCCCTGCGGCATGTATCCCTTTTATTTTATGTCGTTAGCCTATCCTGTTGGGGGCGCCCCTCGGGCTGCATCATCGCCAAGCCGCTCGGGCCAGTCCCAGCGGCATGTATCCTTCCTACTTTTTCCTTGGGATTATGCTCTCGCTCCACCATGCTTGTTATTTGGTGCCTTTTCCTGGGTGGCGAAATCTTGCGCGTTAAAGGGGGGGTGCCTGAGCATCGCGACTCAGGGCTCCTACCGGCTCTCCGGCCCTCACCCTCTGGTCTTGTCCATGGCATCGCGACCTGGCTTTCCAGCGACGGCTGAGACCAGCCGAGAGCCGGGACCCGAGGACATAGAGTTTCGTCATCTAACCCAGCTTGCACGT
This sequence comes from Aegilops longissima, assembly GCA_021605205.1. Classification (NCBI taxonomy): domain Eukaryota; kingdom Viridiplantae; phylum Streptophyta; class Magnoliopsida; order Poales; family Poaceae; genus Aegilops; species Aegilops longissima. The sequence continues at coordinate 350,569,742 of CM038679.1, forward strand.
TAAAGGGGGGGTGCCTGAGCATCGTGACTCAGGGCTCCTACCGGCTCTCCGGCCCTCACCCTCTGGTCTTGTCCATGGCATCGCGACCTGGCTTGCCGGCGACGGTGAGACCAGCACGAGCCAGGACCGAGGGCGTGGAGTTGCGTCATTTAACCTAGCTTACGCGTTAAAGGGGGGTGCCTGAGCATCGTGACTAAAGGCTCCTACCGGCTCTCCGGCCCTCACCCTCTAGTCTTGTCCATGGCATCGCGACCTGGCTTACCAAATGACGGTGAGACCAGCCGAGCCGGGACCGAGGCGTGAAACACCGCATCTGGCCAAATTTGCAGGAACACACTCGAAGATAAGGCCCAGAGCCAGGCGCAACCCGTCTTGAGGTAGGGCCTCGTGAGTCCCGCGCTGGCTCATGGGTGCCCCAACACACCTCGCGAGGCCTCTCGCGCCTCTCCAAAGCAACTAAAAGCAGGACTAACGATCGCCACGGCGAGCTCTTGTTCCTTTTGTGGTGAACCTGCAGGGTCCCTCCAAGGAGCACGAAACGACCTCGCCACGCAATCTCTCGCCGGCTAAGGCACGGACCTGGCGCCGCACCAGGAAGCATTGTCCTGACCCTCGAGATAAGTCACCCTCCGGACACACTAACTATCGCAACACCATCCCCACACTCAATGCAACTCCGTGTTAGCAACGTCGCTCTCCTTTCTCACCGAATGATGGCTGCTTGAGCACCAAGGGGGACCCCCTGAGCATCACGACTCAGAGGCTCTTACCGGACCTCGGGCCGCTCACCTCCTGGCCTTGACCAGGCATTGTGTTACCAACGACGGCTGAAGCCGCCTTGGGACTGGGACCTGTCGGCGCAGAGCATCAAGCCCTCACGAGGTCCGAAAGGAAGAAACCGTCCGATGCTCAATTTTGTTAGGATCCGTCCTTATATAGTTTTCCCCTCTTATCCTTTCGTGAGTATGGTGAAGATCCTGAAGGAAGGACGACAACTTCATCGTGATGCATTGGTGCATAGGAATGAAGACATCAATGCTATGGATTGACCTCTTCGAGAAGAGCAACTAAGATCGAGAAAACGTTAGAATTTCGTAACCAAATCCCTCCCCCCTTACTCCCTCTCTTAAATCTCGGGACAAGATTTCTTGTAGTGGAGGAGAATTGTGACGCCCGGCTAATTAAGCTACAGTGAACCTCTGCTAATGATGTTGCGTCACCTCTATTACTGTTGGTAACCTCACGTTAGATCAAAACGTTTCAAAATCAAATTTGAATTTTTGACAAACAATAAAAGTTTTCAAATATCAAAACAAAAATGTTCGGAATGGGACATAATTAAGTTTACCTATGTATTTTTCCAAAACTAAAATGTTTAGGAAATGTGAGAAAACAGAAAAGAAAATAAAGAAAAACGGAAAGAACAAAAACAGAAAACAAAATTAACAAATAAAAAGGAAAGAGCACCCCCCCATCTGGGCGTCGGCCCAGCTGCTAGCCAGGCCGGCCCAACCAGCCCAGGGCCCCCCACTCCTCCATAACCCCCACTACCCAAACCCTCACCCCCCCTCGCTCCCACTTCTCCCCCCGATGTCGCTCTCTCCTCCTCCCCCCGATCCACATCTGGATCGGGAAGGGGAACGAACCGCGCCGCCACCGCCATTGATTCCCGTCGCCACTACGCCGGCACCGCTCACCGGACCGCTCCGCCGTCGCCAACGCCGCCTCAACCTCGTCTCCTCCCTACCGCGTGTCATCCCCATCCTCCTCCTTGCCAGAGTCCATCGTCGCCGTCCTCTCGGTCGTCGTCTCGTCCCCGCCGTCCTCCCCACGCCCCACTGCCCCGTGCCCTACAACCCCCGTGAGGCCCCCTCCTCCCGCTCTTCCCCACGCCCCACCGTGCCCCAGCGCGCGCTTGCGTTGCTGCGCCAAGACCATGGCGCAGCCCCGCCTGCTGCTGCCGCATGCCTCCCCCCGCGCGCTACTGACGTTGCTGCTGCCGTGATGCGCCGCTACTTTTGCTTGCTCCCGCTGCTGTCCACCGCTAGTTACCGTACTATCGCAGCTGCGCAGCTCCCGCTTCCCCGCGGCTTGCGCCCGCCTCCTTTCGTGCTCGCCTGCGCAGCTCTGCTGCCTGCTGCTCCCCCCAGCTGCCTGCGCCCGCTGCCGTCTCCGTCCCGCGGCGCCTGGCCACGTCCGCCAGGGCCGCCGTCATTGTCCGGGGCCTCACCCAATTCCCACTGCGTCCGCCGTCCGCCGCGGCGAACCTCTCCGCTAACCGCGCCGCCCTGCTCCGGCTGCCATGAAAATACTTTGTACATGAAAGTTGTTCAGAACGACGGGACGAATCCGAATTCGCCATCCGTTTGTTAACCAGACGTCCCTAGCATAGCGAACGTGCAACATTTCACCTCCTGTTAATCTGTCCGAAAATGAAAAACTCTGGGAATACATTCCCGGATGTTTCCCCCCTTCGCCGGTATCACCTACTACGCGTTAGGGCACACCTAGCACTGCTCGTTGTCATGTCATGCATCGTCATGCATATGTTTGCATTATATGTATTGTTTCTTCCCCCTCTTCTCTCGCTAGACACCGAGACCGACGCCGCTGGTACCCAGTATGACTACGGTGTTGACGACCCCTCTTTCCCTGCCGAGCTTCCAGGAAAGCACCCCCTTGATCAACCAGATATCGCCTATTCCTTCTCTCTAATACTTGTATTAGAGTAGTGTAGCATGTTACTGCTTCCAGTTAATCCTATTCTGATGCATAGCCTGTCTTTGCTAATATTGTTGTTACCTTTACCGGCAATCCTAAATGCTTAATATAGGATGCTAGTATTCCATCAATAGCCCTACATTCTTGTCCGTCTGCCATGCTATACTACCGGGCCGTGATCACTCGGGAGTTGATCAAGGCTATATACTTATATACATAATGTATGATACATGTGGTGATTAAAGTCGGGTCAGCTCGTTGAGTACCCGCGGTTGATTCACGGATTGGGGGCTAAAAGGATATGCTTTCCCAACGGCCCTCTGTGTGGATCTTTGTGGTGGAGCGACAGGGCAGGTTGAGACCACCTAGGAGAGAGGTGGGCCTGGGCCTGGTCGGCGTCCGCGGTTACATCAATTAACACGCTTAACGAGATCTTTGTATTTGATCTTAGTCTGGCCACTGGCCTATACGCACTAACCAACTACACGGGAACAGTTATGGGCACTCGGCGTCAGGGTATCAGTCGAAGCCTTCTTGACGTCAACGACTGAGTGGTGCACGCCGGATTGGACTGGAAAGCCTGCTCTTGTATTAGGGAGGCTAGGTCTGCTTCTGGCCGCCCACACAAAGTGCAGATGTGCAATGAGCGATGGGCCCAGACCCTGTGCGCTTAGGATTTAGACCGGCGTGCCGACCTCTCTGTTGTGCCTAGGTAGGGCTGCGACGTGTTGATATTCCGAGGCCGTGCATGACCCAGGAAAGTGTGTCCGGCCAGAGGGATTGAGCGTGTTGGGTAATGTGGTGCACCCCTGCAGGGAAGTTTATGTATTTGAATAGCCATGTCCCTCGGTAAAAGGACGACCCGGATTTGTACCTTGACCTTATGACAACTAGAACCTGATACTTAATAAAACACACCCTTTCAAGTGCCAGATACAACCCGGTGATCACTCTCTAATAGGGCGATGATGAGAGGATCGCCAGGTAGGGTTTTGCTTTGAGATGATACTTGGTTAACTTACCATCTACTCTCTTCTATTGCTTCAAGATGGAGGTTGCTAGAAGCATAGTATTTGACAGGACTAGCTATCCCCCTTATGCTGGCATTCCGCAGTTCAGTCCACCGATATTGCCCCTTTACAGTGATACCCATGCATACATAGTGTAGATCCTTGCTTGCGATTACTTTGGATGAGTACACACGATTGCTTTTCTCCCTCTTTTCTCCTTTCCATTCTTCTCGGTTGTCGCAACCAGATGCTGGAGCCCAGGAGTCAGACGCAACTTTCGACGACTCCTACTACACCGAGGGTGCCTACTATTACGTGCAGGCCGCCGCTGATGTCCAGGAGTAGTTTAGGAGGATCCCAGGCAGGAGGCCCGCGCCTCTTTTGATCTGTATCCCAGTTTGTGCTAGCCATCTTATGGCCCCTTTTTAACCTTATGTCTGTACTCAGATATTGTTGCTTCCGCTGACTCGTCTATGATCTAGCACTTGTATTCAAGCCCTCGAGGACCCTGGCTTGTATTATGATGCTTGTATGACTTATTTTATTTTTAGAGTTGTGTTGTGATATCTTCCCTGAGTCCCTGATCTTGATCGTACACATTTGCATGTATGATTAGTGTACGATTGAATTGGGGGCGTGATAGGGGGCTCCGCCCCCTCGCCCTCTTATAGGAAAACAGAGGCTAACCGGCGCCCCTCCGCATTCCGAGCAATGATGGCTCTGCAGCGTGCGTCAGGCCATTGTCAAATCGGGGCAGTTGCCGAGGCGACATGGGAAGTGTAGGCCCCCGCACCCTGTTATGCGCCACGCGTCGAGCCTTGCCCGCAGGCGACTAGGGCCTGCTGCATTTCGCCCTTCGCTCCTTGCCTTCGCCTCAAAGCCAGACCGGGCACGCCTTGGGCCCGGGGGCTACTGTCAGTGTTCTAGGATTGGGGGCACCTAGACTTGCCTGCCTGTGACCTAGGCCGCGGGCTGATCGACGGCTCGGTACGACCCAAGCTACAAGACCCCCGGGACAAGATCCTCGCGAGGGCCCCGACCTCGCGGGGAGAATGACGCCAAGACCACAAGGGGAGCAGCTCCCCGAGCCTACCTCCCGAGGGGCGGAGAACTCTATGCAAGCCTCGCGCCTCACCTGGCTGTGATCACGTGAGCCATGAAGACCAAGGCCAGGCGGGCGCCAGTGGGCGCAGAGGGGACATTTTCCTCTTCAATGCTAAGGGAGCAAGGGTAGGCACATGTTCCCGAGGAAGGCCCAAAGCTTCCCATTCCGGTGCAATGAGACCAAGACCACGAGCTCGGCAGGACGGATGTCATCACCGAGCGCACCGCTGCGTCATGGCCAGAAGCTTTGCAGGCAAAGACCACTTTCGTCAGGATAAGATGTACTACTCGTCTCCTTTCAAAATTGACCATTTTTGAATCCCTTCCTGCCTAAACTATGAGGGAAGAGGACCAAGGCCACTATAAATATGGGCTAACCACCACTGTAGAAGGGATCCGACCCCGGACCGAATCATCCTCACTACCCGAGCCCTCGTGAGGCTGCTCATCCACTGTACTACTTCATCCCCTACCTCCTCCTTGGGCAAATCCACCAAAGCAGGAGTAGGGTTTTACAACGCAAGGTGACCCCAACCTGCACAAATCTCTGTGTTCATCTTCTTCTCCACTCACACGAACTCGACGAGGCTAGGCCGTGGGGTGCTGAGCTTGAGGCTAGAGCTGCTTGGGATCTTCGCACACGCCCCAGAGTTTGAACCTTCTTGGGTCTGCAGAGCCCCAATTCCGACAACTTTTCTTATTATAAGAGACCGTTCCGGCCTGTCCTTTGCTACAAAAGGATTGGGCTACCTTGCTGCACCTTAGTTACTATTGCTACTTGTCACTTGTTACAAGCTATCTTTCTACCAAACTACTCATTGCCGATAATTTCAGTGCTTACAGAAAATGCCTTGCTAAAAACCGCTGGTCATTTCCTTCTACTCCTCGTTGGGTTCGACACTCTTACTTATCGAAAGGACTACGATTGATCCCCTATACTTTTGGGAAATCAAGACTCTTTCCCGCGCTATTGCCGGGGAGTGAAACGCCTTTGGTGAGTGGAATTTGGTAAGGAAACATTTATATTACGTTTTGAAATTACTATCACTTGTTACTATGGAAAACAATCCTTTCAGGGGTTTGTTTGGGGTATCTTCACATCGATCGGAAGCACAAATAGTTGCTCCTCAATCTAATGCACCTACTGAAAATATTTATCATGATATTCCTTCAGGTATTATAGAGAAACTGCTAGCTATTCCTTATGCAAGAGATGGAACAATACATCTTGATATGCATCTAATCTATGTGGATGAAGTTTGTGGATTATTTAAGCTTGGAGGTCTACCGGGAGATGAAGTTAAGAAGAAGGTTTTCCCTTTATCTTTGAAGGGAAAGGCATTGACATGGTATAGGCTATGTGATGATATTGGAACGTGGGATTGGAACCGATTGAGATTGGAATTTCATGAAAAGTTTTATCCTATGCATCTGGTTCATCGTGATCAAAATTATATATATAATTTTTTGGCCTCACGAAGGAGAAATCACCGCTCAAGATTGGGGAGGCTTAAGTTCATGATGTACACATGCCCCAATCATGAGCTCTCAAGAGAAATTATCTTACATAATTTTTATGCTCGGCTTTCTCATAATAATCAAACCATGCTCGATTCTTCTTCGACTGGCTCCTTTATGAAGAAGACTATTGAATTCAGATGGGGTCTTCTGGAAAGAATTAAACGCAACTCTGAAGATTGGGAACTTGACAAAAGTAATGAGTCAGGTATAATACTTGAGTTTGATTGTCTTAAGTCTTTTATGGATACCGATGCTTTCCATAAGTTTAGCACTAAATATGGACTTGACTTTGAGATAGTAGCTTCTTTTTGTGAATCATTTGCTACTCATGTTGATCTCCCTAAGGAGAAGTGGTTTAAATACCATCCCCCTCTTAAATAAAAGATTTAAGAACCCATTATAGTTAAAGATGAAACTAGCATTTAGAATGTTGATCCAGTTGTGCCTACCGCTTATATTGCGAAACCACCTTTTCCTGTTAGGATAAAGGAGCATGCGAAAGTTTCAAGTGTGGTTAACAAAAGTAATATTAGAGCACCTAGACCTTTTGAACAAATTAAAGTTTAACTTAATGTTGCTATGGTTAAAGATCTCCTGGTTGATAATATAGATGGGCATATTATTTACTTTTGTGGTGAAGCCGCTAGAATTGCTAAGCCGGACACTAAATATAAGAATAAACCTGTTGTTGGCATGCCTGCTGTCTCAATTAAAATAGGAGATCATTGTTACAATGGTTTATGTGATTTGGGTGCTAGTGTGAGTGCTATCCTATTTACCTTATATCAAGAAATTATGAATGAAATTGCACATGCTGAGATTGAAGATATAGATGTTACTATTAAGCTTGCCAATAGAGATACTATTTCACCACTTGGGATTGTTAGAGATGTTGAAGTCTTGCATGGGAAAATAAAAAATCCTACTAATTTTCTAGTTCTTAGTTCTCCACAAGATAAACTTTGTCCCATTATATTTGGTAGACCCTTCTTGAACACAGTTAATGTTAAGGTTGATTGCACTAAAGAAATTGTCAGTGTTAACTTTGGTGATGTGTCTCATGAGTTTAATTTCTCTAAATTCTGTAAACAACCTCATGATAAAGAATTGCTCAGTAAAGCTGAAATTATTGGTCTTGCTTCTATTTTCGTACCTCCTACTAATCTGTTAGAACAATATTTGCCAGACCATGAAAATGCTATGCACATGAACGAAATAAATGAAATGGATAAGATGTTCATTGATCAACCACCTATCCCCAAACATAATTTTCTTATTGAAACTCTTGGAGGTCCTCCTCCACCTAAAGTTGATCCTATGTTTGAATTGAAACAGTTACCTGATACATTGAAGTATGCTTATCTTGATGAAAAGAAGATATATCCCGTTATTATTAGTGCTAACCTTTCAGAGCATGAAGAAAAGAGATTACTAAAAACTCTAAAGAAGTAATGTGCCGCTACTGGATATACTCTTGATGATCTTAAGGGCATTTGCCCCACTCTACGTCAGCACAAAATTAATATGGAACCAGATGCTAAACCAGCCATTGATCACCAACACCGATTAAATCCTAAGATGAAGGATGTGGTAAGAACTAAAATATTAAAGCTTCTGGAAGCATATATAGTTTATGCCATAGCTGATAGTAGATGGGTAAGCCCCGTTCATTGTGTTCCTAAGAAAGGAGGTATTACCATTGTTCCTAATGATAAGAATGAGCTCATTCCACAAAGAATTGTAACTGGTTATAGGATGGTACTTGATTTTAGAAAATTAAACAAACTACTAGAAAAGATCATTACCCCTTGCCTTTTATAGACCAAATGTTAGAGACTATCTAAGCACACACAATTTTGCTTTCTTGATGTATATTCTGGTTTCTCTCAAAAACCTATATCATCGGAAGATCAAGAGAAAACTACTTTTACTTGGCCTTTTGGAACTTATGCTTATAGACGTATGCCTTTTGGTTTATGTAATGCACGTGCTGCATTTCAAAGATATATGATTGCTATATTCTCTAATTTTTTTTGGAAAGATTGTTGAGGTTTTCATGCATGATTTCTCCGTTTATGGGACTTCTTTTGATGATTGCTTAAGCAACCTTTGATCAAGTTTTGTAGAGATGTGAAGAAACTAATCTTGTCTTGAATTGGGAGAAGTGCCACTTTATGGTGAATGAAGGTATTGTCTTAGGTCATAAAATCCCTGAAAGAGGTATTGAGGTAGACAAAGCGAAAGTTATTGCAATTGAGAAGATGCCATGTCGTAAAGATATTAAAGGTATAAGAAGTTTCCTTGGTCATGCTGGTTTCTATAGAATGTTTATTAAAGACTTCTCTAAAATTTCTAGGCCTCTTACTAACCTCTTGCAAAAATATGTTCCATTTATTTTGGATGATAATTGTGTAGAAGCCTTTGAAACACTTAAGAAAGCCTTAACTTCTGCACCTATTATTCAACCACCTGAGTGGAACTTGCCGTTTGAAAATATGTGTGATGCTAGTGATTATGATGTTGGTGCTGTTCTAGGACAAAGAGTTGATAAGAAATTAAATGATATCCATTATGCTAGTAAAACTCTAGACAATGCTCAAAGAAATTATGCTACTACTGAGAAAGAATTTTTAGCAGTTGTGTTTGCATGTGATAAATTTAGATCTGACATAGTTGATTCTAAAGTAATTGTTCACACCGACCATGCTGCTATTAAATACCTTATGGAAAGGATAGATGCTAAAGCTAGACTCATTAGGCGGGTTCTACTACTACAAGAATTTTATTTGCATATTATTAATAGGAAGGGAGCTAACAATCCCGTAGCTGATAATCTATCTAGATTGGAAAATATTCTTGATGACCCACTACCTATTGATGATAGTTTTCCTGATGAACAACTAGCTGTTATAAATTCTAATAATACTCCTTGGTAGGCAGACTATGCTGACTACATCGTTGCTAAAATTATACCACCTGGTTTCACATACCAACAAAAGAAAAAGTTCTTCTTTGATTTAAGACTTTACTTCTGGAATGACCCACATCTTTATAAAGGAGTAGGTGCTATTATTAGACGTTGTATACTTGAGCATGAACATGAACAAATCCTATGAAAGTGTCATTCCAGGGCTTACGAAGGACACCATGCTGGAGATAGAACCGCACATAAGGTATTACAATATGGTTTTTATTGGCCTACTCTTTACAAGGACGCTTGTAAGTTTATCTTATCTTGTGACGAATGTTAAACAATTGGAAATATTGGTAGATGTCAGGAAATGCCTATGAACTATTCACTTGTTATTGATCCATTTGATGTTTGGGGATTTGATTATATGGGACCTTTTCCTTCCTCTAATGGGTATACACATATTTTAGTTGTTGTTGATTATGTTACTAAGTGGGTAGAAGCTATACCAACTAGTAGTGCTGATCATAACACCTCTATTAAAATGCTTAAAGAAGTTATTTTCCCAAGGTTCGGAGTCCCTAGGTATTTAATGACTGATGGTGGTTCACATTTTATTCACGGTGCAATCCGTAAACTACTTGCTAAATATGATGTCAACCATAGAATTGCATCTCCTTACCATCCTCAATCTAGTGGTCAAGTTGATTGAGCAATAGAGAAATAAAGTTAATTTTGCAAAACACCGTCAATAGATCTAGAAACAATTGGTCTAAGAAATTTGATGATGCATTATGGGCCTATAGAACTGCTTATAAAAATCCCATGGGCATGTCTCCTTATAACATGGTTTATGGAAAAGCATGTCATTTACCTCTTGAGTTAGAACATAAAGCATATTGGGCAAACAAAGAACTCAATTATGATTTCAAACTTGTCGGTGAGAAGAGGTTATTTGATATTAGCTCATTAGATGAATGGAGAACTCAAGCATATGAAAATGCCAAGTTTTTTAAAGAAAAAGTTAAAAGATGACATGATAAAAGAATCCAAAAATGGGAATCGAAAATGGGTGAGTATGTTCTACTGTACAATTCTCGTTTCTCTCTAAATGGGAAGGGCTATATATCATCGAAGAAGTTTATCGTACTGGAGCTATTAAGATCAACAACACCGAAGGTACGAATCCGAGGGTGGTTAATGGACAAAAAAATAAGCATTATATCTTAGTTATGCCTATTAATGTTGAAACTAACATTATTCAAACTATGACACCGGAGGAATACATAAGAGAGACCTTCCAAAACACTCCAAAACCCTGAAAAGGAATAGGTATGTGATATAGTAAGTAAACTGACTCCAAAAATTCCATACAAATATTGTCTATCAGTTTTGGAATATTATACAAAATACAAAAAGAAGAAAGAGCTGAGGGGACCCATGAGGTGCACACGAGGCACTAGGGTGCGCCCACCCCCCTAGGCATGCCTTGGTGGCTCATGGGCCCCTTGTGGGCCTTCTCGACTATGTTTTATTATGAAATAATTGTTTTGCAAGATAAAAGTTCTTTATATATTCTCCCGAACATTCTGACCACCGCATCACAAAAATATCCTCTTTTCTAGTTTCATGCTATTTTTCTGACAGATCAGAAATTATGTCGTCTCAAGACTCAGGCGGAGAGAGAGCTTCATATCACACTATGTTATAAATTCAAGGATCTATGGGGATATAGATCCCTATGGATGGTCCACGGAGAGGGAGCGAGTTGCCAACTTCAAAGTAACGAAGGACACGAGCTCGGATGAAGACGATGTCCCTCTACCCCAACTGGGGGATACGCATGTGGAGTTCAAGAAGTCGAGCCTTCCAAACACAGTAAACAAATCTAAGATCCAATTTATCCCTTTCCGTCTTCTACATGAAAACAAGAACGTATTGTGTGAGAAGATACACTACAAAAAAATACACATCCGTGACATTTTGGGACGAACAAATTTTTTTCCTGTCATACTTATGACACTTCTATGACGATAATTGCGACAAAACCCGGTATCATCATAGATGTGGTGGGGTCCTACTTCTATGACAAAAATTCATGCCAGAAAATGGGCTTTTCGTCCTAGGCGGGCCGGAGATGCAGCTGCATGACATTCTTTGGGCCGTCCATGACAGAAAAAACCGTGGTAGAAGCTAGGGTGAGGAAAATACCGGGGAGTTCCTGGTTACGGCGGCTGGTCGGGGGCCGAGCGATGTGCATTTCTCTCGTATGTGCGCGCGTGTGTGCGAGGCATTGGGCTCTAACTGAACCCGAGCGATCGATCAATCCCTTGCTGTTAACTGAACCCGAGTGTGATTCCTTTGCTACTGCTGCTAGCTGAAGCCGATCGATGCTGCCTCTGGATGAACAGTGAGAGTTGTTGAGGGGGTTTGGATGAATAGTTACCGATGGGGGGTTGGATGAATAGGACCCCGTGGTAGTAGAGGCCGTTGCCGCTGGATGAACAGTACCTCGGTCGATCGAGTCGGTGGATGAACAGGACCCCGAGGAGGGCTGGATGAACAGGACCCCGTGGAGGGCTGGTTGAACAGTAGACGGTGGAGGGCTGGATGAACAGTAGCCCGTGGAGGGGTGGTTTAACAGGACCCCGTGAAGAGGGCTGGTTAAACAGTAGCTGGTGGAGGAGCGCGCGGTGGAGGTTGGATGAATGCTACCTCTTGAGCGCTGCGTTGGTCTTCCCTTGAAGAGGAAAGGGTGATGCAGTAAAGTAGCGTAAGTATTTCCCTTAGATTTTGAGAACCAAGGTATCAATCCAGTAGGAGGCCACGTTCAAGTCCCTCGCACCTACACAAACAAATAAAAACCTCTCAACCAACGCAATAAAGGGGTTGTCAATCCCTTCACGGTCACTTACGAAAGTGAGATCTGATAGATATGATAAGATAATATTTTTTGGTATTTTTATAATAAAGATGCAAAGTAAAATAAAAGTCAATAAAAATAGCTAACTGTTGGAAGATTAATATGATGGAAAATAGACCCGGGGCCATAGGTTTCACTAGTGGCTTCTCTCAAGAGCATAAGTATTATGGTGGGTGAACAAATTACTGTTGAGAAATTGATAGAATTGAGCATAGTTATGAGAATATCTAGGTATGATCATGTATATAGGCATCACGTCCGTGACAAGTAGACCAACTCCTGCCTGCATCTACTACTATTACTCCACACATCGACCTCTATCCAGCATGCATCTAGAGTATTAAGTTCAAAAGAACAGAGTAACGCTTTAAGTAAGATGACATGATGTAGAGGGATAAACTCATGCAATATGATGTAAACCCCATCTTTTTATCTTCGATGGCAACAATACAATACGTGCCTTGTTGCGCCTACTGTCACTGGGAAAGGACACCGCAAGATTGAACCCAAAGCTAAGCACTTCTCCCATTGCAAGAAAGATCAATCTAGTAGGCCAAACCAAACTGATAATTCGAAGAGACTTGTAAAGATAACCAATCATACATAAACGAATTCAGAGAAGATTCAAATATTGTTCATAGATAAACTTGATCATAAACCCACAATTCATCGGTCTCAACAAACACACCGCAAAAGAAGATTACATCGAATAGATCTCCATGAGAATCGTGGAGAACTTTGTATTGAGATCCAAAGAGAGATAAGAAGCCATCTAGCTAATAACTATGGACCCGAAGGTCTGAGGTAAACTACTCACACATCATCGGAGAGGCTATGGTGTTGATGTAGAAGCCCTCCGTGATCAATGCCCCCTCCGTGAGACGCCGAAAAAGGCCCCAAGATGGGATCTCACGGCATGCGAGAAGGTTGCGGCGGCGGAATTCGGTTTTCGTGGATGCTTCTGTTGGTTTGGGGGTACATAGGTATATATAGGAGGAAGAAGTACGTCGGTGGAGCAACATGGGCCCCACGAGGGTGGAGGACGCGCCCAGGCGGGTAGGCGCACCCCCTACCTCGTGCTCTCCTGGTTTCTTTCTTGACGTAGGGTCCAAGTCCTCTGGATCACGTTCGTTCCGAAAATCACGTTCCCGAAGGTTTCATTCCGTTTGGACTCCGTTTGATATTCTTTTTCTGCCAAACACTGAAATAGGCAAAAAACAACAATTTGGGCTGGGCCTCCGGTTAATAGGTTAGTCCTAGAAATAATATAAAAGTGTATAATAAAGCCTGTTAAACATCCAAAACAGAATATAATATAGCATGAAGCAATCAAAAATTATAGATACGTTAGAGACGTATCAAGCATACCCAAGCTTAATTCCTGCTCGTCCTCGAGTAGGTAAATGATAAAAACGGAATTTTTGATGCGGAATGCTACTTGGCATACTTTCAATGTAATTCTCTTAATTGTGGTATGAATATTCAGACCCGAAAGATTCAAGAAAAAAGTTTAATATTGACATAAAAATAATAATACTTCAAGCATACTAACTAAGCAATTATGTCTTCTCAAAATAACATGGCCAAAGAAAGTTATCCCTACAAAATCATATAGTCTGGCTATGCTCTATCTTCACCACACAAAGTATTTAAATCATGCACAACCCTGATGACAAGCCAAGCAATTGTTTCATACTTTTTGTGTTCTCAAACGCTTTCAATCTTCACGAATTCATGAGCGTGAGCCATGGACATAGCACTATATGTGGATTAGAATGGTGGTTGTGGAGAAGACAAAAAGGGGAGAAGATAGTCTCACATCAACTAGGCGTATCAACGGGCTATGGAGATGCCCATTAATAGATATCAATGTGAGTGAGTAGGGATTGCCATGCAACGGATGCACAAGAGCTATTAGTGTATGAAAGCTCAACAAAAGAAACTAAGTGGGTGTGCATCCAACTCGCTTGCTCAGGAAGACCTAGGGCATATTGAGGAAGCCCATCATTGGAATATACAAGCCAAGTTCTATAATGAAAAATTCCCACTAGTATATGAAAGTGATATCATAGGAGACTCTCTATCATGAAGATCATGGTGCTACTTTGAAGCACAAGTGTGGTAAAAGGATAGTAACATTGTCCCTTCTCTCTTTTTCTCTCTTTTTTTATTTGGGCCTTTTCCTTTTTTATGGCCTCTTTTTTTATTTAGTCCGGAGTCTCATCCCGACTTGTGGGGGAATCATAGTCTCCATCATCCTTTCCTCACTTGGGACAATGCTCTAAAAATGATGATCATCACACTTTTATTTACTTACAACTCAACAATTACAACTCAATACTTAGAACAAAATATGAATCTATGTGAATGCCTCCGTGATCTCGGGATATGCAATGAATCAAGAGTGACATGTATGAAAGAATTTTGAACGGTGGCTTTGCCACAAATACGATGTCAACTACATGATCATGCGAGGCAATATGACAATGATGGAGCGTGTCATATTAAACGGAACGGTGGTAAGTTGCATGGCAATATATCTCGGAATGGCTATGGAAATTCCATGATAGGTAGGTATGGTGGCTGTTTTGAGGAAGGTATATGGTGGGTGTATGATACCGTGAAAAGTCTGCGGTATTAGAGAGGCTAGCAATGGTGGAAGGAAGAGAGTGCGTATAATCCATGGACTCAACATTAGTCATAAAGAACTCATATACTTATTGCAAAAATCTACAAGTTATCAAAGAAAAGTATTACGCACATGCTCCTAGGGGGATAGATTTGTAGGAAAAGACCATCACTCGCCCCCGACCGCCACTCATAAGGAAGACAATCAGTAAATAAATAATGCTCCGACTTCATCACATAACGGTTCACCATAAGTGCATGCTACGGGAATCACAAACTTTAACACAAGTATTTCTCAAATGCACAACTACTTAACTAGCATGACTCTAATATCACCATCTTCATATCTCAAAACAATTATCAAGCATCAAACTTCTCATAGTTCAACACACTCATAAGAAATTTTTTACTAATCTTGAATGCCTATCATAATTAAAGCAAATTACCATGCTGTTTTGTAGGACTCTCAAAATAGTATAAGTGAAGCACGAGAGAACAATAGTTTATATAAAACAAATCCACCACCGTGCTCTAAAAGATATAAGTGAAGCACTAGAGCAAAACCTATATAGCTCAAAGGATATAAGTGAAGCACATAGAGTATTCTAACAAATTCCGAATCAAGTGTGTCTCTCTCAAAAGGTGTACAACAAGGATGATTGTGGTAAACTAACAAATAAAGAAGCAAATAATACAAGACACTCCAAGCAAAACACATATCATGTGGTGAATAAAAATATAGCTCCAAGTAAAGTTACCGATGGAAGTAGACGAAAGAGGGGATGCCTTCCGGGGCATCCCCAAGCTTTGGCTTTTTGGTGTACGTAGATTATCTTGGGGATCCATGGGAATCCCCAAGCTTAGGATCTTGCCACTCCTTGTTCCATAATCCATCAAATCTTTTACCCAAAACATGTAAACTTCACAACACAAAACTTAACAGAAAATCTCGTGAGCTCTGTTAGCGAAAGAAAAGAAAACACCACTTCAAGGTACTGTAATGAACTCATTCTTTATTTATATTAGTTTTAAACCTAATGTATTCCAACTTCTCTATGGTTTATAAACTATTTTACTAGCCATAGATTCATCAAAATAAGCAAACAACAGACAAAAAACAGAATCTGTCAAAAACAAAACAGTCTGTAGTAATCTGTAACTAACGCAAACTTCTGGAACTCCAAAACATCTACCAAAATAGGAAGACCTAGAAAATTTGTTTATTGATCAGCAGAAATTGGAATCAATATTGTATCACGTTCTGGTGATTTTTAACAATTTTTTTCGTGAACATAAAGTTTCTGGAATTTACAGCAAGATCAAATAACTATCATCCAAGAAGATCCTATAAGTTCAACTTGGCACAAACACTAACTAAAACATAAAAACAAATCTAACAAGAGGCTAGATCAAATATTTATTCCTAAAAAGAAGGAAAAAAGTAAAAAAACCAAAAATAAAATTGGGTTGCCTCCCAATAAGCGCTATCGTTTAACGCCC
Organism: Aegilops longissima; assembly: GCA_021605205.1. Taxonomy (NCBI): domain Eukaryota; kingdom Viridiplantae; phylum Streptophyta; class Magnoliopsida; order Poales; family Poaceae; genus Aegilops; species Aegilops longissima. Next base: position 350,586,060 of record CM038679.1, read on the forward strand.
CTAGCTAGGCATAAAAGCAAGGATAGATCTAGGTGTTGCCATCTTTGGTAGGCAATACATAAGTGGATCTCATAATAGATTCATAAGGTAATTTAATTTTCTTTCTAGGGAATTTTTCCATGCCTTTCCTTAATGGAAATTGGAATCTAATAATCCCTTCCTTCATATCAATAATTGCACCAATCGTTCTAAGGAAAGGTCTACCAAGAATAATAGGACATGAAGGATTGCAATCTAGATCAAGAACAATAAAATCTACAGGCACATAGTTCCTATTTGCAACAATAAGAACATCATTAATTCTTCCCATAGGTTTCTTAATAGTGTAATCCGCAAGGTGCAAGTTTAAAGAACAATCATCAAAATCACGGAAACCTAACAAATCACATAAAGTTTTTGGGATCGTGAAAACACTAGCACCCAAATCACACAAAGCATAACATTCATGATCTTTAATTTTAATTTTAATAGTAGGTTCCCACTCATCATAAAGTTTTCTAGGGATAGAAACTTCCAACTCAAGTTTTTCTTCATAAGATTGCATCAAAGCATTAACGATATGTTTAGTAAAAGATTTATTTTGACTATAAGCATGTGGAGAATTTAGCACGGATTGCAACAAGGAATACAATCTATCAAAGAGAAATTATCATAATTAAATTCCTTGAAATCCAAAATACTGGGTTCATTAATATCTAGAGTTTTGATCTCTTCAATCCCACTTTTACCAATTTTTGCATCAAGATCTAAAAACTCCGAATTTTTGGAACACCTTCTAGGTAAATGTGGCTCATATTCAGTCCCATCATTATTAAGATTCATATTGCAAAACAAAGATTTAATAGGGGACACATCAATAACTTTTAGATCTTCATCTTTATTTTCATAGAAACTAGAAGAACACGCTTTCACAAAGCAATCTTTCTTAGCACGCATCCTAGCGGTTCTTTCTTTGCACTCATCAATGGAAATTCTCATGGCTTTGAGAGACTCATTGATATCATGCTTAGGTGGAATAGATCTAAGTTTCAAAGAATCAACATCAAACGAAATTCTATCAACGTTCCTAGCCAATTCATGAACTTTAAGCAATTTTTCTTCAAGCAAAGCATTGGAATTCTTTTGCAAATTCATAAATTCTTTAACACTAGTCTCAAATTCAGAAGGCATCTTATTAAAATTTCCATAAGAATTGTTGTAGGAATTACCATAATTATTAGAGGAATTACTAGGGTATGGCCTAGGATTAAAGTTTCCTCTATACGCGTTGTTACTAAAATTATTCCTACCAACAAAATTCACATCCATAGATTCATTATTATTCTTAATCAAAGTAGACAAAGGCATATCATTAGGATCATAAGAAACACTTTTAGTAGCAAATAATTTCATAAGTTTGTCCATCTTTCCACTCAAAACATTAATTTCTTCTATCGCATGCACTTTTTTATTAGTGGATCTTTCGGTGTGCCATTGAGAATAATTAACCATAATATTATCTAGGAGTTTAGTAGCTTGTCCTTAAGTGATTTCCATAAAAGTGCCTCCCGCGACCGAATCTAAAAGATTTCTAGAAGCAAAATTCAATCTGGCATAAATTTTTTGTATAATCATCCACAAATTCAAACCATGTGTAGGGCAATTACGTATCATTAATTTCATCCTCTCCCAAGCTTGTGCAACATGTTCATGATCAAGTTGCTTAAAATTCATGATATCATTTCTAAGAGAGATGATCTTAGTGGGAGGAAAATACTTAGAGATAAAAGCATCTTTGCACTTATTCCAAGAATCAATACTATTTTTAGGCAAAGACGAAAACCAAGCTTTAGCATGATCTTTAAGCGAAAAAGGAAATAGCTTCAATTTAACAATATCATTGTCCACATCTTTCTTCTTTTGCACATCACACAAATCAACGAAGCTATTTAGATGTGTAGCGGCATCTTCACTAGGAAGGCCGGCGAATTGATCTTTCATGACAAGATTCAACAAAGCAGTATTAATTTCACAAGATTTAGTATCGGTAAGAGGAGCAGTCAGAGTGCTAAGAAAGTCATTGTTGTTGGTATTGGTAAAGTCACGCAATTTAGTATTATCTTGAACCATCATGAAAAGCAAGCAATCCAACACACGAGCAAACAAGAAGCGAGCGAAAAAGAGGCGAACAGAAAAGAGAGGGCGAATAAAACGGCAAGGGTGAAGTGGGGGAGAGGAAAATGAGAGGCAAATGGAAAATAATGTAATGCGGGAGATAAGAGTTTGTGATGGTTACTTGGTTTGTTGACTTTTGCATAGACTCCCCGGCAACGGCGCCAGAAATCATTCTTGCTAGCTCTTGAGCACTGCTTTTGTTTTCCCTTGAAGAGGAAAGGGTGATGCAGTAAAGTAGCGTAAGTATTTCCCTCAGTTTTTGAGAACCAAGGTATCAATCCAGTAGGAGGCCACGTTCAAGTTCCTCGCACCTACACAAACAAATAAAAACCTCGCAACCAACGCAATAAAGGGGTTGTCAATCCCTTCACGGTCACTTACGAAAGTGAGATCTGATAGATATGATAAGATAATATTTTTGGTATTTTTATAATAAAGATAAAGATGCAAAGTAAAATAAAAGGCAATTAAATAGCTAAGTGTTGGAAGATTAATATGATGGAAAATAGACCCGGGGGGCATAGGTTCCACTAGTGGCTTCTCTCACTACTAGAAAAAGTCCTGTTAGTGGCACATCTATTTTTGCCATTAATGGCACACTATAGGTGCGCCACTATTACCACGCCACTAGTAACAAATACTAATGGCGCACCTCGCCATTAGTATACCAGATAATAGAGGCACACCTGGTAGTGCGCCATGGCGCACCACATATCTGGTGCGCCATTACTAACAATTTTTTTTCAATTTTTTTTTCAATTTTTTTTTCAATTTTTTTGTTTTTTCTTAATCTCGGGTCACTATGGCTTAATCTCGGGTCAATATGCTTAATATCAAGTCAAATCGCACTCCGTGGTCAAACTTCCCGAAAGGTCACCCATCCTCACACTACTCCAGCCCGAGCATGCTTAACCGCAGTTCTATCCAACCCTGACACCAGCTCACTTAATGAGCACTTGTTGATATATCTATCATATCAATCCTATTAAACCTTGTTGATGTCTAGGACTTTGTTCATGTTCATGAGTGTGATGAAATTTTGAAAACATATTTCAAACTTCACGGTCATATTACGTATCGTATTTTGAACATTTTTTCAAAAAAAATTTGAAACCAATTTTTTTTTCTGTTACTACTTGCGCACCTAGCAAATGGTGCGCCATTACTAAGTTTGAATTTTTTTTCCATTTTCCCCCTCTAGATCTTAAAAGCCATGTATCTTTTATTCTGTTAGGTTATTGGGGATTCTAAAAATCTTCAACGGGGTTCCCCCAGTTGAATTCGGATGTAACTTTTCGAGTAGATGATTTTTCATATAAAAAACTTTTTAATCCGAGTTCGTAGGCAAAAGTTATGCCCATTTTACTAAATTCCAGAGAGATTTTGCAAATCAAGTCGAAATTCATATTTGTAAATTTTCCCAACAACTAGACCACATATCACATGGTAAACTTATTTTTTTTGACATTTCCATAGTAATGGCGCATCTATGCAAAGTGCGCCATTACTAAGTTTGACCAAGGTTTGACCCAGTCATATACACAGTAATGGCGCACTTTGTGAAGGTGCACCATTACTATGTCAACTTAGTAATGGCGCACTATCCCCTGATGCGCCACTGCTAACAATTTTTTACAAAACTAGTAATGGCGCACCACACACCAGGTGCGCCATTACTAATGTGGCCAATAATGGCGTACCTATATCTGGTGCGCCACTGCTATATAGCAGTGGCGCACCACATACATGGTGCGCCATTAATGTCCATATTAGCTATAGCCGTTTTTCTAGTAGTGTCTCAAGAGCATAACTATTACGGTGGGTGAACAAATTACTGTTGAGCAATTGGTAGAATTGAGCATAGTTATGAGAATATCTAGGTATGATCATGTATATAGGCATCATGTCTGTGAAAAGTAGACCGACTCCTGCCTGCATCTACTACTATTAATCCACACATAGACCGCTATCTAGCATGCATCTAGAGTATTAAGTTCAAAACAACAGAGTAACACTTTAAGTAAGATGACATGATGTAGAGGGGTAAACTCATGCAATATGATATAAACCCCATCTTGTTATCCTCGATGGCAACAATACAATCGTGCCTTGCTGCGCCTCATCATCTTTGGGAAAGGACTCCGCAAGATTGAACCCAAAGCTAAGCACTTCTCCCATTGCAAGAAAGATCAATCTAGTAGGCCAAAACAAACTGATAATTCGAAGAGACTTGCAAAGATAACCAATCATACATAAAAGAATTCAGAGAAGATTCAAATATTGTTCATAGCTAAACTTGATCATAAACCCACAATTCATCGGTCTCAACAAACACACCGCAAAAGAAGATTACATCGAATAGATCCCCACGAGAACCGTGGAGAACTTTGTATTGAGATCCAAAGAGAGAGAAGAAGCCATCTAGCTAATAACTATGGACCCGAAGGTCTGAGGTAAACTACTCACACATCATCGGAGAGGCTATGGTGTTGATGTAGAAGCCCTCCATGATCAATGCCCCCTCCGGCAGGACGCAGGAAAAGGCCCCAAGATGGGATCTCACGGGTACAGAAGGTTGCGGCGGTGGAATTAGGTTTTCATGGATGCTTCATTGGTTTGAAGTGCGTGAGGTATATATAGGAGGAAGAAGTACGTCGGTGGAGCAACGTGGGCCCCACGAGGGTGGAGGGCGCGCCTAGGGGGGTAGGCGTGCCCCCTACCTCGTGCTCTCCTAGTTGCTTTCTTGACGTAGGGTCCAAGTCCTCTGGATCACGTTCATTCTGAGAATCATGTTCCCGAAGGTTTCATTTCGTTTGGACTCCGTTTGATATTCTTTTTCGCGACCAGAATGACAACGCTACGTACGTGTGACGCCTGGATATTTAAGCTACAGTAACCCTCCACTAATGTTGCCACGTCACTACGATTTCTGTTGATAACCTCGCGTTGCTTCCATCCTGTTCGAATTCAAAATATAAAATCAAGTCGAACGGTAATAGTTTTGGAATGTTCAAACTAAAATGGTCACAATATTCTATAAATTCTCCTCACCTTTGACAAGTTGAATCCAACTTGAATTGACTCAAAAATAAATTCCTAGGAATTCAATAAGTGGTCCAAAGGCATTTAAATGGGCCTTTTAAATTAAGCAAATCTTCTCAACCTTTGCAAATGCCTCAAAAACTTTTGTGCAGCCCTAGAATATTGCATAGCGTTTTTGTGCATAGTTTGAGCTCCGACCAAAAAAATCAATTACTATCTATACTAAATAGGAAACAGTAGCAGTTTTATTAAAATAGAAAAACCAAAAAGGATAAGCTCCCTCCCCCTCTAGGCTTGGCCCAAATGGCCGAGGCGGCCCACCAGGTCCGACCGGCCCACCCGACGCCCTGGTATAACCACGACACCTCCCCGAACCCTAACCCCCACTCAATCCCCACTTTCCCCACTCCCCTCGTTCCCCACTCCCCACTCCTCCTCCCTCTCCCCGCACCGTTTCTGGATCGAGGGGCGATTCCCCCAACCCCGCCAATCGCTGACCGCGCCGCCCGGAGACGCTCCCCTTCCTCGCCGTCGTTGCCTCGTCCTCCTCCCCGGACCCCAACTCGCCTGGTCATGGATCAGCGAAGGGGCTCGATCCCGCGGTGCCCGCGCCTCCGTCGCCGTCCTCCATCCCCGGCGCCGCCCCGCTGTCATTGCCTCGCCTCCTCATCTCTCTCTCCTCGGCTCCGTTGAGCCTCCCCGGCCCCGTTCGACTACAACAGGGGTGAGCCCCATCCTCCCTCCTCTCTCTCCCCCGCCGCATCGGCCGCGCGCCCTGTGACCCGCACCGTGCGCCCCCCATGCCGTGCGCGTTGTGGCCACGTACGCAACCCCACGCCCCCGCCACGTCCTTGGTCGCTTGCAGCCACGCCCGTCACTTCCTGCCTCGCCGAGGTTGGGCGCTGACCACGCCCAGCGCGCGCCTAACCACGTCGGCCTGAGCTCCCGCATCGGCAGCGCCGTTGCCGCTACCGTTTGCCCCGCATGCCCCAGCCCTCTGCCCTGCTCCTGCTCCTTGTCGCTCTTCCCCAACCGCGCCAGTGCCTCCTGTGGTCAGCGCCGTGACCGCCGGCGCGCCTCTGTGTGCGCTCGTGCGTGTGCATGTCGGTCGCTGGTGGCTGGCTAAAGCCACTGTCATGTGCTCCCCCAGGCCTATGACATATAGGCCCCACGCCCCTGTTAAAATTAGAAAAAAAGAAAATAAAAGTAAAAATATATATATTAAAAATAATAATTAATTAACCAGTTAATTAACTTAATTAATCGTGACAATTAACCTACTAATTACCTGTTAATTCAACTATGATAATGACAGGAGGGCCCCACCCCCTGTTGACCAGTCAAAGCGTTGACTGGTCAACTAGGACCCCCTGGACCTACATGTCAGCCTGTGTAAACTTCTGGGTACACAGTGCTGTGTGCACTTAGAAATTTTGCATTATTTTTGAATTAATAATAATCCCAGAAAATGTTTAAAAACTTTAGAAAATCATATAAAATAACCCGTAGCCCGTATGAAAATACTTTGTACATGAAAGTTCCTCAGAACAATGAGACGAATCCGGATACGCTCTCCGTTCGTCCGCCAGACGTCCCTAACATAGCGAACATGCAACCTTTCCCCTCCGTTCCATTTGTCCGAAAATGCCTAACACTGGGGAAACATTCCCGGATGTTATCCCCTTTACCTATACCGCGTAGCATTGCGTTAGAGCACCCCTAGCGCTGTTTATTGCTTGTCATGCACTTGCTTACTATGTATTTACTGTTTCTCCCCCCTCTTCTCTCCGGTAGACCCAGAGACTGCCGCTGATGCCGCTGTGATCGACTACGTCGACGACGACCCCTTCTTCTTGTCTGAGAAACCAGGCAAGCCCCCCCTTTGATCATCCCAATATGCCCATTCTATTCTCTCATGCTTGCATTAGATTTTGCTATTGTTATTGTTTGCTCCTATTCTGATGCATAGCCTGCTTTTGTAACCTGTTCATTGTACCTTACCTGCTTATCCTAAACTGCTTAGTATAGGTTGGTTAGTGATCCATCAGTGACCCCCACTTGTCCTTGTTGCCCCTGCTTCATCATCTACGACTCGATCAACGTCATCGACGACCAGAGCCCGACACCTCACATCACATCACGCCCCTTTTGTTGCTTGACTCTGCAGAGCTACTACCGACTGCCGAGGGTGATCCCTCATAACACACTCGTGATGTTAATTCTGTAGTGTAGCTATCCGGTCATGGTCATCGAGGGTGATTTCCTCTTTCACCATTCCTGATACGGCTCTGTCGTTCAACACCTCAAGTGTGAACCTCGAGGGTGGTCCCTCTTACATTCACCTTGATGATTACATTGAGTGGAATCCTCCGGGGGTGATTCCTCATGTTTTCCCCTTGATGTTTGGACACACAGTTACCTTGACATTACTTGAGACCTTTGGGAAAGTCGGGCAGGCCCGGAGAGCACCCACAAGATGGTTACGAGGCACGGCCGAGAAGTCAGGCAGCCCTCGAGTGGGCTGGGCTTGCCCTTGCCATATTTCCTCGGGGTCACATTATCGTGAGTCTCTGCTCGTCTCCGCAAACTAATAATACACTATGGTTTGGGTATTTGTTCTGAGTTGGCCTTTGGCCTTTACGCACTAACCCCATGCGAGAATAGTTATGGGCCTCGACGTCGCAGTATCAGCCGAAGCTTTGTCGGGCGTCGATTCAGCCTTCTTGGCGCGGGTGGGCGGCACCATCTGTAGTGGTGGAGCCTGGTTCGCCTGCCATAGCGACCGAGTGCTGCAGGCGATGGGCCTGCACCGGAGTGCTTAGGGCGTGAGACCGGCGGGGACCTCTCTGCTGAGCCTAGGTAGGGCTACGACGTGTTGATCTTCCGAGGCCGGGCATTGACCCCGAAAAGTGTGTCCGGCTAGAGTGATCGAGCGTGTTGGAAAACGTGGTGCACCCCTGCAAGGAAGATATATATTCGAATACCGTGTCCACGGTAATGGACGTTCAGACTTATATCTTGATCTAACACAACTAGAAATAGATACTTAAGTTTTGTGGCTCCGGGATTGCTTCCTCGCAGGGAGTCGAGGAAGGATCTCTGGGCATTGTTACTACAACATGCTTGTTAATTAAACTTCTATTCTTTACTCTTCTATATGCTGCAAGATGCTTGGAGCTGCTTGAAGTTGCTAGTCTTTGATAGGCTAGGCCTTCCCCCCTATTCTGGCATTCTGCAGTTCAGTCCACATATACAACCCTTCCATTTGATACCAATGCATACTTAGTTTAGATCTGATGCTTGCGAGTACTTTGGATGAGTACTCACGGTTGCTTTGCTACCCCTTTTCCCCCTTCCTTTTTCTTTCCGGTTGATGCAACCAGATGGTGGATCCCAGGAGCCAGATGCCACCGCCGACGGATGCTACTACATGGAGACCGCCGACGACCAGGAGTAGTTAGGAGGTCCTAGGCAGGTGGCCTTGCCTCTTCGATCATTGATGTTTGTGCTAGCCTTCTTAAGGCATCCTTGTCTATCTTTATGTCTGCACTCAGATATTGTTGGTTCCGCTGACTCTTGTGTATCGAGCTTGTATTCGAGCCCTTGAGGCCCCTGGCTTGTAATATGAAGCTTGTATTGTTTTATTTGTGTCTAGAGTTGTGTTGTGATATCTTCCCGTGAGTCCCTGATCTTGATCATACACATTTGCGTGTATGATTAGTGTACGTTCGAATCGGGGGTGTCAAAAGTTGGTATAAGAGCTGACTGCCTGTAGTAACCCCCCTTTCCAACTCCTTGGCTGAAGTTGAGTCTAGTCTTTGAAAATATTCTGATTTACTAACATGGCTGTGTGGTTTACGGGCCCACGTCGCCATTGGGTGGTATTAGGATCTTTTACTCCTCGACCTTTACTCTGGGTCTCTGATCTCTCTTCTATTCGGGTTAAATGATTTTGCTAACTCTAACTCTAGGCTCTCGTAAATACTTTTTCCCGGAGAGCCCGTCACTCCAAATGATTGCTTGGTGCACCAGAAGATTATGAAGATACTCTCCGATGTTTTTCCGAAACCCTTGTGCCCTTCGCCGTTGCGATCCCTACCATCGATAAATCCTTATGCGAAACTACCTACATTGTCGTTCATACCTTCATCCCCAGTTGCTCTTGTTATTACAAGATGCCCTGAATTACTTTCTGTTGTCCTGTGAATCCGTTGAGCCTAGTGCCTTGCAGTTCTTTGTCACATGAATACCCCCTGCGGATAATTACTCGTGCTTGCCGAGTATCCGTTCGCCCACAGTTGATCTTTGTTTCACAAAATTCTTTGTAATATTATCCGATCTTACAAAAATCCTTAGAAACCTATTACTCTTGCTCCTCGTTGTCTGCTTGCATTGTGGATGCTTTCCATATGTCTAGAAATGTTCATTAGCATCTTTTATCATCCTAATTTTGCGCATTTGATTCGATGTGCTTATGAATGATTGCAATCATCAATCACAGTTTGAACTCTTCCCTTCGGCTCAGACGTCACCCCGGACATGAGCTGGTGTCCGACAAATCAAACCTTGAACGATTTTCGGTCTATGTCTATTCAACTTACTTGTCTTTGATCAGAGCCTCTTCTTCTGATCCCCCGTTTTGGAACTCATAATTCCCTTTGCCTTCGAGCTTTGAATTAGTCAGTTATTTCTATAATTTGATATTCTTGTATTCTTTCTTCTTCTGGGTGAGTATCGATGCTCACATCAGATGCCTTGTGGACCACCAGATCTTTTGTTGGGTTTTATCCGACAACTTTCTTCCTATTTCACCACCTTGTGAGTTCTTTCCCTGATACATAATTCCTTTGGTAAAATGTATCCCCGCTCTTGTCAACCATACTCTGCTTCCGAGCTTGAGTTATTTACTCGTCAAGTTTGTGATATCTGTTTCTAAGATGACCCTGATGGGTTGAACCTATGCCTTCCCTAATCTGTGTGAACCCGGAGACCTCTATGGGTCATACTCCACTGGTGTTATGCCAGATAAAATCTCAACACTATGGCTTCATCGAAAACGAGAAGTGAATGGAAAGTTATGCATTGAGAAGTGGGAGTCGACCTTGAACCTTTGTGTTCATGCCCATGGACCCGATGTGGAACTTATCATGGAAGCTTCTTGTCATAATAATAATCCCCTAGTGATAAGTTCATCTTGAATCTATAATTGGTCCTTTGCAACCGTGGTTCCGACCATGATTGTTCTCCTTTGATTCCATTTCTCGGACGAGTTGAGTACTTGTCTTCTTCAGATCTTTTCACCTGTCCAAACTCTATCCTGTTCTACCCTCGAGTATTACCGTCTGGTATCTCGAGAATATCATGGAACTACATAACTTCTTATGAGTTCTTCATCAACTATTATTTCTCGCTGTTCCAAGTTTCCACGGGTTCTGAGTTGTTGGACACTCGAGAATGCCGATAACTTATTCGAGTCTACACTTTCCTTCCCATTGTTCTGTTTAAGCTTTCTGGTAACGTAATATATCTGAGCAGTGATAATTCCCTGCTTATGTAAACACCTTGGTGTACCAACTCTGTCAGTAAGAACTTGTTACTATTGTTGATGACATTCCGGTAGCCGCCGGTGGACGAGAACTTTGCCTATTGGTCCGCCTCGTCTTAACGAGCAGGAAAATGGTTCTCTTCGTCCCTCGCCCTTGGTACCAACGTTGTTGCCAACATAACTGAAAGGCTATCCTCTGACCCGCCTTGCTTTCATGACCATGCAAAATGTTAGCACCCTTCCTACTTTTAACCCACATAGTGGGCCCACAACCCACAGTTCCACAAGATCGAAACCAGACTCTCCTGTACCCCCCTTTTTGTCTCCAAAGTTATTCCTCGCGCTTGGCTTCGTATGTAAATCACGAGCCACCTTCCTAGAGATGATCTAATCTAGTATCAAACGCAACACTTATTTTCGTTGCTGTGAACCCCTCTCACTCAATGTTTCAGGCAACGAACGATTGCCTACCCGCTTGAAACTTCTTATTGCATATGCTTACCTTGCTCTTGATGACTTTCTTGAATTTCAACTCGAGAGATGCCTATACGCCACGTTCACTGAGATAGCCCCCTGGTACCTATCTTATGTTGAGCTCCGTACTTCCCAAGTCTTTCCCCCTTACCCCACCCCTTAAATCTCGGGACAAGATTTCTTGTAGTGGAGGAGAATTGTGACGCCCGGATATTTAAGCTACAGTAACCCTCCACTAATTTTGCCACGTCACCACTATTTCTGTTGATAACCTCACGTTGCTTCCATCTTGTTCGAATTCAAAATTTAAAATCAAGTCAAATGGTAATAGTTTTCGAACATTCAAACTAAACCGTTCACGATATTCTATAAATTCTCCTAACCTTTGACAAGTTGAATCCAACTTGAATTGACTCAGAAGTAAATTCCTAGGAATTCAATAAGTGGTCCAAAGGCATTTAAATGGGCCTTTTCAATTAAGCAAATCTTCTCAACCTTTGCAAATGCCTCAAAAACTTTTGTGCAGCCCTAGAATATTGCATAGCCTTTTTGTGCATAGTTTGAGCTCCGACAAAAAAATCAATTACTATCTATACTAAAAAGGAAACAGTAGCAGTTTTATTCAAATAGAAAAACCAAAAATGAAAAGCTCCCTCCCCCTCTAGGCTTGGCCCAAATGGCCGAGGCAGCCCACCAGGTCCGACCGGCCCACCCGGCGCCCTGGTATAACCACGCCACATCCCCGAACCCTAACCCCCACTCGATCCCCACTTTCCCCACTCCCCTCGTTCCCCATTCCCCACTCCTCCTCCCTCTCCCTGCACCATTTCTGGATCGAGGGGCGATTCCCTTGACCCCGCCAATCGCCGACCACGCCGCCCGGAGATGCTCCCCTTCCTCGCTGTCGTTGCCTCGTCCTCCTCCCTGGACCCCCACTCGCCTGGTCATGGATCAGGGAAGGGGCTCGATCCCGCGCCGCCCCGCGCCTCCGTCGCCGGCCTCCAGCCCCGGCGCCGCCCCGCCGTCATCGCCTCGCCTCCTCACCTCTCCCTCGTCGGCTCCGTCGAGCCTCGCCGGCCCCGTTCGACTACAACAGGGGTGAGCCCCATCCTCCCTCCTCTTTCTCCCTCGCCACATCGGCCGCGCACCCATAACCCTTGCCGTCGCCCCCGTGCGGCGTTTGTGGCCACGCACGCAGCCCCACACCCCGCCACGTCCTGGTCGCTGCAGCCACGCTTCATCCTTTGCCTGCCTCGCCTGTGTCGGGACCGACCGCGCCAGCAGCCGCGCTAACCACGTTGGCCTGAGCTCCCGCGTCTGCAGCGCCGTTGCCGCTATCGTTTGCCCCGCACGCCCCCACCCTCTGCCCTGCTCCTGCTCCTTGTCGCTTTTCCCCAACCGCGCCCGTGCCTCCTGTGGTCGGCTCCGTGACCGCCGGCGCGCCTTTGTGTGTGCTCGTGCGTGTGCATGTCGGTCGCTGGTGGCTGGCTAAAGCCACTGTCATGTGCCCCCCAGGCCTATGACATATGGGCCCCACGCCCCTGTTAAAATTAGAAAAAAAGAAAATCAAAGTAAAAATATATATATTAAAGAATTAATTAATTAGTTAATTAACTTAATTAATCGTGACAATTAACCTACTAATTACCTGTTAATTAAACTATGACAATGACAGGAGGGCCCCACCCCCTGTTGACCAGTCAAAGCGTTGACTGGTCAACTGGGACCCCCTGGACCCACATGTCAGCCTGTGTAAACTTCTGGGTACACAGTGTTGTGTGCACTTTGCAATTTTGCATTACTTTCGAATTAATAATAATCCCAGAAAATGTTTAAAAACTTTAGTAAATCATATAAAATAATCTGTAGCCCGGATTAAAATACTTTGTACATGGAAGTTGCTCAGAACAATGACACGAATCCGGATACGCTCCCCGTTCATCCGCCAGACGTCCCTAACACACCAAACATGCAACCTTTCCCCTCCGTTCAATGACCCGAGATCGCCACGATGCATTGTGATCGACTACGTCGGAGCGAATTCTTCTTCTTGTCTGAGCAACCAGGCAAGCCCCCCTTTTAATCATCCTGATATCTCCCATTCTGTTCTCTCATGCTTGCATCAGATTTTGCTATTGTTATTGTTTGCTCCTATTCTGATGCATAGCCTGCTTTTGTAACCTGTTCATTGTACCTTACCTGCTTATCCTAAACTGCTTACTATAGGTTGGTTAGTGATCCATCAGTGATCCCCACTTGTCCTTGTTGCTCCTGCTTCATCATCGACGACTCAATCAACGAGATCGACGACCAGAGCCCGACACCTCACATCACATCACATCACGCCCCTTTTGTTGCTCGACTCTGCAGAGCTACTATCGACTGCCGAGGGTGATCCCTCATAACGCACACCTGACGTTAATTCTATAGTGTAGCTATTCGTTCATGGTCATCGAGGGTGATTTCCTCTTTCACCATTCCCGATACGGCTCTGTCGTTCAACACGTCAAGTGTGAACCTCGAGGGTGGTCCCTCTTACGTTCACCTTGATGACTACATTGAGTGGAATCCTCCGGGGGTGATTCCTCGGGTTTTCCCCTTGATGTTTGGGCACACAGTTACCTTGACATTACTTGAGACCTTTGGGAAAGTCGGGTGGGCCCGGAGAGCACCCGCAAGATGGTTACGAGGCACGGCCGGGAAGTCAGGCAGCCCTCGAGTGGGCTGGGCTTGCCCTTGCCGTATTTCCTCGAGACGGGGCGACGGGGTCACATTATCGTGAGTCTCTGCTCGTCTCCGCAAACTAACAATACACCATCATTTGGGTATTTGTTCTGAGTTGGCCTTTGGCCTTTACGCACTAACCACCACGCGAGAATAGTTATGGGCCTCGACGTCGCAGTATCAGCCGAAGTTTTGTCAGACATCCAGTTCAGCCTTACGGCACGGCTGGGCCGGCACCATCCTGTAGTGGTGGAGCTTGGTTCACCCTGCTCGCAATGACCCGGAGTGCAACGGGCGATGGGCCCAGACCCCGGAGTGCTTAGGATGTAGACCGGCGGGGACCTCTCTGCTGAGCCTAGGTAGGGCTCGACGTGTTGATCTTCGGGCGGTCGCAGCGACCCGTAAAAGTGTGTCCGGCCAGAGTGATCGAGCATGTTGGAAAACGTGGTGCACCCCTGCAGGGAAGATATATATTCGAATACTGTGTCCACGGTAATGGACATTCAGACTTATATCTTGATCTAATACAACTAGAAATGGATACTTAAGTTATGTGGCTTCGGGATTGCTTCCTCGCAGGGGGTCGAGGAAGGATCTCTGGGCATTGTTACTACAACATGCTTGTTAATTAAACTGCTATTCTTTACTCTTCTATATGCTGCAAGATGCTTGGAGCTGCTTGAAGATGCTAGTCTTCGATAGGCTAGGGCTTCCCCCTATTCTAGCATTCTGCAGTTCAGTCCACAGATACAACCCTTCCATTTGATACCAATGCATACTTAGTTTAGATCTGATGCTTGTGAGTACTTTGGATGAGTACTCACGATTGCTTTGCTACCCCTTTTCCCCCTTCCTTCTTCTTTCCGGTTGATGCAACCAGATGGTGGATCCCCGGAGCCAGATGCCACCGCCGACGGATGCTACTACATGGAGACCGCCGACGACCAGGAGTAGTTAGGAGGTCCCAGGCAGGAGGCCTTGCCTCTTCGATCGTTGATGTTTGTGCTAGCCCTCTTAAGGCATCCTTGTCTATCTTTATGTCTGTGCTCAGATATTGTTGCCTCCGCCGACTCTTGTGTATCGAGCTTGTATTCGAGCCCTCGAGGCCCCTGGCTTGTAATATGAAGCTTGTATTGTTTTTTTTGTGTCTAGAGTTGTGTTGTGATATCTTCCCGTGAGTCCCTGATCTTGATCATACACATTTGCATGTATGATTAGTGTACCGTCGAATCGGGGGCGTCACAGTGCGCTTCGACCGGGTGGGTCCCGACTGTCAGGCACTTCGTTGCGTGCGAAGATGTAGCTGGTGGGTCCCAGCAGTCAGGGGGGCGTCATTTTTTTTGCTCGTTATATGGACGCACTTCCTTGCATGGGAAGATGTAGCTGGTGAATCCCAGCAGTCGGGGGAAACGTTTTTTCATGAAATACGGTGGCCGGTCCGGTGGGTCCCTGCTGTCTGGTGGAGGAATAATTATTTTCCGCATAATAAGGAGGCACTTCCTTGCTGCGGCCGTGGACCCAGCTGTCAGCCTCTCCAGGTACCATACTCTTCCCATGGAAGTCGGTCGTTGACCACATTGACCACGCCGCGCCGAGAGCACCAAGGTGGTGGACGACGGCGAGGCCTAGGAAGGGGACGACGCGGAGCCGGGGAAGACGCGACAGTGGATGCCCGCGCGGAGAGGAGTACGAGGGTTCACTGGTTCGGCTGCGGTGTGAGGATGCCGTCACCGCAGGGCCTGGCCAGCGGTGGGAGTGGTAGGGGGAGGTGAGGCCTCCGCGGCAGCACAACCAGCCATGGGAAGCAGGAGCAGGCGGCACGACCGGCGCTGCTTTGGGCGGCTGGAGCAAGAAGACCAGAGGTTGAAGAATCACAATGGCCATTGGATGGACATCGTACGGTCACTGCAGCTAGAATCGTTTATATTGACTAAGTTGACAAAGCCCTTGGTACACGTCAACTTAGTAGGCCCACAGGTCAGCCTCTGAAATGGTGCGCCCCAGATGTCAGGGGGAGGAATCATTTTTTGGGCGGCTGAAGCTAGAATATCCGAGATTGAAGAAGAAGCACGACATCCATTGGATGGACATCCAACGGACACCACTGCTAGAACTGTGTGTTGACTATAAGTTGACAAAGCCTTGCATACGCGTCAACTCAGTAGGCCCACAAGTGTGTGGCAGAGAACTTATAGCCCATTTGCGATTTGTAAGAATGTAAGCCCATTTTTGAATTCTAATGGAATTTACTACAGCCCATTTATAGTTTGTTAAAAGTACAGCCCATTTTCTAGCTTTTTTTTACCAAAGAACAGTAGGGTAAACCCCCTACTGTGAGTCATTTTTCATTAATAATCAAAGGTATCAAAGTACATAGCATTGGTTGATGGGGGGACAACCAAAGAAGAGTTATCTAATAAGAAAGTACATCCCATTTTCTAGCTAGGACAACGATTAATAATTTCAACCAACCGTTCAAAATAGAATTCAATAAAATTTCCCACATTTTGAAGGGATCCGAAATATTTTTATCCTGAAATTTGTAGTCAGATTAAATAAAATTCAATATAAATTTGTATTACGTAAAAATCCAACGAAATATTGCGCGCGCAACAATTAATGAAATTAAAATTTTCAAAATCCAGAAATATTATTTTATAAAGTAATTACGTGTTTGGTGCATTTTTATAGTTACTGCCCAGTTTTTATAATTACATCCCATTTATTATTTCTTAAAGCCCATTTTCTTGTTAAGCCTAATGCATCCCTCCTAGGAAAGATTCTCTGCCCAGCGGGGCGGAGAATAACAAGTTGACCTTGCCTGGGTATTCCTAAAAAAAGTATAGCTGGGCTAGACATTTTCAGCTTGAAAAAAATTAATATCTGGGCTGGATATCTGGCCTTGGCTAGACGGGCCACAGCCCACCCAGTTAATACCCTGCTCTCCTCTGAGCAACAACGGAAACATCGCTCAAGAAAAACTCTGCTGTGCTCACACCTCAAAAATATAAATACTGCTCGAGCTGCTTGGTCCCAGCTGTCGGCCGCTCCTTGTGCCATTCTCTCGTTTATTGACTACATAGGTTGACAATGGTGTGGGATCCTGATGTCAGGAAACCAGGAGGAAGCAAAAAATATTATAGTTGTATATAATAAGGAGGCACTTGCGTACGTGCGGCTATGGCCCTGGTGGGTCCCCACTTTCATCCTCTCCAAGTAAAGTCATCTCCTCATTCCTCATGCCGTTGACCATGTTGACAACGCGAGACTGCAGTGCCACGGTGAGCGCAACAACTCGAAGGACAATGGAGAGGGCCTCGCGGGCCCTACGGATGGTCTGATACAGCGCCCGCTGCTCATTCGGGAAGCTAGGATCATAGGGCCACATGTCTGTGACGACATTGTCGTTCGCTTGTTCACCGGTGCTCATTGAGGAGATGGAGGTTGCAGCACATGTCGTCCTGCGCTGGTAGCTCTTCCGCAATTAGGGCGTCGAAGTGGGGCGCACCTCCTCTATGGTGAACACAGCATGAACTGTCTTGGACAGTGGTGCCGACTCCTGGTCGGAAGCTACGTCCATCATATGATTGTCGTCGCTCAGCTCGGCGAGCTCGCTGGCAAGACAGCATGTCCCGTTTGCTGGACCAACTCGCTGCCAAGCACGAGTCTGACTGCCCTGGCCCACCCAAACCGCCTCCCTCACCCGCACGCACTTTCCGCCCGAAACGGTCAGGGCTGCCCGCACCACTTCCCGGTGAAGGCGATTGCTCCGCCTTCAAACGACACAAGTGCCGTCCGTCCGTCCGTCTGCCACCCACATTAATGATACGCGGTTGCCGAGGCAGCTACTCTGGCGCCACACGTCCGACCCTCCTCTGCCCACCATTGCTATATAAACTGCTGCGCCGGCCATAGCTGCAGTCATCCGCCTCCGTTCCCTTTCTCTTGTCCACACCACTACTCCCACCATGGCTTCCTCATGCTCCAGCGCTCTTCGGGACGGGCGGACGACAGACCACAAGGAGCTAGCAGCAATTGCTGCCGACTGGCTGGCCGACAGGCAGCCGGAGGACAACGACGTCCCAATGGAGAACATGGTAGTTGATGATCCGGCGCCAACCACCTCCTGCGCGCCATCCTAGCCGGTGCATTCCACCATGACCATCGGCGAGGCCCGTTCCCAATACATGGACACGGTGAGGCAGAAGCGTCAGGGGCAGTTCCAGGAGGCGCAGGCCGACACAGCCTACAACCACCATCTCCTCCAGGAGCACCTGCAGGCGTAGGAGTAGATCGCCGCGGAGCGGGCGGAGCAGGAGGCGCTCCTCGACTCGTACCGCTCCGCCCGCGAGGGCCGCCTCGAGCGCTGGCGGTACCGCATGCGGGTGGTGGAGGCTACGACCATCTACAAAGAGGGCGATGAAGCGGGCGAGGCGTTGTTTGGTGAGACCGAGGATGAGGCGAAGAACAGTGCCAACTCCGACGAGGCGTCCACGAGGCCCTGCTCCGCCGAGGCCCCGCACGCCAACAACGAGGCAGAGGACACCGTCGGCTCCGCCGAGGCCCTGTGGCGCGAACAACGAGGCAGAGGACACCGCCGGCTCCGCCGAGGCCCCGCCCTGCCAACAACAAGGCAGAGGACATCGCCGGCTCAGCCGAGGCCCCACCGTGCCTGCAATGAGGGGGAGGATTTTCCCCGCTCCGCCGAGGCGCTGCCCCGCCGACAACGAGACAGAGGACATCGCCGGCTCCGTTGAGGCCCCACCCCGCTGCCAATGAAGCCGCGCCACGTAGAAAACGAGGAAGAGTAGAACACGGTAGGTCGCCGCCGCTCGGTTCCAAGTAAGGCCACAACAACTACCCTCCGGTTGAAGCCAAGCTAGGCGGGTTGACCATGGACGGCCGAACAAGGAAGAAGCTTCTGTTCGGCTCAGCCGGACACAGGTGCTATGGTTAATTAATTATACCTCCAGCGCACCCCTTTTTAGTTGAACAATATATGAAATGTAATGAAATCCGACATGTTTATATGAAATCCGGCAGTGTATGAATGAATTTAGTTCGATTTGTTTGAATTCTTGTATCACTGGCATTAGATGAACATGCAAAACAATACGTGCTAGCATTATTCCCAGGGTGATCACCTCGTTTGCAACAGTTTCAGATGTACTCCCTCCGCTCCTTGTTAGTCTGCATATAAGTTTTGTCTCAAGTCAAAGTATCTCTAGTTTGACCAATCTTACAGAAAAAAGTATCAACATTCACAATGTAAAATCAACTGACTTGAAAGAAATCTAATATGCTAAGTAAAAAGGAATAGAGGGAGTACAAAATTTAGTGTTCCTGTACATTGCAATCAACACACAAGCCTGGCAATTCATAGAGAACATTCAAAACAATTGATGATTATGCATCTCAGCGATTCACATGTCAGAGCCAATATTTACTTCACAACTAAAGAATAAAGAAAAATCCATAGATGCTGCTAACAGCAAAGGGCGTCCCATTCGAAAATATCAAACGCATGTCTTCTTGCTAACATCAATGAGAAAAATTTGACAAGGTTGTCCCATTCCAAAATGTCAAATGCGTGTTGTTTTGCGTAACTCAATGAGCAAACTTTGACAAGGTTTTCCCATTCCAAAATATCAAATGCCTACGATTGTGGCATCGGCAGGGTTTGCCATCAGTTCGGACATTGATATGGCACCTCGTGCTAAATAAACCAGCTGTTGTTTTTGTGCAGTTCCACCAAAATCAACCAAATTCTTGCGTAGCTTGTATGATTACTCCTTTATATGTTGCAACGCCTTGAACATATAGGCACCTCCTTTCTTGTGGTGGAAATGAATGATTCGAGAATATTCGATGTATTTGTGAACATTTTGTGCAGTTCCCATTGAAATCAAGCTGAGCACCCCTGTTTGCATAAGTACAAAAAAGTGATTAGTATAAAGCAAACTGTACTATGAATTGACAGTTTAAACAGTCAACCTACATGATCCATGCAGAGCACACATATAAAAAAATGGAACTCACTGGAAGGTATCGTAAAACAACATTGCACTGGCCATCACAGCAACAAAGATGCAGATCTGTGAGTCCTTCTGAGCTGAAGTTAGTTTGTTCTTGTGGGCAATAATGTAACCATCCTTCAACTGCTCCCTTCTTAAGAAGAGAGGCTTGGCTTCTTTATCCTGGCATAATCGAAACTAGGCACTTCACGTACTCCATATTCTTCTTCAGAGGAGGATGATCTTGTTGTGCAAAGACAAGAGGACAACTAAATGCTAGCATCCCTGTTTGCTCAAAAAAGGAAAGGAAATATTTAAAACAACACAGATGAAGCACTTCTCAAGGACAATACCACTTTCTCATGACGGTGTCTAAACAGTAGCACAACACCAATAGAGATGAGAAAGCTCAATCATATGGATGAAATCCGTGGGCGAGTACCAACCTTTGTCAGGAGGCTTATTGTGTAGAGCATACATATCAAGCACTTCCCCGGAACCATCTGTTGTTATCTACTGTGGTTGCCATGCTTACTATAAACTCCTCGATTAGTTTAATGTTTCCAACATCATCTTGTGCAGTTCCACTAAAATATATGGTATCTTCAAAGAAGATCCCTGTTTGCACAAGTAGAGATAATTACATATTACATTAAGAGTGGCATAAAATCAGTGGCAAAACAATTGCTCGTTCCAACCATAGCAATAAATTAAGATGCAAAACTATATCATTACTTGTGTCATCACAGTTCTAGTGCTCCATTACAGCACCGGGAGTTGATTTTTGTTTTTCTTCTGCTTGTTCTTCCCCTTCATCACTTGGTTCAATAACAGACAAGCTTCGCCTTCAATGTAAGATTTGGCATGCCAATTAGGGAGCACAAGTATAGCACTAAACAATGACGTTAATTTTCAGATGAAAGTGGCAAAATAGAGGCCAACAATTTTGAAATATCCTTATCTTACCTCAATGGGATATTACGGTGCACATACAGATTGGAAGTCTTGTCTCCATTTGTGCAGTTCCCTAAAATAAAGAAACATTAGCGTACAAGTAGCACAACATATGAAATTACACTGCACAATCATGTGAAAGAAGGCTAGTACTGACCTCTCATGACGTGGAATTCAAACAACTCACAAGAAGAAGATCTGAACCAAATTTGCGAACACAGACAGGAAGTAAAATCTCCTCTTGTGTAGTTCCACTAAGATCAATAAATCAAGCAACATTGCTGGCATGACATTTTGGTTGAACTGCACAAAACACTCTTAAAACAAAAGTGTTTTGTGCAGTGCAACAAAAGGTCACAATAGCAACGAGGTGAAGTAGATAACCCTGTTTACACAGAGGTGCAAAGGAGACAACTAGTGGTCAATAACGGTGGATGACACAGAAGCCAACAAAAAGAAGCATCTAACTTATCCAAATGGGAAAGAAAGCAAGACAGTGGCATTTCTCAAACGGTGGCATTGATTAACATTAATAGAGAGATTATATTAACAGTAAAATTCGTTAAACATGTAATTTGCTTTTAACTGTGGCATTGCACCAATTTTCTAGCGGCATTATTAGAGGGTGTTTGTTTACAGGGACATTTTGGTGTAGGGACTAAAAAAGTCTGTGTCAGTCCCATCTAAACCAAACAGGAGGGACTTTTACGGACTAAAGAAAGAAGACCCCGAGGGAGAGTCTTTTTGGGACTTTTTCCAACAGTTGCTCCTGCCCCGCATCGCAGCTTGTCTCTATTAGTTCATTACTAGGGGTAACATGGTATTGTAGCATGTCATTTAATAACCTCTAGTCCATGTTTAGTCCCTGGAACCAAGCAGGTAGGGACTAGGGAGTTTTTAACCAAACAGGGCCTTAGATTAACAACAGCTAAAGAGTTGCATGGGACAGTGGACGCACCAGCACCATGCGCATCTACCGATGTATGAAGGGGTGATGCACAGTCTGTCGCAACAAAGAACAAAAACAACCAAGGAGTATATTTGTGTTGGTCCCAGTTTTGTTATCTTTAGACACCTTTCCCTATGTGAGCGCAGCAAATCTAGTCCCGCTCAAACTCTACAGCCTTGTCCTCCAAAACAAAAGATCAGTTCGTTACAGATGTGCGTACTGCGTTTGTCATTGTTTCCCCTTTTCGACCAACGTAGGTGCTGGATAGCTAGTCTGTACTAGTACTTTCCCCACTTCCTTTCCTCTTTGAACCATGTCCTAGATTCATGCTATACAACTTTCCCCACTACTTTCCTGTTTGATCCAACACCTAGATTCGAGTGCGGAAGCGGAAAAATCCCACATGCAGCTAGAGCAATGCATGTGGAATAAGTAATTATACCTTATGGTTCTTGGGGTGGGGTTCGGTGGGCGATCAGAGGCCGTTCGGCCCACACTATGTACGGCGGCGAGGAATAAGGGGTCGGAGGCCCTCCCGTGCCGCTGCTGGGTGAAAGAAAATAGCTGCACCGGTAGTGGATTCCCTTCCTCGCCGACGGCAAGAGCGTTAAGCCTCCTTCCCTTCCCTGCAGACGGATCCTGCCGGCTCTTTGACCAGCAGTGAGGGGAGAGAGAGAGGCCAACGAAGTCCTGTTTAGATCTGGAGAGGGTGAGCGAGTGTGAAGTGAGCAACTACAAGTGCTGAGGCTCCAGCATGTATATATATACTGGAGAGAGAGTGTGAAGAGTGCAAACCCTAGAAAACAAACGCTGAGGCTGCAACGTATACGTGATGAGGTGATTATACGGTCACTACGAGATCGTATAGCTCCGTATCCATCCATTTTGACCAGTCAAAGAATCCTCCTGGCACCGCCCTAGATTACTTTCTCTCTCTGTCATGCGGGGCCTACCTGTCATTGGGTGGAAGAAAGAAGTCGAACAAAAACAAAATTATGCTCAAGTGTATTTATCGAACCCGAGACCTCATGTCTGATGAGCGAACAGGCTAACCAGCTACACCACCCCCACGTTATGTTTAACGAGAGGAAAATAACCTTTAATACATTCCTTCATTCGTGTGACAAGCATGCCGTGTTTTTTTTTGTGTGGGAGTCATTGGGATTTAAAGCGGTGTATCTCACCTCACACATCTCGCTACTGCTCGTGAACACTATCCAATTGATCCCTCTGTTCGCTCACGTACTATTTTAAGTGAATCCGTATTATAACATGCACACAAATTTGGGCACTTGTATTGAACCTAAGTCAGTGGGCCATCGTATCTCGTACTAATCCCTCCGTCTAGGTGTAATAAGTCACGTTAGAAGGTGCAGCGGGACCAAGGTGCAAGTAGATTAATTTTTGGAACGAGGTGCAAGAAGATTGGAGGAGAAGGAGAAACTTGACCGGTCCTTCCTCCAATCAAAGCCCTGATTTCTGTCTTTAAACGCAACAAGTAATCACAACAACTAAGAGATGCCTTTTTAGCTACCATGCAGGGCCACGTATTAACTCGCATGCATCAACGCGTAGTTGCGCTCCATGCATTGGGTTTCCGGGGGAGATAACAAGGCAGAGTAAGGAGCGTTGGGTTACATTGCTAGGCTGGTCATAGTGGTGAGTAACTTGGACTAGTAACATGCATATGTTACTAGTCTATGTTACTACTTTCATAGTAGGTAGTAACATATGGATGGTAACATGCAAGTCTTCATTAATTGAGATATAGACTCATTTTACCTCGATGTGTGTGTGTGTGTGTTTAACAGCATGTGTGTGTTAAAGAGAGCGACACATCGACCTACTCCTATAGAGAGATGGTTTGTAGTGTACAATTTAGCCGCGAGAGTCGGTGCATCCTCTCATTTCTGGGCGTCTGGTCGGGACAGGCGGGACAGCTGCCACGCCGACTCCTGACCAGCTTGGCTCACCCAAAGCCCCTCCATCGCCCGTGCGCGCTTCCCACCCGAAACGGACAGCGCCGCCCCAAAGAATCGGTGCCGCATTCATGCCCGGGCAGAGCAGACGCCACCTCTCGCTGGCACCTGCATTGAAGGGAGAAGCGGATTCAAGAGTGATGGTTGCTTCGTCCGTCCAACTTACTGCTGGGTCTATGTGATTTGATGGCTCATTGGTCATTATTACTGAGGTGGTAGGACTGCTGGATGTCCCACGCTTTCGGCGAAAGGAGGTACTACTAGATTACAATTTTCTCCATTCTCAGTGGACGAGTATAAGAGCAGTGAAAACACGCAGGCTTAGTGATTACATGGCCCACCTCACACTATCACCTTATTTTCTGGACACCGTGCGACACCTAAGTCTTTACATAGTACTAGTATAGTACGTACTGTAATTTATCAGCGAGATAAATTTGTACAATGCTATGAAGCTTCCAGCTTCTGTTTCATGTATCTTGCGTCCAAGGTTGCCTGTTGCAACATTTCATCAAATACAAAGGAGACTAACATGCATGCTATTGCATCTCAATGACTGACAGATCATAGCCAATATGTACTCCCTCCGGTCCAAAATAAGTGTCTCAACTTTATGCAAACTTTAGTACAAAGTTGTACTACTACTAAAGTTGACACTTATTTTGGAACAGAGACAATTAAGGAAAAAAATGATCCATGCAGTCCCTAGCCCTTGAACTGTAAACCCTAACTAGGCTTTAATTTGCTGGCAACGTTGGAGCTTCCTAAGAAATGAAGTTTGCAACCCTTTGACTATCGGATCATTTTGTGCAGTTTCACCAAAATCGAGATAAGCATCCCTGTGGCAAAGAAATTGAAGAAACGTGATTAGAATAAGATTACTGGGACTAGTTGATGAGACATAAACTCATCACAAATACTGTACGTAGAAGCAAGTAGAGGTATGTGCGGGGCAGAGAAGTAGAGAAATATCCACATGGAGTGATGTGGGCAGCTGGAGCAGTGGTGCAAGCCGGCTGTAAAGGGAGTTGTACCTGAGGGATGTCGGGACGTAGCTCAACCTAGAGGAGGGAGGCGGGAGGAGGCAACTATCCACGTCGCGGCAGTGAGCAATGGACGAAGGCAACCTCACCGGCTTTGTGAGAGAGAACAGCGGGGACCCCTGATCGGGAGGTTCCGACAGTGGGTTTTCACCGTCGGTGACGGCGACCGCATCTACTCTAAGCATCCACCCCTTCCCCCGGTGTACGTGATACGCCGGGATGTTAGAGATGTGGCCACAGTAGTTTTGTGCGAGAGAGTGTGAAAACTGAAGAGAGCAACCCCAGCAAGCAACCGTGTAGGCTCGTCCTGCCTATGTATATAGTGGAGCGGTTTCCTTTTCTCTCCATATGAACCTATTTATATTGCATACGTGCCATTGAAGAAAAAAACTTTATTTATAAATGACGCGGCACATACTACTCGTTCTCCTATAAACCTTGCGCTTGGCATCTCCAAAATATTAACCTTGCGATTGGCTCTTCGCCTCTTCGGGAAGTCGAGCAATAATGGTACTGCAGTATATATCGTTCTGGCTATATGAGACCGAATGAATTGCTGCACATCCACCACGTGGGCGAGGGTCGAGGGGCGAGGGAGAGTGCGTACTATTACGCCTGTTTCAATATGGACTACATACGGAGCAAAATGAGTGAATCTACACTCTAAAATACGTCTATATACATCAGTGTTTGGAGTATGTACTAGTAGTTCATATTGAAATCTACTAAAGGACATATATTCCAAACAATATGATAATCTCTCTAACCAAGGTAGGGATGAGGAGTAAATGGAGGGAGTAGTAAAATTTTCTCCTCGTCCTGCGAGCCACCGCACGCGTGGGCGAGGGAGCGGGCGTAAGGCATACTAGTAAGCAAGCTTCACCTCATCCTGCAAGCCATCGCGCCCGTGGGCGGGGGAGACGGTGTACTAAGCAAGCTTCTCCTCGTTCTGCGAGTAGACGGGACACATCAAAAGTACTCCAGTGTATAGAGCCTTGGTTTGCCTCTTTTTTAACGTAACACGTCAAGTCGCAATTTGTTTGTTCACCCGTGGTAGACGTGTCAAATTACCACATGGGCTGCCTTTTCGTACAGAAATGAGCTCCACCGTGTACCCACGCGGGTGTGGTTGGGAAAGAGACGGGAGTACGTGCGCCGTGCGTGCACCTCTTCTCTTCGTGCACGTCCCCCACCTACGTGGGTGTGTGTAAGAGAGATACAAACCTAGACAGATGGCGTGTGAGTTCGTGAGTGTTTTTTGTTTCGGGGGGGGGGGGTGGTGATTTCGTGAATGTATTTGTGGGAATATGTGTCCATGACATCTCAAACAAAATTTTGCATGCAATGTGTGTGAAACAGAGGCATATCCATATCATATAGAGAGGGCTAGAGGGGGCGATCCATGAGAAGAGAGGGATGAGTCATTGATACGTCTCCAACGTATCTATAATTTTTGATTGCTCCATGCTACTTTATCTACTGTTTTGGACTATATTGGGCTTTACTTTCCACTTTTATATTATTTTTGGGACTAACCTATTAACCGGAGGCCCAGCCCAGAATTGCTGCTTTTTGCCTATTTCAGTGTTTCGAAGAAACGGAATATCAAACGGAGTCCAAACGGAATGAAACCTTCGGGAACATGATTTTCTCACCGAACGTGATCCAGGACACTTGGACCCTATTCCAAGGAACAAAAGAGGCGGTCACGAGGGTGGGGGCGCGCCCCCTGCCTCGTGGGCCCCCTGTTGCTCCACCGACGTACTCCTTCCTCCTATATATACCTACGTACCCCCAAACGATCAGAGAAGGAGCCAAAAACCTAATTCCACCACCGCAACTTCCTGTATGCACGAGATCCCATCTGGGGCCTGTTCCGGAGCTCAGCCGGAGGGGGATCCACCATGGAGGGCTTCTACATCATCACCATAGCCCCTCCGATGAAGTGTGAGTAGTTTACTTCAGACCTTCGGGTCCATAGCTAGTAGCTAGATGGCTTCTTCTCTCTTTTTGGATCTCAATACAATGTTCTCCCCCTCTCTCGTGGAGATCTATTCGATGTAATCTTCTTTTTGCGGTGTGTTTGTTGAGACCGATGAATTGTGGGTTTATGATCCAGATTATCTATGAATAATATTTGAATCTTCTCTGAATTCTTTTATGTATGATTGGTTATCTTTGCAAGTCTCTTCGAATTATTCTTTTGGTTTGGCCAACTAGATTGGTAGTTCTTGCAATGGGAGAAGTTCTTAGCTTTGGGTTCAATCTTGCGGTGTCCTTTCCTAGTGACAGAAGGGGTAGCAATGCACGTATTGTATTGTTGCCATCGAGGATAACAAGATGGGGGTTTTTATCATATTGCATGAATTTATCCCTCTACATCATGTCATCTTGCTTAAGGCGTTACTCTGTTTTTAACTTAATACTCTAGATGCATGCTTGATACCGATCGATGAGTGGAGTAATACTAGTAGATGCAGGCAGGAGTCGGTCTACTTGTCTCGGACGTGATGCCTATATACATGATCATACCTAGATATACTCATAATTATGCTCAATTCTGTCAATTGCTGAACAGTAATTTGTTCACCCGCCGTAGAATACTTATGCTCTTGAAAGAAGCCACTGGTGAAACCTATGGCCCCTGGGTCTATTCTCATCATATCAATCTCCATTACTTTAATACTTGGTTTTTTTACTTTGCCTTTTACTTTTCACTTTGCATCTCTATACCAAAAATACCAAAAATATTATTTATCATCTCTATCAGATCTCACTCTCGTAAGTGCCCGTGAAGGGATTGACAACCCCTAATCGCGTTGGTTGCGAGGAGCTATTGTTTTGTGCAGGTACGAGGGACTTGTGCGTGGCCTCCTACTGGATTGATACCTTGGTTCTCAAAAACTGAGGAAAATACTTACGCTACTTTGCTGCATCATCCTCTCCTCTTCGGGGAAATCCAACGCAGTGCTCAAGAGGTAGCAAGAAGAATTTCTGGCGCCGTTGCTGGGGAGGCTCACGCAAGAGCAAATCAAGCACCATACCAAGTACCCATCACAATCCCTATCTCCCGCATTACATTATTTGCCATTTTCCTCTCGTTTTCCCCCCACTTCACCCTTGTCGTTTTATTCGCCCTCCCTTTCCCAATCTCCTCTTCTTTTTCCCGTTTTCCTTCTCGCTTGCCTTTTGTTTGCTCGTGCGTTAGATTGCTTGATTGTCGTCATTACTAGTCTCATATCTTCTCCGTTATCTCCCGAGAATGAAGTTCTAAATTTTAAGCAAAGGGAGGGAGAAAATCTAAAAGATGCTTGGTATAGAATTTGCAATGCTCAAAATAGATCTACCAGGAAGCAATCTACTTCAGTTCTTCTTCGTAATTTTTCCGTAGGTGCTAATCCTTGGTATGGATATATCCTTGATACCATTACCGGAGGGAATTTCTTGGGTAGCCATACTTTTGATTCCTATAATGCTTTAATAGATTTATTTGGCTCACCACCTCTTTTGGTTAATGGAACTATGTTAACTTTGGAGCATGTTATGCAAAGACTTGAAATTATTGAGAATAAAGTTGCTACCATGAATCGATTGAAAATCTTGATAAAAAGATCAATCAAATTACCCAATATGGATCTAAGGTAGGAATGACTTTGAAAAATATTAAAGAAAAGGAACCCATACTTAATGAGAAAATAAATCTAGATTCCACAAGAATCGATAAACTTGAGGGTATCATTACCAACTTGGGAACCGCTTTTTCTTCCATAAAAAATACTCCAAGTTCGTCTACTAAAAATACTAAGCTTATTTATGTTCCTAAGAATAAGGGTGAATCATCTAGTAAGGAAACTGTGGATCTTAAATCTATAAGTGTTCATCCCAATCTTTTTGCCATCATTAAGGAACCATTTGCTATGAATGAATTTTTCGATCTTTTGCCTAAAAATTTGACAATTACTAGAAATAAAGAAAATTCTAAAGAAGGTAGATGCCTCATTGAAGAATTGCCTACCAAAGATGGTAATACCTAGATCTATCCTTGCTTTTATGCCTAGCTAGGGCCGTTAAACGATAGCGCTTGTTGGGAGGCAACCCAATTTTATTTTTAGTTTTTTGCTTTTGCTTCTGTTTAGGAATAAATAATCCATCTAGCCTCTGTTTAGATGTGGTTTTATGTTTTAATTAGTGTTTGTGCCAAGCTAGACCTATTGGATCTTCTTGGATGATAGTTATTTGATCTTGCTGTAATTTCCAGAAACTTTGCGCTCAGTGCCCGAATTATTAAAAATCACCAGAACGTGATGAAATACTGATTCCAATTGCTGCTGATCAATAAACAAATTATCTAGGTCGTGTAATTTTGGTAGAATTTTTGGAGTTCCAGAATTTGCGTTAGTTTCAGATTACTACAGACTGTTCTGTTTTTGACAGATTCTGTTTATCGTCTGTCGTTTGCTTATTTTGATGAATCTATGGCTAGTAAAATATTTATAATCCATAGAGAAGTTGGAATACAGTAGGTTTAACACCAATATAAATAAAGAATGAGTTCATTACAGTATCTTAAAGTAGTCTTTTGTTTTCTTTCTCTAACGGAGCTCACGAGCTTTTTATTGAGTTCTGTGTTGTGAAGTTTTCAAGTTTTGGGTAAATTCTTTTGATGGATTATGGAACAAGGAGCGGCAAGAGCCTAAGCTTGGGGATGACCATGGCACCCCCAAGATAATCCAAGACACCATAAAAATCAAAGCTTGGGGATGCCCCGGAAGGCATCCCCTATTTCGTCTACTTCCATCGGTAATTTACTTGGAGCTATATTTTTATTCACCACATGATATGTGTTTTGTTTGGAGCGTCTTGTATCATTTGTGTCATTGCTTGTTAGTCTACCACAATCATCCTTGCTGTACACACCTTTTGAGAGAGCCATACATAAATTGGAATCTGATAGAATACTCTATGTGCTTCACTTATATCTTTGAGCTTGATAGTTTTGCTCATAGTGCGTCACTTATATTTTTTGAGCGTGATAATTTTTGCTCTAGTGCTTCACTTAAATCCTTTAGAGCACGGTGGTGGATTTGTTTTAAACAAACTATTGATCTCTCATGCTTCACTTAGATTATTTTTAGAGTCGTTAATAGCATGGTAATTTGCTTAATATTAATATACTTTGTATTCAAGATATGTGAAACTTTCTTTTGAGTGCGTTGAATACTAAGAAAGTTTGATGCTTGATAATTTTTTTGAGATATGAAGATGGTGATATTAGATTCATGCTAGTTGAGTAGTTGTGAATTTAAAGAATGCTTGTGTTGAAGTTAGCAAGTCCCATAGCATGCACGTATGGTTAAAGTTGTGTAACAAATTTGAAACATGAAGTGTACCTGGCTTGTGCATCCTTATGAGTGGCGGTCGGGGACGAGCGATGGTCTTTTCCTACCAATCTACCCCCCTAGGAGCATGCACGTAGTACTTCATTTTTGATTACTTCTAAATTTTTGCAATAAGTATATGAGTTCTTTTGACTAATGTTGAGTCCATGGATTATACGCACTTTTACCTTTCTGCCTTTGCTAGCCTCTTCGGTACCGTGCATTGCCCTTTCTCACCTTAAGAGTTGGTGCAAACTTCGCCGGTGCATCCATACCCCGTGATATGATACACTCTATCACACATAAACCTCCTTATATCTTCCTCAAAACAGCCACCATACCTACCTATTATGCATTTCCATAGCCATTCCGAGATATATTGCCATGCAACTTTCCACCTTTCCTTTCATCATCATCATGACATACTTTACTTTTGTCATATTGCCATTGCATGATCATGTAGTTGACATCATATTTGTGGCAAAGCCACCATGCATTATTTTTCATACATGTCACTCTTGATTCATTGCACCATCCCGGTACACCGCCGGAGGCATTCATATAGAGTCATATCTCGTTCTAGTTTCGAGTTGTAATCCTTATGTTGTAATCAATAGAAGCGCGATGATCATCATTATTAGAGCATTGCCCAAAAAAGGGAGAAAGGCCAAAAAGAAAAAAAAGGAAAGGCCCAAAAAAAAAGGGCAATGTTACTATCTCTTTTTCCACACTTGTGCTTCAAAGTAGCACCTTGTTCTTCATGTAGTGAGTCTCATATATTGTGCTTCAAAGTAGCACCTTGTTCTTCATGTAGTGAGTCTCATATATTGTGCTTCAAAGTAGCACCATGTTTTTCATATAGTGAGTCTCATAAGTTGTCCTTTTATACTAGTGGGAATTTTTCATTATAGAACTTGGCTTGTATATTCCTACAATGGGCTTCCTCAAATGCCCTATGTCTTCATGAGCAAGCAAGTTGGATGCACACCCACTAGTTTTCTTTTGTTGAGCATTCATAGCTCTAGTGCATCCATTGCATGGCAATCCCTACTCCTCATGTTGATATCAATTGATGGGCATCTCCATAGCCCGTTGATTATCCTCGTCAATGTCAGAGTTTCTCCTTTTTGTCTTCTCCACACAATCCCCATCATCATATTCTATTCCACCCATAGTGCTATATCCATGGCTCACGCTCATGTATTGCGTGAAGGTTGAAAAAGTTTGAGATTATTTAAGTATGAAACAATTGATTGGCTTGTCATCGGGGGTATAGAAGTTGGGAACATATTTGTGTGATGAAAATGAAGCATAGCCTAACTATATGATTTTGTAGGGATGAACTTTATTTTGCCATGCTATTTTGAGAAGACATGATTAATTTGATTAGTATGCTTGAAGTATTACTATTTCTTTTATCAATATGAATTTTTATTTTGTATTCATTCGGATCTGAATATTCATACCACAATTAAGAAGATTTACATTGAAATTATGCCAAAGTATCACTCTGCATCAAAAATTCTCTTTTTAGCATTTACCCACTCGAGGACGAGCAGGAATTAAGCTTGGGGATGCCTGATACGTCTCCAACGTATCTATAATTTTTGATTGCTCCATGCTACTTTATCTACTGTTTTGGACTATATTGGGTTTATTTTCCACTTTTATATTATTTTTGGGAGTAACCTATTAACCGGAGGCCCAGCCCAGAATTGCTATTTTTTTGCCTATTTCAGTGTTTCGAAGAAACGGAATATCAAACGGAGTCCAAACGGAATGAGACCTTCGGGAACGTGATTTTCTCACCGAACGTGATCCAGGAGACTTGGACCCTACTGCAAGGAACAAAAGAGGCAGTCACGAGGGTGGGGGGCGCCCCCCCCCCCCAGGGCCGCCCCCTGCCTCGTGGGCCCCCTGTTGCTCCACCGACGTACTCCTTCTTGTTATATATACCTATGTACCCCTAAACGATCAGAGAAGGAGCCAAAAACCTAATTCCACCGCCGAAACTTCTTGTATCCACGAGATCCCATCTGGGGCCTGTTCCGGAGCTCCGCCGGAGGGGGATCCACCACGGAGGGCTTCTACATCATCACCATAGCCCCTCCGATGAAGTGTGAGTAGTTTACTTCAGACCTTCGGGTCCATAGCTAGTAGCTAGATGGCTTCTTCTCTCTTTTTGGATCTCAATACAATGTTCTCCCCCTCTCTCGTGGAGATCTATTCGATGTAATCTTCTTTTTGCGGTGTGTTTGTTGAGATCGATGAATTGTGGGTTTATGATCCAGATTATCTATGAATAATATTTGAATCTTCTCTGAATTCTTTTATGTACGATTGGTTATCTTTGCAAGTCTCTTCGAATTATCCGTTTGGTTTGCCCAACTAGATTGGTAGTTCTTGCAATGGGAGAAGTGCTTAGCTTTGGGTTCAATCTTGCGGTGTCCTTTCCTAGTGACAGAAGGGGTAGCAATGCACGTATTGTATTGTTGCCATCGAGGATAACAAGATGAGGGTTTTTATCATATTGCATGAATTTATCCCTCTACATCATGTCATCTTGCTTAAGGCGTTACTCTGTTTTTAACTTAATACTCTAGATGCATGCTGGATACCGATCGATGAGTGGAGTAATAGTAGTAGATGCAGGCAGGAGTCGGTCTACTTGTCTCGGATGTGATGCCTATATACATGATCATACCTAGATATACTCATAATTATGCTCAATTCTGTCAATTGCTCAATAGTAATTTGTTCACCCACCGTAGAATACTTATGCTCTTGAAAGAAGCCACTGGTGAAACCTATGGCCCCTGGGTCTATTCTCATCATATCAATCTCCATTACTTTAATACTTGCTTTTTTTACTTTGCCTTTTACTTTTCACTTTGCATCTCTATACCAAAAATACAAAAAATATTATTTATCATCTCTATTAGATCTCACTCTCGTAAGTGCCCGTGAAGGGATTGACAACCCCTAATCGTGTTGGTTGCGAGGAGCTATTGTTTTGTGCAGGTACGAGGGACTTGTGCGTGGCCTCCTACTAGATTGATACCTTGGTTCTCAAAAACTGAGGGAAATACTTACGCTACTTTGCTACATCATCCACTCCTCTTCGGGGAAATCCAACGCAGTGCTCAAGAGGTAGCAGTCATAGATATCGATAGAGTCGAAGAGAGGATCAAGTGGGTGGGTGTGAGATGGATGAAGAGAGCCATCGAAATTGTGTGTGTGCAAGTCAAAGATATAGGGCGACTTACCTACCAGAACGTCAGAGGGCACAGGGCAAGTTTGTGTGTGGCAGGGAGACATGACCAGAGCGGTCTATGTATCGGTGTGTGTTTGTGGGGGGGTGGGGGAGGGTAGGCAGATGCCTAACTAAATAGGTAGAAAGACTTGTATATGTGTTGAGAATGAAAGACCCAGATATGTCTTCAGGGAGATGGGTCGACATCCATACATAACTGAAGGACGGGAAATAGGTTGGGACAGAGAGAGAGAGAGAGAGAGAGAGAGAGAGAGAGAGAGAGAGAGAGAGAGAGAGAGAGAGATAGGGAGGGAGGGAGAGGGGTAGAGTGCTGGATGGGTGATGTAGTTGCTTCTCGAAGATGGTGGGAGAGGCCTACTAGACAAACTGAGGGTAGAACTGCAATATTATCAATAAGAGTGGGGATGTGTTTCTGTGTGTGCTTGTGCGTGATAGATCTATCGGGACACATGCATGGATGATGAATGGGAACCATGTGTTTGCTAAGCAAACCTAACTAGATCAGTAGTCGGAGGAAGGGAGAGACATAACTAATGAGGTAGATCGATCGACGCGTGGAGAAAATGAGTTATAATTAAGGACCTAGCTAGCTATATGTATAGCGGGAGATCGGTCGGTGTACATCCATTTGTTAGAGGCAAATAAGGCCCAGCGAGACGGATAGATAGAGAGAATGGAGCTAGGAGGTGGTGCGAGAGGCCGAGCTACTAGCTAGACAGGGGGAGGATTGTGCGGTTGTGAGATCGATGAAAAGAAGGGCGAGAGTTTACACGTGTGTGGGACCGTATGAGAGGCACGAGGCATGGACACAGAAAGGAGGAGAT
The DNA here is from genome assembly GCA_021605205.1 of Aegilops longissima. Classification (NCBI taxonomy): domain Eukaryota; kingdom Viridiplantae; phylum Streptophyta; class Magnoliopsida; order Poales; family Poaceae; genus Aegilops; species Aegilops longissima. The sequence continues at coordinate 350,620,414 of CM038679.1, forward strand.
GGAAGGTGCGTGTGTACGTATGTTGTAGGCAGTCGCTCGAGAGGTTTATCGACCGGTGTGCGTCGGAAAGGAGTTGTGGAGACTGTGGGAGAACGACCTAAAGAAAAAAAATGAATGTGCGCGATGGATAAAATGCTGAGGGAGGGGGAGGGCGAGGAGGGTGTGTGCATGCACGAGAGAAAGTTAGTACTAGCTACAAAGGTTAGAGGATTGTGTGGGTTGATGACCCACAAGTATAGGGGATCTATCGTAGTCCTTTCGATAATTAAGAGTGTCGAACCCAACGAGGAGCATAAGCAAATGATAAGCGGTTTTCAGCAAGGTATTCTATGCAATTACTGAAACAAGTGGTAACAGACATTTTTGTGATAGGATAATTTGTAACGAGCAACAAGTAACAAAAGTAAATAAAGTGCAGCAAGGTGGCCTAAACCTTTTTGTATCAAAGGACAAGCCTGGACAAACTCTTATAATAGGAAAAGCGCTCCCGAGGACACATTGGAATATCTTCAAGCTAGTTTTCATCACGTTCATATGATTCGCGTTCGGTACTTTGATAATTTGGTATGTGGGTGGACCGGTGCTTGGGTGCTGTTCTTACTTGAACAAGCATCCCACTTATGATTAACCTCTATTGCAAGCATCCGCAACTACAACAAAAGTATTAAGGTAAACCTAACCATAGCATGAAACATATGGATCCAAATCAGCCCTTACTGATAACGCATAAACTAGGGTTTAAGCTTCATCACTCTAGCAACCCATCATCTACTTATTACTTCCCAATGCCTTCCTCTAGGCCCAAATAATGGTGAAGTGTTATGTAGTCGACGTTCACATAACACCACTAGAGGCTAGACAACATACATCTCATCAAAATATCGAACGGATACCAAATTCACATGACTACTAATAGCAAGACTTCTCCCATGTCCTCAGGAACAAACGTAACTACTCACAAAGCATATTCATGTTCATAATCAGAGGGATATTAGTATGCATATAGGATCTGAACATATGATCTTCCACCGAATAAACCAACTAGCATCAACTACAAGGAGAAATCAACACTACTAGCAACCTACTAGTACTAATCCTGGACTTGGAGACAAGAATTGGATACAAGAGATGAACTAGGGTTTTAAGAGGAGATGGTGCTGGTGAAGATGTTGATGGAGATTGCCCTCTCCCGATGAGAGGAGCGTTGGTGATGATGATGACGATGATTTCCCCCTCCCGGAGGGAAGTGTCCCCGGCAGAACAGCTCTGCCGGAGCCCTAGATTAGTTCCGCCAAGGTTCCGCCTTGTGGCGGCGGAGTTTTGTCCCGGAAGGTTGCTTTTGATTTTTTTCTCGACGAAAGACCTCATATAGGAGAAGATGGGCATCGGAGGGCCACCAGGGAGCCCACGAGGCAGGGGAGCGCGCCCTAGGAGGGGGGGCGCGCCTGTCGGTGTTCTGGGAACGGGGGTCCCCAGACTTGCCTGCCTGCGGCCTGCGGCGTAGCTCAAAGGAGGCCCAGGACAGCCCATCTTCATCAACACAAAGCTCAAGACCCTCGCGAGGGGCCAAGCCTCACGGGGCGGACGATCAGGAACTTCCTCAGGAACGGCCTCGTCAGGCTGGCTCATGAGGAGGCGGAGAGTTCAAGGCGGGGTACCTCGCGAGGTGCCCATGACGCAAGCCATGACGACCAAGGGCGCCAGTCGGGCGCCAGCCCACTGGCGTCCTCCTTTCCTCTTTGGTGCAAAGGGAGCAAGCGCAGGCGAGAGCATCAAGCAAAGGCATCCGTTTCGGTGCAACAAGACCAAGACCAGCCCCAACGGCTGGAAGGGAGTCATCGTGGAGCCCAAGAAGGCGTCATCACCAGAGCCTTTGGCAGGAGAGGACCAACTTTAGTCAGGATAAGTGTACCCGCTGGTCCCCTTCAAAATGGCCAATTGTTGGCGCCCTTCCCGCTTAATATTTGGGAAGAGGCCCAGGGCCTTCGTCTATATAAGTAGAGCTAGCCACCATAGTAGAGAGGGACCCGGGCATTTGGAATCCAGAGAGAGAGATAGAGACCCGATCCTCGAGCTAGAGCGACGGGACACCACTTAGCAGTTCATCACACCCACCAAGAACAGACCCTCGCGAGGCTGTTCTTCCCTGTACTGTTCTTCATCAGCCCAGGAGGCAATCCACCACACCACAAACTAGAGTAGGGTATTACACCACAACGGTGGCCCGAACTAGTATAAATCTCGTGTCTCTTGTGCTGTTCTTTCGAGTAGTTTAGGTCCCTGCGATTCGGCGAGGTACGAGACGGCAGAGGGTTGGATCTCCGCGTGCACCCCAGAGTTCGAACCTTAAGGGTCTACCGGAACCCGTAATCCGACATTTGGCGCGCCAGGTAGGGGTGCGCCGGAATCTGCCTTTCGTCGCCTCGTTCTTCCCCGACCGCCGCAACCATGTCTAACGTTCGCCGGGCCCGCGCCGAGCGCCGAGCCGCCCTCGCCTCCCATGTCGCCAGACGGCTCCCGTCGGCGGGCGTCCTCGTCGTTCCCCGTCACCTGCCGTCAACGCCGCCACCGGCCGGCGGAAACGAGCAGCAGCGTCGTCGGCACCCGTCCATGAGGCGGGGCGGCCGCACCGCCACGCTTTCGCTCACCCGCTGGTTCTTCGTCACGCGCGCGCGCGCGCATGGAGGCTCTGAGCTGCGCTCATCGCGCTAACGAGCTCTGCACTACCGCCCGTCGACAACGTCTGAAGCATAGCTCGACCGAGTCGCCGAGCTTCGTCCGCGCTGCAGAGGCGACCCGCGCCGTCCGTCTCGCTGCAGCGCACCCGCCCCACGCAGCGATGAAGCTCCCGGGCACCTCAGCGCGTCCTCCTCAAGACGGCGCCCAGCCCCCAAGGCGCGCGGCCCTGGCGGAACCCGTTCCGCCAGCGCCGGCAGCGGCAAGCAGAGCTGCCAAGAAGTTCCTCGCCGCGAAGAAGCTGCCCGGCGCTCCCGCTCCAGACGTCAAGACCCTCGTTGCCCCCAGCAGCGGCGCAGGGAGGCCTGCAAGACCAAGCTCTCTGCCGTCCGAGGCCCCCCGCGGCCACGGCGGGCTGCCGCGCCTTCACCACCGAGCTGCGCAGCGTCGCGTAGCCCGCCAAGTTCAAGCCAGACCTGCCTCCACGCTCACGACGGCACGGCTGACCCTCGGAGTTCCTCCAGCTCTGAGCTGGGCATCGAGGCTGCCGGTGAGGATGAAAAGGTCATGGCGAACTGGTTTCCCATGGTGCTCAAGGACGGAGCCCGCGACTTGGCTCTGAATCGGCCCTGTGCACAATCTCTTCTGGGCGAGATGCACACCCGCTTCATCGCCAACTTCTGTGGTACTCGCGACCGGCCACCGCCGTGAGTGACATCGCCGAATCAAGCAGCAGCCTGGGAAACCCTGCAAAAGTACATCAGCTCTTCAACAACGCGCCTCAAGATCCCTGTGGTAACGGAGGAGGCCATCATCTCTGCCTTCTCCGACGGCGTGCGCGACGTCAAGATGAAGGAGGAGCTGGCGATGCGTGAAGATCTGTGCACCTCCCTGGAGCTTTTCAACTTGGCGACCAAGTGCGCCAGAGCTGAGGAGGGGCGCCTCTCCCTCCTCGAGCTGCCTGCCGCGGATCCCGAAGAGAAGAAGTCCAAGGCCAAGGACGTGAAGCGCAAGGGGGCTACCGTGCTCGCAGCCGAACCAGACACCAAGCGCGGCAGAGATCAGCCCGAGTCCTCCAAGGGCAGCCGGTACTGCGTGTACCATGACCTCCACACCCACAACACCAATGAATGTCAAGAGCTCTGGGCCGTGCGCGAAGGAAGGGGCAGCAGACGCCCCGAGAGCAGCGACCGGGGCTACGGCCGAGGAGGAGGAAGGAATGCAGGACGCTGGGAGACCGCGGCCCGCGCCAAGGGTGGCGCGACCAACCTCACGAGGACTGCTGGCAGGACCCACCTCGCGAGGGGGGCTGGAGGGATCAGCCTGGTGAGGATCGTCCGCAAGGGAACGCATGCCTACCTCCGCTGCCGCCGCCACCAAGGAGAGTCGAAGACCGTCATCAGGACGAGGGGGCTGGGGGCTTTCAGGAAGCACGTGCGATCGCCTGCATCCTGGGTGGAGCTCAAGCCCCAGCCTCTCACCGCATCTTCAAGCAGTTCGCCCGTGAAGTGATTGCAGTCCTCTCCAAGCTCGAGTCCACGCGCCCTCTCGGTGGTGGCGTGCACCATCACGTTCAGCTCAGCGGATCAGCTCAAGTCGCGCAGCCACGGCGGAGTTCTCCCGATGCTTTGCTCCCCAATCGCCGACAATGTGCTAGTCACCAAGACCCTCATCGGCGGCGGAGCAGGGCTCAACGTCCTGTCCGTGGAGACATTCAACAATCTTCAAGTGCCTTCTGATCAGCTCCGATCAACCAAGCCTTTCTCCGAGTCACCGCGGCTCCACGGTCCCGATCGGGCAGGTCCGCCTTCCTGTCACCTTCGGGGCCCGCGACAACTACCACACCGAGCTCATCGACTTGACGTCGCACACATTCGCCTTTGCATATAGCGCCATCCTCGGGTACCCAGCATTGGCCAAATTCATGGCCGTAACCCACCATGGCTACAACATCCTCAAGATGCCAAGAAGCGACGGAGTCATCACGGTGCCCTGTGAAGAGAGAGATGCAGTGTGCTCCCTGAGCGAGCTTTTCAGGCTGCATCGCTGGAAGACCCAGACCACAGCAGCAAGAGGCCTCCTGAGGCTGCACCCAAGAAGAAGACGACATCGACCGACCCGGCTCTTCAAGAGACAGGCCCCTCAGGGCCCGCACCGGGCCAGGGGGAGCCTCCTTCCATCGCATAGGAAAGCGCGCCCGGCGCCCTCCTCAGGCAGGGCTCTGGGGCTCTCCCCTGGAGGACCGCCGACCTCGCCAAGGTCTCGAGGGAGGCGCTTGGGCACCGATGGATCGTGTTTGAAGCACGCTTCCATAGCAGGAGCAAAACCAGGAGGACAGAACCCTCAAAATTTCATCAGCAAGGCCATTCAGGAGCTACAGGAGTCAAGGGTCATGAGGGGCAGCCGCCGCCTACCCGCTGTGGCCCCCCATCCATGCGAGGATGGTGGGCTGCGCGTCTGCATCGACATACCAGGGCTCAACCGAGCCGCATCTCAAAGCGCCTCGGCCCTCGCGAGTGGGGCGTTGCAGGGTCCGCCCCACCACGTCACGCATGCCTTATGGCCTGCCAACGCGGCTGCTGCGCGCAGCGTCTCATGAGGACCATCACGAGGCTCAAGAGGTCATGCACGCCGTAGCCCTGGAGGAGATGGAGATGGCCCATGAGGAGCCGCCAGCGCCTCCGGAGCCTCCCGAGGCCCCCGGGCCTGGTGGCTCGGGAGGATCGGCTCCCGCAGCCCACCGAGTCTGCTACATCAAGAACCCTTCATCCCTAACATCACCAGGTGACATCTTTAAGTTTTATTTCCGGCTGGGAGCACCTTCAGGGCCGCATTATTCCCAGGCCGCGTGGGTCCGTCCTGCGGCATGTATCCCTTTATTTCATGTCTTTAGCTTATCTGTTGGGCGCCCTCGGGCTGCATCATCCCCAAGCCGTTCGGGCGATCCAGTGGCATGTATCCTTCATCGTTTTCCTTAGGATTATGCTCGTCCCACCATGCTTGTTATTTGGTGCCTTTTCACGGGTGGCGAAATCTTGCCGTTAAAGGGGGTGCACGAGCATCGCGACTCAGGCTCCTACCGCTATCCGGCCCTCACCCTCTGGTCTTGTCCATGGCATCGTGACTGGCTTGCCGCGACGGTGAGACCAGCCCAAGAGCCGGGACCGAGGGCGTAGAGTTTAGTCATCCAATCCAGCTTGCGCGTTAAAGGGGGGGTGCCTGAGCATCGCGACTCAGGGCTCCTACCGGCTCTCCGGCCCGCACCCTCTGGTCTTGTCCATGGCATCGCGACCTGGCTTGCCAGCGACGGCTGAGACCAGCCCGAGAGCCGGGACCCGAGGACGTAGAGTTGTTGCGTCTGACCCAGCTTGCGCGTTAAAGGGGGGGTGCCTGAGCATCGTGACTCAAGGCTCCTACCGGCTCTCCAGCCCTCACCCTTTGGTCTTATCTATGGCATCGCGACCTGGCTTGCCAGCGATGGCTGAGACCAGCCCGAGAGCCGGGACCCGAGGACGTAGAGTTGCGTCATCTAACCTAGCTTGCGCGTTAAAGGGGGGGTGCCTGAGCATCGCGACTCAGGGCTCCTACCGGCTCTCCGGCCCTCACCCTCTGGTCTTGTCCATGGCATCGCGACCTGGCTTGCCAGCGACGGCTGAGACCAGCCCGAGAGCCGGGACCCGAAGACGTAGAGCACCGGCATCTGGCCAAATTTGCAGGAACACACTCGAAGATAAGGCCTAGAGCCAGGCGCAACCCGCCTTGAGGTAGGGCCTCGTGAGTCCCGCGCTGGCTCACGGGTGCCCCGACACACCTCGCGAGGCCTCTCGTGCCTCTCCAAAGCAACTAACGACATGACTAATGATCGCCACGGCGAGCTCTTGTTCCTTTTGTGGTGAACCTGCAGGGTCCCTCCAAGGAGCACGAAGCGACCTCGCCACGCAATCTCTCGCCGGCCAAGGCACGGACCTGGCGCCACACCAGGAAGCATTGTCCTGACCCTCGAGATAAGTCACCCTCCGGACACACTAGTCATCGCAACGTCGCCCTCTTTTCTCACCGAATGATGGCTTCTTGAGCGCCAAGGGGGACCCCCTGAGCATCGCGACTCAGAGGCTCTTACCGGACCTCGGGCCGCTCACCTCCTGGCCTTGACCACGGCATCGTGACCTGGCATACCAGCGACGGTGAAGCCGCCTTGGGGATCGGGACACAGTCGGTGTGAGCACCAAGCCCTCACGAGGTCGAAAGGAAGAAATCGAGCTAGAGCGGAATGAGCATCCGCATTGCCTCATAATAAGGATCATATTGATGCAAGCTACAAACATCTTACAAGCCCCGTGGGTACATTCTTAGCTCCTCGCAGGAACAAAGGCGTGAATCCTAGGGAGTCCTATCTCTGAGGGACCACGGCGGCAGACGCCATCATCAACAGTGGGCCACCCGGTCCGGAGCCAACCCCATCCAGATCAGGGGTGGCGACGACCTGACGAGCTCGCCCTGCTCCGGGAGCGGCGCAGGCTCGGGGGCTCGTAGCTGTCGTCGCTCGTCTCCGGCGTCGCGAGGAGCTCGGCGGAGTCGCTGGATCCTCCGGCGCCTTCGTCGCCTGAGAAGCTGCCAAGGGAGTGGTCGGTCGGCCTCCGTCTCACCACAGCAGGGCCCCGACCGCCCCTCCCGGGGCAGCACTCCAGCCGGCGACCCTTTGCATCGAAGACCTTGAAGGATATCACCGAAGCACCGTCGTATTCCAGGTGGATCGTGAGGGCGCCCCTCGTCCTGCAGACCCGGGCGACCTCGTCCCAGCCTCGAGTCATGAAGACCTCGCCCGGGGCAACTGCCGCAAACCTCTGCCCCGGTCGCGAGGGTGCTGCAACCGGCGTGCTGCAGCCAGAGTCGAGGGTTCCCCGCCCGGGCAACAGGCGCAAGAAAGGGGATCTAAGCAAGCTGGAGAAAGTAAAGGAGGCAAGGAAGATGCGCTCTATTATCAACCAGCAGCGGTTGCGAGGCTCCCACGTCCAATCAACCGCCACTTGGCGCCCAAAGCCCAGGCTGTTAGGGGCCTGACGCCGCTCTTGCCCTTTCGCCTCTCGCACGGCCAAGTCCGGGCGCGCCATGGGCCGGGGGCTCTGTCTGTGCAGGAGCAGGGGTCCCCAGACTTGCCTGCCTGTGGCCTGCGGCGTGGCTCAAAGGAGGCCCAGGACAGGCCATCTTCATCAACACAACCTCAAGACCCTCGCGAGGGGCCAAGCCTCGCGGGACGGACGATCAGGAACTTCCTCAGGCACGGCCTCGTCAGGCTGGCTCATGAGGAGGCGGAGAGTTCAAGGCGGGGTACCTCGCGAGGTGCCCATGACGCAAGCCATGGCGACCAAGGGCGCCCGATCGAGGCGCCCGGCCTGCTAGCGTCCTCCTTTCTCTTTGGTGCAAAGGGAGCAAGCGCAGCGAGAGCATCAAGCAAAGGCATCCGTTTCGTGCAACAAGACCAAGACCAGCCCCAGCGGCTGGAAGGGAGTCATCGTGGAGCCCAAGCAGGCGTCATCACGAGCCTTTGGCGGCGAGGACCAACTTTAGTCGGGATAAGTGTACCCATTGTTCCCCTTCAAAATGGCCAATTGTTGGCGCCCTCCCGCTCAATATTTGGGAAGAGGCCCGGGGCCTTCGTCTATATAAGTAGAGCTAGCCACCATAGTAGAGAGGGACCGGGCATTTGGAATCCGAGAGAGAGAGAGATAGAGACCGATCCTCGAGCTAGAGTGACGGGAAACCACTTAGCAGTTCATCACACCCACCAAGAACAGACCCTTGCGAGGCTGTTCTTCCTCATCTTATTCTTCATCAGCCCTGGAGGCAATCCACCACACCACAAACTAGAGTAGGGTATTACACCACAACGGTGGCCCGAACTAGTATAAATCTCGTGTCTCTTGTGCTGTTCTTTCGAGTAGTTTAGGTCCCTGCGATTCGGCGAGGTACGAGACGGTGGAGGGTTGGATCTCCGGCGCACCCCAGAGTTCGAACCTTAAGGGTCTGCCGGAACCCGTAATCCGACAGCGCCCCCCACCCTCGTGGACAGGGTGTGGGCCCCCTGGCCTTCATCTTTGGCGAGGATTTTGTATTATTTATTATAAGATATTCCGTGGAGTTTCAGGACTTTTGGAGTTGTGTAGAATAGGTCTCTAATATTTGCTCCTTTTCCAGCCCAGAATTCCAGCTGCCGGCATTCTCCCCCCCTTATGTAAACCTTGTAAAATAAGAGGGAATAGGCATAAGTATTCTGACATAACGTGTAATAACAGCCCATAATGCAATAAATATCGATATAAAAGCATGATGCAAAATGGACGTATCAGGGGTGTAAGAGACTAACAAAGATCATAATTTGATATGAAAGTGGATTCATATATTTGAATAGGAGATCATAGTGTTTATAAACATATGCATGCATGAATATAGCGGTGATACGCGTGCTGTGTTTTTGCACATGTATACCATAATGTGATAATGCATGGCGTTTGCAACTCACAGCTAAATGTCCGACAATCTAAACCATACTATATATCGAAAAATCTCACATTTTATTTGATTTACTGATAATGTGTGACGTTTGCAGCTTACAACTAAATATGGAACAATCTAAACAATACTATATATTGAACAATCTCACATTTTATTTGAATTTGTGGTAATGTGTGGTGTTTGCAACTCACATCTAAATACTTGTAGGCGTAGGGTGCGGGGCACCATACATTATGTGATAAACACATTATACATATGAGACATGGTTTAGATTATGAAAATCTAGCTAGAGCTTGAAATGTACTGTGATTTGAAATCAACATAAAGTGGATTCAAAAAATCGAGTTCGAGTTCATATAGTACACATAGTTCATATCTAACTCGACAGTAATCATGTGGTGTGCTGTGAAGATAATACACAAACGATGGTTTAACTTGACAATAATGATGATTGTAGATCTTATTAAAATAGAGAAACGAATTCAAATGGTTTGACTACACAACAATCATCATTGTAGATCTTATTCAGATAGAGAAACAAATTCAAATTTTGTTCATATTGAAGCGGTAGCATATACGTTGGAATGCACTAAAACGTTCATTTGAGTAGCAGGTTGCATGCATTATACACGTAGCAAAATATTTTAATTGAACATAACATGAATTCAAAGTTTTGAATGACATTTGTAGTGCGAATTGATTTGGTACAGTACATGGGACTATACTCTCTTGTGTGCTGCGAATTGATTTCTTTTTGTTTTTTCATCGACGGAAGTGCGAATTGATTTGGTACAATACACGTTAGGCTTGTCCAGAAATTTTAACCTGCGCCTTGTTACCCCAAAATATTTAAGATATATCTTTGTCTCATTGTGCTCCGACAACTCCCTCCATCTCAACCCCCGCCTTCCTATTCCAAAATTACAACGTGCGTGAAAACTCCCATCTCCTGTGAAATCCCGATACGCGAAATGCCCGTGATACCCCTGAACCGAAAGAACTACCTAACTCAAATCGGTGGGGGTAATTTCGTAACTTACCCCACATTTCGGACAAGCGCGTCCCTAAGCCATGGTTCCCCACTTCAATCCCATCCGCCGACCCATTCGTACACCGAGGCCGCAAAAACCCGCGAAGCCCCACACCCTCCTCCGTCCGCCACCCAGCCGGAGCCTCTTCCCCGACGACGTCGTCCACAACAACACCTCGACGTCCCTCATCCACCGTACCGGATGAGGATCCGTCGTCGATCTCGTCGTCCCGCCGGTTCAGCCACCCCGTCCTCCATCTCCAAGGAGCTGCCCCTATGTTCCCCTCGTCTTTCGCGCCACCTCCATTCCCACACCGTTGTCTTCACCTGCACCACCGGAAGAGCATTATCATCACCGTTTCCTCGGATGAAGCTAAGGCCTAATCGGTGCCACCAAAGAGGTTGTACACTAATCGCCGCATTTTCTTCTTGATTCGATCTCACGGTGCTGCCGGCGCTCGGTCCCGAGCAGACATGGCACGGCTCCATCCACGGCGGCATCGCTGGCCACTTCCTCCATGGCATCGCTCGTCGGCTACGATGTCCACATTAGTAGGAGCTGATGCTGCTTTAGCTCCCGCTCACGCTGCTGCTCTGCTCTTGCTCTCGGTCCCCTGCTTGGTCTGCTCTTGCTCTTGCTACTACTCTCGCTCTTGCTCTTGCTTGCGATGCTACTCCAATTTAGCTACACTTTAGTCGGCTGAATTGACTTTTGGATCAGTCGATTTTCAGGGGGTGTGTGTGGGGGGCTCACCGGAGTTAAGGAAGAACCAGCCGCAACGGGGAGGGGGCTCACCGGAGAGGTTCCCCACTGTCTATCTTAGGTTTCAGGGTGGGTGCGGTGGTCGCCAAGTGGTGGTGGGGCTGTGGCGTGGGGACGCCGGAGAAAAGCTTGCAGGGGGGGCTAGAGGAATGGCCGGGGCGGAGGCGGACCGGCAGTGGGGAGTGGTTTCGGGGCGGGCGGGGCGGCGGAGGGCGGCGGTTTGGTCAGTGCTGGCTGGCGGCTCAGGGGGGTGGAGGTTGAAGTTGAACTGCAGGCCCTTGAATTCATATCCAACGGCTGGAAAATCGACTAACCAGAGATGAAAAATTCAGTCGACCGGCTCTCGCACGAGCTGCTGCTGCTACTACTGCTTTTCTTCTAGTAGCTAGTGCGTTCAGTTTCGACAGTAAAATTCAGTTTCGACAGCAAAATTCAGTTTTGATAGTTAAGTTCAGTTTTGACAGTTAAATTCAGTTTCGACATTAAGTTCAGAGATGAGCGGCTGATGTATTTTACATCTAGCACTTTGTGGTTATGTATTTTACGTCATCTATTGGAGATGCTATTAGAATTCCACTGAAGTTAACATTTTCTCTCCTGTCCTGCTTTAGCCTCGGTGTCGTACAACTCACCGGAGCTGCTCCAACGACGAAACCCTCCATCACAGCGGAGCAGTACCCCAGGCTCCGTCTCAAGATGCCTAAGATCGTCTTCCCCTCCTCCGACAGCCAAGTCAGCCGGATCATCCTCACCGACCAACCCAATCACGCTGAGATCGACATGGCTTCGCCAAAGAGGTTGTACACTTATTACATCTCTTTTTTACTCTACATGTTATATATATTGTCCACTTAGGACACAAGTAACATGAAATACGATTAGTTTCTCCTACTATATGACAAGCAGTGAGGTACCAGTCAACTTAGCTATCCGTGATGGACTCTCTTGAACGCCATCATTATTTATCTCTGCGTGTTTGAGCTGTGCATTTGTCGATGGGCACAGGAGTTGAGCTAATGCAGCGTGGCTTTGAGTCCAAAGTAGTAGAAGTAGGCAAGTAGCAAAAAGACATTTTTTGAGTGTAGCTTTTCCTTGCTCAAGCCTGCCTACTAGAATTGCCAGTGCTTGAAAGGAAAAGTGAAGGAAAAACATAGGAATTGGAAAGTTTCCTATGGTACTACTATTCATGCATTTGGTTTAAAGGAATGGAGCAAAGGAAAACTGTAGGATTTGTTCCTTTAGTGTCTCCTTGAAAGAAAAATCGTACGGATTTTAATTTCCTCTTGTCCTCCTTTTCAAATTCCTATTCATGAAGAACAAGACTAAGAGATAGTAGCATAATAGCATTATAACCGTATATTTTCTTGTGGTTTGACTTAATCTCACCATGCTTCTTTGCATCCTGTGATCTTCCAATTCTTGTGAACCAAACACCCAGATTGGCAGAAATCCTGTGTTTTCAAATTCTCTGTTTTGCACGTGCATTCCTATCCTATTACTGTGTATTTCCTGTCCCTGCGTTGTTAGAATCCTCCAATTCAAATGAGCCCTTACAGAATTACTTCTCTTACAGATAGTTGTCAAAGAAAACCTTGTGTGGTTTGTTCCGCTCCTACCGCGCTGTCGTCCACCCAAGCTCAGCTGCTCCAACGACAAAAGGGTCCAACACAGCAGGGATCCGGCCTCCAGACTGTCTTTCGCCGCCTCAGATCTTCTTCCCCGCCACTGGCAGCCATGACAACTGCATTACCATCATCAACTAAGAAGATGACCTGGAGGACTACACGGGTCCGCAAGAGAGGTCGCACTCTTTCGTGTCTGCTTACGTTATGCATAGCTTAATACACTACAAAAAGAAGTCACATCCGTGACATTTTGGGCCGAACGAATTTTTTTTCTATCACACATATGACACTTCAATGACGATAATTGTGACAAAACCCGGTATCATCATAGATGTGGTGGGCTCCTACTTCTATGACAAAAAAATCATGATAGAAAATGGGCTTTTCATCCTAGGCGGGGCGGAGATGCAGCTGCATGACATTCTTTGGGCCGTCGATGACGGAAAAAACCGTGGTAGAAGCGAGGGGGAGGAAAATTTCGGGGTGTTCCCGGTTACGGTGGGAGGTCAGGGGCCGAGCGATGCGCGTTTCTCTCGTACATGTACGCGGCGTGTGTGCGGCGTTAGCTCTAGCGAACTGAGCGAGGCGTTGGGCTCTAATCGAACCCGGCGACAGACTGCGAGGCTACGCGTTCATCGAACCCGAGCGATCGATCGATGGTTGTTAATCGAACCCGATCGAGCGATTCCTTCACTATTGCTGCTAACTGAAGCCGATCGATGCTACCTCTGGGATGAACAGTGAGCGCTTGCGGGGGGTTGGATGAGCGAGGAGCGGTGGCGTTGCCTCTGGATGAACAGGATCCCGTGGTGTGGTGGAGGGATGGATAAGCAGAGAGCGGTGGAGGGGTGCCCGTGGAGGGTCGTTGAACAGGACCCGTGGTGCGGAGGGCTGGATGAGCGAGAGCGGTGGAGGGGTGCCCATGGAGGGGTGGTTGAACAGGACCCGTGGTGTGGAGGGCTGGATGAGCAGTGAGCGGTGGAGGGGTGGTTGAACAGTAGCCGGTGGAGTAGCGCACGGTGGAGGCTGGATGAACAGGAGCCCGTGGAGGCTGGAGGAGGTCGACAGTGGAGATGAACAGTATCTCGTGGAGTCCCGTTTTGCGGTACGCCACACCCCTCCCGATGAACAGGACCCCATTTTCGACCGTAGCGCTCCAACACAAGTCCATTTCGTCCGTTTTGCGGTACGCCACACCCCTCCCGATTAATAGGACCCCCATTTCGACCATAGGAGGTCTGTTTCGTCCGTTTTGCGGTACGCCACACCCCTCCCGATCAACAGGACCCCCGTTTCGACCGTAGGAGGTCTGTTTCCTCCGTTTTGCGGTACGCCAGACCCCTCCCGATCAACATGACCCCGTTCCGAACGTAGGAGGCTTGTTTTCTCCGTTCTGCGGTACACCAGGCCTCGTTTCCATCGCCTGTTCAGTCCAAGCCCTCCCGATGAACACGACCAAGCATTCCATTGCGACCCAGCCGGTTGGCTCCCACGCGTTCTGTTGCCTCCCGATGAACACGACGCATTCTGTTGCCTCCCCATGAACACAACGCATTCTATTGCCTCCCCATGAACACGACGCATTCCATTGCAGTGCGTATGCGCGAGTAGGCGTTCGAGACCCCGCCCGTATGTACACATACATGGCCGTATTTTCTTTCTTGCACCCTGGCCATTGTACGTACGTGTACATGCTACGTGCGCGCCTCTACTACGACACGTGCGCGCCTCTACATCGACCAGTATGTATGTACACGTTCATGACCAGAATGACAACGCTACGTACACTTCGACCAGGTGGGTCCCGACTGTCAGGCACTTCCTTGCGTGCGAAGATGTAGCTGGTGGGTCCCAGCAGTCAGGGGGCCGAGTCGTTTTGTTTTTTTTTGCCCGGACGCACTTCCTTGCGCGCGAAGGTGTAGCTGGTGGGTCCCAGCAGTCAGGGGGAAAACGATTTTTTTCATGAAATACGGTGGCCCGTCCGGTGGGTCCCCACTGTCAGGTGGAGGAATAATTATTTTGCGCGTAATAAGGAGGCACTTCCTTGCTGCGGCCGTGGACCCAGCTGTCAGCGTCTCCACGCACAGTACTCTTCCGATGGAAGTCGGTCATTGACCACATTGACCACGCCGTGCCAGGAGCACCACGGCAGTGGACGACGGCGAGGCCTAGGAAGGGGACGACACGGAGGCAGGGAAGACTCGGCAGTTGTTTCCCACGCGGAAGGGAGTACGACTGTACGAGGGTTTACTGGTTCGTCTGTCGTCGCCGGAGAATAACATCAGGTGTGGGTGAGTAGAGGGATGGCTAGGCCAGCGATGGGAGTACGGTGGCGCGGTGAGGCCTACGCGGCAGCACAGCCGACTGTGCGGAGGAGGGAGCAGGAAGTCCCGCCGGCTCTTGTTTTAGCGGCTGGAGCAGGAAGAGCAGAGATTGAAGAAGCACGACGGCCGTTGGATGGACATCCAACAGTCAGTGCTTAAAGGCCAACCTTTTTTAGGAAAGCCTCAAATCATGGAAAACAGCATACAACCCATCTCGCCATTATTTCTATAAATTTAAAGCCCATTTGCTAATTCTTAAGGTTTTTTTGGAACCCATATTCTTTTTGTTAGCATTACAGCCCATATTGTGGCCACGGTTAAAAAATTATACGAAATTTTGCATATTTCGGTGCGGTCCGAACTGTTTTTAATCCCAAAATTTCGGCTCACATTCAAACTGATTTTAAAAATAAATGTATATCAATATAAAATCCAACAAATTCTCCAAGCATAAAAATTAATGTAATTTAAAATCTTGAAATGAAAAAAAAGATATTTGAAACTAATTGACGGTTTGATGTGTTTTAAAAATGTACAACCCATTTCTCGTACTGATGGGCCATTTTCTCGGCTAGCCGAATGAAAGCTCTCCTCGTCTTGAAAGATTTGCAGCCCAACAGGCCTGACAAAGCGACTTACTTGGCAAATCACAAAAAAACTGGGCTGTGTCCGTGGACCCAGCTGTCAGCCTCTCCACGTACAGTACTCTTCTGATGTAAGTCATTCCTTGACCACGTTGACCAAGCCGCGCAGAGAGCACCACGGCGGTGGATGACGGCGAGGCCTAGGAAGGGACGACGGAGCTGGGAAAAGGCAGCGGTGGAAGCTCTTGCAAGGAGAGGAGTACAAGGGTTCACTGGTCCGGCTGTGGTGTGAGGCTGCCGTCACCGCAGGGCCTGGCCAGCGGTGGGAATAGTAGGGGGCGGTGAGGCCTCTGCGGCAGCACAGCCGGCCACGGGAGGCAGGAGCATGCGGCACGGCCGGTGCTGCTTTGGGCGGCTGGAGCAAGAAGACCAGAGGTTGAAGAAGCACTACGGCCATTGGATGGACATCATACGGTCACTGGAGCTAGAAGCGTTCATATTGAGTAAGTTCACAAAGCCCTTCGTCCCCGTCAACTTAGTAGGCCCACAAGTCAGCCTCCCACCAAGGTGGGTCCCAGCTAGCCGGGGGAGTATTCATTTTTTTGTGCGTAATAAGGAGGCACTTCTGGTGGGTCCGAGCTGACAGCGGGGGGAACGTTTTATTTGCGGAATATGGTGGCCCGTCCGGTGGGTTCCAGCAGTCAGGGGGAAACGATTTTTTTGGCAAAATACTGGTGGCCCGTCTTGTGGGTCCCCGCTGTCAGGTGGAGGAATAATTATTTTCCGCGTAATAAGGAGGCACTTCCTTGCGGCTGTCGTGGACCCAGCTGCCAGCCTCTCCACTGATACTCTTCCGATGGAAGTCGGTCGTTGACCACATTGACCACGCCGTGCGAGAGCACCACGGCGGTGGGCGGCTGCAAGGCCTAGGAAGGGGCGACGGAGCCGGCAAGACGCAGCGATGGATGCCCAGCGGAGAAATCTGGCGTTCACTGGTTTGGCTGCGGTGTGAGGCTGTCGTCGCCGCAGAATAACAGGGGGTGTGGGTGAGTGGAGGGATGGCCTGGCCAGTGGTGGGAGTAGTATGGCAGCGGTGAGGCCTCCGTGGTAGCACAGTGAGCCACGGGAGGCAGGAGCATGCGACACGAACGGCGCTGCTTTGGGCGGCTGGAGCAAGAAGACCAGAGGTTGAAGAAGCACTATGTCCGTTGGATGGACATCATACGGTTACTGGAGTATTGACTAAGTTGACAAAGCCCTCCATCCCCGTCAACTTAGTAGGCCCACAAGTCATCCCAATGATATGGTGGGTCCCAGCTAGCGAGGCACTTCCTTGCGTGCGAAGATATAGCTGGTGGGTCCAACCTGTCAGCGGGGGAAATGTTTTTTTTCGCGAAATACAGAGGCCCTTCCTGTGGGTCCTAGCTGTCAGGTGGAGGAATCATTATTCTGCGCGTAACAAGGAGGCATTTCCTTACATGCGGCCGTGGACCCAGCTGTCAGCCTCTCCACGTACAGTCCACTTCCGATGGATGTCGTTCATTGACCACATTGACCAGGCTGCGCCGAGAGCACCATGGCGGTGGACGACGGCGAGGCCTAGGAAGGGAACGACATGGAGCCAGGGAATACTCGGCAGTTGTTTCCCATGCGGAGGAGTACGAGGGTTTATCGTCTGCTCGCCGTCGGGCGGAGAATAACAACATGTGTGGGTGAGTAGAGGATGGCTAGGCCAGCGATGGGAATGCGGTGGGGCCGTGAGGCCTCTTGGCGGCAACATAGCCGGCCGCGGGAGGAGAAGGCAGGCAGTCCGCCGGGCGCTTGTTTGGCGGCTGGAGCATGAAGAGCAGAGATTGAAGAAGACGACGGCCGTTGGATGGACATCCAACGATCCACGCTCTCGTGTGTTGACTAAGTTCACGAGGCGTTGCGTGGCGTCAACCTTTTTTTTATGAAAGCATACGCGTCAACCTGTAGTAGGCACACAAGTCAGCCTCTGTGGAAAACAACATACAACCCATCTTCCATTATTTCTAATAATGTACAGCCCATTTGCGAGTAAATTACACAAAACCACCACTTTGAAGGCTAGGTTTGCAAAAAACACTACAATACATTTTTTGCAAAAAACACCACGTCTACGGTAATCTTTTTGCAAAAAACACTGATCGGCGGATCGGGCTCCGTTAAGTGCGTTTTTGACAGACGGGACCCGCCAGTCAGGCTGACGTGGCACCACTTAACCTCTCAAATATAACAACGACGTTTCATCACATTATCCTCATGTGGGGCCCTATGGGGGTCCACCTGTAATCCATAGAAAAAAAGAAAAGAAACTCTGCCTCCTCTTCTTGTTATCCTCACGACCCCGTATGAGGTCCTGGTGCCAGAGACGTATCGCGCCGCCGCCGCCCAATCTGCATACGCCACCGGCCAGCGACCGCAGCAGCAGCTCCAACTCGGGCAGGAATCCTGCACCAGGACAACGCGGCCACGCTGCTCGGCATCACCTGCGCGTCCCTCGTCACCGACCGCGCCCCGCTCACGCTGCAACTCCCTCCGACCCCAATGGCGGGCCGGCGTTCCATTGCACGGCTCCCTCCGACGCACGATGTGCCGCGACTACGACGAGGCAACTGACCGCCTGATCCCGGAGCTCCAATTGTTCCCGCCTCGCCGCCGTGGCTACGCCGCCCACCGACAACCATCTTCACGTCCCGCTGCAGTCGGCCGGCCAAGGAGCTCGCAGTGGATGGTCTTCAGCTGCCACCCCAAGCCTCCACGGCTTGCTGCGATGCAGGCTCCTTCCCCCAGACCCCGATGGCGCGCCTCCCGCGGCGGCAGAGACCCATGGGGGCGCAGAGTACTCTGCTGCTCTGCTTTCGTGTGCTTGCGCAGGCCAAATCATTGGACCTGATTGCTTTTATTTTTTTGATTGAAGGGTGTCCCTGTGAAATTGTAAGGGATGGTTTGTAAAATGTTGAAGAGAGGAGTGTGACGCTGACAAGCGGGTCCCATGTCTAGCAATCGATTTAATGTAACGGTGAGAGAAATTTGTGCCACGTAAGCCTAACTGGCGGGCCCCGTTTGTCATAAACGCACTTAACCGAGGCAAAGCCGCCGATCAGTGTCTTTTGCAAAAAGATTACCGTAGACGTGGTGTTTTGTGGAAAAAAATGTATTGTAGTGTTTTTCGCAAACCTAGCCTTCAAAGTGGTGGTTTTGTGCAATTTACTCGCCCATTTCCTAATTCTTAATAATTTTTTTGGAGCCCATCTTCTTTTTGTTAGCATTACACCCCATATTGTGGCCACGGTTAAAAAGTATACGAAATTTTGCATATTTCGGTGTGGTCAACTATTTTTAATCTAGAAATATCGATTCATATTCAAACTATTTTGAAAAATAATTTATATAAATATAAAATCCAAATAATTGTCCATGCATAAAAATCAATGGAATTTAAGATCTTGTAATGAAAAAAAAATTGAAACTAATTCCCGGTTTGATGTGTTTTAAAAATGTACAACCCATTTCTGGGCAAACCGAATGAAACTCTCCTCGTCTTGAAAGATTTGCAGCCTAGCAGGGCCGATAAAGCAAGTAGGCCTTGTTTGGGTATTTCTTCTAAAAAATAGAACTGTGCTAGCCATTTTCAGCAAGAAAAAAAAACACAACTGGGCTCATGATGTGATAAACATAAATAAAACCACAGCTAGACAGCCACTGATTTCAAGACAGCCCCGTTGTTACCCTTATCCGTCGCTAAAACTAGTATAAATAACAACTGCTTGTTCCTAAAAAAATGCAAGACTTTTGGGTCCCTCGTGTCACCGCTCGTGAGTGTAATTCTCTCGTTTATTGACTACGTTGACAATGGCGTGAGCCCCAGATGTCCAACCATTAGGAGGAACCATATTTTTGGGCTTGTACTATAGAGGCACTTTCTTGCGTACTGCCATGACGCTGGTGGGTCCCTACTGTCATCCTCTCCACGTACAGTCATCTCCTTGTTCCTCTCGGTTGTTGATGACGTAGATAACACAAGAGGGCGGCGCACTGTGCACGGCGAGCGAACCAAGGCCGCAAGGCGGAGGACGACGGCGAGGCCTCAGACGGAACCAACAGGAGCCGTTGAAGATGCGTCGGTCCAGTCGCAGGCGGAGGGGAGGACAAGGGCTGATGTCGCCGGAGAATAACAGGACGTGTGGGGGAATAGAGGGAGGGACTGGCCAACATTGGAGGGTACGTACGGTAGGGCGACGGAGGCGCAGCCAGCCATGGGAGGCGGGAGCAGGCGGAGCCAATGGGGTGGTTTGGGTTGGGTGGCTGGAGGAAGAAGAAGACAAGAGATAGAAGATACACGACAGATGTTGGATGTCAATCCAACGGCTGGTAGGCAGAATTGTCTGTTGACTGGCTAGTAAGTCGCCACCACCTTGGATAGGCTATTTCCTCGCGGGTCCCAAATGTCAGAATCCAAATCTGTCACGGTCATGCAGCCTTTCCTATGAAAATTTACAGCCCATTTGATGTGCTAGTTCGAAATAAGTTTGTTGGTGCTGGTGGGGGCTAGTCACTTGGCTTTTGTAATGCACAGTGAGCTCAAGCAGCTGGCGAGAGTGATGTTATTTCCCTTGGTTGGGATTTGTTACAATATTTCACTCTAAATTAAACGAATGGCAAGCCATTTGCCTTGTTTCAAAGAAAATATGATAGTCACAGCCGAGTTGACAAGGGCAGGAACATCTAACTCTAGCTTACAAACTGTACAAAAGCAGGAGGGTTAATTGTTCATCAGGTTTACAAAAAAAACTAGATTGAAAAGGGCAACAAGATCTAACTCCAGCATTGTTTTCGGCAGTCACGGTCAAATGGATCGGCTAGGTCCATAGAATGAACATCTTGGGTCGTAAAATTTATTGGATTATGACCACAATATGTTGTAAATAGAAGCCCGGCACGCTCAGAAGCTCTTTTGCCCACCTGAAACTTCTTTTTTTGCTCTTGGACATACCCATCCGTTAAAACCATGTTGCTGATAAACTTAAGCCTGATGGACAATAGTAACCTCGCATTCAGCAGGAAGAATGTGACAAATCTTGTGTTTGCACGGTTGGCTACATATAGTTCTAGCGTTATTGTCTTCAATCGAATCTCATGAGAAGTGATAAAATATCGATGCTTACGAATCCACCGATTGGTTATAACTTTCTTACCCCGTCCTGTTGCCTAAATTGACATGAGATTGAAAACAGTTAAGGTCTAAAAGAAGAGTGTCGAAAGAGCAATAGCTGAACGGTTAATTCTAGTACACTATATGCGGGCTTCCAATGTGCGTGAAATTATCACCTTTATATACAACTTCTCCAGACATGGAAAGCATTGCAGCAAGCCAATAATCTTGTTCAGATAAAAACTATTCATTTGGATATATAAGATCTTGACAGAATCCAGCACCATTGATAGGCCATCCATGGAGAAACTGTTCATTGAGCATAGAACATAATATTAGTACAAAATGTGTACTCCAAGATGATATATAAATTATGCGCAGAAATTTAAAATGCAGCTTATGGTTACAAGTGTAGATGATAATATAAAGTGCCTGAAGAACTTTGGAGCCGAACACCATATTGAAATGAGCACAGAGATCATGTATTACACCCAAGGTCTCCAGTTTAGGCGCAGAGAGGACAGTTATTTGCCACGGTGAATAACTAGAATCAAGGATCAACCTTTGAAGTGAAGGGGCATCTTGGATGATGAGCTGCCTTCCGTCGAAACAAATTCCAATTCTTACAAGGTTAGGCGACTTTATTTGGAGACAACCGATTCTAAGCTAATGAAAACAAGCACCAAGCACTCCGGTAGCGAGGCAGCAGGAGTGGATGATGCTGTGCAATGAGGCCTCCGATATACGAACCCGCACAAGTGAAAGTTTCTTGAGAAATGGGAGTCGAAGGTTTAGTACCAGATTGTCTGGTAGGTAGCACAACGCAAAGTTGGCGGTGTGGAGAGAGGACGAAAACTGCGAGATGGACATCGGTGCTGAGGGCACAAGTTCATGGCGTTCGGTATGTGGTATGTGATTTCCAGGGGAATAGTAGAATTCAAGCAGCTGTAGTTCTATGAATTTAGGGGATTCCAGCCAGGCGTCCACCGTGCAGGGCATGGTATGCTTGCTCAGGTAGCATGACGGGATGCAGAGGCTTTGAACGGAGCCCTGGTGGGAGGAGATGATGGCTCTGGGGATTTCACAATCATTGAAGAGAGATAGCTGACGACAGTCAAGATTAAGGGGCACGGTGCACCATAGAGGGCGCCACCGAATTGAGAGGACTTGGGTGCGGCAGCAATCCTTGGTGGGGAGAAGCGAGATGATCTTCCCAAGGACGGCGTCCGAGAGATCGCTGATGCGGTCCACCCGAGATTCTACGGGTTCTGGAATCCGGTGGGGCGGGTCGCCGCTTCTCCCAGCTGCGGGTGGGGATCTACAAGCATCGCCGCTGGCGGGAGCCTCATCTTCTTGGCGCTGGGGTCAGCCGACTCCATTTCCTCGAGGCGTCGCGTCGCTCACGGATTTGAGCAGAGTATGTGAATAGCGAGCCTAGTTGTAGTCGAGCAAAGAAGAAGGGAGCTGGGGTTTTGTAGGAGTGAGGAAGAAGGGAGCTGGGGTTTTTATAGGAGTGAGGTGAGGAATTTGGGGTGCAGTGGGGCGGTGGCGTGAGTGGGTGGGAGCGAGGAGGAAGAAGAGCACCCAGGTTTGGGGGGCGGTGTCTTTGGGTGTGGGTGGCGCCTCTCATTCAGTAAATATATGGGCTTTTGAATTGATTTTACTATTTACTAGTGTGGATGGGCTGTTTTGTCTTGGGCCCAGAAACAATTACTACTAGTGCAGTGGAGACACTCTACAGCTACCCGGAAAAACAATTACTACTAGTACAGTGGAGACACTCTACCGCTTCTGGCTCCTCCTAGGTCATTGAAACGTCTCCCTCTACTGAATGCCGTTATACTTTTGTTCACCGACATGCGGGCAATGCAGCGCGCGGGCCCAAATGCCATCCACCAAATTAGAAGGCAGTATGCAGTCGGAGTGTCACCCCGGTCGTAGCGCAGCAGTAACGAGCCGTCGTATCACAAAACTTCACCTCCCCGTAGTCTAAGTTTGACGGACGAAGCAACCATCATTTCACTCTTTGCTGAATCCCCTTCTCCCTCACCGTCTTCAAGAAAGGCAACACTTGTATCTGCCACTGTTCTTCTCTCTGAACGAAGGGAAGGTAAGCGGATCCGTGATGTTGGTATATTTTCGTTCAGAGAAAAAAAAGAACTTTTGCAAAGCAGTAACCGATCCTCACTCTCTTTTTTGTTTCATTATCATTGCGATTGTGCTTTCCTTTCAGTGGTCTCCTAGTATTCGTCAGTTTCATGATGGACCAAGGAGAACCAGGCAAAGATCTGCCGATATTTGAGCAGACGCGGGAGGCTGATCCCCACGAGACAGAGAGCTCCAAGAAGATGGAGGCAACCACCGAGCCGACCCCAGATACGCTCACGGCCACTACTGAGATGGTCAGCGCCCGTTTGAGGTTACAGCCCCGTGGCACTGCAGGAGCAGTTTTCCCCTTCGAGGATGTGTCCCCCGCTGAGCTGCCCAAGGTGATTTCCTTCTTTGCCGATCTCGATTGTGGTTTTCATCTAAGTATGTGGTGATTTTTTATAGAAAAGGAAGTATGTGGTGATTAATAATGCAAATTTTTATTAGCTTCGATGCCATGCTATACATAGTGGTTTAAATAACTTGTGTTTCTTATACTGAAAAGTAATTTAGAATTTGTTTCTGTTTCAATTAGAGCCCTGATGCAGACAAGAATTGTGTGGTTTTATATGTCACTCGCTATGAGTCGGACGACCTGAATATACGCACTAGGAAAACATAGTTCTTAGGCTGTTGGATCCTGGAAGCCATTTGCGGTTATACCAATGAAGAGTTGTATTCCAGCATCACTGTTGTCAGGCGTGTTGTCCAGGGTGTACTGAAGTGCAAGAAGTTCAAAGCTACTCCTTCGTCTATGAGGCATACTGTTCTTGTCAAGCTTACGCAGGAAGATGACGTGGCATGCCACCACAAACAAGTTTATCAGTGGCAAGGCCACAAGGTTGTCTTCATGAAGGTTCACATGATTGAGCTGCTGCGGGACGTCCTCGATGATGTTCATGGCAAGGTCCGTCTTGTGTCCAACCCAAATAAGATCGAGGCATGAAATAGTTGCCCCAGCTAGTGTTTAATAGTAGTTTGGATTGTGTCTAATTATCTGAACCTTGCCTATTATCGACCCCTCTAGGGCTAGTACTCTGTTTGAATCCGTCTATGGGAACTGTTGCTACTTTTGTGTGCCCGTGAATCATGTGAGAACCATCATAATTGTTGCCGAAACAGATGCGTCCTCACTAGTTTTTTCATGAATATGGCATGGTAAGACATAAGTTGTCACGGTTTATCATACGAGCAGTGTGTGTTTTGATGAAATAGAGCACTCGTTCGAGAACAGTGCGCCGACGTATACATAAGTACTTCTAAACATTGTTGGTGCTACCCCACTTGTAAGCAGTTGTGCAAAACACGGGACATTGGCTCAGCTCGCTTCAACACTAGGCTATCGACCAACTAACAATCAACAATCTGTTGTCTGACATATAAGCAACTAGGTATCTTGTTACAGTGGTTCATGCAGTTAATTGAGGCCACAATGTAATAAATTCCAAACGTTCACACGCTAGTCCAGCACTCATGTGGAACACTCACATTAAACTCGTCTTCATAAAAAACTTGAAAAGCATAAGTTAAGCAATTTTATACATCTCAATGATTCATAGAACATAACAAACATATACTAGTTCACAGCAAAAGACAAAGTTGTGAGAAGGTTTACAAATCAGTAAAAAACAAGCAAGGCTTCCCTGAGCAAAGGGCCTCCCAACAAGCTTAAATTTCCTGGAGTTCACTCTAGTTTTTCCTTGTTGCCACCATTCAGGTTAGGTTCTCTTATTCCAGAATAACCAATTATAATTGTGGTCTCAGCTGGAATTCTGAACTGAACCATGCAATGTACTGACCAGCTGAAATGCTTGTGCATTCCACTAAATTTAAGCACCGCTATTTGCAGAAATAAGCAGACCACAATGCCTCTTGTCCGCGCACCTGTCCAAAAAACCGTCGTGCAGTCGTGCCAGCTAGTCCTTGGTCCATGGATGAACTGGTAGAAAGTGCATTTCGGACTAGGATGCAGTTGTTTTCGCTTGTCCCTACACTACAATCAGGAAGTAAAACGTACGAATCAACTTCTTTTAGATTGCGTTGGTCATTCTACCTTTGTTACTACCAATGTAGGGATACCTTGAAGACGGGAGGTTAGACGACGGCAACGAGGGATAGCCATCTCATTTTGCGCAGTTGTACTAAAACTGAGGTGTAAGCTTTTGATTGCGCGGATATAAACGATACGGAGACAGACATCCCGAAACGATATGGAGACAGACATCCCTGTTTGCGCAAATAAGAAATACGGTTATTTAAACAGTGAAGGATATTACTACTTTCCCCCGTTTCCTCTTAGAACCAAGTCCTAGATTCATGCTACAGCTTTCCCACTTTCTTCCCTGTTTGAACCAACGCTTTGAGTCGCCTGTATGAACTAGCTTTACTTCTAATAATAGTAGAAGTCTAGGTGGCTTTGGAATAGCAGACGGTAGTAGAAAAGGATCCACACGAAGGGAGCTGGGGCAGTAGAGCAATGCAGGTTTCGAAGGAATATATACCTGAGGGTCGTCGGCATGTGGCAAAGACGGCTCGGGAGGCCGCATCTTGGCCAGAATACCGCAGGGAGGAAGAAGGGGTCGGAGGCCCTCCTAAGCCAGTGCTCTCTCGGAGAGAACGGCACGGCCGCCGATCAGGACGCACGGGCAGCCGTTGGTCTCCTCCCTCGCCGCCGACGACAGCGTGAACGATGCACCTACACCCCTGCCCCGGTCGAGGTTGTCCGGCCGGATTTGTGACCAGCCGTGAGCTGAGAGAGAGTGTGGCCACCTATGTGTTGCTTAGATCTGGAGAGCATGAGAGAGTGAACAAGAGGAACCCTAGTAAAGCAAGCACTAAGGCTCCTGCTTTTATATATAGTGGAGTGATTTTGTTGTACCAGCTTCAAAAAAATGCGCTCCTACGTGTACCCGCGAGTGGGTGTGAGAGAACTAGTGCGTGCGTGCACCGCTTCTCTTCGTGAGAGTACAATATACTATGCCTAAAGAACGTTCACCGCAAGAGTAATAGTATAAGTGTGTGATGTGTGAGCTAAAATAAAATATGTGCGCTGTCTTTTGTTTTTTAGAAGTTCTGAGGATAGGGTATGAAGAGCACATATGTGCGTGACATCTACCTGCAGATAGATGGTGGGTGCGACGTGCGAGTCTGCGAGAGGACTCGGGAGAGTCGTCACTCGTGAGGGTGCGTGTGCGTGAGAGAGAGGGGGGCACGTATCGATGCAATGCATGTGTCCGTAAATCATTATCCGACAAACGTCGCCACAAGCCTTTTCCTGACGAACGCTGTAAGAACAGTTAGATCGGCATCCGACAGTGTCAGTTTTGCCATATCATTTAACAGAACAACCACTCCTCCTACACACAAATCTTCCACGTGAGTGTTAGCAACTGTCGTATGCTCCCTCCGTTTCGAAATGCAGTGCATATAGCTTTATTGAAAATTCGAACATCACAAACTTTTACCGAGTTTTCGTGTACCAAATTGCACATGTAGAATACCATGTATATATCATTTCATTCATCTTCGAGAGGTAACTATAAAGATGGGTGAGGAGTCTACAAATAAAGACCATCGTATCACCCGCTGCAATTTCAAGCATCCTTTAGTGTCGAGGGATATCATAGGAAGTCTATATGATATGATTTTTATAGGATTTTTTCCTTTAGAGCCAGTTGGTTCACAGGAATAGATTCATATACTCCACATTTCAAAGGAAATAAACATGATATCATTTCTATAGCTTTAGAGCCACTTGGTTCATATGAATGGATTCCTATACTCCTTAATTTCAAAGGAAAATAAACATTAGCATATATTCAATAGAAAAGTTCCTATGATATGAACCAAATTACATCTCTTTTCTAATCCCTCCTCATAGGAATTGAGATACATGCCATCTCTAGATTCAATAGAAAAGTTCCTATGATGTGAACCAAATGACATCTCTTTTCCAATCCCTACTCATAGGAATTGAGATGCTCCATCTCATCTCTTTCCCTACAACTTCCATGTATACATCTTCTATTCCTAAATAGATAGTACAACCCACTAGTAGCTTTTTTTCCAAAACATGCAACTATGGCACAAGAACTATATAGTGTGCCAATAACTTTGGAAGATGGTCGCTCGATGAAGCTAACCCGACAGTGCAGAGATAGGCAATTCCGAGCACTACTGGCCATTGGATATCATCAACATTCCACCAGATCTTCCACATGTACAATTTAGAAGACTCCATGGTTGAACTTAAGCATAATGCACAAACCTCAAAACACAAGCACTTCTCCTTTTCTCTAGAATCTTCTGTATCAGAATTGATTATTTTTTTCTAAATGAATTGCCATTATTTGTTTTTTACTTTATGATTTATAATGTACAACCCCATGAATCTTAACATTTTTATAAAACTAATTGATTTTGAATGAGATGAACTATAAGAACTAAACGAACATCTACATCATGCATATATGACTCAAAGCTTTACGTGCTATAGTGTGTATTTATTCATAATTTGGTTTCGAAATCTCATGCGTTCAATACATGTGTACCTTACTAGTTTTGAGTAGAGTAGAAAATTTCACATGACCCGGGTATATCAAAATGCAGGGCCCATGCATCATTGCCTTTCGGTCGAACCTACGTCCACAATTTTTTGTACGTACTATATCTCCACTGGTCCCCGAACCCAAAATGCTGCCTCGTTCCCGTAAAACCAAGCGGCCCACACATATTTAAGGCGTCGACTCGAACCTGTTTACTACAACGTGGCCCCGCATGCAGTAGTACTCCTACAAACCCTACCGCCGCACTCATCATCAGTTTTCTTCAAGAGGACGAGGGAGAATCCGATTTTTAGTGGAGGCGCTTAAAAAAAAGGATCTGTAGTGGAGACCCCTACCCTAGGGTGCCCTAGGTAGCTGCCGCATGCATCATTGTTTTCTCTTTTCTTTATGCTCTTACTCCCTAGAGTGAAATGATGGTTGCTTCGTCCGTCCAACTTAATGCGGGAAAGGTGGGGCTTTGTGATTTGACCCCTCATCGCTCATTTTCTACTACTGCGGCGCTACGACCGGGGTGCCTCCAATTCCAACCGCTGCTCTGAACTGTAATTTGGTGCATCGCACGTCGAACAAGATGGTGGATGAGACACATGTCGGCGAAAGGGGTCCTGTTAAGTGTGTCGCCATTTAGGTGTGCGGATGACCTGCTTGAGTTGCTTACGCCAACACGGGGAGCATTCTACCTCTTGGTTTTGCTCCTTGGTGAATCCCGACTATATTGATCTAAAAAGATACGTGCTGAACTACCCTCTCCGTCTCGGTTTTTTATTTTTAGGCGTCTCGGTTTATAGGGCCTGCACGTAGTTCTAGGTCATCCGTTTGACTAACTAAATATGAGTTACTATGTCACAAAAAGTATATCATTGGATTCTAAAGCGGATGTAGTTGTATTTAAAAGTCGAGGGCGGGGCTTGTGAAGCCCGGATAATTAAGCTACAGTAATCCCACGCTAATGGTGCCACGTCACCATGGTTAGTGTTGTTAACCTCGCGATGATTCGAAACCCCTTCAAGATTCAAATTCAAATTAATGTCAACAATAAAAGTTTTCAAAAGTTAAAACAAAAATGTTCGGGAGGTGCCATTATTTTCATATGTAAATATAGTGCAATAAACACATTTTTATAAAATGCCTAGATATTTTATAGTGGATGGAAACAACAAAGCAGTAAATAAAAAGAAAAGAAATAAATAAAAAGGAAATTAACAGAAAAGTAAAATTGGAGAAAGACCCCCTTGGCCAACTGGGCCAAACGGCCCAGCCGGCCAGCCCTCTAACCTAGCCGGCCCACCCCACTCCCTTAAGTCCCTTAGGCGACCGAACCCAAGCCCTAGCGCACCCCCACTCCCCCACTCGTCCCACCCCCGTGCGTCTCCCTCGCTCCCCCCGATCTGGATCGGGGGAAACGGCGCCCCGACACCGCCGCCTCATCCCTACGCCCCGTCGCCGGCCGGCGCCGCCTGTCTTCGCCGGCGCCTCCTCGTCGCCTCCCCACACCGCCTCCTCAGCCCTCCTCCCCGACCGGCCTCCTGGCGCCTCTGCTTCCTCCCGGCGCCGCCCCGCCATCGCCGCCTCAACCCCGACTCCGTCGCCCGAAGTCGTCCCGGATGCCGCCGGACTTCGCCGTCGCGCAGCACGTCGTCCCCGTCCACCTCCCCGAGCCCCGCTGCCCTAATCCCTACGGCCCCGTGGTGAGGAACCCCGACCGTTCTCCCCCGCTCTGACCCCGCGCAGCTGCGCCTGGTCGTGCCTCCGCTCGCACGCATCTCGCCCCTCCCCTGCACAATGCTCGGGCCCACGCCGAGCGCCCCCTGCACGTGCATGTGCGCGCCCACTCGCGCCCCGTGGCCGCATCTTCGGCCATCGTGGTTGTTCGTCCATGTAGCGCCCCTGACCTCCTCCCCGTGCTTGCACCGCTGCTGTGCGCCCTCGTGCCTGACGCATCGAACCACCGCCTCCCCGATCGGCGTCGTGCCATGGCCGCGGGCGCCGAGTCGGGTGCGCCCCTCCTGGCCACACACGCAGCCGCTCATTCGGGCTGCGCCCAGCACCCACTAGCGCCCGACCCGCATAAGCCACAGGGGCCTATGACAGCTGGGCCCCGCCCCCCCTTTGACAATGACCGGTGGGTCCAGCCCCAGAACGTTTTAAAATAAAAAAATGAAAATGAATTAATAAAATTTATAATTAATTAGTTAAAAAAATTAATGAATTAATTAAGTTAATTAATCTGATTAACTTGTTAGCTTAATTAAACAGTAATTAGTTTAGCTAAACCCTAATTAACCTAAACAGAGTATGACAGGTGGGTCCCACTGGACCCACACGTCAGTTTGACCAGTCAACACCTCTGTTGACTGATGACGTCATGCTGATGTGACATCAGCATGCACTATTCTGGATAATTTTGAATTAAATTAATTAAATAAATTCTAAAAATGATTTAAAACTTTAGAAAATCATATAAAATAAACCGTAGCTCAGATGAAAATAGTTTCTATATGAAAGTTGCTCAGAACGACGAGACGAATCAGGATACACAGCCCGCTCGTCCGCCACGCATCCCTAGCATAGCGAACACACAACTTTTCCCCTCCTATTCATCTGTCCGAAAACGCGAATCACCGGGGATATTTTCCCGGATGTTTCCCCCCTTCGTCGGTATCACCTGCTACCGCTTTAGGGCACACCTAGCACCGTTACTTGTCATGTCATGCGTCGTCATGCATTTGTTTGCATTGTATTTATTGTTTTTTCCCCCTCTTCTCCCGCTAGACACCGAGACAGACGCTGCTGCTACCCAGTACGACTACGGTGTTGACGACCCCTCCTTCTTGCCAGAGCAATCAGGCAAGCCCCCCCTATGATCACCAGATATCGCCTATTCCTTCTCTCTACTGCTTGCATTAGACTAGCGTAGCATGTTACTGTTTTCGGTTAATCCTATACTACTGCATAGCCTGTCCTTGCTACTACTGTTGTTACCTTTACCTGCAATCCTACATGCTTAGTATAGGATGCTAGTGTTCCATCAGTGGCCCTACACTCTTGTCCGTTTGCCATGCTAAACTACTGGGCCGTGATCACTTCGGGAGGTGATCTCGGGCATATGTTATATACTTTATCTGTTACATTACTTATGATATTGTTCACGAGATGGGGCTGAAGGCAGGTGGCTCCATCCCGCAGAGGTGGGCCTGGGTTCCCGACGGCCCCGATCGTTGTTACTTTTGTGGCGGAGCGACAGGGCAGGTTGAGACCACCTAGGAGAGAGGTGGGCCTGGCCCTAGTCGGCGTTCGCGGATACTTAACACGCTTAACGAGATCTTGGTATTTGATCTGAGTCTGGCCATTTGATCTATACACACTCACCAACTACGCGGGCATAGTTATGGGCACTCGACGTCGTGGTATCAGTTGAAGCCTTCGTGACGTCAACGATTGAGCTGCGCGCGCTGGGTTGGACCGCGTAACGTGACTTCCTTTGTAATGGAGGTTGCTAGGTCTGCTCTCCGGCCGCGTATGCGACGTGCAGGTGTGCTAAGGGCGATGGGCCCAGACCCCTGTGCGCTTAGGTTTAGACCGGCGTGCTGACCTCTCTGTTGGCCAAGGTGGGGCTGCGACGTGTTGATCTTCCGCGGCCGGGCATGATCGAGAAAAGTGTGTCCGGCCAAATGGGATCGAGCGTGTTGGGTTATGTGGTGCACCCCTGCAGGGAAGTTTATCTTTTCGAATAGCCGTGATCTTGATAATGTGGGCGACTTGGAGTTGTACCTTGACCTTATGACAACTAGAACTGGATACTTAATAAAAACACACCCTTCCAAGTGCCAGATATAACCCGGTGATCGCTCTCTAACAGCGCAACGAGGAGAGGATCATCGGGTAGGATTATGTTATGTGATGCTACTTGGAGGACTTCAGTCTACTCTCTTCTACATGCTGCAAGACGGAGGCTGCCAGGAGCGTAGTCTTGACAGGATTAGTTATCCCCCTCTTATTCTGGCATTCTACATTTCAGTCCACCGATATGGGCCTTTATACATACACCCATGCATATGTAGTGTAGCTCCTTGCTTGCGAGTATTTTGCATGAGTACTCACGGTTGCTTTTCTTCCTCTTTTCCCGCTTTCCCTTCTACCTGGTTGTCGCAACCAGATGCTGGAGCCCAGGAGCTAGACGCCATTGTCGATGACAACTCCTACTACACTGGAGGTGCCTACTACCACGTGTAGGCGGCGATTTACTTAACGGGAGTAGTTTAGGAGGATCCAGGCGGGAGGCTGTGCCTCTTCGTCTGTATCGGTTTGTGCTAGCCATCTTATGGCAACTTGTTTAACTTATGTCTGTACTCAGATATTGTTGCTTCCGCTGACTTGTCTATGATCGAGCACTTGTATTCGATCCCTCGAGGCCCCTGGCTTGTATTATGATGCTTGTATGACTTATTTTATTTTTACAGTTGTGTTGTGATATCTTCCCGTGATTCCCTGATCTTGATCGTACACGTTTGCGTGTATGATTAGTGTATGATTGAATCGGGGGCGTCACAAGTTGGTATAAGAGCCGACTTCCTGTAGGAATCCCCCTTCCGCACTCCTTGGCCGAAGTCAAGTCTAGTCATTGCAAAACTTTTACTAACATGGATGTGTGCCTTACGGGCCCACGTCGCCATTGGGTGGTATTAGGATCTTTTACTCCTTGATCTTTACTCTGGGACTCTGAGCTCTCTTCTATTCGGGTTAAAGGATTTTGCTAAAAACAAAACTAACTTTAGGTTCTCGCAAGTAGTTTCTCCTGGAAAGCCCCTCACTTCA
The DNA here is from genome assembly GCA_021605205.1 of Aegilops longissima. Taxonomy (NCBI): domain Eukaryota; kingdom Viridiplantae; phylum Streptophyta; class Magnoliopsida; order Poales; family Poaceae; genus Aegilops; species Aegilops longissima. The sequence goes on from CM038679.1 coordinate 350,652,633, forward strand.
GATGATCGCCCGTTGCACTAGAAGATTACGAAGTTACTCTACGATGTTCTCTCCGGTCTTTGTGCCATCGCATTTGTGATTTCCTTCCATCGTGAACCCCTATGAAAACTGCATACTCTTGCCATTCATACAATCATTCCCCGTTGATCTTGTTATTACAAGATGTCCAGAAATACTCTTTGTTGTCCTGAGAATCCTTTGAGCTCACTGCCTTGCAGTTCTTTACCACATGAATACCCATACGGATAATTCCTTGCACTTATCGAGTATCCGCTCCTTCTCAGTTGTTCAGGTGTTTCACATAAGCCTTCGAAATACTATTTGATCTTTCAAAAATCCTCAACAGCTTGGTGTTCTTGAAATTCTTGCTTGCTTGCATTATGGTTAATCCCATAAGCATAATAATCTTATTGGCATCCTTTGTCACTATCATTTTTGAGTCCATTGATTCAATAAGTTGTGAATGTTCACAATCATTAGTCAGATCCCAGGATTATCCTTTCAGCTCAGACGTCATTTGGATACGAGCTGGTTCTTGACCAATCAATGCCTTGATCGGTTGTGCTTCTAAGTCTATTGAACTTATTCATTTCCGATCAGAACGATCGCTTCTTATCCCTTAATTTGGAAATCATAAAATTCTTTGCATTAAGCTTTGAATTAGTCAGTTGTTTCTATAATGTGATGCCTTGGCATTCCTTCTTCCTCTGATTGAGTACCGACACTCACATCAGCCCCGTTGTGGACCGCCATACCCATTGTCGGGTTATTATCCGACAGTGTCCTTCACAACCAAAATTCTTATGAGTTCTTTACCCGATACATAATGCCTTTGGCAAATTGTATCCTCTACTTTTGTCAACCATGCTCTACTTTTGACCTGGTGTTATTTACTCTTGAAGTTCAGGGTATATGTTCTAAGAAGCCCCGATGGGTTGAACTATGCATTTCCTAATCTTTGTGAACCCAAAAGGTTTCACGGGTCATACTTATCTGGTATTGGACCAGGTAAAACTTTCAACAACTAATGTCATTTTCGAAATACGAGAGGTGAATGAAGGTTATGCATTGAGGAAGTGGGAGTCAACCTTGAACATTTGTGTTCATGCCCATGGACACGATGTAGATCCTATCATGGAAGCTTCTTGTAATAATAACTATTTCCTTGATATAATATCATTTGGTATCTGTGAATTGATCCTTTGCAATCGTGGTTCCGACCATATTTTCTCCTTGATTCCATTTCTCGGACAAGTTAAAGCACTTGTCTTTTGCAGATCAATACACCTCTGCAACTTCTATTATGATATACCTTCGAGTATTACCCCATGGTATCTTGATAATATCACAGAACCATCTCACTTCTTATGAGTTCTTCTTCAAGTATTATTTCTCACTGATTCCAATTTTCCCCTGGTTCTGAGTTGTTAGACACTCAAGGATACCGATAGTGAATCGAGTCTGTACTCCGATTCAATAACTAAGTAATTTTCATTGTTTACGAGTTTAATAATCCTTCAAGTCATTCCTAGCCCGGTTGGCTATATCATTATCGTGCTAAATTTTAACTGTGCTACCCGGTCCTTCTTCTCGGAGCACAATTTTTGAAGATGACATAATCTTACATCGATCTCCCTCGTCATATCATTTCTCCTTGAACAACAAACTTGATTTAGAGTTTGTGTCATACCCATGATTTCAATAACTTTTTGCTTCATCATTCCGTTGACTTGATGTCGTTGCTGATCGATTACATCTTCTTGAAACCTCTCGATAAATGTGTCGTGACCATCATCAAAATTTTAACTTCTTCCGAGACGTACATTGAATTCATGATGAGAAATTCCATGCTTGCCCTCGATGATTTGTGTTATCATCGACCACTTTATTGCCTTCCCTCGGACACAAACTTGTTCATGTTCTGGGTTATACCTTGAGTTCCTTGCTATCCAACAATTGTTCTTCTTTATCTTGGAGTATTACCATCTTTTACGACAAGAATGTTGTGAGGATTACTCCACCTCATAAGAATTCTTGGTATAGTAATACTTCTCGCCATCTCCATTTGTTTTCTGACCTCCGTGTTGTTTCTAACCTGAATACCGACAATTGAACTATGATGCGTGAATTCAAAACTTCTAGCAACCTTATTGTTTTGAAGTGAATGGCCGATAGTTTCGTTATCGAATCATCATTCTAACTTTGATCGTCCTACTTGGTCCATATTTCCAGGTGCATTTTCATTCAATATTTAATTGTGGAAATCCATCCTTTGGAAATCTTGATGAATTGTCGCTGAGTTCATCAGCCACCTCCTCATCCTCTCCTTGGTTTACCGATGAAATCTTGTTTTTGAACTCGCTTCCATAGTTCATTTCCTAAGAATCTTACGATGTCTTCTGTCAATCTGTATTGCACCTTTTTCTTCTTAGGTATCCTGACCCCAATCAGAACTTAATCTCGGTCAGATATGATGGTTGGAACATATTTCCAAGAGTTATAACATTGGTCTTTTATGACCCGGTAAGGTGATGTCATTCCTAGCACACCTGGCCGAAGGACCTAGTGTTATAGTTCCTTTTTAACAAGGTTAACCATTTTTTCGTGAGGAAATTGAATGCCTTGTTTAATAAGTTTATCCTGATGGATCCTTTGTGTATCCAAAGTCCGACCTTTGCTTGAAGACCATGTCAATGCTATATCGAAGCATGTTTGTGGTACTCCGATCTTCAATAAGAACATTTGAAGCACCATGCTAAATTTTCTTTATCAATTATCCAAACACCGTTGTATGGTTAATATCATGAGATTCCCCCTTACCTAATTGGTTTTCTACTTTGTATCCTGTCATGGATATCATGTTCTGTTTGTCCTTGGAAAGGATATACCCCTGAAATATGTGTTTAAACACATTTTCTTTCCATTGTTCTGTTTAATCTGATAATCAGATTTTCCTTTTCATTGGTTGGTTTAATGTTTCTTGTGATCTATATGATCTAAGCAGTAATATTCTCCTGCTTATGTGAACAACTCGGTGTACAATTCTGTCAGAAAGACCCTGTTACTATTGTTGATGATATTCCGGTAGCCACCGATGGACGAGAACTTTGCCTAATGGCACGCCTCGTTCAACGAGTAGGAAAATGGTTCTCTTCATCCCTCGCCCTTGGTACCGACGTTGTTGCCGACATAATCGACAGGCTACACTCTGACATGCCTTGCTATGATGACCATGCAAGATGTCACCACTCCTCCTACTTTTATCCCACATGGTGGGCCCATAACCCACAGTTCCACAGGATCGAAACCTGACTCTCCTGTGCACCACCTGTTCCCAAGGTTGTTCCTCGCGCTTAACTTCGTATGTAATTCACGGACCACCTATCTAGTGATCTATTCTGGTATGAGGCGCAATACCTATTCTTGTTGCCCTGAAACCCTTTCACCTTCTGATTAGGCATCGAACGATTACCTATCCGTTTGAAACTTCTCATGGTACCTTCTTACTTTACTCTCGATATCTTCTTAAGTTTCAAATCGAGAGATACTTATGCTTCTTCCCCGAGTTAACCGTCTGATGCTCGATCTTGTTAGAATCCATTCATATAGAGTTTTCCCTTCTTACCCTTTCGTAAGTATGGTGAAGATCCTGAAGGAAGGACGACGACTTCATCATGATGACCTGAAGCAGAGGACTGAAGACATGAATGTAATGGAACGACATCTTCGAGAAGAGCAACTATGACCGAGAAGAATCGTTAGAATTTCGTAACCAGGTCCCTTCCCCCTTATAACCGCTCCTAAATCTCGGGACAAGATTTCTTGTAGTGGAGGAGAATTGTGACGCCCGGATAATTAAGCTACAGTAATCCCACGCTAATGGTGCCACGTCACCACGGTTACTGTTGTTAACCTCGCGATGATTCGAAACCCTTTCAAGATTCAAATTCAAATTAATGTCAACAATAAAAGTTTTCAAAAGTTAAAACAAAAATGTTCGGGAGGTGCCATATTTTTCATATGTAAATATGGTGCAATAAACACATTTTTATAAAATGCCTAGATATTTTATAGTGGATGGAAACAACAAAGCAGTAAATAAAAAGAAAAGAAATAAATAAAAAGGAAATTAACAGAAAAGTAAAATTGGAGAAAGACCCCCTTGGCTAACTGGGCCAAACGGCCCAGCCGGCCAGCCCTCTAACCTAGCCGGCCCACCCCACTCCCTTAACTCCCCTAGGCGACCGAACCCAAACCCTAACGGACCCCCACTCCCCCACTCGTCCCACCCCCGCGCGTCTCCCTCGCTCCCCCCGATCTGGATCGGGAGAAACGGCGCCCCGACACCGCCGCCTCATCCCTACGCCCCGTCGCCGGCCGGCGCCGCCCGTCTCCGCCGGCGCCTCCTCGTCGCCTCCCCACACCGCCTCCTCAACCCTCCTCCCCGACCGGCCTCCTGGCTGTTGGGGAACGTAGTAATTTCAAAAAAATTCCTACGCACACGCAAGACCATGGTGATGGCATAGCAACGAGAGGGGAGAGTGTCTGTCCACGTACCCTCGTGAGACCGAAAGCGAAGCGTTATAACAACGGTTGATGTAGTCGTGCGTCTTCACGATCCGACCGATCCAAGCACCGAGCGTCGGCACCTCCGAGTTCTGCACACGTTCAGCTCGATGGCGATCCCGGACTCCGATCCAGCAAAGTGTCGGGATGAGTTCCGTCAAGACGACGGCGTGGTGGCGATGATGATGCTCCACCGGCGCAGGGCTTCGCCTAAGCTCGCGACGATATGACTTCTCCGGCGCAGGCTTCGCCTAAGCCCATGACGATATGACCGAAGTGGAATATGGTGGAGGGGGCACCGCACACGGCTAAGGAACGATCCGTAGATCAACTTGTGTGTCCATGGGGTGCCCCTGCCCCGTATATAAAGGAGGGAGGGAGGAGGAGGCCGGCCCTAGTAGGCGCGCATGGGGAGTCCTACTCCCACCGGAGTAGGATTCCCCTTTTCCTAGTCCAACTAGGAGTCCTTCCATGTATTAGGAGTAGGAGACAAGTAAGGGGAAGAGTGAAGGGAAGGAAGCAAGGGGTGCGGCCCCTCTCCCTAGTACAATTCGGACTAGGCCATGGGGGGGGGGCGCGCGGCCTGCCCTAGGCAACCACTCTCTCTTTCCGGCAGGGCCCAATAAGGCCCAATACTTCTCCCCGGCGAATTCCCGTAACTCTCCGGTACTCGAAAAATACCGAATCATTGGAACCTTTCCGAACTCGAATATAGTCGTCCAATATATCGATCTTTACGTCTCGACCATTTGAGACTCCTCGTCATGTCCCCGATCTCATCCGGGACTCGAACTCCTTCGGTACATCAAAACTCATAAACTCATAATAAAACTGTCATCGAATCCTTAGCGTGCGGACCCTACGGGTTCGAGAACTATGTAGACATGACCTAGAACTATTCTCGGTCAATAACCAATAGCTGAACCTGGATGCCCATATTGGCTCCTACATATTCTCTGAAGATCTTTATCGGTCAAACCGCATAACAACATCGTTGTTCCCTTTGTCATCGGTATGTTACTTGCCCGAGATTCGATCGTCGGTATCCAATACCTAGTTCAATCTCGTTACCGGCAAGTCTCTTTACTCGTTCCGTAATACATCATCTCACAACTAACTCATTAGTTGTAATGCTTGCAAGGCTTATGTGATGTGTATTACCGAGAAGGCCCAGAGATACCTCTCCGACAATCGGAGTGACAAAACCTAATCTCGAAATACGCCAACCCAACAAGTACCTTTGGAGACACCTGTAGTACTCCTTTATAATCACCCGATTCGTTGTGACGTTTGGTAGTACCAAAGTGTTCCTCCGTGGCACGGAGTTGCATAATCTCATAGTTACAGGAACATGTATAGGTCATGAAGAAAGCATTAGCAATATACTAAACGATCAAGTGCTAAGCTAACGGAATGGGTCATGTCAATCAGATCATTCTCCTAATGATGTGATCCCGGTAATCAAATGACAACTCATGTCTATGGTTAGGAAACATAACCATCTTTGATTAACGAGCTAGTTCAAGTAGAGGCATACTAGTGACACTCTGTTTGTCTATGTATTCACACATGTATTATGTTTCCGGTTAATACAATTCTAGCATGAATAATAAACATTTACCATGATATAAGGAAATAAATAATAACTTTATTATTGCCTCTAGGGCATATTTCCTTCAGTCTCCCACTTGCACTAGAGTCAATAATCTAGTTCACATCGCCATGTGATTTAACATCAATAGTTCACATCTATATGTGGTTACCACCCATAGTTCACATCGACATGTGACCAACACCCAAAGGGTTTACTAGAGTCATAATCTAGTTCACATCGCTATGTGATTAACACCCAAAGAGTACTAAGGTGTGATCATGTTTTGCTTGTGAGATAATTTTAGTCAGCAGGTGCATCACATTGAGCCGTAAGTATTTTGCAAATTTCTATGTCTACAATGCTCTTGCGGAGCTACTCTAGCTAATTGCTCCCACTTTCAATATGTATCCAGATTGAGACTCAGAGTCATCTAGATTAGTGTTAAAACTTGCATCGACGTAACCCTTTACGATGAACCTTTTTTCACTTCCATAATCGAGAAACATATCCTTATTTTACTAAGGATAATTTTGACCGCTGTCCATTGATCTACTCCTAGATCACTATTGCACTCCCTTGCCAAGCTTAGTGGTAGGATATGCAATAGATCTGGTACACAGCATGACATACTTTATAGAACCTATGGCTGGTGCATAGGGTATGACTTTCATTCTCTTTCTATCTTCTGCCGTGGTCGGGTTTTGAGTCTTACTCAATTTCACACCTTGTAACACAGGCAAGAACTCTTTCTTTGACTGTTCCATTTTGAACTACTTCAAAATCTTTGTCAAGGTATGTACTCATTGAAAAAACTTATCAAGCGTCTTGATCTATCTCTATAGATCTTGATGCTCAATATGCAAGCAGCTTCACGAGGTCTTTCTTTGAAAAACTCCTTTCAAACACTCCTTTATGCTTTGCAGAATAATTCTACATTATTTCCAATCTACAATATGTCATTCACATATACTTATCAGAAATGCTGTAGTGCTCCCACTCACTTTCTTGTAAATACAGGCATTTCCAAAAGTCTGTATAAAACCATATGCTTTGATCAACACATCAAAGCGTATATTCCAACTCCGAGATGCTTGCACCAGTCCATTGATGGATCGCTGGAGCTTGCACATTTTGTTAGCACCTTTAGGATTGACAAAACCTTCTGGTTGCATCATATACAACTCTTCTTTAAGAAAACCATTAAGGAATGCAGTTTTGACATCCATTTGCCAGATTTCATAAAATGTGGCAATTGCTAACATGATTCGGACAGACTTTTAAGCATCGATACGAGTGAGAAAATCTCATTGTATTCAACATCTTGAACTTTGTCAAAAACCTTTTTCGACAAGTCTAGCTTTGTAGATAGTAACACTACTATCAGCATCTGTCTTCCTCTTGAAGATCCATTTATATAATATGGCTTGTCGATCATCGGGCAACTCCATCAAAGTCCATACTTTGTTCTCATACATGGATCCCATCTCAGATTTCATGGCCTCAAGCCATTTCGCGGAATCTGGGCTCATCATCGCTTCCTCATAGTTCGTAGGTTCATCATGGTCTAGTAACATGACTTACAGAACATGATTACCTTACCACTCTGGTGCGGATCTTACTCTGGAAGACCTACGAGGTTTGGTAGCAACTTGATCTGAAGTTTCATGATCATCATCATTAACTTCCTTACTAATTGGTGTAGGAATCACTGGAACTGATTTCTGTGATGAACTACTTTCCAATAAGGGAGAAGGTACAATTACCTCATCAAGTTCTACTTTCCTCCCACTCACTTCTTTCGAGAGAAACTTCTTCTCTAGAAAGGATCCATCTTAGCAACGAATAACTTGCCTTCGGATCTGTGATAGAAGGTGTACCCAATAGTTACCTTTGGGTATTCTATGAAGCGCACTTCTCGATTTGGGTTCGAGCTTATCGGTGAAAACTTTTTCACATAAGCATCACAACTCAAACTTTTAAGAAACGACAGCTTAGGTTTCTTTGTTAAACCATAGTTCATACGGTGTCGCCTCAGCGGATTTAGATGGTGCCCTATTAAGCGTGAATGCAGCTGTCTCTAATGCATAACCCCAAAATGATAGTGGTAAACCGATAAGAGATATCATAGATCGCACCATATCCAATAAAGTGCAGTTCGACTTTCGGACACACCATTATGCTGTGGTGTTCCATATGGCGTGAGTTTGAAACTATTTCACATTGTTTCAAATGAAGACCAAACTCGTAACTCAAATATTCATCTCCACGATCAGATCGCAGAAATTTTATTTTCTTGTTACGATGATTTTCCACTTCACTCTGAAATTCTTTGAACCTTTCAACTATTTCAGACTTATGTTTCATCAAGTAGATATACCCATATCTGCTCAAATCATCTTGTGAAGGAGAAAATAACGATACTTGCCACGAGCATCAACACTCATTGGATCGCATACATCGGTATGTATTATTTCCAACAAGTCAGTAGCTTCGTTCTATTGTTAGGAGAAGCGGAGTTTTAGTCATCTTGCCCAAAAGGCACGGTTCGCAAGCATCAAATGATTCATAACCAAGTGATTCCAAAATCCATCTTGATGGAGTTTCTTCATGCGCTTTATACCGATATGACCCAAGCGGCGAGTGCCACAAATAAGTTGCACTATCATTATTAACTTTGCATCTTTTGGCATCAATATTATGAATATGTGTATTACTACGATCGAGATCCAACAAACTATTTTTATTGGGTGTATGACCATTGAAGGTTTTATTCATTTAAGCAGAACAACAATTATTCTTTGACTTTAAATGAATAACCGTTTTGAAAACTATTTTCATTGGGTGTATGACCATTGAAGGTTTTATTCATTTAAACAGAACAACAATTATTGTTTGACTTTAAATGAATAACCGTTTTGAAAACTATTTTCATTGGGTGTATGACCATTGAAGGTTTTATTCATTTAAGCAGAACAACAATTATTCTTTGACTTTAAATGAATAACCTTTTGCAATAAACATGATCAAATCATATTCATGCTCAACGCAAACACCAAATAACATTTATTTAGGTTTAACACTAATCCCGAAAGTATAGGAGTGTGCGATGATGATCATATCAATCTTGGAACTACTTCCAACACTCATCGTCACTTCCCTTCAACTAGTCTCTGTTTATTGTGTAACTCCTGTTTGAGTTACTAATCTCAACAACCGAACAAGTATCAAATACTCAGGGGCTACTATAAACACTAGTAAGGCACACATCAATAACCTGTATATCAAATATACTCTTGTTCAATTTGCCATCCTTCTTATCTGCCAAATACTTGGGGTAGTTCCGCTTCCAGTGACCAGTTCCATTGCAGCAAAAGCACTTAGTCTCAGGCTTAGGTCCAGACTTGAGCTTTTTCACTCGAACAGCAACTTGCTTGCCGTTCTTCTTGAAGTTCCCCTTCTTCCCTTTGCCCTTTTCCTTGAAACTAGTGGTCTTGTCAATCATCAACACTTGATGCTCTTTTCTTGATTTCTACCTTCGTCGATTTCAGCATCACGAAGAGCTTGGGAATCACTTTTGTCATCCCTTGCATATTATAGTTCATCATGAAGTTCTACTAACTTGGTGATGGTGACTAGAGAATTCTGTCAATCACTATCTTATCTGGAAGATTAACTCCCACTTGATTCAAGTAATTGAAGTACCCAGACAATCTGAGCACATGCTCACCAGTTGAGCGATTCTCCTCCATCTTTTAGCTATAGAACTTGTTGGAGACTTCATATCTCTCAACTCGGTATTTGCTTGAAATATTAACTTCAATTCTGGAACATCTCATATGGTCCATGACGTTCAAAACGTCTTTGAAGTCCCGATTCTAAGTCTTTAAGCATGGTGCACTAAACTATCAAGTAGTCATCATATTGAGCTAGCCAAGCGTTCATAACGTCGCATCTGCTCCTGCAATAGGTTTGTCACCTAGCGGTGCATTAAGGACATAATTTTTACGTGCAGCAATGAGGATAAACCTCAGATCACGGATCCAATCCGCATCATTGCTACTAACATTTTTCAACATAATTTTCTCTAGGAACATATCAAAACAAACATATAAAAGCATAGGGAAGCAACAACGCGAGCTATTGATCTACAACATAATTTGCAAAATACTACGGGACTAAGTTCATGATAGATTAAAGTTCAATTAATCATATTACTAAAGAACTCCCACTTAGATAGACATCTCTCCAGTTATCTAAGTGATTACGTGATCCAAATCAACTAAACCATGTCCGATCATCACGTGAGATGGAGTAGTTTCAATGGTGAACATCACTATGTTGATCATATCTACTATATGATTCACGTTCGACTTTTCAGTCTTCGTGTTCCGAGGCCATATCTGTTATATGCTAGGCTCGTCAAGTTTAACCTGAGTATTCCGCGTGCGCAACTGTTTTGCACCCGTTGTAGATGGACGTAGAACTTATCACACCCGATCATCACGTGGTGTCGGGTACTCTGAACTTTGGCAGCGGTGCATACTCGGGAGAACACTTCTTGATAATTTTAGTGAGAGATCATCTTATAATGCTACCGTCAATCAAAGCAAGATAAGATGCATAAAGGATAAACATCACATGCAATCAATATAAGTGATATGATATGGTCATCATCATCTTGTGCTTGTGATCTCCATCGCCAAGCACCGTCATGATCACCATCGTCACGCGTAGCGACACCTTGATCTCCATCGTAGCATCATTGTCGTCTCGCCAACTATTGCTTCTACGACTATCGCTACTGCTTAGTGATAAAGTAAAGCAATTACATGGCATTTGCATTTCATACAATAAGCGACAACCATATGGCTCCTGCCGATTGCCGATAACTTCGGTTACAAAACATGATCATCTCATACAATAAAATATAGCATCACGTCTTGACCACATCACATCACAACATGCCCTGCAAAAACAAGTTAGGCGTCCTCTACTTTGTTGTTGCAAGTTTTACGTGGCTGCTACGGGCTGAGCAAGAACCGTTCTTACCTACGGATCAAAACCACAGCGATAGTTTGTCAAGTTGGTGCTGTTTTAACCTTCACAAGGACGGGCGTAGCCACACTCAGTTCAACTAAAGTGAGAGAAACCGACACCGCGGTCACCTTTAAGCAACTAGTGCTCGAGCGGTGAAACCAGTCTCGCGTAAGCGTCTGGCGTAATGTCGGTCCGGCCGCTTCATCTCACAATACCGCCGAACCAAAGTATGACATGCTGGTAAGCAGTATGACTTATATCGCCCACAACTCATTTGTGTTCTACTCGTGCACATGACATCAACGCATAAAACCAGGCTCGGATGCCTTTGTTGGGGAGCGTAGTAATTTCAAAAATTTCCCACGCACACGCAAGACCATGGTGATGGCATAGCAGCGAGAGGGAGAGTGTCGTCCACGCCCTCGTGAGACCGAAAGCGGGCGTTATAACAACGCGGTTGATGTAGTCGTGCGTCTTCACGATCCGACCGATCCAAGCACCGAGCGTCACGGCACCTCCGAGTTCTGCACACGTTCAGCTCGATGGCGATCCCGGACTCCGATCCAGCAAAGTGTCGGGATGAGTTCCGTCAACCGACGGCGTGGTGGCGATGATGATGCTCCACCGACGCAGGGCTTCGCCTAAGCTCATGACGATATGACTTCTCCGGCGCAGGGCTTCGCCTAAGCTCATGACGATATGACCGAAGTGGAATATGGTGGAGGGGCACCGCACGGCTAAGGGCGATCCGTAGATCAACTTGTGTGTCCATGGGGTGCCCCTGCCCCGTGATATAAAGGAGGGAGGGAGGAGGAGGCCGGCCCTAGTAGGGGCGCGCCATGGGGAGTCCTACTCCCACCGGGAGTAGGATTCCCCTTTTCCTAGTCCAACTAGGAGTCCTTCCATGTATTAGGAGTAGGAGACAAGTAAGGGGAAGAGAGAAGGGAAGGAAGCAAGGGGTGCGGCCCCTCTCCCTAGTCCAATTCGGACTAGGCCATGGGGGCGCGGCCTGCCCTAGGCAGCCCTCTCTCTTTCCTTGAGGGCCCAATAAGGCCCAATACTTCTCCCGGCGAATTCCGTAACTCTCCGGTACTCGAAAAATACCGAATCATTGGAACCTTTCGAACTCGAATATAGTCGTCCAATATATCGATCTTTACGTCTCTACCATTTGAGACTCCTCGTCATGTCCCGATCTCATCCGGGACTCCGAACTCCTTCGGTACATCAAAACTCATAAACTCATAATAAAACTGTCATCGAATCCTTAAGCGTGCGGACCCTACGGGTTCGAGAACTATGTAGACATGACCTAGAACTATTCTCGGTCAATAACCAATAGCGGAACCTGGATGCCCATATTGGCTCCTACATATTCTACGAAGATCTTTATTGGTCAAACCGCATAACAACATACGTTGTTCCCTTTGTCATCGGTATGTTACTTGCCCGAGATTCGATCGTCGGTATCCAATACCTAGTTCAATCTCGTTACCGGCAAGTCTCTTTACTCGTTCCGTAATACATCATCTCACAACTAACTCATTAGTTGTAATGCTTGCAAGGCTTATGTGATGTGTATTACCGAGAAGGCCCAGAGATACCTCTCCACAATCGGAGTGACAAAACCTAATCTCAAATCGCCAACCCAACAAGTACCTTTGGAGACACCTGTAGTACTCCTTTATAATCACCCGAGCACGTTGTGACGTTTGGTAGTACCAAAGTGTTCCTCCGTAAGCAGGAGTTGCATAATCTCATAGTTACAGGAACATGTATAGGTCATGAAGAAAGCATTAGCAATATACTAAACGATCAAGTGCTAAGCTAACGGAATGGGTCATGTCAATCAGATCATTCTCCTAATGATGTGATCCCGTTAATCAAATGACAACTCATGTCTATGGTTAGGAAACATAACCATCTTTGATTAACGAGCTAGTTTAAGTAGAGGCATACTAGTGACACTCTGTTTGTCTATGTATTCACACTTGTATTATGTTTCCGGTTAATACAATTCTAGCATGAATAATAAACATTTACCATGATATAAGGAAATAAATAATAACTTTATTATTGCCTCTAGGGCATATTTCCTTCACTGGCGCCTCTGCTTCCTCCTGGCGCCGCCCCGCCATAGCCGCCTCGACCCCGACTCTGTCGCCCGAAGCCGTCCCGGACGCCGCCAGACTTCGCAGTCGCGCAGCATGTCGTCCCCGTCCACCTCCCCGAGCCCCGCTACCCTAGTCCCTACGGCCCCGCGGTGAGGAACCCCGACCGTTCTCCCCGCTCTGACCCCGCACAGCTGCGCCCGGTCGTGCCTCCGCTCGCACGCAGCTCGCCCCTCCCCTGCACAACGCTCGGGGCCTCGCCGAGCGCCCCCTGCACGCGCATGTGCGCGCCCACTTGCGCCCCGTGGCCGCGTCTTCGGCCATCGTGGTCATTCGTCGCGTGGCGCGCCAGCCTCCTCCCGTGCTCGCGCCATTGTTGTGCGCCCACGCTGCGCGTCCGCCTCGAGCCACGGCCTCCCCCACTCGGCGGCCGTCCCGTGGCCGCCCGGTGCGAAGTCAGTGCGCCCTGCTGCCACACATGCAACCGCTCATTCGGGCTGCGCCCCGCGCCCACTAGCGCCCGACCAGCGTAAGCCACAGGGACCTATGATAGCTGGGCCCCGCCCCCCCCCCCCTTTGATAATGAGTGGTGGGCCCAACCCCAGAACGTTTTAAAATAAAAAAATGAAAATGAATTAATAAAATTTATAATTAATTAATTAAGTTAATTAATCTGATTAACTTGTTAGCTTAATTAAACAGTAATTAGTTTAGCTAAACCCTAATTAACCTGTGACTCCACACGTCAGTTTGACCAGTCAACACCTCTGTTGACTGATGACGTCATGCTGACGTCATGATGATGTCAGCATGCACTATTCTGGATAATGTTGAAATAAATTAATTAAATAAATTCTAAAAATGATTTAAAACTTTAGAAAATCATATAAAATAAACCGTAGCTCAGATGAAAATACTTATGATACTGTTCAAAGATGGGGGCTGAAGGGGCAGGTGGCTCCATCCCGGTAGAGGTGGGCCTGGGTTCCCGACGGCCCCCTACTATTACTTTGTGGCGGAGCGACAGGGCAGGTTAAGACCACCTAGGAGAGAGGTGGGCCTGGCCCTAGTCGGCGTTCACGGATACTTAACACGCTTAACGAGATCTTGGTATTTGATCTGAGTCTGGCCATTTGGTCTATACGCACTAACCAAGTACGCGGGAACAGTTATGGGCACTCGACGTCGTGGTATCAGCCGAAGCCTTCGTGATGTCAGCGACTGAGCGGCGCGCGCCGGGTTGGACCGCGTAACATGACTTCCTTTGTAATGGAGGTTGCTAGGTTATCTCTCCGGCCGCGTATGCTTCGTGCAGGTGTGCTAAGGGCGATGGGCCCAGACCCCTGTGCGCTTAGGTTTAGACCGGCGTGCTGACCTCTTTGTTGGCCTAGGTGGGGCTGCGACGTGTTGATCTTCCGCGGCCGGGCATGACCCAGAAAAGTGTGTCCGGCCAAATGGGATCGAGCGTGTTGGGTTATGTGGTGCACCCCTGCGGGGAAGTTTATCTATTCGAATAGCCACGATCTTGATATGTGACGACTTGAGTTGTACCTTGACCTTATGACAACTAGAACTGGATACTTAATAAAACACACCCTTCCAAGTGCCAGATATAACCCGGTGATCGCTCTCTAATAGGGCAACGAGGAGAGGATCGCCGGGTAGGATTATGCTATGCGATGCTACTTGGAGGACTTCAGTCTACTCTCTTCTACATGCTGCAAGACGGAGGCTACCAGAAGCGTAGTCTTTGACAGGATTAGTTATCCCCCGCTTATTCTGGCATGCTGCAGTTCAGTCCACCGATATGGCCCTTTACACATATACCCATGCATATGTAGTGTAGCTCCTTGCTTGCGAGTACTTTGGATGAGTACTCAAAGTTGCTTTTCTTCCTCTTTTCCCCCTTTCCCTTCTACTTGGTTGTCGCAACCAGATGCTGGAGCCCAGGAGCTAGACGCCACTGTCGACGATGACTCCTACTACACTGGAGGTGCCTACTACCACGTGTAGGCCGCTGACGACGACCGGGAGTAGTTTAGGAGGATCCCAGGTAGGAGGCATGTGCCTCTTCCGATTTGTATCCCAGTTGTGCTAGCCATCTTATGGCAACTTGTTTAACTTATGTTTGTACTCAGATATTGTTGCTTCTGCTGACTCGTCTATGATCGAGCACTAGCATTCGAGCCCTCGAGGCCCCTGGCTTGTATTATGATGCTTGTATGACTTATTTTATTTTTAGAGTTGTGTTGTGATATCTTCCCGTGAGTCCCTGATCTTGATTGTACACGTTTGCGTGTATGATTAGTGTACGATTGAATTGGGGGCGTCACAGGGCTTTTCCTGCGCGGTAGTCGGGGCAGTTCCTCCTAGTCGGTTCGAAAGAGACGCGAGAAGACGAGGGAGTAGGCTGCTGCAAACGTAGGGCTGTGTGATTTGACAGCAGTTACTGCTGGACAGGTGGGGCCCCATGATTTGACTTGCCATTATCATTTTAACTGCGACGCTACGACCTGCATGAGTCTCCTGATTCCTGACCACCTCCATACAGGTGCCTCTCCCAATGCTTCACCATGTAGTAGAGGCTGGCTCTTGCATGAGAGCCCACTTCTCCACTTTTTCCTTGCCTCTCTTTCCTCCACATATGCAAAAATGCCATGTAAAGCGCACTATTGTATTTACTTTTACTTGCTCCCTCTGGTGCTTAAGCTTGCCACATAGGGATAAAGTCGATGTGGCAAGTTAATCAGAAGAGAGAGACTAGTTTGGTGACCCAAGGAAGAAAGCGGTGCTAAGTGCGTGTACCTAGGTGAAAAGACAATTTTGAGTCTATAGCTAATTAATGAAGCAAACTTAGCAACACCATTTCATTGGAAGAGGTCACTCCTTGGCAAATGCAATAAATACTAGTACTCCCTGTGTCCCATAATATAAGAACGTTTTTTGCACTACACTAGTGTCAAAAACGTTCTTATATTATGGGACGGAGGGAGTACGAAGAAAGAGATAGAGAGGAGTAAAAAAATATACCATGAACGGAGGAAGTATAGTAAAAATTCTCAACCTAGAACGACGTGCATGCCATATAGTAAACCGATATGGAGGAAGTATAGTAAAAATGAGGTGATTTTACCGAGCGATCGGCTGGGGAGCATGGCCAGTCATGCGGTCCCACGTGTCATGATGTACCAAGGCGATGTGTGTGTCCCTCTTGAGGCAGAAGCAATACTACGTGGTTTGAGATGATGGCGAACCGAAGTGTGAAATAATGGTTGCTTCGTCCGTCTGGGAAGGTGCGGCATTGTGATTTGACGTCTCATTGCTCATTACTACTACTGGGCCGGTATGAGTGGGGTGCGTCCCCCTGCTGTTCTGCACTGTTATTTGGTGCTTGACACGTCGACCCGGTTGCTATATGTCCCACATGTCGGCGATAGGAAGTACATAATTCATGAAAGGGAGCGTCGACGGAGGAGTATACTACAGAATTCATGAAAGGGAGCGACTTACTTTTGGAAAAATCTGTTTTTACTGAGTACATACCCACTAGGGTTTATAGGGATCATCTAAAAAACATTCATTTTTCCGTTTGATAAGTCTCAATTCTACTATACTAGTAGTAGTACCATTACATGTTGGATTTCGAGGTGCGTTAGATCACCCGACGTGAGCAGTGTCAAGAGGAAACTAACCAATGCATGTACAAGTTCACGGAAATTTAGTGGTCATTCATGCATTCGTTCTAATTAATGCCTCGGTAAACATAACTTCTTGAGAAAAAGGAGCGTACTAATTACTTGTGCAAACAACGAAATTAATTCGACCACACACCGTCTACCTTGGTTGGAGAGATTTTGAAATTGAGCCATAAACTAGAAAGGAGGGAGTAGTAACTTTTGCCTCGATTACTTTTTGTGGCCTTGTATAGATGCAAAATGTATTTTTTATAGTGGCCTTGTATAATTAAATGGAGGGAGTACTAACCAAAGTACATAGTAGGGAAGAGGAGTAAACGGAGGGAGTAGTAAAATTTTCTCCTCGTGCTACGAGCCACCGCGCGTGTGGGCGAGGGAGCGGGCGTAAAGGCATACAGTAGTAGTAGTAGTACCACTACTACTCATAAGCAAGCTTAACCTCATCCTGCGAGCCACCGCGCCCGTGGGCGGGGGAGACGGTGTACTAAGCAAGCTTCTCCTCGTTCTGCGAGTTGACGGGACACATCAAAAGTACTCCAGTGTATAGAGCCTTGCCTCTAAGGTAGGCCCCACATGGTTTGCCTCTTTTTTAATTTAACATAACGCGTCAATTCACAATTTGTTTGTTCACTCGTAGTAGACGATCATCCCTCCACCAAGTGGACAACCAGTACATGTGGCAAATTACCACATGGGCTGCCTTTTTTGTACAGAAATGAGCTCGACTGTGTACCCGCGTGGGTGTGGTTGGGAAAGAGACGTGAGTATGTGCGTCGTGCGTGCACCTCTTCTCTTCGTGCACGTCCCCCACCTACGTGGGTGTGTGTGAGAGAGATACAAACCTAGACATAACGCGTCATCCATCCCCATGCGTCCGCCCAGTCCGACCACCAGTCACCACCACGCTCCACTCCTCCTCACCTTATCTCTCATCTTTATCCCTCCATTTTTATATACAAGGGGCCACTATCAAAATTACAATTTGCAGATATACAAGGCCACTAACACTAATCGATGCAATATTGATGGTGTTTGCCTCGTGGTACTAGCAAAGGAGGACATTAATTATCTCTTGCATGCATGCGGGAGTTTGTAAAAAAATGCATCTTGATGTTCCGTGCAATGCACGGGCATCTTGCTAGTCCATGAAAACAACACATGGCAAACTTCCACGGTGAACGAGGGATTTGAATCTGTTGGGAGGGGCTGTTTGGACCTTGCCCGGGGTAGCCAAAATATTGGCGACCCTTTTGTCCACCGGTGCCTTTGCCACCGATGAACAAGGAACGGCTCGGGTGCTCATGCTGGCATGCATCCTCCAGCGCGCATGTTGGAGACGAGCTCGCACGAGCTGTGTTTTTTTTGTCCCACAACGTCGCCCGAGCCGCCCGCAAACCGACCGGCGACCCGCAAATTACGCCATCCAACCGTAGCCGCACACATTATGACAGCAACTCAACCAACCGGACGAAATTCACGCAAACACGTAGACAAACT
This sequence comes from Aegilops longissima, assembly GCA_021605205.1. Taxonomy (NCBI): domain Eukaryota; kingdom Viridiplantae; phylum Streptophyta; class Magnoliopsida; order Poales; family Poaceae; genus Aegilops; species Aegilops longissima. Next base: position 350,671,133 of record CM038679.1, read on the forward strand.
GATATTTCGTATAAACAACAACGGTAATCATATAAAATACCGGATTTTCATACAAACACGACGGATTTCATTACATTCAAATGAATTACGCGGTGCTAGTTTTGGACAGCACAGGTATATAATACCTGGCCTAAATGGTCGCCCGCCGATCGATTTGTGTTCCTCATGTCCGGCAGCACGATCACCGGACTGCCGAGAGCCCCGGAGGTATATGCTTCAGCGCAAAGGACGGCTCACTTTCCGACTGCCCAACTGATATCATTGGCTGGTACCGAAGATGATGGTGGCCGGCACCGGTTCGAGTTCATCACCGGCCACTACTTCGCCTTGGCCGGCACCGGCTCATGTTCATCCTAACATTCCCCTCTTCCGTGGAGCCCATGCGGGGTCGACGAAGGTCCTCGCAACAAAAGGATCCGGCAAGACACTTGTTGTGTATGCCGGCGTCACCTCTGCAGTGGCCTTCACGGGACCCAAGCGGCGGCGACCTCCCATATTCTACTTCTCCTCGATGATGGCGGCGGACGCGGAGGCGCTGGCCACCGACTCGTGCTCTCCGCGCACCCGGCTTCTGTCGCTGCTTGCATGGCACGGCCGCCGGCATGGGAGTCTCGGCCACAAAAAAGGGAGACGCGATACGAGGCGGCGGCGTGGACGGCAGCAACGGTGCCCGTGCGCCGCTCCTCGCCGAGCTGGCCTGGAGCGGCGAGTTGCTGAACCGCGCGCCGGCTTGGGGCGGCAACTGGCTCCGTCGGGCGAGGGGAGGGAGGTGGATCAGCAAGCTGCATAGCTCGTATCTGGCGGGCTACCCAGCCGGCTTGGATGAGGAATAACTACTCTTCGTAACCCATTGTAAGAGTGGACAAAATGGTGGAGGAGATAGGGGCGGCGGAGGTGTGCGATTCTTGGCGGCGTTTGGCCTCGTTTAAATAGGAGATTAAATAGGCGACGGACGGGAGGAGCTCGGCGGTGTTGCGATGCGCCGCCCGGTCATAAGCGGACGTGTGTCGAGTGGGTTTCTTGGCTTCCACACAGGCGGGTTTCATGGGCGTTTGAGTGCGGCGCGGGCGTGTTCAGCCGGGCGTGCATGAGTGGCGCCCTCAACTCTAACCTAGGACACCGCGTCGTTCTTCCAGCGGCGTGTGGGCTCTTTGGGTGCATGGCCTGCATGTCGGTGACCTAACGCAGCAGCGCTGGCGGAGGAACCTTTGGTCGGCCAGGCGGTCGAAGCGGGCATTTCATAAACCAATGATTGTTCATTGAGTGTGGCGTCATCTTTTTCATGTAGATAAGCCTACTATGTTGATAACCCGTTCGATCGTTGTGATTCATAAAGACCACCGCAAACATCAATGTTACGCTTATCACAGATAAGATTGATTAATACTCGTAACAATCCATGTCCTTAACAAAGGGTGCATGCGTATAGGTTGGCGTGTGTCTTGCGTGCGTGTGTGTGTGTGCATGCGGCGTGCGAGTGTTGCGTGCGTGCAAAGTGCGTTTCAGTGTTGCATGCATGGGTGTGTACGTGCGTGTGATCGTGAGTGCATGTGTACGTGTCAGTGTTGCACACCAGCATGCGTGCGTGTGTACGTGTCAGTGTTGCACGCCTACATGCGTGCGTGTCTTGCGTGCGTGCATGTGTACGTGCGGGGTGAGGCTACACGTCAGTCGACTCACCTTTTCATCTCGGGTCATTAGATTTTCCAGCCGTTGGATACGAAATCAAGGGCCTCCAGTTTATCATCAAACTCCACCCCCACGAGCCGCCAGCCACCACCGCCGAACCGCCAGCCCCGCCGCCGCGGCGGCTCGCCCTCCCGAAACCATTCCCCACGCCCGGTGCGCGCCGCACCGCCATCCATCTAGCCCCCACCCCCCACCCACCGAGCTTTTTCTCCGGGGATCCCCACCCCACAGCGCTATGAACGCCCCCCAACCGCCGGTGACTGCCAACCAGAGGTCTCACAACTTCGAATACCCACCGACCACTAATTTATTACCATTTCTGTCCTTCATATACGCGCTGACGGGTGGGCCCTATGGTAATGTGTGCTGCTGAATGTGGACCGTTTGACTGGTCAATTAATCATGTTATCAACAAATTACAGAGCTGTATGGTGAGCCAGTGACCGTATGATCACCCTAAAATGTACCCCTATTTTATTAACACAGTACAGACTCAAACTACCGTTTCTTTCTTTCATATACGGGCTGACAGGTGGGCCCCACAGTTACGCGCCCCGATGGTGCAACACTAGTTGCGCCGCCTGGAACGTTTGACTGGTCAATTGATTGTGTCATCAACAAAATATGGAGTTGTATGGGTGAGCCAATGACCGTATAATCATGATATGTATTTGTTTAATATGGTACAGGCGCAAGGGCTCATATATACGCGCAAGCACTCACCGCTATAAGCGCACACACGCGAACCCTACCCCTATGAGCACCTTCGAGAGAGTGGGCCAGCATATATGATCTTGAGATTTTATGAAGTCACCATAGGTGCCACGTAGTCAGTGGGCGTCTCCTCCCAATCGAGCGTACATCGCTGGAAAATACTGAAATTAACACAAGATAAATGCGAGCACCGGGACTTTAACCTTGGTGGGCTCGAGAAACCACTGTCCTCTAACCATCCAACCACATGTTGGTTAGCACGACAAAATGTATGTGGTGACCGTGATGAGTTTATCTGAATTCCAGTGACCATATCGTGCTTTCGCTTCAAATACAATGACCGTAAGTGTCGTCAACAAAATATGGAGCACGCATCAAATGCAAAGTCCGTCAGTGTCATCAACAAAATATGGAGACGTATCGTGAGCTAGATACCGTTGTACTATTGTATGTGCTTATTTTCTTAGTGGCCGATTGCGTGTGTGGTGTGGTGGGCACATCATTTCTAGTTGTGGTGGGTCAACATGAAGACTCATGGGTCAGTTCCATCCTGTGCCACATATAGGTTGGACCGAGACGTGTTATACGAAGACCCATGTGGAGGACTCGGCGTACAACACGAAGCTACCAGAGTCTCGGAGGACTCTATCCCCACTGGTGATAAGCCGACTATATATGATTTGTAACCCTAGGCCCTTAATTAGTATGTTATACAAGCTTGGGGGCTAGTTCGTCGATAGTATACACACACGCACAATGCCTGGTATTCACGTGTACTTTGTACACACTCCTATCACTAATATACAGTACCAGGAGTAGGCTAGAGACCATACATGTGTATATATGCATGTCAGAGAAATAGTGTTTTCCAACTGAGAATAGTGAAAAGAGTGGTACATAGTAGTCAGAAAGAGAGAGAGATAGAAACAGAGAGAGCATGTGCGTGAGACACCCTGACACCTAGTCAGAAAGAGAGAGAGATAGAAACAGAGAGAGCATGTGCGTGAGACACCCTGACACCCTGAGAGAGATTGTGAGCATGTGTGAAAGAGAAATGCCGATGCATATAAGGTGTGTGCACTTATGCGTTAGATAGAGAGATATATAAGCGTTTGTGAGAACAGGCGAGGCATAGTGCATCTACGTGTAAAAGCGATTCTCGCATTAAATTAAAATATAAATGGCATTATTATTTTGGATGAGATCATGAATTTTGCAAATTGCGTATGGACGAAAATCGGTCTATCAGACACCCATACTCTATTGAATTCTAGCATGTGCATGTGTTTATTTCATATTAACGATCCATAGAGTGAGAGGGGTTTGAAATACAGGCAATGGATGCTTTTGCAATTCATATATAAACATTAATTAGTGCACTCCATGTTGTTAGTGTGAAGCACTTTATACATTTGTCACTTGCATGGATACATTCCAGATTGCTAGCTACGAAACAGAATACATGTAGAATTCAACATAAACGGGGTTTCGAAGATTTGAATTCATAGGAAGTGCATTCATCTATTTGAACCCAAGATAATGGCATTTGTAAATCAGATGTAAAAGGGGGCTTCAATCTTTCACTACTAGGGAAAAGGCTACTAGCAGTGCGGGTAAAATGGCTACTAGTAGCACGGGTACTCGCGCTACTAGTATCGCGCTACAGCTAAAAGTTAGTAATAGCGTGGGTCGAACCCGCGCTACTACTAACTTTGTTAGTAGCAGCGAGGGTTCAATCCGCGCTACTGCTATTATGAACCGCACTACTACTAAAGAAATAGTAGTAGCGTGTCTGTAGTCCCAACGCTACTAGTATCCTAAATACTAGTAGCGCGTCATTTTATTCCCGCGCCACTACTAACTTATTAGGAATTAAAAAAATAAAATCAACCAAATTCATTCTATCACGTGTCGTATCTTCTCTAGTTCCTCATTGTAGCAGCAACTCATGTATAATTTCATTCTATCGCACAGTTACATAAGCAACTACTCCCTCCGTTCCGAAATAATTGTCACTGGGAGAAATCTCCGACCAAGTGAAAACGAACGAAAGTACATAACTACCCCTAACTTGAAATTAGATCGTCGTCTTCCTCCAGGGTAGCGCATCCAGGCCAGCAGCAGGCCCCTCCTCCTCCTCTAGCTGCTCGTCCAGACCAGCAGCAAGCCCATCCTCCTCCTCCTCCTCCGCCCTCCACTAGCCAGAGCCTCCGCCAGGATCCTCCCTGTCGTCCAGCTGCTCGTCCCCGTCGCTAGCAGCAGACCCCTCCTCCGCCCTCCACCAGCAGGACCCTCCACCAGGCTCCTCCCTGTTGTCCAGTTGCTCATCCCCGTCGCCAGCAGCAGGCCCAACCTCCTCCGCCCCAGTCTAGTCGCCGCGGCCCTAGCGTCCTCGCCCCGCTGCCCAGACAGATCGTCGATGCGCCACCGCCTGGTCATCGCAGCACACACCACTCCAGGCAGGTACTCCTCACCTCAAATTACAGAAATTAACAACACAAGATTGATTCAGTTAAACAGTACAGCAGAATTTGAGGAATCACTAGAATTTCAAATTCAGGACTCAACTGAAATAAAAGAGACAAATAAAGGAGGTAAGTGTAGCCTGCAGCCCACATTTTCCATCAGTCATCCAAATATGGATAATTAAACATGGCTTGCTTTGGTTGTGTGTTAAGCTTACATTTATTCTTTAAACATGGCTGGCTTTGGTTAGTTAGCAATGGCACTTTCAATTCTACATCATAGCCAAGAAAAGAAAATGTAGGGTAAAGCAACGAAAAGAGCACCTGGCAAGGTGCACTATCTGCTTCTTACTGTAGACATGAATACAAGGAGTACATCACTCTCTGTCTATAGGAGTAATGTGAACATCATTCTACATGGGTCTCTGAACATCTTCTTACAAAGTTGGAGCACAATCACTTCATTTATCGATCTGTATATCATGGAAGAGGAACCGAAGAATGTGCATGTACTTATAATAGTCTTTTGTCTTTGTACTCCAAATTTGGAAGCAGGCAAAGATTTTCTTTACTTACCAAAATCACACTTAACATTGGAGTCTACAACAGTCTTTTGTCTATAGGAGTGAATATGCACTGGTGTACTCAAATTCTGGAAGCACTAGCACTAGTACTGCATTTGTTTGCTTCAGTAGATGTATACACAAATCTGGAAGCAGGCAAAGGTTTTCTTTACCTACCAAAATCTGCTTCTGCTTTCTGGTAAATGGCTTCAATCGTCCTTGGATGAAGTGCATTGAAGTACTCCTATTAAAAGATGAACAGAAAAATGTTACTCCTACACTCTACTGAAAAAGTTGCACAAATCTCTACTGCCAAGCCTTGCATTCACAGAAATGAAGTACTCCATACTCCATATTGTACATCCTTCCATAAGCAAAGAAGATGCCAACAAAGAAGATGCACATAAATCTCTACTCCATGCTTTAGTGAATTTAGTGGATCAAGTCTGTAGAAGCTACATAAGCTGTGGAGATCCCATAAATCTATGAGACCAGCCAAATTTCATTGCTTGATGGCCATTTAGACAATTTTGATAGTTATAAACCTTATTTTATTTTAGTCAAAGCATCACAGTGACAGTGCCTATTTTATTTCAGTCTTTACAGTGGAGACAGTTTTGGTAGTAAAATCTGCAGTACTCCAATTTTACAAACTGAAAACTATGACAGTACAAGAAGATCTCAGTTTCCACATGGAAAATACATTTCTCGGCTTTACAAACTGAAAATTATTGTATGATAGTGCAAGCAGATCTCAGTTTCAAAATGGAAAATACATTTCTCAGTTTTACAAACTGAAAATTAAGAGAGTACAAGTAGTTTCAAAATTATGACAGTACAAGCAGTTTTAGTAAATGGTGATGCAGATACTTATTAGCACAAGAAACGGATTCTTGATGATCTACAAAGCCTGGAATGAACCGACTCTGAAACTGAACAATAGCGATATTTTTTCAGAGAGGGATGCAATGCAACAGAAGAACATCAGGGGAGATAGTACGAACTGCCAGATCCAATGTAGAGATAATTACATTGGATTGCACTGAAGAATAGCATTAGTAGGAATGTGTTTAATTTAAGAAAAAACGAATTAACTCATCCTGATATCTGAAGTGTAAAAATCCTGAACTAAACCGAACAACGTTAAGTCGAAGAATTTTTCAGATTGTTGAGAGCGAACAATGCAGATTTCCCCATCTCGGGAGGGAATTGGGACTCACAGAGAAATTGGAGCAGACCCCTTGGCGACCTCCCCTGCATCGTTGGTGTAGGCGAGCCACTTGAAGCACAGCCGGACCTGCAGCCTGATCGATTTGGTCGGCGACGACAACCAGTGCCAACGGAGCGGCGAAATCAGAATCGACGGATCGGTCAGGGCAGGGCGGGCGTACGGTCTTGGCGTCGCCGAAGTCGCCGAGGGCGCTGCTGGCTTGCCGTTCTTGTCCTCGCCGTCGGCGACGACATCGATGGACTCACCCTCCTTGTAGGGCACCTCGCCGTCGGTGGAGAAGACCATGTGCCACGTCTCCCCGGGCACGTCGTCGGCGGTGATCTTGGTGTTGAGCAGGCACTTGCCCACGTACGACTCCTTGGGCCGGAACTTGTTGGTCACCACCCCCTCCTCCTGCTTCTTGGACACCTTCTTCTCCTTCACCGGCACCGCGACCGCGTCGGTGGAGACCGCCTGCACCTGGACGCTCAGGCTGCGGCGGGAGGCGGCAGTTCTTGTGGCGCACGGGAAGCTGCAGTGGGAGTGCTGCGGGGCGCTAGACGACGTGGAGGTGGCGGCACGGAGGGAGACGACCGCGGACGTGACGGCGGCCATGGCGCCGGGAGGAGGGGAGCGGCGGCGCTGCCGCCCGGCTTGGCGCCGTGGCGGGGGGGCATGGGGGCGGACGGACGGAGGAGAGGAGGTGGAAGGAAGGCCGGCGGCGAGTGGGTTGACAGAGGAGAGGAGGTTGGGGATCTGGATCGGGCCGCGTGGTGGTGGGGTGGGAGTGTGGATCGGGCCGGGGTGGACATGCTTAGTAGTAGCGTGGGGGTCTTACCTGCGCTACTACTACTTACTTAGTAGTAGCGTCGGTTTTATACCCCTCGCTACTACTATGGCCTATCCCGGGGGCATTGTTGGAGACCATTTAGTAGCAGCGCGGGTTTATACCCCTCGCTACTACTATCAACTTAGTAGTAGCGCGGTTTTTATGCCCCTCGCTACTACTAATTAGCAGTAGCGCCCGTTTTTAAACCGCGCTACTGATAAACTTCTGTGTATAAGGTTTTCCCTAGTAGTGTTTGTTGTGAGTTTGAACATGCTTTATATATTCATACGCATATCTAACTTTTTTTGCAACCAAGGAGATTATATCTAGAAACCATGCATGAACTGAGGTAAGTTGCATATTTTTTAATATATACTCGTGTACAATGTATATTCAAATGTACCCCCTCCATTCCAAAATAATCGTAGCTTTAGGATTTTCAAGAGTAAATATTTGTGAAGTTTGACAAATCCTGAAAGTTCAATTCAAGAGAACCGAAAATGTTAATGCTTCGCTCCCAAATATTGAGCAAGCGCCAAATAGGCCTCTGGTCACTTGAAACCGCTTGAGACTAATGTTTTGGTGGTAGGAAATTACTGTCTGACTCTGGCCCATGTAGCCTATCGGCCCGATGTCCAAAGGTCTAAACCGGGGTAGGTTTGTAACTTCACCAAGGCGCCAGTCTCAACCGCCTCGAGAAGCATTCATACGCCGTGGCGCCTACCCATCGCCGGCGAAATCTATCCGCCCACATTTGGGACACCTGACATGACTGTCCTACACCCAACCCGCAATATGTCCGAAATTTTAGATGGGGTCAAAGTTTGTAACTTTCCCCAAATTTCAAACAAGCGCGTCTCAAACCGAAACATTGTTCCCCCTTAGTTCCCCGCCTCCCTCCATTTTCCCATTCATACTCCATGGGCACGAAAACGCCCTCTCCACCAGCCCCGAAACCCCATCCTCCTTCGTTCTCCACCCCATAGCGGCCAATCCACCGCCGCCCTCCTCCATCACGCTGGAGCCGGTACCCCGACGTCGTCGTCCAACGCAACCGCAACCGCAACGCCCTCAAGGACTTAGCAGCTGAAGCCGAGGTAGAGCTGCCTCCACGATGCTAACGCGGATGTGCGCCGTACCAGAACCACTCCGACCACGACGTCGTGTGCCTCACTGCTGCGGCTCCACTGTCGCAACCGTCCACCGCACCGGAGCTGTTCCCGCTACGCCGTCGTTCGCCGCCTCGGATCTGCTTCCCCGCGGCTGACAGACGACCAACGCACCACACTCAACAACTTTGCCATGGGTTCGTCCAAGGCTGCACCGTCCTCCACAACTTCTGGTTTCCGGCGAACAACAAGAAGCTCATCGGAAAAACAGAAGGAGGACACAACACTACCAGCATAAAGAGGTACTCCGCTTCCCTTATTCGTGCAAATCTTACGTCTTCGCTCACACCGTATTCATCCCACGAAAGAAACTAGTTGAGCGCTTCTTACTGCATTTTCTTTGTGATACTAAATGCACAAGGTTTCCTCCCTTTTACTATTTCACCTTTGCTAGAGGTCAGTAGCCGCTTTGGATTTCAATTCAGGTCATCGAACCACAATTAAAAGAAGCAGCACCTGCTTAGGGCTGCGAGCACCTAGTCCGCTGTTCCCGGGAAGCGGCGATCGGTGTCTATCATAGGGGTGTGGGCGCAGGGCTTCTTGTGCCTGATCTATAGGTCGGTGGGGCTTGAATGGATGGCGGGCGGTGCCAAGCACGGCTGTGCGGTGAGGTCGAGGGAGGCGCGGCGGGGAGGAATCTTGGGCGGTGGTATTTGGCGTTTCGAGGAAGATCGTCAACACTGACTAGCTGGAGGTAGATGAAGGCGATCTGCCCATTCTTTGTACATCGGATGGTGCAGATAAAATGGACTGACCTATTTGCTTTTAGTCGACTATTATTTTCATAGAATCCTGTAGTAATTTAGCGTGCCATGCATGTTGTAGAGCTATCACATATCTCCCGTCATTTATTTCTCACCGGCCTGCTATCTGCTACCTTTACACTGTACTAATTGTGCACACACTTCACCCATACTCACACTATTGTTTTTTTATGCATGGGTATTTCAGACTCTGACGCAGTGTTGATGAATGCAGAAAAGAAAAGACAAAAATCGCTCGGTGTAATTGAAGATAAGCACTAAGCGTTTCAGCGCTCTAATGGGTGCAAGATGTCGCAGTTGGAGACGATAGCGTAGCTCTGCAGTTGATGATCTCAATTGCCACACATAACCATCCTAGGTGCTTGCTTTAACTTCATTGTCAAATGTGGTTGCATGTTGCATATGGTGTCTAGCTTGTATTGCTTCCAATTTGGTTAAATTGCATCCGCTTACTTTACACATTATACCTTTGATAATGACATGCCTTCCTGTTTTTGATACATACTACATATGTCTATTAACCATGTTCGTACATCAAACTAATGCTCTTTTGTATCCCTCGTCAATCACTTATGATGAGACAATCACCCGACTGGGTTACTGTGAGACGCCCTACTCATTTAAAGAGTGCAGTGTCATCCTCCCCACATGATTCTCAAGAAACAACAAGGCTAAATGAAGATAGTCAACGTAGCTCTCTAGTTGATCACCGGAATTCTCCCACACCACCATCACAGGTGCTTGCTCTTACTTGGCAGTGTGATATGTGGTTGCATGTTGCATATGGTGTCTACCTTGTAATGCTTCTAATTAGGGTAAATTGCATCTGCTTAGTTAACACATTATACCTGTGAATATGACATGCCTTCCTGTTTTTGGTACATACTACGTCTTTCTATTAACCATGTTCTTACATCAAACTACTTTTCTTGTTAAATTGCATCTCCTTAGCTTACATATTATACATGTGAATATGACACGCCTATCACACCATGTTCTTACATCAAACTACTATTCTTGTGTATCCTGCGTCTATAAACTTATGATGAGACAGATCACAGCGTGGGTTAATATGAGGACTTAATACTCTTATAAAGAATGCAATTTCATCCTCTCCACATGATTCTCAAGAAACAGCAAGCCTAAATGAAGATATTGAAGGTAGCTCTATACCTGAAGACCGCACTTCCCCTACACCACCATCAAAGGTGCTTGCTCTAACTTGATGGGATATGTGGTTGCATGTTGCATCTGGTGTCTAGCTTGTAATGCTTCTAATTAGGGTAAATTGCATCTGCTTAGTTTACACACTATACCTGTGAATATGACATGCCTTCCTATTTTTGGTACACACTACATCTATGTGTTAACCTTGTTCTTACATGAAACTACCTCTCTTCTGTATCATGCATCAATCACTTACGACGAGTCACCTTTATTCGTTGCATATTGCATATTATTTCTAGCCTATTGCCATGTATTGCTTCTACTTTGGTCAAATACATTTGTTAGGGCACCCTTTTAAATTGGCAGAGTGATATTGGTTTCATTTTTCATATGGTTTCTAGCTTGCATCGATTCTAACAAGTTCAAGCACCTTGTGCTTAGTTTACACTTTTTACATCATACATGACAATATGTCACGCCGTCCTGTTTTTCATACATATTCCATCCTCCTATCATGCGGCTGCCTTACATGAAAGTAGTGTTAAATCGGTATCATGCATCAATGAGTTCGAAGAGCAAATTTTATTCCTTTTTCTTGTGGGTTTGACTTGACAAGGCAAAATCAAGAAAGAGGAAGGAAAAAAATAAGGAAAGGCGATGATGGTGGTCCTCTGCAGCAACGTAAACGGAGCATCTGTACCGATCCTCCTTGTACTGATAGTGCATTACAAGGTCCAAGTCTCCGCTTCCCTACTCCACCATCCAAGGTGCTTGCTCTAACTTGGCAGTGTGATATCTGGTTGCATGTTGCATATGGTGTGTAGCTCGTATTGCTCCTAATTAGTGTAAACTACATCTGCTTAGCTTACATATGATACATGTGAATATGACACGCTTTCCTGTTTTTGGTACATACTATATCTGTCTATCACACCATGTTCTTACATGAAACTACTCTTCTTGTGTATCCTGCATCAGTCACTTATGATGGGACAACTTTAAGTTGGCAGTGTGATATTGGTTTGCGTCTTGAATATGATTTCTAGCATGTATTGCTTCTAGTTTGATGAACGCCACCTATGACGGGACAATTTTAACTTGGCAGAGTGATATTGATTGCACCTTCCAGATGGTGTCTTGAAGTGTTTCTAATTTGTTGAAGTGCCTTCTGCTTAGTTACCACATCATAGGTGTGAATATGTCAAGCCATCCATTTTTTCGTACATATTTCATCCTCGTATCACGACTTTGCCTTTCATCGAGTAGTGTTAAATCGGTATCATGCATGAATGAGTTACGAAGAGCGAATGATATTCCTTTTCTTGTCGGTATGACCTCACAATGCAAAATCAATAAAGCTGAAGGAAATTGGCAAGGCATTGGATGATGGTGGTCCTTCCGAGCAAGCTGAAACAGAGGTTCTCTACAGATTCTACTCCGCCATCCTCCCAACAAGATTCGCAAGACAACGCAAGGCTAGACAGTCAACGTAGTCGTGGAGATGATGAGCACATCTCCCCTACTCCACCATCACAGGTGCTTGCTCTAACTTGGCACTATTATATGTGGCTGCATGTTGCGTATGATGTCTAGCTTGTATTGCTTCTAACTTTGTTGAATTGCATCTGCTTACTTTACACATAATGCCTGTGAATATGACATGTGTTCCTGTTTCTACATCAGACTACTATTCTTGCATATCCCGCATCAGTCACTTATGATAAGGCACCTTTAAGTCGCCATTTGTGATATTGGTTTGTCTTGCATATGATTTCTAGCATGTCTTGCTTCTAATTTGTTGAAGCGCCATACAGTTTGAACTTGTCGAGTGATATTGGTTGCATCTTTCATATGGTGTCTAGCTTGCAGTGCTTCTAATTTGTTGAAATGCCTTTGCTTAGTTACCACATCATAGGTGTGAATATGTCACACCATCCTGTTTTTCATACATATTCCATCCTCGCATCATGTGTTTGCCTTTCATCCGAGTAGTGTTTGTCGATTATCATGCATGAATGAGTTACGAAGAGCGAATTTTATTCCTTTTCTTATCGGTTTGACTTCACAATGCAAAATCATTACAGCTGAAGGAAATTAGTCCGGTAGTGGATGATGGTGGTCCTTGAACAACTCAAGCAGAGGGTCTCTCAGATTCTACTCCGCCATCCTCCCAACAAGATTCGCAAGACAACACAAGGCTGGACAGTCAACGTGGCTGTGTAGATGATGAGCACATCTCCTTACTCCACCATCACAGTGCTTGCTCTAACTTGACACTATTATATGTGGTTGCATGTTGCGTATGATGTCTAGCTTGTATTGCTTCTAACTTGAATTGCATCTGCTTACTTTACACATAATGCTGTGAATATGACATGTGTTCCTTTTCTAGAACATCGTGTACATGATGAGCACATCTCCCTACTCCACCATCACATGTGCTTGCTCTTACTTGGAACTGTTATAAGTGGTTGCGTTTTCGTATGATGTCTAGTTTGTATTGCTTGATTATGTTGAATTGCATCGTGTAGCTTACAACTTATACCTGCAACGATCACTTACCCATAAGACACATTTAACTTGGGACTGTGATGTAGGTTGCATCTTGCATTGTCTTCTAGCTTGTACTGCTTCTAATTTCTTGAAATGGCACTTACGACGAGACACTTTTTACCTGATAGGAGTGATATTGGTTGCATGTTCATATGGTGCCTAGCTTTCATTTCTTCTAATTTTGTTGAAATGCCTTCCGCTTACTGTTTTTTCATACATATTCCATCGTCTTATCATACGTGTTAATATGAAACACTGTCTTTTTTTGTATATATTCCATCCTCCTATCCTGCGCTTGCCTTACATCAAAGTAGTGTTCGTCTGTATCATGCATCAACCAGTTATGCAGAGCTAATTTTATTCATCTTCTTATGGTTTTGACTTCATAAGGCAATATCAGAAAATAGGAAGCAAAATAGTAAGTTAGGGGATGTTGGTTGTCCTCCGCACCCACGCAAACAGAGACTCTCTAGATTTGCCACTGCTACTGCTAATGAAGTTGAAGTCCCAAGTCTACATGATGAGTTCATCTCCTGTACTCCACCATCGCAGGTGCTTGCTCTAAGTTGACAGTGTGATAATTGGTTTCATCTTGCACATGTTGTCTAGCCTGTATTTCTTCTATTTTGATTAAATTGCACCTGCTGAGTTTATACGTTATACATGTGCATATGACATGGCTTTTTGTGTCTAGAATACACTGCATCTATCTATCATACCATGTTCTTACATCAAAGTACTGCTGTTGTGTATCCCGCATCAGTCACTCATGATTGGACGCTTTTAACATGGCAATTTGATAGTAGTTGCATCTTGCATTGATTTCTACGTTGTACTGCTTCTAATTTTTCAAATTGCCACTTATGACACGACACTTTTAACTTGGCAGAGTAATATTGGTTGCATCTTTCATTGATTTCTACGTTGTACTGCTTCTAATTTTTCAAATTGCCACTTATGACACGACACTTTTAACTTGGCAGAGTAATATTGGTTGCATCTTTCAAATGGTGTCTAGCTTGCATTACTTCTATTTTCTTGAAAATCCTTCTGCTTAGTTTGCACATCGTATCTGTGAATATGTCATGCCGTCTGTTTTTCTTACATATTCCATCCTCATACGGTTGTCTTACATCAAAGTATTGCTTATGCGTATCATGCATCAATGAGTTACGAAGAGTGATTTTATTCTTTTGTGTTGTGGGTACAGCTTGACATGGCAAAGTCAAAAAGAGCAAGGAAAATAATATAGTAGGGGAGTGTTGTTACTCGTCGGGTGAAACGGAAAAGGTTCTGCCGTCGAGATTCTGCTGGTACTTATAGTGCAGTAGAAGGTCCAAGTCCACCGGCTAAATGTACAAACACAGTATCACCTGCGCCACCAGCTGCAGCATCCGCTTCAACTGTACCAACATCTCAACCAGTTACTTGTTCGTTTGCTCCGGAACTGGCCAGTTCCCAAGCTGCCTTCACACCTAACACTACTTCTGAAGCACTGCTGACACAACATGACGTGGCAAGATCAGATGAACCTCATGAGCATCAACACCAAGACGGTACCTGACCGAGTCAAGTTGCAGTTGCATGCTCCTTTATATGTACTCTCACGGTTTGATGTACACTAACACTTTCCATATTCGTTGTTGAACTAGCACCACGGCGCAAGCGGAAACAGACATCAGGGGTAATGCTTGACAGATTAACAAAATCTAAAGGAGGAAGAATGGAGATCCATTTTGAGGCAGGTTTAAAAAGGCCACGTGATGCTACAGTGTCAGCCAAGTTAGTATCAGAGGCAGCCGTTGCCGTTAGGTGTCATGCACGTATCCTCCCAACGTGGATCCAGTACAGGAATGAGAAAGACAATACCCAGTTTAACACCTTCCTTGACTATTTATCCGTAAGTAATGTTATTCATCGCAATTAGCAATATTGTCTTGCTCTGTCCCATACTTTCTAGCTTCCTCCTAACAAGACTCACATTCTTTTTTCAACAGATGAGGTTCAAGTTGGATCCGAAAGATGATGCAACTAAACAAGCATGCACTCATGTTTTTTAGTCTGTTCTGCAATAGTATCGGTACCACCTTAGAAAATCTCACTTTGAAGGCAAGGCTAACAATGAAATCGCCCAAACATCTCTAGTGAAATATATTACAGATGAAGACTGGACAGCCCTCGTTAAACACCGGTGCGATCCAAAGTATCGTAGGCTATATGTATTTGATCAGACCACATATTGAACTTGTATTTATGTATGTGCCTTACAAGTGTATCTTCTTCTTGGCTAACTGTTTGAAGAACAAAACCAACCGTTCTAAAGTGAAATTCTAACAGACAACAGGATCTCGTAGCTATATTGCACACTGCGAGGCTCTTGTAAAGAGCTGCTACTTCCTTCTTTTTTTTGTGCCATATTATCGTATATATATTGACTTGTTCCAAATACAAAGGAAAGCCCGTGCGGACCAAAAAGAACCTGAACCGAATGCAGTGCAAATCTTCAAGGATTACCACACCAGCAAGATGAAGGGCATGAGCACACAGTTCAAGCCGCTGTTGTAAGTCCTTACTCCTCCTGCCTTGAACTGATTGGTAATGTGATGTGTTCATTTAACTACTTGGTTTGCAGCCAATGTCAGTTACTCTGTTCACTTTTATTCATAGTTTTCTTAATGTATCATTTCACCTTATATGGTTTAAAAGAGATGAATGATATTCTTTTGGTCTTGATCTGTAATCTAGTTGTTATGTTCACGTGCGCACACAATGATAAAATAGCCTGTTTGTTTTATATCTGTTTTCCCATGATATGAATGATATCATACTATGTTCATCCTACTTTAAACCATGTCTCTTTATCCTTACATGTCAAGGAATGTGAGGAAATAGACAATACAGTAGGCATGCTACATGGGCATATGTTCCGAAAGTGATTTTATTATGTACTTGGCACTACAATACATGCTAATGTATTATAGTAGTTCACCAAAATAAGTTATGTATAAATTTTTAACTTACTTTGTTTGTTCTTGTCTCATTAGTAACTTATCTGGTACACTAATCTACAAGTTCAAACTTTCAGGAAGCTATGGAACAAATGATTGAACAGCCACAACCACCTGAAGGTGACGAGGCTACTACAGGCACAATGTCACCTCTTGCTGCAGTGCGTTAGTATCTCTCCACTAACAGTGCAAAAAGCACCTTCCTGCGTAATTTTAGGTTGGTTGTCAAGGTAACCCATCCAAATCACCTACTGAACAAAATCTTCCTGCTAGACAGAGTGATATATCTATGCTCCAGACACAAGTCCAATCCCTAATGGACGTTGTTTCGGAAACAAGAATAGTGGTTGAGAAATGTCGTCAAGATATGAATGGTTTTGAAACCAGACTATCAGACATTCGCTTCGTTGTTCAAGAGCAATGGCGGAAAAAGGTGGAGATCGTGCTGCTCCATCAGATTCTACAGCCTGAAACATTAGCACTTAGGTCAAATGATATGTGCTTCTATACATCTGATGGTGCTTTTATCTGGAAGGACTGTAAACTTTATGCCAACAGGCCTTTTGTTATATGGTTGGAATTTATTTTGTTGGGATACAACATTTATGATGCCGCCTGAGGCTGCAGTAATTACGACGCTATTTTAGTATAGTGTAGGTTTATCTTAGTAATGTATTCGGCCGAAAGCTTCGTAGGAGCCCAACATGCCAACATTCTTCGGGCCCATTCAATTGGGCTAAAAGCGATTCTGGGCGAAATTGGCATGTAGCCCACTAAAATATCTGGGCCTAAATCAGCATAAGCTTTCATATTTTTCTGGTAGGCATGTGCCCATAGTGGGCCTTTAACAGGCCTAAACATAATTTGGGCCCTCAGTAAAAATAGGCCGTTTACATGTGTAAATATCTCGAGCCCATAAACAACATGGGCCTTTAAGTGAGATTGGGCCCTGATTGTGCCAAATAACCCACTGGACTTAGCGTGCCGAAATGGTGGCCCATTTACGATGCGGATCTTTGACAGGCCGAAATACGGACGGGCCGTAAATGCGCCAACCTAATACACGGGCCTTTACAGGCCGGAACTTTGGTTGGGCTAGATTATCGTCATTTTTATATGGGCCGTTAATGGGCCCGATATGACATTGGGCCACATATGGCCCATGGTTTACGTCCGGTGTTAACAGGCCGAAAATGACAACAGGCCGAAAGTGGCCCAAAGCTATAGTGGGCCTCGAACAGGCCGAATGTCAGACATGGCCGAATATGACCCAAATCCTTCATGGTCGTTTATGGGCGGAAAGTTTTGATGGCCTGTAAATGGGCCCAAATGAAGCCGGACCTTTAACAGGCCGGAAATACACCGGGCCGTAATTCGGCCCAATTACTTAGCGGACTGTTAACGGGCCAGAAGTGACCATGGGCTGCGTTGATGAAAAGTTTAGGACAGGCCGTTGACGGGCCGATTTGACAGAGAATGTTGGGCCTTTAGCTGGGCCGGCCCATTATGGTTTGCAGAATCTTGTGGGCCTTTAGCTGGGCCGGCCCATTGTGGTCCGCAAAATCTTGTGGGCCTTTAGCTGGCCGGCCCATTATGGTCTGCAAAATCGTGTGGGCCTTTAGCTAGGCCGGTCCATTATGGTCCGCTAAATTTTGTGGGCCTTTAGCTGGGCCGGCCCATTATGGTCTGCTAAATCTTATGGGCCTTCGGTTGGGCCGGCCCATTTAAACTTTGTGGGCCACTTTTGGGCCCGTCCACGTGTCACCATATCATAGGCCCATCTCGACCGTTGGATGAGTGACACCTGGGCCAATGCGGAGCTGACACGTGGATCCGTCAGCCAATGAGAATTTTACACGTGGAAAATCGGCATTGGTCGTGGCTGTTAACGGGTTATCGGATCCAAAATCCAACCCGATAGCTTAATGGCGTTCCGTTACGGTGGATGCCACATGTCGGTCACCCTTGATGAAAGCACTTCTGTGACGCGCGATTTATCATCATGGAAGTGGACACTTTCGTGATGATAATTTTGGCAATGTCATGGAACACTTCTACGATAGCACAGGTATGACTATCTTGATGTCATAACTTTGTCATGGATGTACATGCATGACAGAAAACACGACCTACTGTGACAAACACGTATCATCACGAAAGTGTATTTTTTTGTAGTGATATTACATGCTACTTTATCGTCCTGTTCACCGATTAGACTCAGCTACAAACTAATGTTCAAACTTGAGATTTTAAATGCTTGTGGGGTACATATTGGGGCCACAATAAATAGTATCTATCTACTATCTGGTTAATCTCTGGTGTCTACTATGAGTTTCATGTTGGGTGGGAAACAAACAGTAAAGAAGCCATTATCTTTATGTTTTAACTGAAGCCATTATCTTCCTTCTATCATTCGTTTAAGGTCTATCCACAGGTTGCTACCATCACTCTGGATTTCTGCATGCACTCCTTACATAATCTCACTTGTTTTATTCCTATGCATGTCAGTTATTGTACACAATGGAACTCAACATGTAGAGCAAAAGAGACGAGCCTTGCATGGCAATAAAATTTCATGCAGGCGTCGCTCCATGGTAGGCGCAAAGGCAGCCCCCCTCCACCCATTTCGGATTGTAATCGAGAGGAAGATATCTGTTCGAGGGGATTAGGAAGGAAGACCACTCCTATTTACCCCCTGAGGTCTTCGCTCTAAGTTGGCATGCTGATGTTGGTTATACCATGCATATGGTGCCTTGCATTGCTTACTTTATACATCAAATATGTCAACGGCTTAGTTTAGACATGCTTTGTGTGAATGCCATCTGTTTAGTTTATTCATCGTTTATGTGAATTATGCAACGCCATCCTGTTTAGCCAGGCATCATATATGTGAATTTTGCACTGACATCCTGCTTAGCCCGTCATCTTATATGTGAATTATATCAGGCCATCCTTTTTTTCCGTTATGTATTACATTTGTCAACAATGTTAGTACATTCAACTACTCTTCGTGTGCATCAGCCATTTGATACGGTGACGGAAAATTCTGGAGTGAAAACAAGGTCTTCAGAGCAGACTATGCTATCTAACGAAGCGCATATCTTGCTGGTTACGGATAGCTCCTCAGAGGAGGATTCAGAGACAGCTGACCAGTCCTATCCCCCGAGGTGTATGCTCTAACTTGGCAGGGTTATGTTGCTCATATCATGCGTATGGTGTCTTGCATTGCTATGTCATTTGATTAGTTTAGACATGCTTTGTGTGAATGCCACATGTTTAGATTCTAATTACCATATATGTGAATTATGCATTGCCATCTTGTTGCAAGACATTATATATGTGAATTATGCAATGCTATCTATTTGCAAAGGCATTATATATGTGAATTATGCAATGCCATGCTGTTGAGCCAATCATCATGTATGTGAATTATATCATGCAATCATTTTTTTGTATTACGTGTTCCATTTGTCGACAACATTTGTATATTCAACTACTCTTCTTGTGCATCAGCCATTTGAAGCGGTGATGGAAATATCTGGAGTGAAAACAAAGTATTCAGAGCAGACAATGTTACCTGCTGAAGCAGACATCTTGCTGGAAACAGAGAGCTCCTCAAAGGAGGATTCATAGACTGATGACCGGTCCTATTTCCCCCCTGAGGTCTATGCTCAAACTTGGCAGAGTTATATTACCCATGTCATGCATGTTGTCTTGCATTGCTTAGTTTTTACATCATATATGGATTGCCATCTGCTTACTTGCTTACTATATAAATCATATATTTGAATTATATCATGCCATCATGTTTACATACACAACATCTATCTGAATTATGGCATGGAAACCCATTTAATAAAGACATCATATAGTTATATCATCTCATCTAGTTTAGTGTTTACAGTCATCATATTTTGAATTATGTCATTCTATCCGGGAATTATATCATACTAGCTGATACATCTCTGTCGTATCTACTTTTCCAAACACTTGTGCCCTTGTTTTGGACTCTAACTTGCATGATTTGAATGGAACTAACCCGGACTGACGGTGTTTTCAGCACACTTTCCATGGTGTTATTTATGTGCAGAAACAAAAGTTCTCGGAATGACCTGAAACTTCACGGAACGTCTATTTGGAAATAATAAAAAATCCTTGCAAAAGATGAAGACCAGGGGGCCCACACCCTGTCCACGAAGGTGGGGGCGCCCCCCCTAGGCGTGCCCCTACCTCGTGGGCCCCTGGAGCTCCTCTGACGCCAACTCCAACTCTATATATTTGCTTTCGGGGAGAAAAAAATCAAGGAGAAGAAATCATCGCGTTTTATGATACGGAGCCGCCGCCAAGCCCTAAAACCTCTCAGGAGGGCTGATCTGGAGTCCGTTCGGGACTCCGGAGAGGGGGATTCATCGCCGTCGTCATCATCAACAATCCTCCATCACCAATTCCATGATGCTGACCGCCGTGTGTGAGTAATTCCATCGTAGGCTTGCTGGACGGTGATGGGTTGGATGAGATCTATCATGTAATCGAGTTAGTTTTGTTAGGGTTTGATCCGTAGTATCCACTATGTTCTGAGATTTATGTTGCTATGACTTTGCTATGCTTAATGCTTGTCACTAGGGCCCGAGTGCCATGAGTTCAGATCTGAACCTATTATGTTTTCATGAATATATGTGAGTTCTTGATCCTATCTTGCAAGTCTATAGTCACCTACTATGTGTTATGATCCGGCAGCCCGGAAGTGACAATAATCGGGACCACTCCCGGTGATGACCATAGTTTGAGGAGTTCATGTATTCACTATGTGCTAATGCTTTGTTCCGGTACTCTATTAAAAGGAGGCCTTAATATCCCTTAGTTTCCATTAGGACCCCGCTGCCACGAGAGGCATGACAAAAGATGTCATGCAAGTTCTTTTCCATAATCACGTATGACTATATTTGAAATACATGCCTACATTACATTGATGAATTGGAGCTAGTTCTGTGTCACCCTATGCTATGATTGTTACATGATGAACCGCATCCGGCATAATTCTCTATGACCGATCCAATGCCTACGAGCTTTTCCTATATTGGTTTTCGCTTATTTACTTTCTCGTTGCTACTATTACAATCACTACAAAACACCAAAAATATTACTTTTGCTTCCATTAATTTTGTTACTGTTACCACTACTATCATATTACTTTGCTACTAAACACTTTGCTGCAGATACTAAGTTATCCAGGTGTGGTTGAATTGACAACTCAACTGCTAATACTTGAGAATATTCTTTGGCTCCCCTTGTGTCAAATCAATAAATTTGGGTTGAATACTTTACCCTCGAAAACTGTTGCGATACCCTATACTTGTGGGTTATCAAGACTATTTTCTGGCGCCATTGCCGGGGGGCATAGCTCTATTCTTTGAGTCACTAGGGATTTATATCTGCTGGTCACTATGAAGAACATGAAAGACGCTAAGACAAAAATTTATCCCTCAACTACGAGGGGAGGTAAGGAACTGCCATCTAGCTCGCACTAGATTCACCTTACATTTTGAGTAAGCTTGCGACACCTAAACCTGCTTCGCTATTAGATTACGATATGTCGCATGTTATTGATGATGCCACTTCTGCTATGCATGATACTTATGACGAAACTAATTCTATGCTTGATACTATTGTGCCCCTTAGTGAATTTCTTGATGAACAAATTGCTAGGGCTAGAGAGAAAGAAATTATTCAAACTGATTGTATCGATGAATGCGATGATGAAGACTTGCCTGTTATTCCTGAGGGTTATGTTTTTGATAAAGTAGCTTCTTTAGCTATTTTAGCTTGCAAAGATAGATATGAGCTCAAGAGGTTATTAGCTAAATGGAATAAGCAATCTCTTAAAGATAGAATGAAACCTTACCCTGCTTTTGCTACTTCACCTATTTGTGTTGCCGATAAGGATTATGAATTCTCTGTTGATCCTGAGATAATTACTTTGGTTGAATCTGATCCTTTTCATGGCTATGAATCTGAAACTGTTGTGGCACATCTTACTAAATTAAATGATATAGCCACCCTATTCACTAATGATGAGAGATCTCGCTACTTCTATATCCTTAAAATATTTCCGTTCTCATTAAAGGGTGATGCTAAGATATTGTTTAATTCTCTTGATCCTGGTTGTGTGTGTAGTCCCCAAGATATGACTTATTACTTCTCTGCTAAATATTTCTCTGCTCATAAGAAACAATCTGCTTTAAGGGGAATATACAACTTTGTGCAAATTGAAGAAGAGAGTCTCCCACAAGCTTGGGGAGGCTTCTCAAGTTACTTAATGCTTTCCTGATCATCCTCTTAAGAAAAATGAAATACTTGATTTCTTTTATAATGGACTAACCGATGCTTCCAGAGATTACCTGGATAGTTGTGCTGGTTCTGTTTTCAGGGAAAGAACACTGGATGAAGCTGAAATTCTATTGAATAATATGTTGACAAATGAAAATAATTGGACACTTCCTGAGCCAGCTCCTGAGCCAGCTTCCAAGCCAATTCCTGAGCCTATTTTCTAAACCAACTCCGAAGAAGAGAGGTGTTCTATTTCTCAGTCCTGAAGATATGCAAGAGCCAAAGAAATCTATGAAAGAAAAAGGTATTAAAACTGAATATGTTAAGAATTTACCTCCTATTGAAGAAATACATGGTCTTAATCTACCGCCTGTTGAAGAAACATATGATCTTAATCCATCACCTATTGAAGAACCTCGTGGTCTTGATAACCCAACACAGGTAGTAAAGGTAAATTCTCTCTATAGATATGATAGAGCTGAAATCCCTCTTACTAAGTTTGCTAGCCAATGCTTAGATGAGTTTGATAACTTTATGGTTAAGCAAGAAGATTTTAATTCTTATTTTGGTAGACAATTGAAATACAATTCCGATATGCTTAAACACTTGGGTGATTATATGGCTAATGTTAGAGGTGAACTTAAACTCGTTAGCAAACATGCTTCTATGGTTACCACTCAAGTAGAACAAGTACTTAAGGCTCGAATTGATTTGCTCAATGAAATGAATAGTAAGAAAAATGATTATGCTGTCAGAGTGGCTACTAGAACTGGTAGAATGACTCAGGAACCTTTGTATCCTGAAGGCCACCCTAAGAGAATTGAGCAAGATTCTCAGAGAAATAATATTGATGTACCTAGTCCTTCTAAAAGGAAGAAAAAGAAAAATGATAGGACTTTGCATGCTTCCAGTGAACCTATTGCTGAACCACCTAAGAATCCAAATGATATCTCTATTTCTGATGCTGAAACACAATCTGGTAATGAACATGAACCTAGTGAAAATGTTAATGATGATGCTAAACCTAGTAATGATAATTATGTAGAAATTGAACCTGATATTGATCTTGATAAC
Organism: Aegilops longissima; assembly: GCA_021605205.1. Taxonomy (NCBI): domain Eukaryota; kingdom Viridiplantae; phylum Streptophyta; class Magnoliopsida; order Poales; family Poaceae; genus Aegilops; species Aegilops longissima. Next base: position 350,694,665 of record CM038679.1, read on the forward strand.
CCACAATCAAAGAATCAACGTTATGATAAGAGAGACTTTGTTGCTAGGAAACATGGTAAAGAAAGAGAACCTTGGGTTCAGAAACCCATGCCTTTTCCTCCCAAACCATCCAAGAAAAAGGATGATGAGGATTTTGAGCGCTTTGCTGAAATGATTAGAGCTATCTTTTTTGCATATGTGTTAGACTGATATGCTCAAAATGAATCCTTATGCTAAGTATATGAAAGATATTGTTACTAATAAAAGGAAGATACCGGAAGTTGAAATTTCCACCATGCTTGCTAATTATACTTTTAAGGATGGAATATCAAAGAAACTTGGAGATCCAGGAGTACCCACTATACCATGCTCCATTAAAAGAAACTATGTTAAAACTGCTTTATGTGATCTTGGAGCCAGTGTTAGTGTTATGCCCCTCTCTTTATATCGTAGACTTGATTTGAATAAGTTGACACCTACTGAAATATCTTTGCAAATGGCCGATAAATCAACTGATATACCTGTTGGTATTTGTGAGGATGTGCCTGTTGTGGTTGCAAACGTTACTATTTTAACGGACTTTGTTATTCTTGATATTCCCGAGGACGATAGTATGTCTATTATTCTTGGAAGACCCTTTTTGAATACTGCAGGGGCTGTTATTGATTGCAACAAGGGCAATGTCACTTTTCATGTTAATGGTAATGAGCATAGGGTACACTTTCCGAGGAAACAACCTCAAGTTCATTGTATCAACTCTATTGGAAAAATTCCATCGATTATTTTTGGAGGTTTTGAATTTCCTCTTCCGACTGTCAAGAAGAAATATGATATTCTTATTATTCAGGATGTGCATATCCTCGTTGAGGTAACATAGTGTCATTTGAAATTTCTCCGGTTCCATGTTATTCGGAATGAGTTTGTTAACAAGACTTGATCAACCTTGTTAATGGATTCCTTTTGATGAGCATGAGATGGATGAAACTAGAAGGCACAACCTTCCGTACCCTCTTTCTACTTTCTGCTATTTAGTTGAAATAAAGTAAAGTAGTATTTTTCCGTCTGTTTTCTGATTTATCCGTGCAATATAAAAATACCCAGAAAATAAAAGTTCTCCAAATACCCTGAAATTCAAATATGATTTTTTCTAGAATATTTGAGAATATCTGGCACTGAGAACACAACAGAAGGGGCAAGCACCTGGCCACGAGGGTGGAGGGCGCGCAATAACCCCCTTGGGCACGCCCCCTGCCTCGTGGGCCCATGGTGGCCCTCCTCCACTTATTCCTACACCCATACACTCCTTTTTCCTCCCACAAACACCAATATCCAGCTCAAGCACGAGTTCTAGCTCATTTTGCTGCGATTTTCGATCTCCTTGCTCAAAGCACCTCTCACAAAACTGCTTGGGGAGATTGTTCCTTGGTATGTGACTCCTCCATTGGTCCAATTAGTTTTTGTTCTAGTGCTCTATTCGTTTAAAATTTGTGCTGCCTAGGTGACCATGTTCTTGAGCTTGCATGTCAAATTTATATGGTTCCATGTAGTTCTAATGCATGATATAGGCTCTAGGCACTTGTAGGAGTAATCTCTATCAATCTTACCAAGGTTGTTTCACTTTTGTTTGAAGTTACTAAAAATTTCAGAATTTTTCAGAGGAAGAAATATGCTTAGGAAAATGTTCCAAGGTGGTTGTTCAAGGAAGCAAGGACCCATGCTTGCAATGCGTGATGTTGATGAAGAGCCACCAAGAGACGCTCCAGTGCGGCCTTGTGAGTGGCCTTCAGAAAATTTTATGGATCGAGCGGGAATCAAAGAGGAATTTAATGCATATTTGCGTAACGCTGATCTTGTGAGCTTTGAGGCAGACAAATGCCCCCAGTACCATCATCTCACTAGTTCATTTGTGAGGAGGTTTGAATTTTCATCTTCACGTAATTCTCCAACTGTCATGTTTGATCTTTATGAAAAATCTTATACCATGGACTTAGAGGATTTTACTTCTTCTTGCAAACTTCCACAATGGGGTAGTGTTAGTGATCCCCGTAAATATGAATTTAGAGACTTTCTTGCCGGTATAACCGTAGGGGAATCTAGAGATATAGCACAAGCTACCATAGGGAGCATTCACTTTCCTGCTATACATTATTTTGCTCTCTTCATAGGTAGGTGCATAAATGGTAAGGATGAAGCATGTCATATGTGTGTGCCTGACCTCAATATTCTTAGGAGTGATGTGTTAGGAGACCAATCTTATAATTTGGGAGCCATTGTTGCACGTAGGCTCCATAATAATAGATTTAATGGAGATTTCTTTGGTGGAATTTATGCAACCCGCTTAGTTGATTTTCTTGATGTGGACGTTCGTGAGGATGACACTGAGTTGGCTCCTACTTATTTAGACTACAATTCTATGGTCTACCACCAGTTTGTCGAGAGGAATGAATCACCTCTCCAGTATCGATTAATCTTTGACAAACGGCGTGCTGTCCGTATTACTCTCCCTGCTCCTGCCTTCTTTGATTATCAGGCAAAAGTAAGATATGTTATTACCAGAGAGGAGGAAAATGAGTACGAGAGGAGGGCGGAGGCAGCTCGCTGCCACGCTGCAGCTCAGGAGGCGATAACTGCTGCATCTCAATAGGACCCCAGCTACACCTACGGATATCCGCGAGGCCATCCCTGGCAATGAACCAACTTAGGCCAAAAGCCTAAGCTTGGGGGAGTACGTATTTCCCACCGAGATTACATTTATGTTCACACACACTAATTGCTAGATGTCGGTGCTCATACTCTTTCACTATAATATCCATGCTAGTTTATTTTTCTTCTTCTTGCTTTCTTCTTTTTTGTTTGTTAAACCTTAAGAAAAACCAAAAAAAAATAGTGTAGCTTCTAGTTAGTTTACTTTCCTTGTGGTAGTAGTAATAATTAAACGAAAACCCAAAAATATTTCCCGTTCTTCTTTTGCGTGTTGGGAGATTTCCCGTGTAAATAGTTTTTATTTCTTTTCTTTTCTTTGGGGGTCGATAGGAGAAGACCATGATTAAATTGTTGAAGTGGCTCTTATATGCATTATTGTTGATTTAACCAAGAGCCCATATTGCCTTGTCTTCTCCTGTTTATTGAATGCTCGCAGATTCCAGCTTAGTCCAATGCACGTGCACTCTTATTATTGTTCACTTCGTTCGGTCGTGCAAGTGAAAGGCAATTATGATGATATATGATGGACTGACTGGGATGAGAAAGCTGGTATGAACTCGACCTCTCTTGTTTTTGTAAATATGATGAGTTCATCGTTCCTGATTCAGCTTATTATGAATAAACATGCTTGCAATGACAATTAGAGATCAGAGTTGCTCGTGCCATGCTTGATTAGCTATGAGTTATAATGGTTTACCTTGCATGCCAACATGCTATTAAAATGGTTGTGATGTGCTATGATGGGGTGGTATCCTCCTTTGAATGATTTAAGTGACTTGACTTGGCACATGTTCACACATGTAGTTGAAACAAAATCAACAACCTTCACGATATTTATGTTCATGGTGGATTATATCCTACTCATGCTTGCACTCAATGTTTATTAATTTTAATGCATGTTCATGACTGTTGTCGCTCTCTAGTTGGTCGCTTCCCAGTCTTTTGCTAGCCTTCACTTGTACTAAGCGGGAATACTGCTTGTGCATCCAAACTCATAAACCCCAAAGTTATTCCATATGAGTCCACTATACCTTCCTATATGCGGTATCTACCTGCCGTTCCAAGTAAATTTGTATGTGCCAAACTCTAAACCTTCAAATAAACATTTTGTTTTGTATGCTCGAATAGCTCATGTATCAACTAGGGCTGCCCTTATCTTCCATGTTAGGCGGGTTATTCTCAAGAGGAGTGGACTCCGCTCCTCACTCATGAGAAAATGGCTGGTCACCGGGATGCCCAGTCCCATGCTTTATGCAAACTAAATCAAAATAATTGCAAACATAACTCCCCCTGGGACTGTTGCTAGTTGGAGACACTCGTTGTTTCGAGCAAGTCATGGATTGATGCTTGTTGGTGGAGTGTAACATCCCAAAATTCTAAATTTTGGAATGTTATAATAAATAGATAGATTTGATTGTTTGTTTGATTGATTGTGTGAAATTGAGTGAAATTCGAAACTTTTTGAAAGTTAAATGAGAGGGAATAAAAGGACTTTCCAAAACTTTCATTTTGCTTTTATGATCTCCGTGAATTCAAATTCTTTTCACCACAAAACCCTGGAGAGAAGATGACATGACTTCTTCCATTTATTTAAATGACAAGGGGTGTTGGAAATATTTGAATTTCATTTGGAACTTTATGCAACTCAATGATTTTCACGAGCGAAGATAAAATGACTTCTTCGAAACATATGAATGGGAGTTTCAAAGAATTAAATTCAAAGTTCTTTTGAAATTATTTTCAATTGGGGGTTATTTGGGTTTTATTCAAATTATTTTTCGCCAAAAATAAAAATATATGGAAATTAGGGTAACATGATTCCCTACATCGAGAAAATTGGAGAGAAATAAAATTGAATTAATTTTGGTATTTTAAAATGATTTTTGTTGGATTTTATTAGAGCAGAAGCACTCTTTGCTTTATATGAATTTTTGTGGATTTTATTTGATTCTAGAAAAATGTTCAGCTCGTAGGAAATCTTTTTCTGAAAATTTTGATATATAATATGCCTATAGCATATTTTTAGTTTATTTGGTTTTATTTCTTTTCGGTAAAAATAAATGTTAAAAAAAACTTCTCCTCTCGCAGACTGGGCCGGCCCAGCTCTGAGCCGAGCCGCTGCCCAGCCACGTCGCCTGTCGCCACCTTCCCGGCGGGACTCGCTCGAGATCTGCCGCCGCCGCCGTCTGGAGTCCCGGCCGGGCACGCCTCCGTGCCCCTACTCCACGCCTCCCGAGGCCACCTCCCCTATAAATCCGCCCGGGACCCCCCCTCCTTTCAGCATCTCCGCGCGCTCACCGGAAGCCACCGCCGCCGGCGAAACCCGCCGCCTCGCCCGCGCTCCACCGCGGCTCGGCCATGCCACCACCGCCATCAGTCCGCCGTCTCGCGGCGCCCCTCCCCGACTACCTCGCCGCCGCCCTCGACGACCGGAGCCGCCGCCTCGGCCGAATCCGAACCACCGCCGCCGTCTCGCCGGAGATCCTCCGCCATCGAACCAAACCGGTAAACCGCCCGGTCCGGTTTATTTCTTTTTTAGGGTTTAGGTTTTTTTCAGGTTTTCTCCTTTAAAACCGATTTTCTTTTAGTTTAGTTATTTTGCGAGCGTTCGTTAGTTAGGGTTCAGTAGTGGATGGTTTTCGTTTGTTAGGCTTCTGCAACGAACGTTCGTTATTTAGACTTTTTCTTTTTCTGTTAGTTTTAGTCAGGAACTTATCTGTAGATGTTTTATTTACAGTTTAGCCCCTGGACTTCAAACGCTCACAACTTTTTGCTCGCTTGTCCAAATCCAACGAAACCAACACCCACTTCTTCATTACGATCTGCTCTATCCAGTAATCCAACTCCAAGATGTTTTTGAAAGTTTAAAATTTGAATTAGACCAGATTTGAATTTGAACTTCGTTTGATCATAACTTGAGTTTCGTAACTCCGATTTAGCTGATTCTTTTTAAAAATCGAAGCTCTTGACCTAAACTTTCTGATAAGGCCAAATTCACATAATTTTGGTACTGTTAGAAATTGTTTTCTTTTGCAAGAGTTATTTTCTTGGTTTTGATGTTTTTCGAATTGTTTTCTTCGTTCTCTCCGATCTTTTGAGTGATTGCTTATGTGTGGTTCTATTGATTGCTTACGATAGATTGACTGGAGTGTGACGAGTAGACCTATCAAGAGTTTTTCATCTTCATCAACAGTACATGCAAGTTCACACTTTGATCATACCTCTTTACTACCCAGTTTTTATGCATTAGATCAATCCTCAAAACATTGCATGATTAGGATCTAATTAAATTGTGGGTTTTGGGAAGTAGATTGAGGTAGTACCTATTACCTGTTTTATTATCAAACCCTTGGGAGTTACTTCTGCGTTTGCTTATTTTGCCATGCTATGCAAGTAGACGTGGATTGGGTGAGTGATTTTCCATGATAGATGTGAGATTGTTAATTAATGGTTTATTTAAGGTGGCAACATTAATACACATCTGGGTGGATTGAGGTACCAGGTTATTCTAGGATTGCCTGTTTCTTTTGGACCGCCACCCAGGCTCAAAAGTATCATAAGATTATTCATGCTAGAAACTTCCGTGTGCAGCCACATGCTATTATGGGCTCTAGCATAGCTGATTAAGTCGTGCGAACTCTTACAGTGGTAGACTAGCAGATGTAGGGAAAAGTAGATGTACCGGTCTACCCATCGTAAGGTGCTAGCGCTTCTGAAAGACTATGTCTTGGTCATTCGTTTCTCAAACACCATGTAGTGCGAGAAAACCAACAGAGGAGATCGAGTCATGTGGGGAGAAGTGCGCAACCTCTGCAGAGTGTACAAACTAATCATGATTAGCCGTGTCCCCGGTTATGGACGTCTTGAGTATCTAGTTCTTGGATTATCCTGTTGATCTCATCATGTTACTTTAAATTAATATTGTTCGGTTTTAATGATGATGATTAATTGGGATTGAGAATGCTGTCAACCATTCTCAATGTTTAACAACCACCATGATAGTTAAATAAAATTTATTCCTTTGCAGTAGGGAAACATTGGCTTTTTGCAAAAACATTGTAACCATAGAGCCTCCACCAGCCAAATATGCATGTAGAGATAGCCATTATTCATCATTGCTCTATGGTGTGAATTTGCCAGTACATTCAATGTACTGACCCTTTGTGGCTGCAACGTCTCATGTTGCAGGATCTTACGACGAGTAAGTGATACATTAGGGTTATGATTTCTACACTCAACTTTGCTGTTGGTGTTGATGGGAATCCACAACCTTGTTACTTCCGCTATTTGGATTGAGGTAATAGTATTTACGTTATTTATACATGTGATTTACCTCTGTTATAAATCCTCGAGTACTGTGTGTATCAGCATACCGATCCAGGGATGACACTTAAGCACAGAGACTTGATCCATTCGGGTCGGGTCGCTACATGTAGGGGGAGTATAAACTTTACCATTCTGTTTGGGAACCGCCTATAATGTGTATAGCATGGAAGATATCGCCATCTCTTAGTTGTTATGTTGACAATGAAAGTATGCCGCTCAAAATATTATTTATCTCTATTTCAAAATCGAGCTCTGGCACCTCTACAAATCCCTGCTTCCCTCTACGAAGGGCCTATCTATTTACTTTTATGTTGAGTCATCACCCTCTTATTAAAAAGCACTAGCTGGAGAGCGGAGGTGTCATTTGCATCCATTACTATTAATTTATATTGGGTATGACTATGATTGGATCTCTTTTACCATGAATTACAATGTCTAGTCAGTCCTTGATCTTTAAAGGTGCTCTGCATTTATGTTTCTTGCCTCGTAAAGGGCTTGTGAGATACCATCTTGTTATATCATATCATGATTGTTTTGAGAAAGTGTTGTCATCCGAGATTTATTATTATGGCTCGCTAGTTGATTATGCTATTGATATGAGTAAACATGAGACCTAAGAGTTATTGCAAATGTGGTTAGTCATAATCTTTGCTGAAAACTTGAATACAGGCTTTACATATTTACAACAACAAGAGCAAACATAGTTTGTAAAAGTTTTTCTTTATCACTTTCAGTTTATCAACTGAATTTCTTGAGGACAAGCAAAGGTTTAAGCTTGGGGGAGTTGATACGTCTCCGTCATATATACTTTTCCAAACACTTTTGCCCTTGTTTTATACTCTAACTTGCATGATTTGAATGGAACTAACCCGGACTGACGCTGTTTTCAGCAGACTTTCCATGGTGTTATTTATGTGCAGAAACAGAAGTTCTCGGAATGACCTGAAACTTCACGGAACGTCTATTTGGAAATAATAAAAAATTCTTGCAAAATATGAAGACCAGGGGGCCCAGACCCTGTCCACGAGGGTGCCCCCCCCCTAGGGCGCGCCCCCTACCTCGTGGGCCCCCTAGAGCTCCTTCGACGCAAACTCCAACTCTATATATTTTCTTTCGGGGAGAAAAAATCAAGGAGAAGAAATCATCGCGTTTTAGGATACGGAGCCGCTGCCAAGCCCTAAAACCTCTCGGGAGGGCTGATATGGAGTCCGTTCAGGGCTCCGGAGAGGGGGATTCATCGCTGTCGTCATCATCAACCATCCTCCATCACAAATTTCATGATGCTCACCGCCGTGCGTGAGTAATTCCATCGTAGGCTTGCTAGACGGTGATGGGTTGGATGAGATCTATCATGTAATCGAGTTAGTTTTGTTAGGGTTTCATCCGTAGTATCCACTATGTTCTGAGATTGATGCTGCTGTGACTTTGCTATGCTTAATGCTTGTCACTAGGGCCCGAGTGCCATGATTTCAGATCTGAACCTATTATGTTTTCATGAATACATGTGAGTTCTTGATCCTATCTTGCAAGTCTATAGTCACCTACTATGTGTTATGATCCGGCAACCCCGAAGTGACAATAATCGGGACCACTCCCGGTGATGACCATAGGTTGAGGATTTCATGTATTCACTATGTGCTAATGCTTTGTTCCAGTACTCTATTAAAAGGAGGCCTTAATATCCCTTAGTTTCCATTAGGACCCCGCTGCCATGGGAGGGTAGGACAAAAGATGTCATGCAAGTTCTTTTCCATAAGCACGTATGACTATATTCGGAATACATGCCTACATTACATTGATGAATTGGAGCTAGTTCTGTTTCACCCTATGATATGATTGTTACATGATGAACCGCATCCGGCATAATTCTCCATCACCGATCCAATGCCTACGAGCTTTTCCTATATTGGTTTTCGCTTATTTACTTTCTCGTTGCTACTGTTACAATCACTACAAAACACCAAAAATATTACTTTTGCTTCCATTACTTTTGTTACCGTTACCACTACTATCATATTACTTTGCCACTAAACACTTTGCTGTAGATACTAAGTAATCCAGGTGTGGTTGAATTGACAACTCAACTGCTAATACTTGAGAATATTCTTTGGCTCCCCTTGTGTCGAATCAATAAATTTGGGTTGAATACTCTACCCTCGAAAACTGTTGCGATCCCCTATACTTGTGGGTTATCACTATCATGTTTCCATAGGCGGCATGTATGTGAATTATGGCATGCCAACCTATTTAATAAACACATTATATAGTTATATCATGTCACTCTGTTCACATAGTCATCATATTTTGAACTATGTCTTTCCATCATTTTTAGTTAGCCATCATAATGTGAAATTGTGTCATGCTATCCTATTTAGTTAGCCATCATATATGTGAAATTGTGTCATGCTATCCTGTTTGGTTAGACAACATAAATGTGAGTAATTTCATGCCCTGTTTTATTCCCCACTATCCATTGCACCTGTCTATCACACAATGTCTGTACATTCAATTACTTTTGTTGTTTATCAGCCATTTGAAATGGAGAGTGTGATGGCAGTATCTAAGAGATTAACAACACGGTCTTCAGAAAAGATAGTGCTACCAGTTGATGCAGTTAGAACCACGGTTGTACTTGCCCAAGAACCAGCCCCACCACGCATAACCCAGACTCTCGCAGACTGTACCCCTACCCAGTTGGACAGAGAACCAGCTACACCCCTTCTAACCCCAACCCCAGCAGATAGTAACCCAGTTCCAGTTGACACAACACCGTCTCCACTATAGAGCACCCAAACATGAGCAGTTAGTAAGGAAACTGCAGTGCCCAAAGCACGAGGAACACCACTCCTAATCCCAACTCAATGCTTAAAGGAGAAGAAGAATTGTTCTCAGGTCAGGTTCTGTAGCTATGGTTCATACTCCTTTGCTCTTGCATCACTGTATTTACTCAGGCCAACTATTTTCAAATTTGAAGGATGGAATTGAAACTCCAATGGCGCAACAGGTATGTTTTAAACCTGTTTATTTAACTGGTTTGCTGTTGTAACTTGCTCTATGTTGATTTCAGTTTCAATTGAATAAACAGTTATGTTCTCATGTCATGCACATTACAAGTGTTGTAATTGCTCTATAGTTTCCCACTCTTATATTCTGTCTATTCTGCTTTGTCTTGAACAAATATTATTTGAACTGTGTTTCTATCTTGATTTGGCAACAAAAACTAGAATGATATAGACCATAACGTGACCATGGTACATAGATATATGTTTGTTTCATGCTGTTATCCTGTGCACTTTACTACTGAACTGGTTTACCAAAATGAGTTTCATATACAACATGGTAAACCTATGATGTGTCTGCTTGTTTCTCTTTTAGAATGCACACAAAATATTGGAGAACAGTACCCCGTTATGCAATGGTAAAGGAAGTAATGCAGATAAGGCTCAAGATAGTGAGACATCCCTGTTGGTCTCCAAGAAAGCTGATAAAAACTACCTTGACGACAGTGAGAGAACCCAAAAGTCCTGTCTTGATGTAGTGTTCGAGTTACTGGCCACTACTGCTGGCACAAGCTCTTCGAACATGCTGCCTGAATCAGTTCATCTTCTTGAGTCTCAACTTCAAGTTGAAAGACATTGATCAGATGTGCGGCGACGTGAAGCTAAAGGACTGAGGAAGTCCCTGCAAAATTCTGATGCATACTTTCTCGTGCAACAGCAAGCGCGGGAGGATTTAAGCGCCAAACAAGAGAAAGTTAATTAGCTTGCTAAGCATCTTGCCAGCATTATGGGTACCCAGGATATTGTCTCTTGAGATCTTCTGAAGTGGTTTCAGTTCTGGACTTGTTTTGCTGTGGCGTTTATTTGCACTGGCCGCCAACTTTGACAACCAGTGTATATGATATGCTGCTTTGTTCCCTATATTTGCACTGGTGGCGAACTTTGATGCCCAGTGGATGTAATATTGCTACCTCTTGAGCACTGTGTTGGTTTTCCCTTGAAGAGGAAAGGGTAATGCAGTAAAGTAGCGTAAGTATTTCCCTCGGTTTTTGAGAACCAAGGTATCAATCTAGTAGGAGGCCACGTTCAAGTCCCTCGCACCTACACAAACAAATAAAAACCTCGCAACCAATGCAATAAAGGGGTTGTCAATCCCTTCACGGTCACTTATGAAAGTGAGATCTGATAGATATGATAAGATAATATTTTTGGTATTTTTATAATAAAGATGAAAAGTAAAATAGAAGGCAATAAAAATAGCTAAGTGTTGGAAGATTAATATGATGGAAAATAGACCCGGGGGCCATAGGTTTCACTAGTGGCTTCTCTCGAGAGCATAAGTATTATGGTGGGTGAATAAATTACCGTTGAGCAATTGATAGAATTGAGCATAGTTATGAGAATATCCAGGTATGATCATGTATATAGGCATCATGTCCGCGACAAGTAGACCGACTCCTGCTTGCATCTACTACTATTACTCCACACATCGACCGCTATCCAGCATGCATCTAGAGTATTGTGTTCAAAAGAACAGAGTAACGCTTTAAGTAAGATGACATGATGTAGAGGGATAAACTCATGCAATATGATATAAACCCCATCTTGTTATCCTCGATGGCAACAATACAATACGTGCCTTGTTGCCCCTACTGTCACTAGGAAAGGACACCGCAAGATTGAACCCAAAGCTAAGCACTTCTCCCATTGCAAGAAAGATCAATCTAGTAGGCCAAACCAAACTGATAATTCGAAGAGACTTGCAAAGATAACCAATCATACATAAAAGAATTCAGAGAAGATTCAAATATTGTTCATAGATAAACTTGATCATAAACCCACAATTCATCGGTCTTAACAAACACACCACAAAAGAACATTACATCGAATAGATCTCCACGAGAATCAGGGAGAACTTTTTATTGTGATCCAAAGAGAGAGAAGAAGCATCTAGCTAATAACTATGGACCCTCCATGATCGGAGAGGCTATGGTGTTGATTTAGAAGCCCTCCATGATCAATGCCCCCTCCGGCAGGGCGTCGGAAAAGGCCCCAAGATGGGATCTCATGGGTACAGAAGGTTGTGGCGGTGGAATTAGGTTTTCGTGGATGCTTCTGTTGGTTTGGGGGTACGTAGGTATATATAGGAGGAAGAAGTACGTCGGTGGAGCAACATGGGCCCCACGAGGGTGGAGGGCGCGCCCAGGGGGGTAGGCGCGCCCCCTACCTCGTGCCCTCCTGGTTGCTTTCTTGGCGTAGGGTCCAAGTCCTCTGGATCACGTTCATTCCGAAAATCACGTTCCCGAAGGTTTCATTCCGTTTGGACTCCGTTTGATATTCTTTTTCTGCGAAACACTGAAATAGGCAAAAAACAGCAATTTGGGCTGGGCCTCCAGTTAATAGGTTAGTCCCAAAAATAATATAAAAGTGTATAATAAAGCCCGTTAAACATCCAAAACTGAATATAATATAGCATGAAGCAATCAAAAATTATAGATACGTTGGAGACGTATCAAGCATCCCCAAGCTTAATTACTGCTCGTCCTCGAGTAGGTAAATGATAAAAACAGAATTTTTGATGCGGAATGCTACTTGGCATAATTTTCAATGTAATTCTCTTAATTTTGGTATGAATATTCAGATCCAAAAGATTCAAGACAAAAGTTTAATATTGACATAAAAATAATAATACTTCAAGCATACTAACTAAGCAATTATGTCTTCCCAAAATAACATGGCCAAAGAAAGTTATCCCTACAAAATCATATAGTCTGGCTATGCTCTATCTTCACCACACAAAGTATTTAAATCATGCACAACCCCGATGACAAGCCAAGAAATTGTTTCATACTTTTGGTGTTCTCAAACTTTTTCAATCTTCACGCAATACATGAGCGTGAGCCATGGACATAACACTATATGTGGAATAGAATGGTGGTTGTGTAGAAGAAAAAAAGGGGAGAAGATAGTCTCACATCAACTAGGCGTATCAACGGGCTATGGAGATGCCCATTAATAGATATCAATGTGAGTGAGTAGGGATTGCCATGCAACGGATGCACTAGAGCTATAAGTGTATGAAAGCTCAACAAAAGAAACTAAGTGGGTGTGCATCCAACTTGCTTGCTCACGAAGACCTAGGGCATTTTGAGGAAGCCCATCATTGGAATATACAAGCCAAGTTCTATAATGAAAAATTCCCACTAGTATATGAAAGTGATATCATAGGAGACTCTCTATCATGAAGATCATGGTGCTACTTTGAAGCAGAAGTGTGGTAAAAGGATAGTAACATTGTCCCTTCTCTCTTTTTCTCTCATTTTTTTATTTGATCATTTGGGCCTTCTATTTTTTTATGGCCTCTTTTTTTATTTAGTCCGGAGTCTCATCCCGACTTGTGGGGGAATCATAGTTCCATCATCCTTTCCTCACTTGGGACAATGCTCTAAAAATGATGATCATCACACTTTTATTTACTTACAACTCAACAATTACAACTCAATACTTAGAACAAAATATGACTCTATGTGAATGCCTCCGGCGGTGTACCGGGATATGCAATGAATCAGGAGCGACATGTATGAAAGAATTATGAACGGTGGCTTTGCCACAAATACGATGTCAACTACATGATCATGCGAGGCAATATGACAATGATGGAGCGTGTCATAGTAAACAGAACGGTGGTAAGTTGCATGGCAATATATCTCGGAATTGTCTGTGTACTAGAGTAGGGGTACCCTAGTATCCCGAACTCGTGCACGGGCAGTCGCAGCACCCCGCGACAGGGTTGGCCTGGGGACCGCCAAGGTCCTCAGCGGCTCCTTTGGAGCCATTCAAGAACAAAGTATTCAAGGCCCCGGCAAGAGGAGCTTGCCGGGAAGGCCACTCAGGGCACGAAGGAAACAAGACCCCGGCAAGAGGAGCTTGCCGGGAAGGCTTGGTGAGCGACAAGCTCCCGAACACGACAAGAGTTCAGCCGCGGCAAGATGCTTGCCGCGGCAGGCAACCTGTCTTCATCTCCGCTCCAGCTCATCCGCCAACGTGTCGCCGTGGGGCAACTCCAGGCACGCGTGTCAAAGGGCTGTGCAGCCAGCGGGGAGCAGCGATAAGCGGCTGACGCAGGCTTACCATCGTGGCAAGCGGTGGTGCACCAGCGGTCCCTTTTGCCTTTGTTCGAGCGACGAGGATGGGCATTTATTGATCTTGTCCCTTGCCGTCAGAGTTAGGTATATGCACTGTACACTGTACAAGTTGGTGTACCAACTACTGTTTTTCCTATTTTACCCTTGTCTACTTGCCACCTGTGGTGACCCCTTGAACCTATAAAAGGAGGCCCATGTGCAACGTAGAAAGGGTTCGGCTCCGTTCAGTTCATTCGGCTCATTCGAGACCACACTCACTCAGGCTAGGTTTTGTAGCTCTCATTGCTCCCTAGCAAGAACACAATATAATCAAACCAAGCAGCAGTAGGAGTATTATCTCTCCGGAGAGCTCCGAAGCTGGGTAAACTGCTCGTGTGCATCGCCTCGATCCGCTCTTTGTGCTGTCTCCGCCCCCCTCCGAACCACAAGGGACTCGGTCCGCCAGGTCCCATAGGTGTTCGTGGGTCACGATCAGCTTCCCCGACATCTTTGGCGCGCCAGGTAGGGGGCGTCGAGGCTGTGTAAACCTGATCCGGCGTTCACACGAGCAACAATCTTCGTCATCTTCATCAACATGCCACCGAAGAAGAAGGCTTCGGCGGCAGCAGAGCCGTCCGCGTCAAACCCACCACCACCGGAGCTGACGAGTGGTGGGGAAGACGCTGGCGGAGGAACGGGCGTCGTCGAGAGAGCCCACGACGCCGCCAGGTCCAAGGACAAGGCGGCGCAAGCCGGCGTCGAATCGCCCCGCGTCCGTCCCAGGAGGCGCGGGACCGGTAGCGTCATGATGCTCGCAACACCATACGCTCGTTGGATCAAGGCCAAGCTGGAGGATCCCGAGGCCCTCGAGACCCGCATGCACGCCAAAGCATGTTGGTGCGAAGCGAGTATCGATCGCTGGACGGGATGCTGCTCCTCTAACTTGGTTAGAAGTCGAGCACATCCGTTCCTCGCTCCGCACGCCATTGCCACCTACCACTCCAGCAGAAGCCTTGGCGAGAGCCCAACTGCTTCTAGACTACCCTCCAACGGCCGACAAGGTCGACGAATGGAGGGCCACCATCCAGAGTCTCATCGGCTTTGCCAATGGCGACGCCCCGCGGCAACCAAAAGCATCGCCGCAGCGCTGCGGCGACAAAGGCACGAGCCGGTGGCGAGACCTGCGGGGTGCCACCACCATGCACTCCCCTTCCGAAGGCCAAGATTACCAGCTCCTCGGATCCACCTCGACAACGACTCCACCGTGTCGTCGGATCCACGAGCTCGCCGTGATCAGCGCCAAGTTCTTAAGGAACGGCAACAAGAAGACGCTCGAACTCGCATCGAGCGCCGAAGAGAAGCGTGGCGTCAATCCGACCAGCGCGCCGGGCCCGCTGTCGACATGCATGCGCCAGGGGAACCAGGCGACTTGCCGTACGCGGTAGGTTGCCCTGCGTTCACTCGTGAGCTGCGGCAAGTCGATGGTCCGACAAGAAAAACTTCAAGCGGATGTGCAGAGAAGTATGATGGCAGGACACACCCATCGGAGTTCCTCAGCATCTACACCATCGCGGTGCAGGCTGCGGGGGGACGAGACGACAAGATCCTCGCCAACTACTTCCCTCTGGTGCTCAAGCCAAACGTCATATCTTGGCTCATGCACTTGCCGGACAGCTCCATATCTTCTTGGGCAGATTTGTGCCATCAGTTTGTCGGCGCCTTCACAGGCGGCCACAAACCTCATGGCCAAGAGAGTGACCTTCACCTGCTCGCCCAGAAGGAAGGAGAGTCCCTGCGCATGTTTATCCAGAGATTCAGTCGTGTGCACTACAACATCCCAGATGTCCACCCTGCCGCGGTGATCAGCGCGTTTCATCAGAACGTGCGGAACCGCAGGATGAGGGAGGAGATGGCGATGTGCAAAGTCAAGGACGTTAGTGAGCTGTATGCCTTGGCTGACAAGTGTGCACGTGCTGAAGAAGGAAGAAGACTCCCAGGAGAGAACGTTGGAGCAGGATCTGACAGTGAGGAGACCGCCCCGGCAAAGAAGAGCCGGCATCGGAATAACAGAAAGAAGAAAAGCAAGGAGGTACTAGTTGTCGAGCAGTCCGCAATGGAGGTGGCGCCAAGAAGGCCAAAGCTAGTGGCTCGGCAAGGAGGTTGTCAGCGACACCGACCGCCAAGCTGTGGCGGCCGCCGACAAGCCGGACAGCTCCAACAAACAGTACTGTAAGATTCACTGCACCAAGGGCCACGATCTCCAGAGTTGCAAGAAAGTTGAACAGCTTGTAGAACAGCAGAAGGCTGAGTACGAGTGGCGAGACAAGGAGAAGGCCCAGGAAGGTGCTGTAGCAGCTAGCAAGAAGAGACCTGGCCGGGGAGGACGCCGCGGCAAGGCCAAGCAGCGGCAAGGAGACAGACCTCCCCGCGGCCGCGACAAGGATGAAGACGAAGATGATGACGAAGATATGGAAGATGATGAAGCTGATGAGCAGGAGTTTCAGAAGGCAACAGAGGTTCTCTGCGTTGACGGTGGTGCTTCTCTGCATACCTCACACCGCCAACTCAAGCAATGGATGCGGGAGGTTAATGTAGCAGAACCATCTGTAGAGTCACGCAGGCCTCTGAAGTGGTCCAGCACGCCCATCGTCTTTGACATTGAGGACCACCCTGATCGCATAACTGCGGTCGGGTGCTTGCCGATGTTGGTCTCACCAACCATCCGCAACCTCAAGGTCACTAAGATGTTGGTTGACGGTGGGGCCGGCTTGAACCTGATCTCCTCTGCAGGTGCTCGGAAGCTTCAAATCCACGACAATGAGCTCAAGAGGCGGCACTTTCAAGGAATCAACCCAGGAAGGAGCAAGCGAAGGGAAGATCACGTTGCGGTAACATTTGGCAGTGAGCTGAATTTCAGGACTGAGAGGGTCACATTCGACGTTGCTGATTTCCCATTGCCCTACAATGGAATACTTGGCCGTCCAGCACTCGCCAAGTTCATGGCAGCCTCTCATTATGCATACAACTTACTCAAGATGCCCGGCCCGATAAGTGTCATTTCTGTCCACGGCGACAAGAAGGATGCGCTTATCTGCGCCGACAAGATTTACCGGGATGCAGCAGCTGCGACAGATAGCAAATCACTTGCCGCTGAAGCTCCCGGGGGGAAGAAGAAGACCACCTTGTCCGGCAAGAGCTCTGATGCCCACTCCGGCAAGCACACCTCTTCGGAGTGCTGCGCTACCGTCGAGGACGCACCATCGAGCTCAACCGGCAAGTGCAAGAAGATGATGGCAGCTCCACCGAAGACCAAGAAGGTGCCCGCCAAGGAGGACGGCACTGGTGGTACCTTCACCATCAGTGCCACGCTTGACCCTAAATAGGAAAGCGGCGCTCGTTGCTTTCTGGGCGAATGTCGATGTGTTTGCATGGCAACCGTCTGACATCCCCGGCGTTCCCAGGAAAGTAATTGAGCACCACTTAGCTGTCTGTCCTCATGCACGGCCCGTCAAGCAAAAAGTTAGGAAGCAGGCAGTGGAGCGCCAAGAATTCATAGCAGAAGAGATCAAGAAACTGGAAGCAGCATGCCTTGTTAGAGGAGTACTCCATCCCACGTGGTTGGCCAATCCGGTAGTTGTACGCAAGGCAAATGGGAAATGGAGACTTTGTATTGACTTCATGGATGTTAATAAAGCTTGTCCCAAAGACCCATTTCCTTTGCCACGTATCGACCAGATTGTTGACTCCACGGCTGGATGTGATTTGCTTTCATTTCTTGATGCATACTCGGATATCATCAGATCTTCATGGCGAAGAGGATGAAGAAAACCGCATTCATTACACCATGTGGCACATCTTTGTTTCATACGGATGCCTTTTGGTTTGAAGAATGCTGGTTCAACGTTTGCAAGAGTGGTCCATGACGCTTTTGAGCCCCAAATGCACAGAAATGTAGAAGCCTACATGGATGACATAGTGGTCAAGAGCAAGGACAAAGCAACTCTGGTTCAAGATTTGGATGAGACCTTTGCAAATCTACGCAAGATCAACCTCAAGCTCAATCCCAGAAGTGCGTGTTTGAGTCCCTTCCGCAAGCTTCTCGGTTCTTCGTGTCTCGAGGGAATTGAAGCCAACCCGACAAGATCAAAGCCATTGAGCAGATTGAAGCACCAAAGCGCGTCAAGGATATTCAAGACTTGCGGTTGCGTGGCTGCTCTCAGAGGTTTATCTCTAGGTCACTGAACGCATACTGCCATTTTTCAAGATTTTGAAAAAGGCAGGTCCAATGAAATGGACTCCCGAAGCGGAGGCTGCGTTGCAGGACTTAAAGAGGTACCTGTCCTCCACTCCAATACTTGTCGCACCTAGGCCACAAGAGAAGTTGCTGCTTTATATAGCGACAACCAATCAAGTGGTTAGTGCTGCGTTAGTAGCGGAAAGGGAGGCAGATGAGGAGCCGGCAACCGAGGCAGATGCATCCAGCGACAAGCAGGGGGCTTCGCCGTCAAGCTCTGGTCCCGACAAGGACGGATCTGCGCAGGATTGCGAGAAGATTCAGAAAAGGATGGTGCAGTGCCCAGTCTACTTTGTTAGTTCCCTTATGCAGGGGGCTAGGTCAAGGTACTCTGGTGTGCAGAAATTGCTTTTCGGCCTCCTCATGGCCTCGAGAAAGCTACGCCATTACTTCCAAGCACATGAGATAACAGTTGTCACTCGCTTTCCGCTGAAGAGGATATTGCAAAATCCAGAAGCAACAGGCAGGATTGTCGAGTGGGCACTGGAACTGTCAAGCTTTGGCCTCAAGTTTGAAAGCACTTCAACTATCCAAAGCAGAGCATTGGCAGAGTTTATAGCAGAATGGACGCCAACGCAAGATGAAGAAATTCCAGAGACGAGCATCCCGCCAAGGAGGCAAATAAAGAGTGGCTGATGTACTTTGATGGTGCCTTCTCGCCTGCAAGGCGCCGGTGCGGCGTCTTGCTTATCGCACCCACCGGAGAGCACCTCAAGTACATAGTCCAAATGCACTTTCCCAAGGAGCAAGCAACAAATAATACTGCAGAGTATGAAGGTTTGCTTGCCGGTCTCAGGATTGCAGTGGACCTTGGGATCAAGAAGCTTATCGTCAGGGGTGACTCGCAGCTTGTCGTCCGCCAAGTAAACAAAGATTATCAGAGTCCGTTGATGGAAGCCTACGCTGATGAAGTGAGAATGCTAGAAGAACACTTTGAAGGCCTGCAGATGGAGCATGTTCCAATAGCCCAGAATGATATTGCTGATGGCCTGTCAAAGTGTGCTGCACTCAAGTTACCTGTGGAACCAGGAATTTTTGTGCTCAAGCTGACTCAACCAACTGTAACACCATCAACCGGACAGAGCAAGAAGAGGAAGTTGATTTCTGGTGACTACTTTCCGGCAGAGCTCCCTGAAGCCGCCGAGGAGCAGTCTGCTCCGACAAGCCCTAGGGTTTGTTTCGTTGAAGCAGACGCTCCCGACAAGTTTTGCTCCGGCAAGCTTGCCGGGGATCATCAAGCTCCGGCCGAACCGCAGGTTCTTGCCGTGGAAGCCGATGTTCACGCAGCGGCAGATGTGCCTTTAGTCCTCGTTGTCGAGCCGCAAGCTCCAACATGGGCGCAGCAGATCGTTCATTTCCTTCAGACAGGAGAACTTCCCGAAGAGCAAGAAGAAGCGGAAAGAGTAGCCCGGCAGTCAAGTATGTACCAGTTTGTCGACAACATCCTGTACAGAAGAAGACTCAACGGAGTGAAATTGAAGTGTATTTGCCGGGAAGATGGACAGAAGCTGTTGGCAGAGATACATGGAGGCATATGTGGTCACCACATTGGCGCAAGAGCACTTGCCGGCAAAGCTTTCCGGCAAGGTTTCTTCTCGCCGGAAGCCCTCCAGGATGCAACTGCACAAGTAACCAAGTGTGAAGCGTGCCAGTTCCATTCCAAGCAGATACACCAGCCAACTCAAGCTCTCCAGACGATCCCTTTATCCTGGCCATTTTCGGTCTGGGGGCTCGACATTCTCGGCCCCTTTCCCCGAGCTGTCGGGGGCTTTGAGTACTTGTACGTCGCAATCGACAAGTTCACAAAGTGGTCGGAAGTGGAAGCAGTGAGGAAGGTGACGGCACAGTCAGCAGTCAAGTTTTTCAGGTTAATTGTTTGCCGTTTCGGGATTCCTAACCGAATCATCACCGACAACGGCACCCAATTCACGAGTCGCACCTTCATGCAGTACGTCCAAGATCTTGGCGCCAAGGTCTGCTTTGCTTCTGTTGCTCATCCGAGAAGCAACGGTCAAGCAGAGAGGGCAAACGCTGAAGTGCTGCGAGGACTCAAGACCAGAACTTTCGACAGGCTGCGCAAGTGCGGAAGAAACTGGATTGAGGAGCAGCCGGTGGTTCTTTGGTCGATCAGGACGATGCCAAATCGAGCCACGGCCGACACCTTCGCCTAGTCTATGGAGCGAGGCAGTTCTCCCCACGGAACTCGTGATACGGATCACCTCGAGTACTCACTTATGATGAGCTTGAGCAAGAGCAGCTGCGACAAGATGACGCTGCTCCTCAAGGAGGATCGTCTTGAGCTGCTTTGTCACGAGCTGCTCGTTACCAGCAAGCTTTGCGCCGCTACCATAGCCGCAGTTAGTGCCGAAGCTTCGAGGAAGGCGACCTTGTTCTTGGCGTGTTCAATCCGCCAAGAATTCCAACAAGTTGACGCCAAGTGGGAAGGCCCTTATCGGGTGAAACGAGTCACTAGGCCTGGCGCTGTCCGCTTTGAGATCAAGATGGCGTTCGGTGAGCAACTCCTGGAACATAGAGCATCTTCGTAAGTTTTACCCATAGGCGCGGTTGCGGAACCTGTTCCGCAACCACCCTTTGTACAAGTCTTGCCGCTGTTGCATGTAATCCTTTGTACAAAGCCGCGCAGACCCGTGCATCATAAAGCTCATGTGTTGCGCACAACTTGTCAAATGCATGCTTTCATAATCCTTTATGCATGTGTTATCTAACATTTTGTGCAGCATCCACACCCGTAAGCAATAACGAGCCACTAGGCTCCATAACTTTATTTTCTTCTTTCTTCTCAAAAAGAAAGGAAGGTTCATCCACCCACAAGTTAGCCGGGGAGGAGAAGATAATGGTGTGGGCCACCAAGTGTCGCCGAGGAAGCATCGCTTGCCGGGAAGCAAACGATGAAAAGCTAAGTTGCCAAAGTTTGAGCAATCAGTTTTTAAATTTTTAAGTTATCTTCCTCGAACGATAGTACTTTGTATGGAAAACTGTGCGCGGAGGAACCAACTCGTGGCTAGTTCGCGCCCTTACTTTGTTTCGAGTCCGCTCAACAACTTAAGTGTGCTGCAACTAGTTGCGACAAGGTTGCTTGTCGGAGGCGGCATCGCCAAAGAAGGTCACGACGTTCCGCACTCAGCTTCATGCAAAGGTGCTCACCGACAAGTTCCCTAAAAGCGTAGGGCACAAACATACAAAGGAAGGAATCAAGTAAAGGAAATAACATTGCAATCGTTGCCTAAGATAGAGTATATTACAAAAATGACTTGTCGCAGATCTAATAAATTGTCCTAAACATGATCTACAGCGACAAGGGAAAGATAAACTTGACGGCCTAATCCACGCGGTCGCCATCAACCCTCTTGACTCCGCTCACCCTGTCCACGATGGGTGCGACAAGGGCCTTGAGTGCTTCAACGTCAGCAGTTGGAGGCAGGGACTTGAGGACGTTGGCGAAGCTGACGCCTGGATTGCGGAAAGCCACCTTCATCAGCACCTTCTGGAGAGCCCCGGCGCAGATTTGGCGCGACTCGTCGGCCAGCTGCTTTGGGATCTCCTCCCGGAGCCGCTGGAGACCCGTCAACACGCCTTTGAAGAACAGGCTGAGCTTGGCGCTGGGTTGAAGGCGCTCGTCGGTGGAGTACCTGAGGTCCACCATCCTCAGCTCCATCAGCTCATTGTGAATGGCGGCGGCAGTATCCACAAGACCCTCCGTCCAGTGCATCACGATGTCTCTGAGAGTATCTTGGGCGGTCACAGCATTCACCAGCAGCTCCTCGTTGGCTTTGATCTTCTCCAACAGGCCCGCTTCTCGCTCCTTGGCGCCGTCCAGCGTCTCCGTCAAGGTGGTCAATTTCAGCTCCAGATCTGCCTTGGAGTCCTTGGCGGCGTCAAGCTCTTTGATCTTCTCAGCGAAACGACCCTGCAACTCACCAAGAGTATAGGCGTCCTTGGCGGCGGCGTCCTTTGCCTCCTTGAGTGCTCCGCCAATTGATTGCTCGTGCGCGGCAAGATCTTCCTCGTAGCTGTCGAGGTTGATCTTCCGCTGCGCCACCACCTTCTTTGCGCAGAGCTTCTCGCGGCAAGCCTTGCTGCTCCTCGACCTCGGCTTTCTAGGATGAAGGCGTGCGCTCCTCGCAAGCTGCTCCCGCTCGCCACGCCCCGGAGAGTTTCTTTGTTGGCGCGCGGAGCTCTTTCGCGTTTCTCCATGTCAGCTCCGCCCTTGCGACAAGTGCTTCCTCGACTCCAGCTTAGCTTGTCGGGCGCGGTAGAGCGACAGCAACTTCTTCAACAGCTGCTCCTCCTCAGACTCGCCACTGCTGTTGCTTGGCACGTTAACCAGTGACAGCCCAGCGGAGGCGAGCAGCTCCTCGTCGAAGGTCTCTCCCTCGACCAGCGCCCTGGAGCTCGACGCCCATGGAAGCTTGATGAAGACACCGCCGCCGGCCTTGTGTAGGCGCCGGGCTGGGGTTCTTCGAGCCTGGTGCTGCATCGATGGCGAGAGGATCGGCGGTCGGCGAGGCGCTGGCGCTCCTGCTGCCTCTCGGGTCGTCAAGACGATCACCACACCTCCCAGCCTCTGCGCCAAAGAGCCTTGGCGGACCTCCTCGCCGGCGGACCCATCGGCTCCAGCCTCTTCCTCCATGTTGGTGGCGTCGTCATTGTTGCCGCGAGTGTCCTCCTCGCCGGCAACCTCAGTCTCCATCGGCTCTCCGGCAGATGGATCTGATGATCAGAGAAAGAAAAGAACAAGTCAAGCAGATGTTCGAAAAGAAGAACAGAAGAAAAAGAACCCAAGGGAAATTTTCAAGTAAGAAGATTACCTGCAGTGGGATCTGTAGCCGCGGTCTCCACCACTGGAGGATCGTCGGCGCTGCCCCTTGTCGGAGAAGCTCCCCTTGTCGGAGAAGCCTCCCTTGCCGGAGAGCGCTCCCTTGGCAGAGAGTTCTCCCTTGGTGGCGTAGTTGAAGCAAACAGAACTTCGGGAGTGACCTCCGGGGCCTCCTGATGAGGCTGCTCTGCTCCTGCACAAGTCAACCAGTCAGATATCAGTAAAAAAGGAGCACCCATGCACACCTAACCATAAGAAATAAACCAAATACTTACGCTAGGGGCTGTGCTGGGGGCTGCTCTCAAGAAGGGTTGCCAGATCCGGCAACGGGGTCTCAGACACGCCTCCTGTCGCCACAGGGGAATCGTCTTCGACGACAACCACCGGAGTCTTGGCCCTCTTCGACGCCCTCTGAGCCAGCGTCCTAAAAAAGGAAAGAGCTCAGAATGAAGCAAGTCAAATACAAGACAAAGCAGTAAATTGAAGAATTACAAGTAGCAGCGGCAAGATCTTACTCTTCCTCTTCTTCATCGGAGCTGAGAGCGGAGAAGTCAAATTCCGCTCCGCCTCCGGTGCGACGAGCTGGAGGAGTAGGATCCCTCGGACGCTTGGCGGGTGAGGGGGACGTGGCTCCAGAAGGCCCCGCTCCCGTTGCTGTGGCGGCATGAGGCGCTCCCGCGGCAACAGTGCTTGCCGCGGTGGAGCGCGTCGGGCAGCGAGGCGGCTGTTGGCCCGTCTGCCGCCCCGCCACTTCTTCGGTCTTGCGGAGGCATCTTGTTGGCGGGCCGCGGGTTCCTCCCACGGCAAGCTACTTGACGGCGGAGGGGAGGCGCCCCCGGCAGGCTCGTTCGGCTTAGCGTCGGGCTCGGCCTGCTCCTCCTCGCCGGCGAACTCCTCTCGATCGGCAAGGCTTGCCGCCTCGGCTGCCTCTGCCTCCTCTACGGTGAACCCAAACACGCCGGCGGCAGCAGCTTCTGCCGCCTCCTCCAACCTTGTGGCGATGCGCGCCATCTCTTGCTCGGTGGTGTCGCGGGTGAGCCACTTCTGCTCGTTGGCACGGATCGGCACTTCTTCCAAGTTGTCGAAGAACTGCTGCACAACGTCGTCGGCGGGCTCTTGCCAAGTTGGAATGATTCCATGGGAATCGCACAACGGCATCATCGCGCGGATGCGGTCAAGCGACGAGTTGTTGCACAAATGCACGACTCTCCTCGGCAACATGAACCACTCGGGGTGATCTGCATCAGGCTTGAACAGCTCCCGCAGCATGCATCCAGCTCCAAGACAGTAAAGTTCCAGTTGAGGCCCGGGCGCAGCCTCATGATGTCCGCCGCGTTTTGGAATTCCCAAGCAGGCCTCCTCCTCTCCTGCAAGGGCGCAATGCGGCGGCGAAGGAAATCCACGCCAACAGCTCCTACGGTAAGCCCGGCATGCCTGAGGCGCAAGATCCGGGTCACGGCAATCTTCAACTTGGCATCCTCCGGCGCCAAGTTGCTCCAATCGTTGCCGCGCACTATGGGAGTTTGGCACAGGGCAGTGAAAGTCTGCGGGTCCTCCTCTATGATCCAACACCAATCGGCTCTCCACTCCTCCCACTTGCCGCGCAGCTCTCCATCAAGATATGCTTCCTTCTTGCCGATCCTGGAGATCCATGCAATCCCTCCGGCAAGCGGCTCTGCTCTCTCAACGCGGGGCATGAAGTAGTGGCGGAAAAGTGCTACATTTGGGTGGACTCTGACGAAGTTCTTGCAGAGGTGTGCGAAAACCACCATGGTCAGGACAGCGTTGGGGGTGAAATCAAGGAGGCGGAGGCCATATGTGTTCATGACGACGCAAAAGAATTCGGAAAAGGGCGGGCAGAGCCCGCAGTGGAAGAAAAGCGCGAAGAAGGGGTACCCGACGGAAACCTTCTCGGATGTGGCGGCGGAGATCACCCTCGTGCGCGGGTGCGCCCGCGTCTCCATCGACCAGAAGAGATAATACAGCTCTCGCAGCTCCTTCGCATCGAGCAGGGGGTCGAAGAGGGCCCGCTCCTTCCGCAGCGCCGCGAGCCGCTGCGCCTCGGCCGACTTCACGCCTTTCCCCTTGTCGGCCTTCGGGCCCATGGCGGAGGTGGTGGAGGAGCCCGACGGCGTTGATGGCGCCGGTGGCAATGGGGGGGGCGGGCGTCGCTCTCTTTGGACTTGAGAAGAAGGGGGGAGCGGCGGTGGTTTTTGATGTGACAGCAATGGCAAGTGGGCGTCCTGCCCCTGTTTCCCCGCTTATAAGGAGAGGAGAAGGGGCGGCGCCCGCTTTCCCATTAAAGAAAGCCCCACGATCTCCCCACGACGCCACGCCCGCGCGTGCCGCTGTGTGGGGGACGTGGTGGGTCCGAGGCGAATAACTGCGCGATCTAGGCCGCGCGTGCCCGTGCACTGTTTTGGGCCTGGCCCAACAGAGCTCGGCGCCGTGTGTGGCCCAGGCCCGGGGGCTCCTGTCGGTGTACTAGAGTAGGGGTACCCTAGTATCCCGAACTCGTGCACGGGCAGTCGCAGCACCCCGCGGTAGGGCTAGCCTGGGGACCGCCAAGGTCCTCAGCGGCTCCTTTGGAGCCATTCAAGAACAAAGTATTCAAGGCCCCGGCAAGAGGAGCTTGCCGGCAAGGCCACTCAGGGCACGAAGGAAACAAGACCCCGGCAAGAGGAGCTTGCCGGGAAGGCTTGGTGAGCGACAAGCTCCCGAGCACGACAAGAGTTCAGCCGCGGCAAGATGCTTGCCGCGGCAGGCAACCTGTCTTCATCTCCGCTCCAGCTCATCCGCCAACGTGTCGCTGTGGGGCAACTCCAGGCACGCGTGTCAAAGGGCTGTGCAGCCAGCGGGGAGCAGCGATAAGCGGCGCTGACAGGCTTACCATCGTGGCAAACGGTGGTGCACTTGACGGTCCCTTTTGCACTGTTCAGGCGACAGGGACGGGCATTTATTGATCTTGTCCCTTGCCGTCAGAGTTAGGTATATGCATCAGACATCGCATGTTGGTGTACCAACTACTATTTTTCCTATTTTACCCTTGTCTACTTGCCACCTGTGGTGACCCCTTGAACCTATAAAAGGAGGCCCATGTGCAACGTAGAAAGGGTTCGGCTCCGTTCAGTTCATTCGGCTCATTCGAGACCACACTCACTCAGGCTAGGTTTTGTAGCTCTCATTGCTCCCTAGCAAGAACACAATATAATCAAACCAAGCAGCAGTAGGAGTATTATCTCTCCGGAGAGCTCCGAAGCTGGGTAAACTGCTCGTGTGCATCGCCTCGATCCGCTCTTTGTGCTGTCTCCGCCCCCCTCCGAACCACAAGGGACTCGGTCCGCCAGGTCCCATAGGTGTTCGTGGGTCACGATCAGCTTCCCCGGTAGAATGGCTATGGAAATGGCATGATAGGTAGGTATGGTGGCTGTTTTGAGGGAGGTATATGGTGGGTGTATGATACCGGCGAAAAGTGCACGATATTAGAGAGGCTAGCAATGGTGGAGGGAAGAGAGTGCGTATAATCCATGGACTCAACATTAGTCATAAAGAACTCATATACTTGTTGCAAAAATCTACAAGTTATCAAATCAAAGTATTACACGCATGCTCCTAGGGGGATAGATTCGTAGGAAAAGACCATCGCTCGTCCCCGACCGCCACTCATAAGGAAGAATATCAATAAATAAATCATGCTCCGACTTCATCACATAACGGTTCACCATACGTGCATGCTACGGGAATCACAAACTTTAACACAAGTATTTCTCAAATCCACAACTACTCAACTAGAATAACTCTAATATCACCATCTTCATATCTCAAAATAATTATCAAGCATCAAACTTCTCATAGTATTCAACACACTTATAAGAATTTTTTACTAATCTTGAATGCCTATCATAATTAAAGCAAATTACCACACTGTTTTGTAGGACTTTCAAAATAATATAAGTGAAGCATGAGAGAACAATAGTTTCTATAAAACAAATCCACCACCATTCTCTAAAAGATATAAGTGAAGCACTAGAGCAAAAACTATATAGCTCAAAAGATATAAGTGAAGCACATAGAGTATTCTAACAAATTCCGAATCAAGTGTGTCTCTCTCAAAAGGTGTGTACAGCAAGGATGATTGTAGTAAACTAAAAAATAAAAGACTCAAATCATACAAGACGCTCCAAGCAAAACACATATCATGTGGTGAATAAAAATATAGCTCCAAGTAAATTACCGATGGAAGTAGACGAAAGAGGGGATGCCTTCGGGGCATCCCCAAGCTTTGGCTTTTTGGTGTCCTTAGATTATCTTGGGGTGCCATGGGCATCCCCAAAGTTAGGCTCTTGCCACTCCTTGTTCCATAATCCATCAAATCTTTTACCCAAAACTTGAAAACTTCACAACACAAAACTTAACAGAAAATCTCGTGAGCTTCGTTAGCGAAAGAAAACAAAACACCACTATAATGAACTCATTCTTTATTTATATTTGTGTTAAACCTACTGTATTACGACTTCTCTATGGTTTATAAACTATTTTACAATAGATTCATCAAAATAAGAAAACAACACACGAAAAACAGAATCTGTCAAAAACAGAACAGTCTGTAGTAATCTGGAACTAACGCAAACTTCTGGAACTCCAAAAAATCTACCAAAATAGGAAGACCTAGATAATTTGGTTAGTGACCATCAGCAATTGGAATCAATATTTTATCACGTTCTGGTGATTTTTAACAATTTTTTTCGTGAACAGAAAGTTTCTGGAATTTACAGCAAGATCAAATAAATATCATCCAAGAAGAGCCTATAGGTTTAACTTGGCACAAACACTAATTAAAACATAAAAACACATCTAACCAGAGGCTAGATCAAATATTTATTCCTAAACATAAGCAAAAAGAAAAAAACTAAAAATAAAATTGGGTTGCCTCCCAACAAGCGCTATCGTTTAACGCCCCGAGCTAGGCATAAAAGCAAGGATAGATCTAGGTGTTGCCATCTTTGGTAGGCAATCCATAAGTGGCTCACATAATAGATTCGTATGGTAGTTTAATTTTATTTCTAGGAAAGTGTTCCATGTCCTTGTTTAACGGAAATTGGAATCTAATAGTCCCTTCCTTCATATCAATAATTGCACCAATCGTTCTAAGGAAAGGTCTACCAAGAATAATAGGACATGAAGGATTGCAATCTATGTCAAGAACAATAAAATCTACGGGCACATAGTTCCTGTTTGCAACAATAAGAACATCATTAATTCTTCCCATAGGTTTCTTGATAGTGGAATCTGCAAGGTGCAAGTTTAAAGAACAATGGAAACCTAGCAAATCACACAAAGTTTTTGGGACCATGGAAACACTAACACCCAAATCACACAAAGCATAACATTCATGATCTTTAATTTTAATTTTAATATTAGGTCCCCACTCATCATAAAGTTTTCTAGGGATAGAAACTTCCAACTCAAGTTTTCCTTCATAAGATTGCATCAAAGCATCAACGATATGTTTAGTATAAGCTTTATTTTGACTATAAGCATGTGGAGAATTTAGCAAGGATTGCAACAAGGAAATACAATCTATCAAAGAGAAATTATCATAATTAAATTCCTTGAAATACAAAATAATGGGTTCAGTAATATCTAGAGTTTTGATCTCTTCAATCCCACTTCTAGCAATTTTTGCATCAAGGCCTAAACACTCTGAATTTTTGGAACGCCTTCTAGGTAAAGGTCGCTCATATTCAGTCCCATCATTATCCAGATTCATATTGGAAAACAAAGATTTAATAGGGGACACATCAATAACTTTTAGATCTTCATCTTTATTTTCATATAAACTAGAAGAACACGCTTTCACAAAGCAATCTTTCTTAGCACGCATCCTAGCGGTTCTTTCTTTGCACTCATCAATGGAAATTCTCATGGCTTTGAGAGACTCATTGATATCATGCTTAGGTGGAATAGATCTAAGTTTCAAAGAATCAACATCAAGAGAAATTCTATCAATGTTCCTAGCCAATTCATCAACTTTAAGCAATTTTTCTTCAAGCAAAGCATTGAAATTCTTTTGCGAATTCATAAATTCTTTAACACTAGTTTCAAATTAAAAGTTCCATAAGAATTGTTGTAGGAATTACCATAATTATTAGAGGAATTACTAGGGTACGGCCTAGGATTAAAGTTTCCTCTATACGCGTTGTTACCAAAATTATTCCTACCAACAAAATTCACATCCATAGATTCATTATTATTCTCAATCAAAGTAGACAAAGGCATATCATTAGGATCAGAAGAAACACTTTTAGTAGCAAATAATTTCATAAGTTCGTCCATCTTTCCACTCAAAACATTAATTTCTTCTATCGCATGCACTATTTTATTAGTGGATCTTTCGGTGTGCCATTGAGAAATAACCATAATATTATCTAGGAGTTTAGTAGCTTCTCCTAAAGTGATTTCCATAAAGGTACCTTCCGCGGCCGAATCTAAAAGATTTCTAGATGCAAAATTCAATCCTGCATAAATTTTTTGTATAATCATCCACAAATTCAAACCATGTGTAGGGCAATTACGTATCATTAATTTCATCCTCTCCCAAGCTTGTGCAACATGTTCATGATCAAGTTGCTTAAAATTCATAATATCGTTTATAAGAGAAATGATCTTAGCGGGAGGAAAATACTTAGAGATAAAAGCATATTTGCACTTATTCCAAGAATCAGTACTATTTTTAGGCAAAGACGAAAACCAAGCTTTAGCACGATCTCTAAGCGAAAAAGGAAATAGCTTCAATTTAACAATATCATTGTCCACATCTTTCTACTTTTGCATATCACACAAATCAATGAAGCTATTTAGATGGGTAGCGGCATATTCACTAGGAAGGCCAGCAAATTGATCTTTCATGACAAGATTCAACAAAGCAGTATTAATTTCACAAGATTCAGTATCGGTAAGAGGAGCAATCGGAGTGCTAAGAAAATCATTGTTGTTGGTATTGGTAAAGTCACACAATTTAGTATTATCTTGAGCCATCGTGACAAACAAGCAATCCAACACACGAGCAAACAAGAAGCGAGCGAAAAAGAGGTGAACGGATAAGAGAGGGCGAATAAAACGGCAAGGGTGAAGTGGGGGGAGGAAAACGAGAGGCAAATGGCAAATATAGTAATGCGGGAGATAAGAGTTTGTGATGGGTACTCGGTATGTTGACTTTTGCGTAGACTCCCCAGCAACGGCGCAAGAAATGGCTCGTTGTCGGGAGTCAAATCTTGACTTGACTTGGTGTAGGCCTCGCCGGCAACGACGCCAGAAATCCTTCTTGCTACCTCTTGAGCACTGCGTTGGTTTTCCCTTGAAGAGGAAAGGGTGATGCAGTAAAGTAGCGTAAGTATTTCCCTCGGTTTTTGAGAACCAAGGTATCAATCCAGTAGGAGGCCACGTTCAAGTCCCTCACACCTACACAAACAAATAAAAACATCGCAACCAATGCAATAAAGGGGTTGTCAATCCCTTCATGATCACTTACGAAAGTGAGATCTGATAGATATGATAAGATAATATTTTTGGTATTTTTATAATAAAGATGCAAAGTAAAATAGAAGGCAATAAAAATAGCTAAGTGCTGGAAGATTAATATGATGGAAAATAGTCCCGGGGGCCATAGGTTTCACTAGTGGCTTCTCTCGAGAGCATAAGTATTACGGTGGGTGAACAAATTACTGTTGAGCAATTGATAGAATTGAGCATAGTTATGAGAATATCTAGGTATGATCACGTATATAGGCATCACATCCGTGACAAGTAGACCGACTCCTGCGTGCATATACTACTATTACTCCAGACATCGACCACTATCCAGCATGCATCTATAGTATTAAGTTCATAAGAACAGAGTAACACTTTAAGTAAGATGATATGATGTAGACGGATAAACTCACACAATATGATATAAACCCCATCTTGTTATCCTCGATGGCAACAATACAATACGTGCCTTGCTACCCCTACTGTCACTGGGAAAGGACACCGCAAGATTGAACCCAAAGCTAAGCACTTCTCCCATTGCAAGAAAGATCAATCTAGTAGGCCAAACCAAACTGATAATTCGAAGAGACTTGGAAAGATAACCAATCATACATAAAAGAATTCAGAGAAGATTCAAATATTTTTTATAGATAAACTTGGTCGTAAACCCACAATTCATCAGTCTCAACGAACACACCGCAAAAGAAGATTACATCGAATCGATCTCCACGAGAATCGGGGAGAACTTTGTATTGAGATCCGAAGAGAGAGAAGAAGCCATCTAGATAATAACTATGGACCTGAAGGTTTGAGGTAAACTACTCACACATCATCGGAGAGGCTATGTTGTTGATGTAGAAGCCCTCTGGGATCAATGCCCCCTCCGGCAGGGCGCCGGAAAAGGCCCCAAGATGGGATCTCACGGGTACAGAAGGTTGCGGCGGCGGAATTAGGTTTTCATGGATGCTTCTGTTGGTTTGGGGGTACATAGGTATATATAGGAGGAATAAGTACGTCGGTGGAGCAACGTGGGCCCCATGAGGGTGGAGGGCGCGCCCAGGGGGTAGGAGCGCCCCCCTACCTCGTGCCCTCCTGTTTGCTTTCTTAGCGTAGGGTCCAACTCCTCTGGATCACGTTCGTTCCGAAAATCACGTTCCCGAAGGTTTCATTCCGTTTGATATTCTTTTTCTGCGAAACACAGAAATAGGCAAAAAAAACAGCAATTTGGGCTGGGCCTCCAGTTAATAGGTTAGTCCCAAAAATAATATAAAAGTGTATAATAAAGCCCGTTAAACATCCAAAATAGAATATAATATAGCATGAACCAATCAAAAATTATAGATACATTGGAGACGTATCAAATATGTGTAATAGCCGTGATAGCCAAGCGTAAGTTGCTTGCTTATTTATTTCCTTGTTGTCTTGTTTATTTGTTTGCTTGTAGTCAGTGCTGTTTTTTTTTCGTGGTTTGCTAGTGGCTGCAATAACCTATTTTTTAAAACTAGGTCACAATAACCATGGGCAACATATTTACTGTAGTTACCATGGGCCTCCTATGGGCCGTAGAAACAATGGGTCGTCTTAGGGCCGTAGAAAGAATGGGCCTTCTACAGGCCATAGCATCAATGGGCCTTCTACGGGCCATAACATCAATGGGCCTTCTACGGGCCGTAGCATCAATGGGCCTTCTACATGCCGTATGATCGATAGGCCAAACATGGGCCAATAACAGACCGCATTATGGGCCGTAAACAGGCTAGATTTGGAATCGTCCGTTCATGGGCCGACAATAATAGGTTGTCGTTAATCGGCCATATTTGATGATGTTATGAAAACGGCCCAATGGAGTAATGGGCCGCAAACGGGCCGATTGTAACCGCGGGCTGAATTTGGCCCACAGGCAGAAAAGGCCAATGACGGGCCGTAAGTAACGGAATGCTGGAAATGAGCCCAAGAATAAATGGGCCCCGAGAAGGCTGAAAGATAACATGGGTTGGAGACGGCCCAATGGAATAATGAGCAGTTAATGGGTATAAAGGGGTACACTGTTCATTGCGGGCCAGATTCACCACGGGGCGTTAATGGGCCAAGAGTTACAAATGGTCTCGTATGGGCCGAAAGACATCATGGGCCATACATGGGCCGGAAGTTACAACGGGCTGGAATCATATTGGAAGGCCCAGATGAAGCTACTAGGCTTAGTTCGGATAGGCCGTAACTGGCCGTGAATTAGCGGTCCGTAAATGGGCTATATACGAACATGCCGTTTACAGGCTTTCCGCGGGCCGGCCCGTTACCTTTTGACCAAGTCAAACGGGCTGGCCTTTTCACCGGAATGGGCCTCTGTTGGGCCGTGCCACGTGTCGACGTATCATAGGCGCCTCTTGTCCAATGAATGGATGACATCTGTCCCAACGGTGAGCCAACACGTGTTTCCTCCGGCCAATGAGAATTTTACACGTGGAAAATCCTCATTGGTCCGGGCTGTTAGCGGGTTATCAGATCCAAAACTGGACCCGATAGCTTAACGGCATTTTGTTACGGTGGATGCCACGTGTCAGTCACCCTTGACGAAATCACTTCCATGACACGCGATTTATCGTCATGGAAGTGGACACTTCCACGATGATAATTTTGGTAATGTCGTGGAACACTTCTAAACAACACAGGTATGACTATCTTGATTCTGTCATAAATTTGTCATGGATGTGCATGCATGACAGAAAATGTGACCTACTGTGACAAACACGTATCATCACGGAAGTGTCTTTTTTTGTAGTGATAGTTGAGCTTGAGCAAGAAATTAGCAAGTTTAAGGAATAAAACTGTGTTCTCAAGCGGAAACTGGAGGACAAGCTGATGTCGCTTGAACTACGTCGGTATTTCCCCAAAGAGGAAGGGATGATGTAGCACAACTACAGTAGGTACTTCCCTCAGTTATGAAACCAAGGTATCAATCCAGTAGGGGAACCAAGCAACACTATGTAAACGGTACCTGCACACAAAAAACAAATACTTGCAACCCAACGCTCATAAGGGGTTGTCAATCGCTTTTTCGGGTAACGGGGCAAGAAATTGTTTAGTTGACACGATAAAATTGTGATAGATTGGATAAATAGATCCTGATAGAATGCGAAATAAAATAAATAATAAAAAGTGCAGCGGGGTATCTTTGGGTTTTTGGAATAATAGATCTGAAAATAAAAGTGGCAAATAATAGATCGAAAAGCAAATATGATAAGGAATAGACCCGGGGGCCGTAGATTTCACTAGTGGCTTCTCTCAAGAAATAGCACACGGTGGGTAAATAAATTACTGTTGGGCAATTGATAAAACCTCAAATAATTATGACGATATCCGGGCAATGATCAATATATAGGCATCACGTCCAAGATTAGCGGACCGACTCCTGCATGCGTCTACTACTATTACTCCACACATCGACTGCTATCCAGCATGCATCTAGTGTATTAAGTTCATGGAGAAACGGGGTAATGCAATAAGAACGATAACATGATGTAGACGAGATCTATTCATGTAAGAATAGCCCCCATCTTGTTATCCTTAATAGTAACGATGCATACGTGTTTTGCTGCCCCTTCTGTCACCGGGAAAGAATACTGCATGATTCAACCCATGACAAAGCACCACTTCCCATGGCAATAAAAATCGATCTAGTTGTCCTAACTAAACAAAAGATTCAAAGAAGAAAATATGAGACTATAAATAATCATGCATATAAGAGATCAAAAACTCTAACTTGCATGGACATATAGATCTGATCATAAACTCAAAGTTCATCGGATCCCAACAAACTCACCGCAAAAAGAGTTACATCAAATATATCTCCAAGAGACCATTGCATTGAGAATCAAAGTAGAGAGAGGAAGCCATCTAGCTACTGCCTACGGATCCGTTGGCCTATGATGAACTACTCACGCATCATCAGAGAGGCACCAATGAGGATGATGAACCCCTTCGTGATGGTGTTTAGATTGGATCTCGTGGTTTTGGAACTTGCGGCGACTGGAATTGTGTTTCGTCGACTCCCCTAGGGTTTTGGAATATTTGGGTATTTATAGGGCGAAGAGTAGGTGTAGCAGGCCACCGAGGTGGGCACAACCCACCTGGGCACGCCTGGTGTAACGCCCCGGATTTGATGCGCCAGGTGTCTTCCAGTTATTTGCCGTCCTTGCCATGTCATGTGCTTGCGTGTTGCACTTTGCCATGTCATCATCTGCATTTTATATCATGTCATCATGTGCATTGCATTTTGCATACGTGTTCGTCTCATGCACGCGAGCATTTTCCCCGTTGTCCGTTTTCCAATCCGGCACTCCTATGTCTCCCGGCGCCCCTTTTTACCTCTTTTCATGTGCGGGTGTTAAACGGTCTCCGAATGGACCGAGGTTTGTCAAGCGGCCTTGGTATAGCACCGATAGACCGCCTGTCAAGTTTCGTGCCATTTGGAGGTCGTTTGGTACTCCAACGGTTAACCGGGTAACCGCAAAGCCCTCTTTTGTGTGCAGCCCAACACCCCTTCCAAAGTGGCCCCAAACCCAGAAAACTCCCCTCTATGCTCTCGGTCGTTCGATCACGATCGTGTGGGCGAAAACCGCACCCCATTTGGACTCTCCTAGCTCCCTCTACCTATAAATGTGTCTTCCTCCCCCGAAATTCGCGGATGAACCCTAGTCCTCCTCCTCCCGCCGCCACCGGACACGTCCGTGACGGCCGGACATGTCCGCCCCCGCCCCCGCGGCGAATCGGAGCGCGCCACGTGGCCTCACGCGCCTCTCTCTCTCCTCCCCGCTGCCGCGCGGCTCATGAGCGCAAGGCTGGCTCATGAGCCAGCGCGCCCGCCGCCCAGCCGCCTGCCCGCCTCCACCGTCGCCTCAAGCCTCGCCCATGGGCGCCGTCCCGCCGCCGTCCAGCCGCCACGGGCGCCGCAGCCGCGAGCCCTGCCGCGCCGCCCGGTCGCCCGGCGCCGACCTCGCCGCCCGCCGTCCGTGCCCGCAGCCGCCGCCGCCTCGCCCGGCCGCCCGGCCGCCCGCCTCGCCGCCCGCCCGCCAGCCATCCCGACCCGCGGCGCCTCCTCCGGCGAGCCGCCGCCCCGCCTCCGACGAACCTCGCTGTCCGTGCCCGGATCTGGATCCGGAATCCCGCGGTTGACTTCTCCTTCTCCCCCCGTTTTTCGTCTAAGTCTTATCTGTGATCATTTTTGTTGCATTTTCATCGCATCATAGCTCTGCATCCGTAGCTCCGTTTTGGGCGTGTAATATGTCAAATTGTTCGTCTCGATGAGTACATCATTTAATCTCATTGCATAATTTTCATTTGAGCTCATCTTGATGCCCGAAATGCTGTTAGAAGAGGGCTATGTGATGTTAGTTTCAGATTCTTATCAGAACATGCACTTTTGTCATTTTTGCCATGATTGATGTGTGCACCCTATGAACTTGATTCCTACATGTGTTTTGTAATATGCCATGCCATCTTTACAGGGGTGTATGCCATGTATTTTGGTGATCTCTGTGGTGACTAGCACAAGCATGCAAACTAGGCTTCATGATGTTGCTGATTTCAGCCCCTGTTCTGCTGATATTTTTATGCCATGTAAACTTGATGCTACCGAGAGATCCATACTTATTTTGAGATACTTAAGTAAGGATGTTTTGAACATATGGTTTTATCTATCCATTCATGCCCTCGTTTGCAATTATGGAGTGCCATAGCTTGAGTCAATCGAGCTCTACTTTTGCTATAAAATGTTTCCTGGCAGGTTGTTTACATGTTATTCAATTTTGCCAAGGTTGTTGTAGTTGATACGTGTATGCTATGATGTTGTTCTTGCCAGGTACAGCTTCTATGCCATGTCTTATTACTGTGAGTTGCCTTGCCATGCCATGTATTGCTCTGTGGTGAGTGATTCAAGCTCACCAACATGCCTACTTATTGTTGTTCCTGTCATGTATGAATCTGTAATATAATTTGCTATGTTTACATGGGTGCCATCATATTTTCTGATCCTTTTTGGCTCATGGTCACTAAAGGACTTTTGTTCTATGCAATTAGTAGCTTCATGACATGCCTTTGTTTGCCATGATAAGTTCCTGTAACATGTTGTTTGATAGCTCTAAACATTGCAACCTGATGTTATTTCCTGATAAGTCTGAAACTGTTATTATTTGCAATCTTGCCATGTGTGTTTTAGCATGTTCTAGTGATTTCTGGAGTTAGCTCAGTGTTCATGTTTTGTCATGCTTTACCTGTACATCATGCCCATGCCTTTTGTTTTCATGTTGAGGTCCTGTAGCATGTTGTTTTGGTGCTTGCAATATGCCTAGTTGCTGTTTTGGACAGATTGTGGCTATGATTTGTTTCATGTGTATGTGTTGAACCGTTGCTCCGTTTTGAGTGTGCTCTATATGAAACTTGCTTGATTTTGCATGTAGTTTCATATTATCATGTTGCATCCTTGTTTGGAGGTGTTTGTTTGATGTTTGTATGCATTGTGCATCAATGCCATGTTTAACTTGTTTTGCTCATATCTTCTAGGACGTAGCTCCGAATTTAATGAACTTTAGATGTAACTTGACTAGAATTTCGTGTAGATCACCGTGGTGCATCTTAACTTGCTGTTTAACAACTTGAACATAAGGTTTATTCAGATCTGGACCAATTTCGAAATTTGCATATGAGGACTTACCGGAATTGTTCTATGTTGTTCCCGGCCTCATTTAAACTTCCTTTGATGTGTTGTTCTTGTTTGCATCATCTCTTGCCATGAGTAGCTTCATGTAGCTTGTCATGCATCATGCTTGATTGTGCATCATGTCTTGTTCATGTGTGGTGTGTTTACCTTGTTGTGTGCTTCTTCTTGTTAGTTCCTGTTTCGTTGCGATCGTGAGGATTCGTTCGTCTACGCTTGGTTCGGCTTCATCCGTTCATCTTCTTCATGGACTCGTTCTTCTTCCTTGCGGGATCTCAGGCAAGATGACCGTCACCTTGGATCTCATTACTATCATTGCTATGCTAGTTGCTTCGTTCTTTCGCTATGCTGCGCTACCTATCACTTGCTGCTCAAGCCTCCCAAATTGCCATGAACCTCTAACCTTTGCACCCTTCCTAGCAAACCGTTGTTTGGCTATGTTACCGCTTTGCTCAACCCCTCTTATAGCGTTGTTAGTTGCAGGTGAAGATGAAGTTTGTTCCTTGTTGGAACATGGAGATGTTGTTCCTTGTTGGAACATGTTTACTTGTTGGGATATCACAATATATCTTATTTAATTAATGCATCTATATACTTGGTAAAGGGTGGAAGGCTCGGCCTTATGCCTGGTGTTTTGTTCCACTCTTGCCGCCCTAGTTTCCTTCATATCGGTATTATGTTCCCGGATTTTGCGTCCCTAACGCGGTCGGGTGATTTATGGGACCCCCTTGAGAGTTCGCTTTGAATAAGACTCCTCCAGCAAGGCCCAACATTGGTTTTACCATTTGCCTCACCTATGCCCTTTTTCCCTTGGGTTTCCGGAGCCCGAGGGTCATCTTTATTTTAGCCCCGGGCCGTGCTCCTTCGAGTGTTGGTCCAAACCGAGCAACTCATGGGGCCACCACGGGCAACTCGATGGTTGGTTTTACTCGTAGCTTGACTTATCCGGTGTGCCCTGAGAACGAGGTACGTGCGACTCCTATCGGGATTTGTCGGCACATCCGGGCAGCTTTGCTGGTCTTGTTTTATTGCTGTCGAAATGTCTTGTAGCCGGGATTCCGAGACTGATCGGGTCTTCCCGGGAGAAGGAATATCCTTGTTGATCGCGAGAGCTTATCATGGGCTTGTTGGGACACCCTGCAGGTATAAACTTTTGAGAGCCGTGCCCGCGTTATGTGGCAGATGGGAATTTTTAATATCCGTTGTAGTAAACTTGAAGCAAACTCTTCTAAAATACCCCAACCGTGTGCGTAACCGTGAGTGTCTCTTTTCGGGGTTGATCGAGAGCAGAACATGGTTTCTGGGTTATGGCTGACGTAAGTAGGAGTTCAGGATCACTTCTTGATCATTACTAGTTGACGACCGTTCCTTTGTTTCTCTTCTCGCTCTCATTTGCGTAGGTTAGCCACCATATATGCTTAGCCGCTGCTGCAACCTCACCACTTTATCTCTTTCCTTTCCCTTTAAGCTTTGCTAGTCTTGATACCCATGGTAATGGGATTGCTGAGTCCTCGCGGCTCACAGATTACTACACAACCAGTTGCAGGTATAGGTTTGCGATGATCATGACGCGAGAGCGATGTTTGTTTGTGTTGGAGTTCTTCTGCTTCTTCTTCGATCAGGGGATAGGTCCCAGGTCGGCAGCCTGGGCTAGCAGGGTGGATATTGTTTGAGTTTCTGTTTATGTTTCATCCGTAGTCGGATGTTGATCTTGTATATGATGTTGATGTATTCTTGTGGCATTTGTGCCTTATGTATGTATCCCCACTATTATGTAATGTTGATGTAATGATATCCACCTTGCAAAAGCGTTTCAATATGCGGGTCTATCCTTGGTGGGACCTTCGAGTTCCTTTTGGATAGGGTCGCATATTGGGCGTAACACCTGGCCCCCCAGGTGCGCCCTGGTGGGTTGTGCTCCCCTCGGAGCCCCCCTCTGGCACCTCTTTGGCCCATCTTGTGTCTTCTAGTCAAGAAAAATTCTCCAAAAAGTTTTGCTGCGTTTGGACTCCGTTTGGTATTGATTTTCTACGAAGTAAAAAAAACAGAAAACAACAACTGGCACTGGGCACTATGTCAATAGGTTAGTCCCAAAAAATGATATAAAGTTGCTACAAAATGATTCTAAAACATCCAAGAAAGATAATATAACAACATGGAACAATAAAAAATTATAGATACTTTGGAGACGTACCAGCATCCCCAAGCTTAATTACATTCATCCTCGAGTAGGTAAATGATAAAAACAGATTTTTTGATGTGGAATGCTGCCTAACATGTTCATCACATATTATTTTCTTTTATAGCATGGACATTTGGACTTTTATATGATTCAAAGCAATAGTCTAGTTTTAACATGAAGGTTTAAATACTCAAGCATATCAACAAGCAACCATGTCTTTCAAAATATCAACACTAAAGCAAGTGATCCCTAGCCCATCATGCTCAATCATTGATCCATTCCTGAAACATACTTGCATATTAGCTACACCCAATGCTCAAGTATTATCATAGTGCCCCATAGTTGGTGCTTTATAAGAGAAGATGGAGACTCAAATAAAAATAAAATTTGCATAAAATAAATAGAAAGGCCCTTCGCAGAAGGAAGTAGGGATTTTTGGAGGTGCCCGAGCTCAAAGCTTCAATTGCGAGATATTTTTTTGAGAGGCACACTTTTCCCATCAATGAAAACGACTGAGTAATTCCCAACACTTTCCATCCTAGATATATCATAGGCGGTTCCTATCGGCGTTCTAGGAATGGGGGTACCCAGACCTGCCTACCTATGGCCCATGACGTCCCTCCCTTGATGGCCTAGTATGGCCCAGCTGCAAGGCCCCCAAGAAAAGAACCTCGTGAGGGTCCCGACCTTGCGAGGAGAACGATACCAATACCTCCAGAGGGGCGGCCACCCCAGGTTGCCTCCCGACGAGCGGAGATTTCTATGTACGTACCCAGCCTCACGAGGCTGCGATGACGTGAGCCATGACAACCATGGCCGGGCGTGCACCAGCGGGCGTAGAGGAGACAGTTTCCCTTTTGGTGCTGAGGGGGCAAGGACAGACGCAGGTTCCCGAGGAGTCCCCCAAAGGTTTCCATTCCGGTGCAACGAGACCAAGACCACGAGCTCGGCAGGACGGATGTCATCACCAAGCCCACCACTGCGTCATGACCATAAGCTTTGCAGGCAAGACCACCTTTCATCAGGATAAGATGTACTACTTGTCCCCTTTCAAATTGGCCGCTGTGGGATCCCTTCTCGCCTAAGTTTTGAGGGAATAGGACCAAGGCCACTATAAATATATGTTAGCCACCACCGTAGTAGGGGGAGACCAGATCCTTTCCACCCTCACCACCAGAGCCCTCACGAGGTTGTTCATCCACTATACTTGTTCATCCTCAGCCTCCTTGTGAGGCCAATCCACCACAAAGCAAGAGTAGGGTTCTACACCGCAAGGTGGCCCGAACCTAGGTAAACTGCTGTGTTCATCTTCTTCCCCTCTCGAGGGCATAATCGACGAGGCTAGGCCGTATGGTGACGAGCTTGAGACTTGAGTGGTTGAGATCTTCACACACGCCCCAGAGGTCGAACCTTCTTGGGTCTGTGGAGCTCTGAATCCGACATTTAGTGCGCCAGGTAGGGACGTGTCGAAGTCCTTCTTCTAGCTCCGCTTTGTCCCCGCTTCGTCGCTCCATTGGCCTACGTGCACCAGGCCCGCGCCGAGCGTAGGGCCGCTCGTGTTGCCCAGACGACACCCGTGGGCAACGGCGCTCCCCACTGCTCTACCTCTCCCGTGGCTAGTGCTGCCACTGTCCCTGCTGCTCACGAGCAGCAGGACTCATCGCTGCCCCTTCCGTGCAGCGTGATGGCTGCACCGCCACTCCGTCGCTCACTCCCGCCATGACATCATCCTCCCATGTCCGCCGCGGGCCCTGTAAACACGCAGGCTGTGCTGCTCATGGCGCGCGAGCTGCTGCGCTACCGCCCAACCAACGACTGGCTTTGCCGCATCACCAAGCTCGTCAACGCTGCCAGCGAGGTCCCAGTGCCGTCCCGCTCGCTTCGTCCCCCGCCATCCGAGGCGGGTGATGTAGCCCACGGGGCACCTCCCCCTCCTCCTTTGCGCGATGCTGACCGCGAGCCCGGGCATGATGCGCAACCGCGCGATCCGCCGCGTGGGCTGCCGACGCAAGATGAGGCAAGCTACTAGGTGGTGCCGCAACCTCACGGAGACGCGCGTGCGCTCCCAGCACCGCCGCGCCAGCATCACAACCACCCGCCATAGGAGGTTGCGGTGCGTGGGCGCCAAGACCGAGCTCCACACGCGCGTGCGGCGCCCGTTAGTGCGGCGGCCTGCTGTGCCTTCACCCCGGAGTTGTCCCACGTCGTCTGGCCAGGCAAGTTCAAACCATACCTGCCTCCACGGTGCGATGCACCCCAGACCCTACGGAGTTCCTCCAGGTCTACTTGCTGAGCATCGAGGCAGCGAACGGTGATGAGAAGGTCATGGCAAACTGGTTCCCCATGGCTCTCAAGGATGGCGTGCGCTCCTGGCTCCTTCACCTCCTGGAAGGATCGATTATCTCCTGGGACGAGTTTCACGAGCGTTTCATCGCCAACTTCCCAGGCACTCGCGACCGCGCCCCTGCGGTGGGCGACCTGCGGTGCGTGAAGCAGCAGCCGGGCGAGACCTTGCACAAGTACATACAACACTTCACAAATATCCGCCTCAAGATCCCGAAGGCGTCAGATGAGGCCATCATCTCGGCGTTCACTGATGGCATCCGAGACGTCAAGATGAAAGAGGAGCTCTCTATCAACGAGGACTTGTGCTCAGCCCTGGAGTTGTTCAACCTGGTGAACAAGTGCGCAAGGGCCGAGGAGGGCCGCCTCTCCCTCCTCGAGCTTCCTGAGGCCGACCCTGAAGATAAAAAGGCCAAGGCTAAGGAGGCGAAGCGCAAGGGCCCCGTCGTGCTCATGGCTGAGCCTGAGATGAAGCGTGGCCGTGACCACGATGATCTTCCCAGGGGCAATCGCCCATTCTGCATCTTCCAAAATGTACACAGCCACAGCACCAATGACTGCTAGGAGCTCAGGGCTCTCCGCGACGGATGCCTCGGCCGCCGCCCCGAGCGCGGCTACGGCCGTGGAGGAGGCCGCTGGGACAACCATGACCCTCGCCAGGACTGGCGTGACCAGCCTCGCGAGGACCGCTGGCGAGATCAGCCTCGCGATGGCCCATGGCGTGACTAGCCTCGTGAGGACCGTCCTCAGGGCAACAACAGTCTCCCTCTGCCGCCGCCGCTGTGAAGGATGAACGGCGAAACCGACAAGATGATGGAGCTGGGGTCTTCCAGGAGCCCTCCGCGATTGCTTGCAGCCTGGGTGGTGCTCAGGCCCCTGCCTCCCACCGCATCTTCAAGCAGTTCTCCCGCGAGGTGAAAGCGGCCCTCCCGAGGCTTGAGGCCACGCGTCCCCTCAAGTGGTCGCAGTACGCCATTACATTCGACTCCAAGGACCACCTCAAGTGC
Organism: Aegilops longissima; assembly: GCA_021605205.1. Lineage (NCBI taxonomy): Eukaryota > Viridiplantae > Streptophyta > Magnoliopsida > Poales > Poaceae > Aegilops > Aegilops longissima. The sequence continues at coordinate 350,737,701 of CM038679.1, forward strand.
TCAGCCACCGCATGCGCGCTTCCCATGCTCTGCACACCCACCATCAGCAACGTGCTCGTCACCAAGACCCTCATCGATGGTGGCGCATGGCTCAATGTTCTCTCTGTCGAGACGTTCGAGACGCTCCAAGTGCCTTATGACCAGCTCCTACCCACCAAGCCTTTCTCAGGAGTGCCGACGGCTCCACCATACCCCTGGGGCGGGTGCACCTTCCCATCACCTTCGGCACGCATGACAACTACCACACTGAGCTCATCGACTTCGACGTCACCCACATCAGCCTCCCGTACAACGCCATCCTCGGGTACCCTGCCCACGGCAAGTTCAAGGCAGCAACCCACCATGGCTACAACATCCTCAAGATGCCAGGGTGCAGCGGCGTCATCACGGTCGCCTGTGATGAGAAGGACACAGTCTGCTTTCTCGAGCGCGCCTACCATGCTGTGGCAGCCGAAAACTCCGACGATGAGGGCATCGTCCTGCCTCTCGAGGCCACCCCGAAAAAGAAGAAGCAACTTCTCCACAAGAGTCGTCAGGAAGCTGGAGTGCCTGCCGACGATGCCTCAGGCTCTACGCCCGCTGCTGGGGTGCCCCTTCCTCCTGCATAGGAAGCCGTGCCCGGCACTTCCGTTAGGGCGGGCTTGGGGACTTCCATGTGGAGAGCCTTTGACCTGACTAGTGCGATGAGGGAGGTGCTCGGGCACCACTTGGAGGCGTGCTTTGATGCGCGTACCCACAAGCAAGGAGCAAGGCATGAGGCGTCAGGCGCACGAGAATTCATCACCAAGGTGATCGAGGAGCTTCAGAAGGCGCGAGCCATGCGTGGCGAGCGTCGCCCTGCACGGCCTCCCGTTGCAGCTGCGGCTCCCGACGTGGGCAGCAAGCTGCGCGTCTGTGTCAACATCCCGGGCCTCAACAGGGCCGCTTTGCAGGACCTCTTCTGGCCGTCCCGTGTTAGCTGGAGCAGGGGCTACCCCTGCAACTATGTCCACATGCCGTTTGGCCTGCTAAACATGGTCACCTCGTACCAGCGCTTCGTGCAACATACTATGGCATCTCACGAGGCCAGGCGCTAGGCGGTCATGCCTGAGGAAGACCCAGACCCTTGGGAGCCTCCTGGGCCTCGCGATCTCCCTAGGCCTCCGGAGTCGCGCAACTCATGAGGAGCAGCTTCCGCAGCACGTTTCTTCAGCTACCTTGATGCTTCTACGAAGCTGGTGCCAGGTGACTTTTTGGTTTGCTCAGATTGAGGGCACCCTTCTGGCTGCATTATCCTTAGGCTGTCCAGGCTCGCCCCCACAGTTATGTCGTTTCGATTCATGTACTTCGGACCAGTTATGCTTTCATGAGCCACTATGGTTGTTAACCTTGCGCCTGACGATGTATTGCCTCTAGAGCCGCCTCCGTGGGCTTCGGGCGTCGCCAGCTCTCCCCTTGAACGTCCCACGAGAGGGGCTACTGGCACGGCGCCTCTGCTTGGGTCCATCCCTGCAGCACCGATAAATCTAAGAGATTGAACTCTGGTTCACGGGCCGGCCCCGCGGAGGTCACCTCACCAGGTCCTTAGTGCCTTCGTCTTCTCGCAGGATGATCATGGGCAGATCAGCAAGGGCTTGCCGCCCCTTTCATTTCATAACTAACTAGTATGCAGGAGCCTTAGGAAATAAGACCTCGAGCGGCATTGCCGACGCAGTCCTACCGTGGTCAAGCAACATCCCAGCTCGCAAAAGGCTAAGTAAAACTGCTTCATACACTGCGCGTCGTTGGGGGAAACCTCTGCAGAGAGCTTCCGCGAGGCGAACCGTTCTCTTTCGCGCAAATCGCTTGCATGTTAAAAGGGGGGCCCTTTAGCTTCATGCCTCAGGGGCTCTTACTAGATTTCGAGCCCTCACCCTTGGCATTGACTATGACAAGCGGCAGCTGAGTTCTTCTCGAGGGCCGGGTCCCGAGGATGTAGAGCATCATGGTGGGCAAAGAAAGAGGGGTGCGAGCCTTGCGGAGGAGTGCAGGAAGAGGGGGAACAAGCGCAAGATCGGAAGCCCCAGAAAAGCTCGCCCTCACGATGCAAGAACCGCCATGGACCGTGGGCTCGCTAAGCTAAGTTATCTCACACACGTCAGCATCAACCTTACCATTAAACGGTTTATTTTCTCGCGTACTTGCTCGGGCAAGGAATCCCCCTCTTAGTCTTATGAGAGCCGCTCGCGCGCAAAAGGGGACCTCGTGAGCATCCCGTCTCAGGGGCTCTTACTGGACCTTGGTCGGTCCCCTCCTGGCCTTGACCACGGTATCGTGACTTGGCATACCCGCAATGGCTAAAGCTTGCCTGTGGACTGGGTCCTGTCGATGTAGAGCACTGAGCCATCGTAAGAACAAAAGGGGACCTGTGCCCAAGAGAGAAACGGGAACGCAACATGAGTTGGAAACATTAATATGAAGGCACAAGCGCCACGACTTTTACACACCCTTCGTGGGGCCCCTCATGACTTTGATGCAGGGAATAGAACAAAAGAAAAGGCCTGCCATGGGCCGCTACTCAAGAGGCGCCAGCTCTGACGTTGTGACACCTAGTCAGTGTCCTCCTCCTCCTCCTTGACCCGGGCATGGTGGCTCGTCCGTAGTCGTCGTCGCTTGAGCTTCCCCCAGAGGAGATGCCGCTACTGCTGGGGGCATTGCGGGCGTGGCCAAGGGTAAGTTCACCATTGAGGGCCTCGCCGCCGCTGCAGCTGCCCCCAGGGTAGCACTTAAGGCGCCCGCCATCTTCCCTGAAGACCTTGAAGAAGAACGTCGTTTCCCCGTCGTACTTAAAGTGGAGGGCGTGCCTCCCCTTGGAGTCGCAGGCATGGGCAATCACCCCCCGTCCCCGGTTCATGAAGACATTGCTGGAGAGGGCAGCCTGGACCTCCGCCTGCGAGGACCAGCTGTAGCAACCGTCGTGCTGTACCCATAGCTCGACGGGCCTCCTCACTGGAAGTTCCTCCGCCAAGGACTGCGGCAGTTGGATCCAGGTGCACGGCCGCATCGCCACCCATACCACGAACTCGCTGGCCGAGCCATCAGCATGGGCCTGCGGGTGAGGTGGTTGAACGGCCGCCGCCCGCCTTCCTCCTCGACCTCATCCTCCGCGGCTTCTGCGACCACTAGAGGCAATGCAGACGCCAGTGGGTGTGTGCCCGCATCCCTGGGAGACCACCGCTAGCGTCACGGTAGACTTACGGGGATAGTCGTGTCCCCTCTTGGGAGGTGGCGAGCTTGGCCCCTCCTGGTGGGCTTTCCCTTTCTCGGCAGCGGAGAACCTCCTCACCTGTGCCATGGCTGCTGCTGCAAGAATGAGGAATGAGGAGCAATAAGATGAAGATCGGCTAGGGGCTCTGTCTCCCTCGCCCTCTTATAGGCGGTGGGAGGACAACCGGCATCCCTTCGCATTCAAGCAATGATGGACATGCAGGCATGCGCCAGCCTTTTGTCAGCTTGGGCGGTTGCCGAGGTGACGTGAGGAAGTGGACGCGTCCACATCCCGTCAAGCGCCACACGTCGAACTTGGCCCGCAGGCGATTGGGGCCCGTTGTGCTTCTGCCATTCCTCTTTGGCTTTGCCACAAAGCCTGCCCGAGCGCGCCTTGGGCCCGGAGGCTACTGTCGGCGTTTTGGGAACGTGTCACACCCTGATTTTCATGCCACTACACTTAAGCTAACAATCATGATAAAATGTGGTTTGACAAAAACTTTGGAGTGATTTGGACCTTGCCTTGATTGGTTTTTGTCTGCTATTTGCAAGTGCTCTAAAAATCAAATAAATCCTCCAACTCCTATACTTCATCTCCTTGCTCCAAACTCTTGAACCAATGATCATGCCATGTGTACAGGACATAAAAATAATTTCTTGCAAAAATAATTTGGCCAAATAGTATTTTCAAAAATTAGTTTTTCAAAACCCCTGAAATTGAGGTTTGCACTGCAAGTACTTAATTAAGGGCAGTAAAAATCTTTCCAAAAATATATTTGACTCCTATTAGATATAGGATGCCCAGAAACCACAAAAATACAATTTTAAAGGTTATTTTCCTATTTTATTTAAAAGCTTTCTCTTAAGTCCAGAAATGGTCTTTAATAGGGAAAAATTATTTTATTATTTCAAAAATATTTGACAAAAACCTAGGGAAACTCAGTGGACATATATTGTCCATATATAAGAGTTTCAACACATGGTCATGTTCAAAATATTGGTCAAACCCCTCAAAAACCCTTTCTAGATATTTCAAGCTTTTGAAATATTTACAAAGTAAATATTCTCCAAAAATTCCAAGAAAATTCTAGCATGTAACATATGACATGTTGGATGATCTTCATAAGTATCATGTCATGGAGAATAGTATAACCCCATGAAATCCCCTCAAAACCAATTCTGTCCATTTTGAAGTTTGAGCAACTTTACATTGCCAAACATGTCCAAATGTTCTCAAACCTTTCGAACATGCTCAACTGGTCTAATAATTCATCTAGACCAAATGGCACAAGTTGGAGAAAATGTTATATTGATCAAAGTGCCCCAAAACCCTTCCTGTCCAGAACCAAATTTGAACAACTCTACATTGCCAAGTGTCTCCTTTTGATCCCAATTTTTGTGGACATGTTCAAATCCTCAAATGATGACACTACACCAAGTGGTGCATCAAGGAGAATAGATTTGCATGACTAAATCTTGGTAAAGCCATTTCTGCTGATTTCTAGGGTTTACCAAAGTTACATTGGCAACTTTCTTCAAATGGACTCAAACTTGGTGGTAAACCTCAATTATGTGTGACACTTGATCCTGTTAATTCTCATGTCAAGTGTAGTTAATTTGCTTGCCCAAATTTGCATCAAACACCTTCTGTCACTTTTCAAAAATCACCATTTTGACCACTTACCCTATTCTCCTTGAGCTCAACTTTTTACCACAGCCCCTCCTAGTCCCCTTGCACCTCCAGTAGCAATGGCAAATCCATAGCTCAATTATTGGAGGGGTAAAACCCCACTTTCCCTCCCTGGACAGCCCCTCTCTCCCTCTTCTTCTACCTCTCTCCTCTCCTACTGGCTCCCCAGGGCATCCAAGGCCACAGACCACTTATTTACTTCCCCCTAGAGCCCCCAGACACTAGAGGCCAAGCCCAGAGAGCTAGAAAAATGGTCATGCCGGCCATAGGCATGCTCTGGAGCGCTCTACAGTGCGCTCCCGCACTATAGCCGCCCCCTGCCAGGCACCTCGGGCCACCTCGGGCCTCCCCAGCTCGCTCGACGATGCGCCTCGACGTCCGCAGCACGCTAAGCCCTGGTCCCCCTCTTCCTTCTGCCTCCTACGCCCTCCCTCACACGCGCGCCATGGCCGCTCGAGAGCTCCAATGAGCACACTCACACGCACGGCGCCTCTGGCCCTCCTGCTCCCTCTCTTCCTTCCCCTGGTCATGGACCACCTCCACAAACGCCTCAGACACGCCCACGCGCGCCCCCGTGGCCTCCAGCAACGGCTAGAAGCTCGCCGGCGCACGAACCACGGTGCACCTCGCCCCCTTCTATTTAAGGCCACCCCGAGCCCCCTCTCTACACCTTTCGCCCTCTCTCCCTCCCGTACGTCACCCAGACCCAGCCAACCCTCTCTCCGAGCCCTCCGTCGCTCCCCATGGCCGGAGCCGACCGCCGGACTCCACCTAAATTTGCGCCCACCACTCCTCCTCCTCCCCTGTAGACCACTCCAGCGCCCCCTCATCACCACCGCTGACTCGCCCTGCACTTCATTCCCTCCTCCCCGCGCCTGCCGCGCAGTCCCCAAACCTCGCCGACGGCCTCCTCCGCGGCCACCCAAGCCATCACTGCTGCAGCCCTCCACGGCATGCGTGCAGCACATGGATGGGTGCGGCGTGGACTCCTGAGCACGCCGGTGGTCGTAGTGCCGCCGGAGACGCTCTGTAGCCACGGCTATCGCCGGCGGGAGCCGCTCCTCCCTGCGGCCGGAGCTCGCGCGGAAGGTTGAAGGCGACCTGCAGCTGGGCCCCGCGCGTCAGCGACCCAGTGGGCGGGCCCCGCTGTTTAAGTGGAGACGGGCCGGGCGAAATGCGCCTTCGACGTCGCCCCATCGCCCGCGTGGCCGAGCCGCTGGGCCGGCCCAGTGCGCTGCAGCACTATGCTGCACCCAGTGCGCAGCATAGGTATAAATTCCCCCTCCTTTGTCTTTTTCTTTTTCCTGAAACTTGTAAAATCTCCCAAATATTCATATTACCTCCAAATTTGATGATTCAAATTTCTAGTAGCTCATAAAATCATGATCTATCTCATGGTGCAACTTGCACATTTTTTCAGGAACTTTTTCTTCACAAATATTTATCAAATCTTGTATTTCCATTTCTGTGATGAACTTTAGAAAATCACAGAGAGCCCATTTTTGATCCAAATTCCATGATTCAAATTCCTAGATGCTTATAAGTTCAAAACTTAGTTTTTGAACATTTTTCCTAGTACTTTCTACACCACATAGAATATTGGTCCACTTCTCCATACAATGCCAACTTTGCAAATTCATAGGAAAATCATTTGAACTCCAAATCCAGTGAAACCAACTCCCAGGTGCTTCTAAAATTATTCCTTGTGAAATGGGTGCCTTTGCTCATTTTTCAAAAGTAATTCTTCTGTACACTTCTTCCAAATCCACAAATCCCTTAATTCCATCATATCGAAATGTTCAGAGATATCCATAGATCAAATCCCAATGAAACTACTTTGGTCATCCCTCATATGACCAGAGGTATCCTAGAAAAGTCCAACTCACATTTTTAGAGCACTTTTATTTTTGCCTTGTTGTGTTGCTTATTGTGATTGTTTTCAACGTTAGTTGACGAAGTAGACGGAATACTTGGAGAAGGACCCGAAGACTTGAAGACTCTGATGAACCAGGCAAGCAGCCCTTTGACCATGTTTATGAAACCCTTTTTATGCATGCCATATAGCATTTTTATTGCTTGCATCGGAGTCATGATATTGTGGTGACCACATGGGGTGGCTTGCCACTGTTACTTCCTCATTGATACTTGCATTGTGCATGACCCTACCTTCTTATGAGGGTTATGCCGGTGGGAGTAGATAAGATGCTAAAGTAGTGCTACGCAAAAAGGGACGGGTATATGCATGGTGAAGGAGACAAATTATTTTCAAAGGACTTTTCGAAAACCCCGTCGGGTGCCACTTATGCCCGAGGGAGATGATGAGATGGGTAACCACTTGATGACGAAGTGGTGTACCGAGGCAAGTGTGTGTGTTGTTTTCAAACGGATTGATTTAAGTTGCGACCGTTATTCCAACCTTACATGCGCAACCACTCTACCCTTATATGGGAAAGGGCATTATTGATTACCTAGGCCGATACTAGCTTGGAGCCCGCATTACTATTGACGGGGGAGAGTTGGTGCTCTCTCTCGGGACGGGGTCGTGCCAGGTAGGGCGGCCATGACTGTTTTCACAGGGCACCGGATACACCGTTGTGTCCCCTCTCGGATGTTACGATCTCGAGTGAGTCTCATATGATGTACATTGTGAGGATACAGAACAACGAGTGGACTCCTGGTTAGTGTCGTCTAGGGAAAGATAGTGATCGGGTGCTTACCCCGGGTACTTGAGGTACCGCCGGTCTTGGATGACACGGAAGTTCCCCGGATCTTGTGGTAAAGTGTGCTACCTCTGCAGAGTGTAAAACTATTCGAATAGCCGTGTCCACGGTCAAGGACAGTTGGGTAACCGCTCTTGGGCTACGTCCACATGTTTACAAACCAGTGTGTGTGTTTGGATAAGTGGGAAGATCTACTTGGGTCAAGTCAAAGGACTTGACATGATTGAGTTGGGTTGGTGCCCACTCTATCTATGATGATATCTGTAACCTGTCCTCATGGTTACTTGAATTCTCCTGATGCATGTCTTACAAGATGTTGAACATATTATTGCACTCAAAACTAGCTTTCTGCAAAAATTTACCTATATAATGCATTGTTATATCTAGAACCAAAACATGGGTTGCTTGCGAGTACATTCAAAGTAATTATTGGCTTGCCACTCGTTATTTTATTGGCCAGGCATGAAAGAACAGTACATAATGAAGAATACTTCGGCGACGAACATGCGAGCTAGGACGCTTCCCAGTCAGAATGCCTGTAGGGTTAAGGCAGATGGCATGGGTCGAAGTTATCGACGAAGATTTCCGCTGCAATGTTATACTCAAGACTTGACCATAATGATCCTACTTGTGTAATACGGTATGTATGGATGTAAGCCTCTTGTTATTCAGCTTCTGTGTGTTCAGTGAGCATTGATCTCTGGGATCACTGTACACGTGCATTCGGTGATCACGACTTATGAGTCGAGGTCCCCACAGAACGGGGGTACCCAGATCTGCCTGCCTGTGGCCCACGGCATGGCTCCCTCGATGGCCTGGTACGGCCCAGCAGCAAGGCCCCCAAGACAAGACCTCTAGAGGGGCGGCCTCCCCAGGTTGCCTCCTGAGGAGCAGAGATTTCTTTGCAAATACCCAGCCTCATGAGGCTGCGATGACATGAGCCATGACTACTGTCGCCAGGCAGGCACCAGCGGGCGCAGAGGAGACAGTTTCCCTTTCGGTGCTAAGGGCGCAAGGACAGACGCAGGTTCCCGACGAGTCCCCCAAAGGTTTCCATTCCGGTGCAAAGAGAACAAGACCACGAGCTTTGCAGGTGAAGACCATATTTCGTCGGGATAAGATGTACTACTTGACCCCTTCCAAATTGGCCGTTGTGAGATCCCTTCCCGCCTAAGTTTTGAGACAAGAGGACGGAGGCCACTATAAATCTAGATTAGCCACCACCGTAGTAGGGGGATACTAGATCCTTTTCACCCTCATCACTAGAGCCCTCACAAGGTTGTTCATCCACTGTACTTGTTCATCCTCAGCCTCCTCGTGAGGCCAATCCACCACAAAGCTGGAGTAGGGTTTTACACCGCAAGGTGGCATGAACCTGGGTAAACTAGTGTGTTCATCTACTTCCCCGCTCGAGTGCTTACTTGACGAGGCTAACCCATAGGGTGACGAGCTTGAGAATTGAGAGGTTGAGATCTTCACACACGCCCCAGAGTTCGAACCTTCTTGGGTCTGTGAAGCCCTAAATCCGACAGTTCCCAAACAGACAATAGAGTTTATTCCTTTTTCCACCATTCTTTCACATTCCACGGCTAGCCGTATCCACAGGTACCGTCCATACCAACACTTTCCAAGGAATTTATTATTTGACAACATATAGTAATTTTCCTTTTCATTTCTGGACTGGGCATCCCTATTACCGCCGTACTCTAGTGTAATGACTAGTGAATAAACACTCATATTGAGAATAACACATCTAGCATGGAAAATATTGGCCACCCCCTCCCGCTTGATGAGCGGTACGAGCACAGTAAAAGGAATGTTATTTTGGAAATTGGAGATGGCACATACAAATTTGCTTAGAAAGACACGAGAATACCACATGTAGGTAGGTATGGTGGACTCATATGGCAAAACTGGGTTTAAGTATTTTGGATGCACAAGTAGTATTTCTACTTAGTACAAGTGGATGCTAGCAAATAGATTGAGAAGCATCCAACCAAGAGACAAAAAATCACATAAGCGAGCATTAAGCATAACAAACAACGAATAATGCACCACAAGTAGGATGTAATTTCATTGCATAACTATTGACTTTCGTGCTTGCATAGGGAATCACAAACCTTAACACCAATATTCTTACTAAAGCGTAATTACTCACCAACATGACTCACATATCATTATCGTCATATCGCAAAACTATTACAAGGAAGCAAGTTTATTTTGTCCAATGATCTTCATGAAAGGTTTTATTATATCCCTCTTGAATATCTATCACTTTTGGACTAGCTAGTTTCATATGTTGCTTTTGATAGCTCAAACAAATTTAAGTGAAGAACATGAGCATAAAATTTTTCGTCTCTCAAAATAATATAAGTGAAGCATGAGATAATTTCTTCAATTTTTTTACTAACTCTCAAATAAATCTAAGTGAAGCATGAGAGCATTTCTGCAAAATTATTAAAGCACACCGTGCTCAAAAAGATATAAGTGAAGCACTAGAGCAATTCCATAGCTCAAAAAATTTAAGTGAAGCATATGGAGCAATTCTAACAAATCATAGCATAATTTTGGCTCTCTCAAATAGGTGTGTCCGACAAGGATAGATGACAAAAACTAGAAAGCAAAACAAGCAAAGGCTCATATAATATAAGACGCTCCAAGCAAAATTCATGATATGTGACGAATAAAAATATAGCTCCAAGTAAAGTACCGATGGTCGTTAGAAGAAAGAGGGGATGCCTTCCGAGCCATCTTCAAGATTAGTTGCTTGTTTCTCTTTGGATAATAACTTGGGGTGCCATGGGGCATCCCCAAGGTTAGGCTCTTCTTACTCCTTATTCCTTCATCCATCATGATCTCACCAAAACATGAAAACTTCAATCACACTAAACTCAACAAAACCTTCGTGAGATCCTTTAGTATAAGAAAGAAAATTCCTACTCTAAGTATTGTTGCAAACCCATTCATATTTTATTTTTGCATTATATATACTGTATTCCAACTTTACCATGGCTTATACCCCCCGATACAAACCACAGATTCATCAAAATAAGCACATAATGCAAAGTAAACATAATTTGTCAAAAACAGAATAGTTTGTAGCAATCTGAAAACTTCGCATACTTGTGTAACTCCAAAAATTCTAAAAAATGGGACAACGTAGGCCAATTGTATGTCATTCGTGTGTAAAAAATTCAGAATTTTTTCGTTGCTTCTATAAGGGACAAATGCATTTTTGCCGCTAGTTGGTTCCTACCCACGGGTTTTGCCCTTACTTTTCGAGCTTGCTCAGTTTTGCCCTTACTTTTTCCATCGAGGTCCCTCGAATGCCCTTTGACCGTTTGACCAAAACTTTGAAAATTCATAACTAATGCATACGAACTCAGAAAAATGCAAATAAGATATCAAAATGTTTAGATAAACATTACCTTTATGGGCATATCATTTGCATTCAGGACAAAAGCATCGTTTAAACTACCCGAGGTAATTAATGTTATTAACATTATTAAAAATAAATAGGTATAAACAATATTTTTTCATGAATAAAAATTACATGCAAATATAGGTGATGTTTTCTAAACATCCTGATAACTTATTTGCATTTTTCTGAGTTTGTATCAACTTGTTATGAATGTTCTAATGACTTTGACCATTATTTGAAAACTTCATAACAAGTTGATACAAACTCGGAAAATGAAAATAAGGCATCGGGATGTTCGAAAACATCACCTACATTTGCATATAATTTTTATTCACGAAAAAAATATTGTTGATACCTATTTATTTTTAATAATGTTAATAACATTAATTACCTCGGGTAGTTTAAACGATGCTTTTGTCTTGAATGCAAATGATATGCCCATAAAGGTAATGTTTATATGAACATTTTGATATCCTATTTGATTTTCTGAGTTCATATGAATTAGTTACGAATTTTCAAAGTTTTGGTCAAACAGTCAAAGGGCATTCGAGGGACCTCGATGGAAAAAGTAAGGGCAAAACTGAGCAAGCTCGAAAAGCAAAGGCAAAACCCGTGGGTAGGAACCAACAAGGGGTAAAAATGCAATTGTCCCCTTCTATAAATCTAAACAGTTATGTTACTGGACACAAAAGTTTCTATTTTTGAACAAGATCAAATCAACTATCACCCAACATGATCCCAAAGGCTTTACTTGGCACAAACACTAATTAGAACATACAAAAAAAATCATAAAAGAGTCACAATTGTGCAAACACATAAGAACATAAAGAAAAAGGCAAAAATAAAATTTATTCATTGGGTTGCCTCCAAACAAGCACTAACATTTTATGCCCCTAGCTAGGCATAATCCATAGATTCAAGTCATGTTATCTTTGATTTCCAATTCCTCAATCACACAACCATAAATATTCAAAGTTCCAACATGCATAATTTTGATAATAATGCTCCTAGGAAGAGGATTGAAGAATTTGTTCTTATAAGTTGGGTTTACAACTTCAACAAAATCAGGGTGAATACTAATCATCTTAAGATCTTCTTTGCTATTACTAGAAGTTGCACCCTTGTTCTTAGTAACCTGAGTAATCTTGCCAATTTGTACGAGAGTTTTTTCAGTAGTTTTAACAGAAGCAAAAGCCGAGCTTAAGTTACTAAAAATTTCCTCCAACTTATCGATCCGAGAGGGACTTTCTTCTATTTTGTCGTTAACTACAGTTTCCTTCTCCCCTAGAAATTTAAAGACTTCGCCCACTTTTGATCCAAATTTATTAGCAAGATTCTGCATCTTTTTATCCAGGTTTTCAATTTGTTCTAAAGTGACCATCCTCTTTTCAATAGCATCTAATCTTTGCATAATATGCTCAAATGTTAAGATTGTTTCATTAATAACGATAGGTGGTGCACCCACTAAATCTCACATGCAATTAAAAGCATCCAAAGATGGACACATCAAGAAATTTCCACCGGTAATCATATCAAGGAAGAATTTATACCAAGTGGTTATGCCCACATAAAAACAACAAAGAAGAACAAATGTAGATTGCTTACGAACAGATCTATTATACGCACTGCAAATCCTATACCAAGCATATTTTAATTTCTCCCCCCTTTTTAAGAACCTCGTTCTCGGGGGTACACGTAACCGAGGAAGAACTAGCTATAGAGACACGGTAGGCAAAGAAGATCACACACAAAAGAGATAGATCTGACGAGAAAACAACGAACAAAAAAAGGCAAAGAAAACGGCAAATTTTTGTGAAGTGGGGAGATGAAAACGAGAGGCAAATGGAAAATAATGTAAACTGCAAGGAGATGAGATTTGTGATTAGGAACATGATAGATGTTGATGATGTCTCCCTGGCAACAACACCAGAAATTACTTTTGATGTCACTTGAACTATGTCGGTATTTCCCCAAAGAGGAAGGGATGATGCAGCATAGCTACAGTAGGTATTTCCCTCAGTTATGAAACCAAGGTATCAATCCAATAGGCGAACCAAGCAACACTATGTAAACAATACCTACACACAAAGAACAAATACTTGCAACCCGATGCTTATAAGGGGTTGCCAATCCCTTTTTCGGGATGGCACGAGAGATAGTCAAGTTGACGCGATAAAATTGTGATAGATTGGATAAATAGATCTCGATAAAATACGAAATAAAATAAATAATAAAAAAGTGCAGCATGGTATTTTGGGGTTTTGGAATAATTGATCTGGAAATAAAAGTGGCAAATATTTACCCAGGGGCCGTAGATTTCACTAGTGGCTTCTCTCAAGAAATAGCACACGGCGGGTTAAAAAAATTACTGTTGGGCAATTGATAAAACCTCAAATAATTATGAACATATCGAGGCAATGATCAATATATAGGCATCAGGTCCAAGATTAGTAGACCGACTCTTGCCTGCATCTACTACTATTACTCCCCACATCGACCGCTATCTAGCATGCATCTAGTGTATTAAGTTCATGGAGAAATGGGTAACGCAATAAGAATGATGACATGATGTAGATGAGATCTATTCATGTAGGAATAGCCCCCATCTTGTTATCCTTAATAGCAATGATACATACGTGTCTTTCTACCCCTTCTGTCACTGGGAAAGAACACCGCATGATCGAACCCATGACAAAGCACCTCTTCCCATGGCAAGAAAATCTAGTTGGCCTTACTAAACCAAAGATTCATAGAAGAAATATGAGGCTATAAATAATCATGTATATAAGATATCAAAAACTCAAATAACTTGCATGGATATATAGATCTGATTATTAACTCAAAGTTCATCGGATCCCAACAAACACACCGCAAAAAGAGTTACATCAAATAGATCTCCAAGAGACCATTGCATTGAGAATCAAAATAGAGAGAGGAGGCCATCTAGATACTGCCTACGGACCCGTAGGTCTATGATGAACTACTCACGCATCATCGGAGAGGCACCAATGGGGATGATGAACCCCTCCTTGATGTTGTTTAGATTGGATCTTCTGGTTCTGGAACTTGCAGCAGCTGGAATTGTGTTTCGTTGACTCCCCTAGGGTTTTTGGAATATTTGGTTATTTATAGGGCGAAGAGGTGGTGCGGGAGGTCCCCGAGGTGGGCACAACCCACTTGGGCGCGCCTGGGGCCCTAGGCGCGTCCTGGTGGGTTGTGCTCCCCTTGGAGCCTGCTCTGGTACTTCTTTAGACCATCTTGTGTCTTCTGGTCCAGAAAAATTCTCCAGAAAGTTTTGCTGCATTTGGACTCCATTTGTTATTGAATTTCTGCGAAGTGAAAAAACAAGCAAAAGACAACAACTGCACTGGGCACTATGGCAATAGGTTAGTCCCAAGAAAAGATATAAAGTTGCTATAAAATGATTGTAAAACATCCAAGAATGATAATATAACATCATTGAACAATAAAAAATTATAGAAACGTTGGAGGCGTACAACAAGCCCACTACTTTATCACCACCATCATCACCGAAGAAAGAAAACTTGAGTACACGGGTATGGGCACTCCCCTTGGCTTCTGCCAAGCTTGGGGGAGGTGCCCCGGTATCATATCACCATCACTTTTATTATCTTTACCTATTTTCGTTTGACCCTTAGTTATTTCTATATTTAGTTGAATAAAAGTTTAGTATGATCTATTTTCTAGTGCTAGTTTTGGGATCTATCTATCTATGTACCGGGGTTAGAGTTATATAATAAAGAGTAGTTGAGCTTTTGCTTCTTTACTTTTACGTTTCAACCCTAGCAATGGAAATTATGAAAAGATCATATGCTAATCTTATGGAAAGTAATGACATTACATAAGGAAAAGTGTAAGTGGTAAAATTTATTGAAAATTAACAAACATAGCATTGGTCAATGATGCAATTCATGAATGAACTAATAAGGGAAGAGAAGATTCATATATAAATATACTATCTTGGACAACTTTTATGATCGTGAGCCAGCATTAAACATTTTATGTCAAATTGTTGGCACTGGACAAGGAAGACAATGTAATGAGTTATGTTTTCTTATATTCACATAGAGGTTATATTGTTATATATTCTCCAACATGTGGTGCTTGCCCAATATCTTTGCTATCCAAAAATCCACATGAAGTAGAGATACTACTTATGTATCCAAAAACCCTTAAACCCAGTTTCATGTCCCGAGAGTCCACTATACCTACCTATGGATTGAATAAGATATTTCCAGTAAGTTGTTATCGGTGCATAAAGCAATAAAATTGCTCCTAAATATGTATGATCTTTTGTTGTAATGGAAATTAAGCTTTGTGCGATCTTGTGATGGTAAAGAAATAAAAGTGACTGACTACATAGTAAACGTTGCTATCACAAGGGGCGATACAATGTGACATTCCTTTGCATTAAGAGCTTGCACATCCAAAAATAAAAAGCGCATGACAACCTCTGCTTCCCTCTGCGAAGGGCCTATCTTTTAATTTTATGTAATTACTATTTCATGCAAGAGTCAATAGTGTTCTCTTCTATTCCCTTTTTATTTTTCTCTTTCACAATCATCATGTGGTGGGAATAGATCTAGGCATATATATCCAGTTGGATATGAGTGATCATGAGTTATTATTGTTGACATTACCCTTGAGGTAAATGAGTTGGGAGGAGAAATTATAAGCCCCTATCTTTCTATGTGTCTGGCTGAAACTTTTGCTCCATATGTATGTCATGAGTGTTAGCAATCATATAAGACTAAATGATAGTTGAGTATATGGACTTGCTGAAGAAAAGCTCCTGCATGAGACTCTTCCTGAAGATATGATGATATGTAATGCCTTGTTTACTGGAACATAGTTTGTTAGTTTTCAAGAAAGTTTATGCCTTATACTTTTTGTTGTGATGAATTTTTACTTGCTCATGAGAAGCTTTATGATAATGTTTATTGCTGCTACAATAATGATCATGATGCTACTATGTTAGTATTTTGGTTTCTATCCACACCTCTCTCTCTCTAAACATGTGGACATGATTATCTATAACGGCTTTGGCTTGAAGACAAGCGAGGTCTAAGCTTGGGGGAGTTGATACGTCCATTATACATCATGTTTTCTACTGTTATTTATAATTTTTTTAATCAATATAACACGTTGTGGAGCAATTATAATGCCTTTTCTCTCTTAATTTGCAAGATCTACATGAAGAGGGAGATTGCCGACAGCTGGAATTCTGGACCTGAAAAAGCTATGTCGGAGATACCTATTCTGCACATCTCCAAATGAGCTGAAATTTCGTGGAGATTTATTTGGAATAAATAAAAAATATTGGAGAAAAGAAATATTAGAGGGGGCCACCCACAGGTGTTCACGAGGCTCTAGGGCGTGCCTACCCCCTAGGCGTGCCCTGGTGACTTGTGGGGGCCCTGGTCAGCCTCCCGTGCCCATATTCTAGTATATAAGCCCATTTTCCCAAGAAAAAATAAATAGAAGACTTTCGGGACGGAGCACTGCCGTTTCATGGCAGAACTTGGGCAGGAGCACTTTTGCTCTCCGCCGGAGAAATTCCACTGGGGATACTTACCTCCGAGAGGGGGATATCGAAGCCACCGTCATCACCAACAACCCTCTCACCGTG
The DNA here is from genome assembly GCA_021605205.1 of Aegilops longissima. Classification (NCBI taxonomy): domain Eukaryota; kingdom Viridiplantae; phylum Streptophyta; class Magnoliopsida; order Poales; family Poaceae; genus Aegilops; species Aegilops longissima. The sequence continues at coordinate 350,754,407 of CM038679.1, forward strand.
GGACGACCAATCTTCATGAACATCTTCACCAGCACCATCTCATCTCAAACCCTAGTTCATATCTTGTGTTCACACTTCAATAACCCTCTGATCTTGGACATGAACATGATGTGTGAGTAGTTACTTTTTTTCTTGAGGACATGGGATAAGTCTTGTCATAAGTAATCATGTGAATTTGGTATTCGTTTGATATTTTTATGATATGTATGTTGTTGTTTCACTTAGTGGTGTTATGTGAACGTCGACCACATGACACTTCATCGTATTTGGGCCTATGGGAATGCATTTTGGAGTAGTTGTTAATTAGATGATGGGTTGCTAGAGTGATAGAATCTTAAACCCTAGTTTATGCGCTATTCCATAAAGGGGTTGATCTGGATCCATATGTTTAATGCTATGGTTAGATTTATCTTAATTCTTCTCTTGTAGTTGCAGATGCTTTCGAGAGGGGTTAATCATAAGTGGGAGGCTTGTTCAAGTAAGAACAATACCCAAGCATCGGTCCACCCACATATCAAATTATCAAAGTAGCGAAAACGAATCAGGCAAACATGATGAAAGTGACTAGATGAAATTCCCGTGTGTCCGCAAGAATGCTTTTCTTATTATAAGAGACTGTTCCGGCTTGTGCTTTGCTACAAAAAGGATTGGGCTACCTTGATGCACCTTAGTTACTATTGTTACTTGTCACTTGTTACAAACTATCTTGCTATCAAACTACTCGTTAATGGTAATTTTAGTGCTTGCAGAAAACACCTTGCTGAAAACCGCTTGTCATTTCCTTCTGCTCCTTGTTGGGTGTGACACTCTTACTCATTAAAAACTAAGATTTATCTATTATACTTGTGGGTCATCTAGGCTACTTCGCTTCATGCTTATCTTTGGCATAAGGATCCACAAACCGGATGGAGCACCTGACCAGCGTCTCAGGGGTTATTGGCTGACGCAATGGTTTTTGTACCCATAAGTCCTCAAAAACATTAAACATGTATATTTACTTGAGATCGGAAGGCAGGCGCTCACCTAAAGGATCACACACTCACACATCCATAGGACTAATAGGATCACTAAGGGATTTACTGTTAAATTAATTAGGAAAACAATTTCACCTGCAGACTTTTTGACAGTACGTCCACCGCGTCTCTGAGACCCGCTCGATCGGCACCAAGGTAGGCGTCCACCGAATTGAGGGCATTAAATTATTGGCCAGTGAATATAGGTTCTTTAAAGAAGTCTTCCTCCGCCGATGATTTATGGCGTTGTCAATTACAGAGTTGGTGTCGGAATAAGCTCCCGAAGTCTCGAGTTGAGGCACTTTGGGAATAACACCGGGAGTAGGCACTCGTACGGCGTCGGTTCTCGATGCAAAGGCACTCCTGTCTCTGGCATCCTTGGGTGGCGACAAGTCACCTACATGATTAAAACTCGGTCGTCAAAACCACATGGCACGACAATTGTTCAAATTGCAATCGAATGGTTTACCTATTTGAGGGAGAAGGCGCATATGCTGCTTCTTCGGCAGCCTGCCGCGTATCTACACCTCGGGCACTCGCCGTCCGGCTCCCTTGATGGTTCGGGTCGGCTCTTTGGTGTCTAGAACGTCACCCCTTGGGAAGAGAAGTCAGGGCACTTGGGGCCATTAAGGTAGTGATACGTCTTTCGAGGAAAGGCTGTAGGAGCGCTTACTGCAGAAGACGACAATACCCTTGGTAGGTGATCTATCTCCAACTTATCTATAGTTTTCGATTGTTCCATGCTATTATAGTATCAATCTTGAATGTTTTATATGCATTTATATGCTATTTTATATCATTTTTGGGACCAACTATTAACATAGTGCCCAGTACCAGTTGCTATTTTTTACTTTTCAAAAAATCAATATCAAACGGAGTCCAAACGCGATAAAACTTTACGGTGAATCTTATGGACCAGATGGGACCCATGAAGGTTCGGGAGAAGACCATAAGAGTCTCGAGGGAGCGACATGCTTACCAGGTGCGCCCCGTGAGGGGGGGGGGGGGCTGAGCTTGGGGGCCATTAAGGGACAACACACGTATTCACATTGTTGCCATTAATGATAAAACAACGGGGTGTGTTCATACTGATTGGGTTTAGTTTGTCTACATCATGTCATCTTGCTTAAGGCGTTGCTCAGTTTTAAACTTAATACCCAAGATGCATGCTGGGTAGCGGTCGATGGGTGGAGTAATAGTAGTAGATGCAGGCAGGAGTCGGTCTACTTGTCTCGGACATGACGCCTATATAGATGATCATTGCCTTGAATATCGTCATAAATATGCGCTTTTCTATCAATTGCCCAATAGCAATTTGTCTACCCACCGTATGCTATGCGTTCGAGAGAGAAACCTCTTGTAAAAACTATGGCCCCTGGATCTACTTTTATCATAACCTAAGAGAAAGATTACATGATAGAAAAATCTATTTTTATCATTTACCTACTCGAGTAGGAGCAGGAATTAAGCCTGGGGATGCTTGATGCGTCTTCAATGTATATATATAGTTTTTATTCTTCCAAGCTATATAGTATCAATCTTAGATGTTTTATATGCATTTATATGTTACTTTAAATCATTTTTGGGACTAACCTATTAACCTAGTGCCCAATGCTAGTTGCTATTTTTTTGCTTGTTTTTGGCTTTTCAGAAAATCAGTATCAAATGGAGTCCAAACACGATGAAACTTTACGGTGATTTTTTATGTATCATAAGGGACCCATGAAGGCTCGAGAGAAGACTAGAAGAGTCATGAGGGAGCGACAAGCTCACCAGGTGCGCCCCCTGAGCTTGTGGGCCCCTTGTGGCACCTCTTGACCTAATTACTTTTACTATATTCTTGACCTAATTTCGCCTCTATAAATTCCCAAATATTCCCAATATACCAGAGAGCCGCTCGAAACACTTATTCAGCCGCCGCAAGCTGTTGTTCTCCTGCAGTCCCATCTAGAGGCCTTTTCCAGTACTCCGCTGGAGTTTGAATTGATCACGGAGGGTTTCTACATCATCCTTGCTGCCTTCGGATGATGCATGAGTAGTTCATCATAGGCCTATGGGTACGTAACTAGTATCCAGATGGCTTCTTCACTCTCTTCGATCTTCAATACAATGTTCTTGGAGTTCTGTTAGATGAATTATGGGTTTATGATATGAATATTTATGAATATTAATGGAGTCTATTCTGAAATTTATTATGCATGATTGTTATAGCTTTGTATTTCTCTCCGATCTATCCATTTGGTTTGGCCAACTAGATTGATTTAACTTCAGTGGAGAGGTGCTTTGTGATGGGTTCAATCTTGTGGTGTTCTGTCACATCCCAGTTAGACCAATGCATTAGGGTGTGCATCATGTTTAAATTTCATCTGAATTTGAAATGGGGAAGGCAGGAAACCCCAGAACACCCCCCCCCCCCTAATTCAACTAGGGTTTACTAAAAATTATTTCAATGAACCCGAAATGCCCTTCAAAATGCTCATCCTCTTTGCTTTGGTTCAGAACCTATGTCAAAGGAGGTGTATCATTTTCTAGGTCAACCAAAGGTCCTTGGATTAATTCACAAGTTTTGAACTTGAGCATTTTAAATTATACAAAATATTTTAAATGTTCAAAATTGCCAAACTAAATGTTTCATGTTGGAAATATTCCAACAAGGGACCAGGAGCATTTTGGTGATTTTTAAAACAGTTTTGGTATTTTAGAAAACCCCACAAAGTTGCAGGAAATTAGAAAAGATTAAAAGGAAAACCTTACTCGACGCCCGCCTGCCCACTGCTGCCCAGCCCAGCAGAGCTGGCCAATGAGCTGCTTGGCTCGCCAGCAGGCAGCCAGTGCTCGGCGGCGGGCACCGCTGGTGCCACGCACCTGGTCGCCGCCTCGCCGCTCCTCGCCAAATTGTCGACGAGGACCGACCCTCTCTCCTCCCGAACCCCCCGACACTCCTCTCCTCCCGGATCATCTCCTCGCTCTCCCCATCTTGGCCGACGCCACCGCCAAGACCACCGCCAGAAGTCGTGCTCCCGCCGTCCGTGCTCCTCCGCACCATGTCCAGGAGCTCCCGCGACTCCACTACCCCTAGCCAGCCGAGTCCCGCCGCTCTAGTGCCCCGAACCCATCTCACCGACCTCGACCGAGCTCGCCGTCGCGGAGATCCTTAAATCGCCGCCGCCGCCCGGTTCATCCCGACCTCGACGAGGCTTCCTACACGCCGCCCGTGAGCCTACCTAACTCCCTTCCTCTCTCGCGCCCTCGAGCAACGAGCAACCGAGCCACGCTCACCCGCACCCGCCGCCGTGGAGCTCGTCGCCGACGTGCCCCGGTCACTCTCCGCCACGCCATGGTGTCCGTTGCACTCACCGCACCCCAACGGGTCTGCCCATGTACCTCCCACACCTCACCGAGCCCTCTAACCCCAAGCCCGTCGTTGGCCGAACCCGGCGGCCGCTTAGCTCGTCGCCGGCGCCAACTCCGCCACCCCGACCCCAACTAACTCCACCAAGAGACGCGGTTTGCTCCTAGCTACCCGTAGCTACCTTCCGCGACTCGCTTGGTCGCGGAATCGCCAAACACACTCCTCCGCGCGTCGGGCTCGCTGCGGCTAGTCGCCGTGCAGCCGACGTGGACATTGACCACCGTGGGCCGCGTTGACCCGACAGTCATCGACAAATGGGGCCCAGCCACGCTAACTAAATAGGTTAGTTTTAATTAAACTTTAGTTAAGTTAATTACCTCGACATGCGGGACCCACTGTCAGTTTGACCTGGACGTCCCGTTGACTTCGACGTCATGTCGACGCATGGTCGACGATTAATTCAAATTCTGGATTTATTTTGATATAGTAAATTCGAATATAATTCAAATTTCAAATGCCTATAACTTTTAATCTATAACTCCAAATGCAAAGATTTATATATGAAAATTATCAGAAAAATCCACCCTATCCATTGGTAAAGGTTTCATGCATGCTAAAGCAAGTTAACTATGCTGTTTAACCAGAATAAGATATTGCACCATTAGGACTAACCAAATGAGCTATCATTTGAATCCTTGATTCAAATGAGTTCATTCCTCGTTATTTCAGCTTGCATTAGGCCAACACACATCCATATTGCCATGTCATAGCATGCATCATATTGTTGCATATTGTCATGTATGTTTATTTTCGGTGTGCTTTCATGATAGGTTACGCCTCGAGGATAACCTCGACTATCCATCGAAGGCGATTTCTACCCTAGTTCCATCGGGCAAGCAACCCGTTGATCATTTCGATACAACCCATGTTCTCGCTTCGCTCTCGCATCGCATTAAGACAACGCGATTCAAACTGTTGTGTGCTGCGGTAGTTGAACCCACTTCCTTTGCATGACTGTCATTGCCACAATAACTAGATGAAACCCACTAGTATGTGTAGGAGTTGATTGAGCCATGTTTGTGATTCCTACCATGCTATGCTTGCTATGCTTAGAGTTGTGTCAGTCCGGCTCATCGGGATGATGAACTGGAGTGAAAGGTTGTGTTGGTTCGAGAGTGAAAGTGTTGAACACGATTTGGTAAAGGTATCGATGAGGGGCCATGTAGGAGTACATGGTGGGTTGTTTCATTGAAGCCGAACTTAAGAACTGAGATCTGTGTTTGTGATCCATGAAACAGTTACTACCACACATTGGGATCCTTAATTGACCCTCTCGGCTTCTTAACCACCCTTGTTCTTGGTCCGGGATTTGCAAGTAGTTTCTGGTGTTTGTAGCATGCTAGGGGCCGCACGCAACGCTGACCTTAGGGGTGGGTTGTGTTGCGGTAGGCACGTGTCCCGGTGTACCGAGTGCCCGTTTGGTATCTCGGGAACCCTGCACACATCGCTCGGGCTGTATGGGAAACCTCGGCCGACTCCTGCGGATGGAACCCGAATAGGCGATAAACCTGGACTAGGGACCTGAGTGTTTAGGTAGGCTGTGGCCGACACCCACGTTGGGCTTCCGCTTGAAGGTTGCCGAGTACATGTCGTGTAGACGGCGATAAGTGGTGAGAGCGTGTGTGAAGAAGTACACCCCTGCAGGGTTAAATATGATCTATTCGAATAGCCGTGTCCACGGAGAAGGACTTCTGGGTTACCTATATCAGTTCATAGACAAGTAAATGGATACTACTAAAAGCCTCAAGATAAGTGTGAGTATCGTGGATGGCCCTCTCGTGGGATGACGAGAGAGGATCCACGGTGGAGTATTGTGATGGTGATTAGTGGACTCGTGTACGACAAATGCTTTACAAAGTGGTGTCACGTAGGATAGCTTAGCCAAGAGTCAAAGCTGGCTTGCTGCAAATAACTCCACTTCCTTCCTTGAGAATGTGCATGTATGATAGGATTCTGTGGTAAGACTTGCTGAGTACCTTTGTACTCATGTTTGCTTAATTATTGTTTTTCAGAGGACAATACTACCCTCCGACGGATTCTATGTAGATATTGACTTGACGAGTGAACTAGCCACCTGGTGGCGATCTAAGACTTGTGAAGGGCCATTGTAGATAGAAAGGCTCCAACAAGCTTTCTTTCTTTCTAGAGTCTCGTACTCGAGACTAGTTTGCTTCCGCATGTGCTTGTATGATTGTATGACTTGAGTGTTGGGTCATGTGACCCTACCTGTAAGACTATGTTATGTATGGCTCTCTGAGCCTCTTAAATAAAGTACTTGAGTTGTAGAGTTTTGTTGTGATGCCTTGTTGTATTTACTCATATCGGGCATATTGCGTGTATGATTGAAATGCTTGGTATAAGTGGGATCCGACAAACTAGTTGTTTATCCTTGGCAGCCTCTCATATGGGGAAATGTAGTCTCGTGCTTCTGAGCGATAGTAGTCCGCTACAGCCCGGTTCACCGGAGTCCTGCTAGCCCAGACTACTGCTTGGACATTTGACTGGCGGCATGTGATTCATTTCGTTCCTATGTCTGTCTTCGGGAAATGTCACGCGGTGGTATTCGAGTCCTGCCTAGCCTGCTACAGCCCGGGATACCGAGTCCTGTTAGCCAGTGCTACAGCCCAATTCATACGCTGATGACCGACATGCTCGAGGTGATTCATGTATGCCTGTCCCCATAGGTTAGTGCCGCTTTGGGTTCACGACTAGCCATGTCGGCCCGGGTTCTTTGTCATGTGGATGCTAGCGACACTATCATATACGTGAGCCAAAAGGCGCAAACGGTCCCGGGCCAGGGTAAGGCGACACCCGTGGGAATACCGTGCGTGAGGCCGCAAAGTGATATGAGGTGTTACCGGCTAGATCGATGTGACTTGGAATCGGGGTCCTGACAGCGTTGGCATCAGAGCAAGGCTGCCTGTAGGTTCGCTAAGCCAAACTGGTCGAAGTTGAGTCTAGAAATGCTTTAGTTATATGTAGGGGAATTGATTGTGGGAGGGAACGTAAGGCTCTTTTTACTCCTTTACCTTATGCCCTCTGATCCGAGTCATCCTCTTCTCATTCGACGTGGGTTTAGGACTAGGCTCTCTTCTCGCTATCAGGTTCACGTGTTACTAATCCGTAGTAACTTATAGGATTGTTGGTTACATCCTCAGTTCAGTGCTACTAAATTTTAGTATGCTATCAATTGAACCAGAACCTTGTTATGATGTTGTTGAGTGGTTTTGCAATCTGTTTTTGAATGTCTCAAATCTGATTTTGAGCATTTACAGATGTTATGCTGCCCGATTTTCCCTAGAAATTCTAATGCCTTTGCATTGTGGCTGTGCTTTCAGATGGCCACCGTCCCCGTAACCAAGTGGTTCGATGACCCGTTGCATTGATGTGTGTGGTCACACGGCAATGCTGGTTCGGGTGATGATTGAGTCTGGTTATCGATGGTATCCTGAATATACCGTCGAGGAGCAGTTTAGGGATTTCAATCAAAGCCAATACCTATGCACGGTCCGGATTTATCCATCTTATCCCGGAGCTACTGAGCCACTTCACTGTTCCTATGGGCTCGGAATCACTATTGGAATGTCCGTGCAAGATGCAGCCTATTCCATGATGACTATTATTCGGGCCAGAACTGCCTTGCTGGGCAACACTGATTTTCGCTACATGCCAGCATCCCTCCCTGGGGCGCATGGCTACCTTCAGGGTTTGTACAGCGATGCATCCCATGAGGACTCACTCCTTCGCACTACTCTTTGAGATCTTTGGAGGACAAGGACCGTGAGAACCGGGCCTTGCGTATGGAGCTTTTAATGCCCGCTCGACCACTGGCTACTCGACTAGGTTTGCACTGCCGTGCAAGCCGGATATATGGACATGAGGGACTTGTACCTGTGCGGGCGAGTCTGCCGGACTTTATGGAGTGGCGTGAGGTTGGAGGCATCACTCCTCCTCGTGGGCCTCCTCGCCACCGCTTGTTGGACCACGGCCACATCCGAGTCCTTATGGTCCACAGGCCCCACAGATTGTCTGCTTCCGGACGATCATGTTCCACTTCCGTGCTTGGGTGGTGATTTCTATGAGGACTACTATGGAGCTGCACGAGATAGTAGTAGTATTCCTAGTATGGTAATAGTTGTGTTTCCACCGTCTGCGTGACTCGTGGAATACGACTTAGTGTGTATCGCTAGGAAGTGTAGAAAAATAATGTATAGGAGTTGGAATGCTTCCGATGAGATGTAACGCCTTTCCTTATAGTTGTACTCCGTCAGGATTGTACTAAACTACGAATGGTGTGTATGACCGTTGGTATATATATATATGGCAGTTTTGTAATACCATGTCATACGAATGAACATCTTTGCATTCCATGCTATCCATTACCTTCCGCACTTCCTTGTTAAATTATGCCATCCTGGTTTAAACCTTTGCTTTGTCTCCCAGGATGGTCAACACTCGCAACACTCCTGCTGCTCCGGAGCAGGGAGAAGCCAGTGCAGCCAGAAATGTGAATCTGCCGCAACCGCCATCTTTGGCCGAGGTGATGCCGAAGCGAACGCAATAAGCGTGAAACCAACCGCCATCTTGAGCGGATTGAACAAAACACCGCACGCCAGCCAAGAAACGATGTGCTTTCACTCAACGACTTCGTCAAGCTGTATCCCCCAAAATTCAAATATTCCGTCGAGCCTCTCGACGCGGATGATTGGCTCCGCAACATCCACCACAAGCTGCGTTCCGCCAACGTGGCTGAGGCTGACAAGGTTACCTTTGCCTCTTATCATCTTGAAGGCCCTGCTAGCCTCTGGTGGGAGAATTATGAGGCTATGCGTCCGGTTGGACAAGTTACAACTTGGGCTGAATTCAGTGCCGCCTTCCGTGAGCATCATATTCCAGAAGGTCTTATGGACCGCAAACGTGAGGAATTCTGCAGTTTCACCCAAGGTAGGCTGACAGTGGATGCCTACAGCCGTGAATTTGGGAGGTTAGCACGTTATGCTCCAAGAAGTTTCCACCGATGCCAAGAAGCAGGCAAGGTTCCGCAGGGACTTAGCCACGAGCTACGCCGAGACCTTCGTCGCATGAGTGTACCTCATTTCGGTTAGTCAATAAGGCTATCGGTACCAAACCGGACAGTCTGATTTTGAGGCTTCACGCAAGCACATCCGTGACTCGATCGTCATCCGCTCGATCCCGAAGCGCCGGGTTTGGGTTCCAAATACTGCTCTACCACCCTGAGTTCACCCCGAGGCCATCCTTCGAGGCGCCGCCCCAACCAGCAGTATTTTCCACCCAAGACTTATGGAGGCCCCATCGCTAATGCTGCTCCACGTCCAAATGTGATAACTTGCTTCAAGTGTGGAGAGACGGGCCACTATATCCGAGAGTGTCCCCGAACAACCCCAATCAAGTTGGAAAGTCTCATGGCCACGGCAAGCCAGCAGGAAAGGTGCCCTATGTTAAACCAGTTGCCACCGCCGTGGCCATGTCAATTATGTTTCTGCTGAAGAGACCTATGAGGATCCCAACGCCGCCCTCGGTACGCTTCTTGTTAATTGCCATCCGCAACCGTTCTTTTGATCTTGGAGCATCTCATTCATTTATTTCGAGAGCTATGCTCGATTGCACAACACCACATTCGTGACATGCCTACCTCCATGGAAATTCAAACTCCTGGTTCTAGATGGCAAACCTCTAGAATAAGTCATGGAATGAAATTCTTGTCGATGATTAGTCTTTCTTGCATCTCTAATAGCTCTTAAGTCCTCGGACATAAACATCATCTTGGGTATGGACTGGATGTCAGCCCATTATGCTAAGATTGATTGCTCTACTAGAACTGTTCAACTTACCCATCCTTCGGCAAGGCGGTGAATGTTTTAACCCGAGTGTCTAAGCGCCACTTTACTCCTTAAATGCCAACCCCTTCCGGACCTCAAGATATTCCGGTAGTCCGTGATTTCCGGATGTTTTTCGGAGGAACTGCCAGTGTTCCACCGACAGGATGTCGAGTTCGTGATAGATCTTGTTCCCGGAACCGTCCCAATCTCTAGAAGACCTTATAAGATGGCACCCCTAGAACTAGCTGAACTTAAGAAACAACTCGATGAGTCCTTGCAAAAAGGTTTCATCCGTCCTAGTTCATCTCCATGGGCTTGCCCCGTCCTCTTCGTCAAGAAGAAGGATGGTACGGATCGGATGGTTGTAGATTACCGACCTGTCAATTTGGTCACTATCAAGAACAAGTATCCGCTCCCCAGGATCAACGATCTGTATGATCAGCTCGCTGGGTCCTCAGTCTTCTCCAAGATGGATTTGAGGTTGGGCTACCATCAAATCAAAATCAAGAACGGGGACATTCCCAAAACGGCCTTTGTTACTCGTTATGGCCAGTACGAGTACACCGTCATGTCCTTCGGATTAACCAATGCTCCAGCCACCTTCTCTCGGTTAATGAACTCAATCTTCATGGAGTATTTGGATAAATTCGTCGTGGTATACCTCGATGATATACTCATCTACTCCAAGAATGAGGAAGAACATGCCGAACATCTAAGGCTAGTATTGATGAAACTTCGAGAGCACCGCCTTTATGCCAAATTCTCTAAGTGTGAATTCTGGTTACCAGAAGTGACCTATCTAGGACATGTAATCTCTGGTAAGGGCATTGCTGTCAATCCCGAGCGAGTTCAAGCCGTCCTTGATTGGACTCCACCTGAATCGGTCAAGCAAGTTCGGAGTTTCCTCGGTTTAGCGAGCTATTGCCGCCGCTTCGCCGAGAATTTCTCTAAAGTTGCTAAACCTCTAACCGAACTCCTCAAGAAAGATAAAAGGTTGAATGGACGCCATAAAGTGCGAGTTCAGTTTTCAGAACTGAAAAGACGCTCGACATCTGCTCCCGCATTTGTTCCACCAGATTTCTAAGGACTTTATTATCTATTGCGGCGCCTCACGACAAGGACTAGGTTGCATACTCATGCAAGATCGTCATGTGATTGCCTACGCTTCTCGACGATTCGCCCACATGAGGATAACTACCCACACACGATCTAGAGCTTGCAGAAGTGGTTCATGCACTCAAAACCTGGCGACATTACCTTACGGGTAATCGCTATAAATCTACACCGATCACCAAAGTCTGAAATATATCTTCACCCAACCGGATTTGAATCTCGAGGCAAAGACGTTGGGTCGAGTTGATTACAGATTCGACTTAGGAATATCCTACACCCGTGCAAAGCTAATGTCATGGCTGACGACTAAGTCGCAAATCTTATTGTAACAATTTGATGTTACAACAAAGTCAACCATTTCTCCACGAGGAATTTCGTAAGCTTAATCTTCACATTGTTCCTCGAGGATTCCTTTCCACCACGGTGGCGAAACCTGACCTCACGGATCGAATCATAGCTGCTCAGCGGTATGATAGAGGATATCTCGGATCAAGGAGAACATTGCTAGCGGAGCTGCTAAATGTTTCTCCATAGATGAACGAGGTGTTGTCTTCTTTGAAAACCGCTTGGTGGTTCCTAAGAAACAACAGCTACGACAATCTGATCCTTAAGGAAGCTCATGACTCTCCTCTCACCATTCATCCCGGTAGTACTAAAATGTATCAAGACCACGCCAGAGGTTTTGGTGGACTAGGATGAAGAGAGAAATCGCCCAATACATTGCTAATTGCGACGTCTGTCGTCGAGTTAAAGCAGAGCATCAACGACCTGCTGGTACCCTTCAACCTTTGGAAATTCCTGAATGGAAATGGGATAAAATCGGTATGGATTTCATTACCGGGTTTCCCAGGACCAAGAGAGGGAATAATGCTATCTTCATTGTCATCGATCGTCTTTCCAAAGTAGCCCATTTCCTACCCGTTCGTGAGAGTATAACCGCTAGCCAGCTAGCCGATTTGTACATCTCTCGAATAGTGTCTCTTCATGGTGTTCCATTAGAGATTAACTCAGACCGTGGAAGTCTCTTCACCTCACGATTTTGGGAAAGTTTCCAAAACGCTATGGGAACTCGTCTCTCCTTTAGCACCGCTTTCCATCCCCAATCAAGTGGACAAGTAGAACGAGTCAATCAAATCCTAGAGGATATGCTTCGAGCTTCTGTCATCTCTTTCGGCATGAATTGGGAGAGGTGCCTCCCATTCGCCGAGTTCGCTTATAACAATAATTATCAAGCCAGCCTAGGCAAAGCCCCTTTCGAAGTTCTTTATGGACGGAAATGTCGAACGCCTCTTAACTGGTCAGAAACCGGGGAGAGACAACTCTTTGGCCCGGATATGATTCAGGAAGCAGAAGAGAAGGTTCGCATTCTTCGTGAGAAATTGAAAACAGCCCAATCTCGTCAAAAGAGCCAATATGACCGCAAGCATAAGCCTATGGCTTATGAAATTGGCGAGAAGGCTTACCTTCGGGTTACTCCTTTGAAGGGAACCCATCGATTCGGTATCAAAGGCAAGTTGGCTCCTCGTTACATTGGACCCTTTCGCATTCTTGCCAAACGAGGGAAGTTGCCTACCAATTGAACTACCTCCGCATCTTTCCAGAGTCCATGATGTCTTCCACGCTTCCCAACTCAGCGTTGCTTCTCGGATCCTATCCGTGGAGTGGACCACGGAACGCTTGATCTCCAAGATAACCTCACCTATCAAGAATATCCCGTTCAGATCTCGATCAAGCCGAGCGCACCACTCGACGTCGGAATATCAAGTTTCTAAAGGTTCAATGGTCAAACCATTCCGAGCAAGAAGCAACTTGGGAAAGGGAGGATCGTCTTCGACTTGAGTATCCCACCTTTTTCGAACAGATCCTAAATCTGGGACGAGATTCTTTTGAGTGGGGTGAGTTGTCACATCCCGTTAGACCAATGCATTAGGGTGTGCATCATGTTTAAATTTCATTTGAATTTGAAATGGGGAAGGCAGGAAACCCCGAACACCCCCTTAATTCAACTAGGGTTTACTAAAATTATTTCAATGAACCGAAATGCCCTTCAAAATGCTCATCCTCTTTGCTTTGGTTCAGAACCTATGTCAAAGGAGGTGTATCATTTTCTAGGTCAACCAAAGGTCCTTGGATTAATTCACAAGTTTTGAACTTGAGCATTTTAAATTATACAAAATATTTTAAATGTTCAAAATTGCCAAACAAAATGTTTCATGTTGGAAATATTCCAACAAGGGACCAGGAGCATTTTGGTGATTTTAAAACAGTTTTGGTATTTTAGAAAACCCCACAAAGTTGCAGGAAATTAGAAAAATATTAAAAGCAGAAAACCTTACAGACGCCCGCCTGCCCACTGCCGCTGCTGCCCAGCCAAGAAGCCGCCAACAGCTGCTTGGCTCGCCAGCAGCAGCCAGTGCTTTCGGCGGCGGGCACCGTTCGGGTGCCACGCACCTGGTCGCCGCCTCGCCGCTCCTCTCGCCAGTTGTCGACGAGGACCGACCCCTCTCTCCCTCCCGAACCCCCTGGACACTCCCTCTCCTCCCCGGATCATCTCCCTCGCTCTCCCCCATCTTGGCCGACGCCACCGCCGCCGCACCACCGCCGTAGTCGTGCTCCCCGCCGTCCGTGCTCCTCCGCACCATGTCCAGGAGCTCCGCCGCACTCCACTACCCCTAGCCAGCCGAGTCCCGCTCGCTCTAGTGCCCCGAACCCATCTCACCGACCTCGACCGAGCTCGCCGTCGCCGGAGATCCCTTTCGCCGCCGTCGCTCCGGTTCATCCCCGACCTCGACGAGGCTTCCTACACGTCGCCCGTGAGCCTACCTAACTCCCCTTCCCTCTCTCTCGCGCCCTCGAGCAACGTAGCAACCGAGCCACGTTCACCCGCACCCGTCGCCGTGGAGCTCGTCGCCGACGTGCTCCCGGTCACTCTCCGGCCACCCCATGGTGTCCGTTGCACTCACCGCACCCCAACGGGTCTGCCCATGTACCTCCCGCACCTCACCGAGCCCTCTAACCCCAAGCCCGTCGTTGGCCGAACCCCGGCGGCCGCCTAGCTCGTCGCCGGCGCCAACTCCGGCCACCCCGACCCCAACTAACTCCACCAGTAGACGCGGTTTGCTCCTAGCTACCCGTAGCTACCTTCCGCGACTCGTTTGGTCGCCGGAATCGCCAAACACACTCCCTCCGCCGCGTCGGGCTCGCCGGCGGCTAGTCGCCGGTGCAGCCGACGTGGACATTGACCACCGTGGGCCCGCGTTGACCCCGACAGGTCACTGACAAATGGGGCCCAGCCCTGCTAACTAAATAGGTTAGTTTTAATTAAACTTTAGTTAAGTTAATTACCCTGACATGCGGGACCCACTGTCAGGTTTGACCTGGACGTCCCGTTGACTCTGACGTCATCTCGACGCATGGCTGACGCATTAATTCAAATTCTGGATTTATTTTGATATAGTAAATTCCAGAATATAATTCAAATTTCAAATGCTTATAACTTTTAATCTATAACTCCAAATGCAAAGATTTATATATGAAAAATTATCAGAAAAATCCACCCTATCCATTGGTACAGGTTTCATGCATGTTAAAGCAAGTTAACTATGCTGTTTAACCAGAATAAGATATTGCACCATTAGGACTAACAAATGAGCTATCATTTGAATCCTTGATTCAAATGAGTTCATTCCCGTTATTTCAGCTTGCATTAGGCCAACACACATCCATATTGCCATGTCATAGCATGCATCATATTGTTGCATATTGTCATGTGTGTTTATTTTGGTGTGCTTTCATGATAGGTTACGCCCCGAGGATAACCTCGACTATCCATCTGAAGGCGTTACTCTACCCCAGTTCCATCGGGCAAGCAACCCGTTGATCATTTCGATACAACCCATGTTCTCGCTTCGCTCTCGCATCGCATTAAGACAACGCGATTCAAACTGTTGTGTGCTGCGGTAGTTGAACCCACTTCCTTTGCATGACCTGTCATTGCCATAGTAACTAGATGAAACCCACTAGTATGTGTAGGAGTTGATTGAGCCATGTTTGTGATTCCTACCATGCTATGCTTGCTATGCTTAGAGTTGTGTCAGTCGGCTCATCGGGATGATGAACTGGAGTGAAAGGTTGTGTTGGTTCGAGAGTGAAAGTGTTGAACACGATTTGGTAAAGGTATCGATGAGAGGCCATGTAGGAGTACATGGTGGGTTGTTTCATTGAAGCCGAACTTAAGAACTGAGATCTGTGTTTGTGATCCATGAAACAGTTACTACCACACATTGGGATCCTTAATTGACCCTCTCGGCTTCTTAACCACCCTTGTTCTTAGTCCGGGAGTTGCAAGTAGTTTCTGGTGTTTGTAGCATGCTGGGGGCCGCACGCAACGCTGACCTTAGGGGTGGGTTGTGTTGCGGTAGGCACGTGGCCCGGTGTACCGAGTGCCCGTTTGGTATCTCGGGAACCCCGCACACATCGTTCGGGCTGTATGGGAAACCTCGGCGGACTCCTGCGGATGGAACCCGAATAGGCGATAAACCTGGACTAGGGACTTGAGTGTTTAGGTAGGCTGTGGCCGACACCCACGTTGGGCTTCCGCTTGAAGGTTGCCGAGTACATGTCGTGTGAGCGGCGATAAGTGGTGAGAGCGTGTGAAGAAGTACACCCTGCAGGTTAAATATGATCTATTGAATAGCCGTGTCCACGGAGAAGGACTTCGGGTTACCTATATCAGTTCATAGACAAGTAAATGGATACTACTAAAAGCCTCAAGATAAGTGTGAGTATCGTGGATGGCCCTCTCGTGGGATGACGAGAGAGGATCCACGGTGGAGTATTGTGATGGTGATTAGTGGACTCGTGTACGACAAATGCTTTACAAAGTGGTGTCACGTAGGATAGCTTAGCCAAGAGTCAAAGCTGGCTTGCTGCAAATAACTCCACTTCCTTCCTTGAGAATGTGCATGTATGATAGGATTACGTGGTAAGACTTCTGAGTACCTTTGTACTCATGTTTGCTTAATTATTGTTTTTCAGAGGACAATACTACCCCCTCCGACGGATTCTATGTAGATATTGACTTCGACGAGTGAACTAGCCACCCAGGTGGCGATCTAAGACTTGTGAAGGGCCATTGTAGATAGAAAGGCTCCAACAAGCTTTCTTTCTTTCTAGAGTCGTACTCGAGACTAGTTTGCTTCCGCATGTGCTTGTATGATTGTATGACTTGAGTGTTGGGTCATGTGACCCCTACCTGTATGACTATGTTATGTATGGCTCCTCGAGCCTCTTAAATAAAGTACTTGAGTTGTAGAGTTTTGTTGTGATGCCTTGTTGTATTTACTCATATCGGGCATATTATGTGTATGATTGAAATGCTTGGTATGAGTGGGATCCGACAAACTAGTTGTTTATCCTTGGCAGCCTCTCATATGGGGAAATGTAGTCTCGTGCTTCTGAGCGATAGTAGTCCGCTACAGCCCGGTTCACCGGAGTCCTGCTAGCCCAGCACTACTGCTTGGACATTTGACTGGCCGGCATGTGATTCATTTCGTTCCTATGTCGTCCTTCGGGAAATGTCACGCGGTGATATTCGGAGTCCTGCCTAGCCTGCTACAGCCCGGGATACCGGAGTCCTGTTAGCCCAGTGCTACAGCCCGAATTCATACGTTGATGACCGACATGCTCGAGGTGATTCATGTATGCCTGTCCCCATAGGTTAGTGCCGCTTTGGGTTCACGACTAGCCATGTCGGCCCGGGTTCTTTGTCATGTGGATGCTAGCGACACTATCATATACGTGAGCCAAAAGGCGCAAACGGTCCCGGGCCAGGGTAAGGCGACACCCGTGGGAATACCGTGCGTGAGGCCGCAAAGTGATATGAGGTGTTACCGGCTAGATCGATGTGACTTGGAATCGGGGTCCTGACATGTTCTATCCCAGATACAGAAAGGGACAATACACATATTTGTATTGTTGCTACTAAAGGTAAAACGACGGATTTTATTCATATTTATTGGGTTTACTTTGTCTACATCATGTCATCTTCCTTATGGTGTTACTCTGTTTTATACTTAATACCCTAGATGCATGCTGCATAGCGGTCAATGGGTGGAGTGATAGTAGTAGATGCAGGCAGGAGTCGGTCTACTTGTCTTAGACGTGATGCCTATGTAAATGATCATTGCCTTGAATATCGTCATAACTATGTGCTTTGCTATCAGTTGCTAACAGTAATTTGTCTACCCACCATATGCTATGCGTTTGAGAGAGAAGCCTGTAGTGAAAACTATGGCCCCGGGTATACTTTTATCATATATAAAACAGAAAAAATACCTTGCAGCAATTTCTACTTTCTTTCATTTTATCTTTGGAATTTATCTATCTACCACTACAGATTTAGTCCTAGTAACCGCCAAGGGGATTGACAACCCCCTTGTTTGCGTTTGGTGCAAGTATTTGCTTTTGTGTATGCAGGTGTTGTTCATGAAGCTTTGTGTGATTCTCCTAATGGATTGATAACCTTGGTTCATAACACAGTGAAATACTTATCACTACTCTACTGCATCATCCTCTCCTCTTCGGGGAAATCCCAACGCATCACAACTAGCAGGAAGAATTTTTAGTGCTATTGCCGGGGAGACATCATCAAAACCTATCAAGTACCTTCGCACATAATATCATCTACTTTCTCTTATTTTAGTTGCCTTTTTATTTGTTCATGTCCCCCACTTCTATTTTTGTTATGAAAACACAAAATAATTTTTGTTTGCTCGTTTGCTTGCTTTGTCGCTATGTCTCAAGAAAACACTAAGCCGTGTGATTTTTCAAATACTAATAACAATGATTTTGTTAGTACTCCAATTGATCCTCCCTCCACCACTACAAAAAAAACCACTTCCGTGATGATATGTGTTTGTCACAGTAGGTCATGTTTTTCATCATGCATGTACATTCATGACGATTTTATAGAATCAAGATAGTCATAACCGTCCTGTCGTAGAAGTGTTCCATGACAATACTGCCGGCGTTCTCGGAACGGGGGCACCCAACTTGCCTGCCCGCAGCCCACGACGTCGCTCCATCGACGGCCTAGTAAGGCCCAGTTTCAACATCAACAACTCAAGACCCTCGCGAGGGGCCAAGCCTCGAGAGGCGGACGACACCAAGACCTTCAGCAGGAGTGGCCTCCTCAGGCAGGTTCCTGAGGAGCGGAGATTTGTATGCAAGCCTCACCTCGTGAGGTCGAGATGACTTGAGCCATGACGACCAAGGCCAGGCGGGCGCCAGCGGGCGCAGTGTACCATTCTCCTCTTTGGTGCTAAGGAGGCAAGCGCAGGCACGGAGTCCCGAGGAATCAGCCAAAAGTTTCCATTCCCGTGCAACAAGACCAAGACCGCCAGGATATCAGGACGGAGGTCATCACCGAGCCCACCACGGCGTCACAACCAGAGGCTTTTGTAGGTGAAGACTACTTTTGTCAGGATAGCATGTACTAGTTGTCTCCGTTTGAATTTGGCCGTTGTGGGATCCCTTCCTTCCTTTCATTTGGGAAGAGGACCAAGGCCACAATAAATAGGACTTAGCCACTACCATAGGGGGACGGACCATTCGGATCACCCTCACTCCCACCAGCTCACTCGAGCACAAGAACACCTCTCCTCCTGAGGCTGTTCGCCACTATACTAGTTTGTCCTCATCCCCACGAGGCCAATCGACCACAAAGCAGGAGTAGGGTTTTACACCACAAGGTGGCCCGAACCTGGGTAAACTACTGTGTCCCCTTTCCTTACAATTCATCGAGCTAGGCTGTGAGATTAGCGAGTAGGTAGGATGGGGAGGTCGAGTTCCTGGCACACACCCCAGAGTTCGAACCTCTCAAGGGTTTGCAGAACCTGAAATCCGACAAATACCAAAATTATTATCATGAAAGTGTCCACTTCCATGACGATAATGGTGCATCATGGATGTGTTTTCGTCAAGGGTAACCGACACATGGCATCTACCGTAACGGGTTGCCGTTAATCTATCGGGTTCCGGTTTGGATCCGATAACCCGTTAACAGCCCCGACCAATGGGGATATTCCACATGTTAAATTCTCATTCGTCGGACGATCCGCATGTCGGCTCAGCATTGGGACAAATGTCATCCACTCATTGTACAGGAGGAGCCAATGATACGTTGGCACATGGAAAGGCCCAACATTGGCTAATTTAGGTGAAAGAGGCCGACCTAGTCAAAATTAGTAGGCCGGCCCATATAGGGCCTACTTGTGTCTAGTCCATTTAAGCCCACGGACCATACGAGATGTGCCAATTCGGCCCGTCAACGGCCCGTTAACTATTTGACACCATTGCAGCCCATCGTCAGCTCGAGCCCATTAACAACCTCCTATATATTTCGGTTCAATATCGGCTCCATGTGGTTTCGGCCTGTTAACGACCCATTCAAGGGATGGGCCAATTTTCATGATGTACGTCTTTCGGCCTTTTAGCGACCCATTTAAGTGTTGGGCCCATTTCTAGCCCAGTGTGACTTTCAGCCCATTGAAGGCCCATAAATGAGTTGGGCCATTTGCAGTCGAACCTGAGTTTTGGCCTCTTAATGGCCCATGCTCTTCATGACCAACACCAGCCCGCTTCTCCGACTGGATTGACGCGCGTGCACGGAGGCGTCGTGGGCCTCCGAGCCCTCACCCCCGCCTTGCGGCAAGTGGAGTGGCCACCCAAGTTCATGCCGAAGATGCCGCTTCGCTAAGACGGAGCAGCAGACCCGGTGGGGTTTCTCCAGGCGTCCGAGGAGGCGGTACTGGTGGCCGACGGTGCCGACAAGGTCATGGTGAATTGGCTCCCCATGGCCCTCACGGGCGCCGTGCGCCTGGCTCCTGGGCCTGCCGGAATCTTCGGTGGCCTCCTGGGAGGAGCTGCGCGGCCTATTCATCACGCACTTCGCGGCGCCGGCACCTCACGCCGTCACAGCCATCATCGGCGGCTCGCAGGCGCCGCCCTCTGATCGCCACATCAAGCAGTTCTTTCGCCAGGTGGATGCCGCCCACATGCAGCGGGCGGCACCACCGGGTTGGGCGGTGCCCAAGGCCGACCTCACCTTCAACTCCGGGGACCACCCCACGGTCACGGTAGGCGCCGGCGCACCCCCGATGCTCAGCACCCCCACCATTTGCAACGTGGCGGTCACCAAGACCCTCATCGACGGTGGATCCGGCCTCAATGTGCTCTCGGTGGAAGCATTCGGCTTGCTTCATGTGCCCCATGTCCGGCTCCGCCCCACGAATCCCCTCTCAGGAGTTGTCGACGGCTCCACCTGCCCCTAGCGGGTAGATCCGCCTCCCCGTCACTGTCGGTGTACTAGAGTAGGGGTACCCTAGTACCCCGAACTCGTGCACGGACAGTCGCAGCGCCCCAAGGCCGGGCCGGCCTGATGGCTGCCAAAGATCTCGAGAGCTCCTTGGAGCCATTCAAGAGCAAAGCAACAAAGACCCGGCAAGAGGAGCTTGCCGGAAGGCCACTCAGTATGCCGAAATAAACAAGGCCCGGCAAGAGGAGCTTGCGGGAAGGCTTTGGCGCCGAACCCCTGCGACAAGGTTCCGCCGCCGGCAAGGCGCTTGCGGGCGGGCGACCTCTCTTCATCTCCGCTCCAGCTCACCCGCCAACGTGTCACCACGGGCTCTCCCAAGGACGCAGCGTGTCGGGGGCTGTGCAGCCAGCGGAGAGTAGCGACAAGCAGCGCCGACAAGCTACCATCATGGCGAACGGAGGCGCACTTAACGGTCCCTGTTGCACTGTTCGGGCGACCGAGACGGGCATTGATGACTCTTCTCCCTGGCCGTCAGAGTTAGGTATAGGTTACTGTACAGTGTACATAGCGGTGTACCAACCTATGTTTTTACTACCTTACCCTTGTCTACTTGCCATATGTGGTAACCCCTTGTGCCTATAAAAGGAGGCCCGGGGGCAACGTAGAAAGGGTTCGGTTCAGCTCGATAGAAGACCACACTCGGGCTAGGTCTTGTAGCCCGCATTGCTCCCTAGCAAGAACACAAGATAATCCACAAAGCAGCAGTAGGAGTATTATCTCTCCGGAGAGCTCCGAAGCTGGGTAAAAATCCGCTCGTGTGCATCGCCTCGATCTGCTCTTTGTGCAACCTCCGCCCCCCTCCGAACCACAAGGGACCAGGGTCCCGTAGGTGCTCGTGGGGCACGACCAGCTCACCCCCGACATCTTTGGCGCGCCAGGTAGGGGGCGTCGAGGCTGTGCGAACCTGATCCGGTGGTCGCCTGAGCAACTTCATCGACATCTTCGTCGACATGGCGCCGAAGAAGAAGCCGTCGGCAGTAGCTGAGCCGTCCGCGTCGAACCCACCACCACAGGAGCCGTCAGGCGGTGGGGGAAACGCTGGCGGAGGGATCGGCGTCGCTGAGAGAGCCCACGATGCCGCCAGGTCCAAGGACAACGCGGCGCGGGCGTCGGCGTCGAATCTGCACGCGCCCATCGCAGGAGGCGGGGCGATGCACAGCGCCACGATACTCGTGGCGCCATACGCTCATTGGATCAAGGCCAAGCTGGAGGATCCCGAGGCCCTCGAGACCCGCATGCGCCCCAGCATGCCGGTATGAGTGGGGTACGGTCGCTGGGGCGGGATGCTGCTCCTCCTAACCTGGTTAGGAGTCCGAGCACATCCCGTTCTTCGCTCCGTACACCGTTGCCGCCAACCACACCAGCGGAAGCCTTGGCAAGAGCTCAATTGCTCCTAGATTACCCTCCAACGGCCGATAAGGTCGACGAATGGAGGGCCACAATTCAAAGTCTCATCGGTTTCGCTAACGGCGACGTCCCGCGGCAACCAAGTGCTTCGCAGCCGCGACGGGGCGACAAGGCACGAGCCGATGGCGACGAGACTTGCGGGGGTGCACCCACCGTACACTCCCCTTCCCGAAGGCCAAGATCGCCGACTCGCCGGATCCACCTCGACAGCGACTCCACGGCGTCGTCGGATCCACGAGCTCGTCGCGACCAACGCCAAGTTCTTCGGGAGCGGCAAGAAGAGGACGCCGAACCCGTGACGAAGCGCCAAGAGAAGCGCCGTCAATCGACCAACGCGGGCCCACCGTCGATATGCATGCGCCAGGGGAACCAGGCGACTTGTCATACGCGGTAGGTTGCCCTGCGTTCACTCGTGAGCTGCGGCAAGTCCGGTGGCCCGACAAGAAGAACTTCAAACCAGATGTGCCGGAGAAGTACGACGGCAGGACACATCCATCGGAGTTCCTCAGTATCTACACCATCGCGGTGCAAGCTGCGGGGGGACGAGACGACAAGATCCTCGCCAACTACTTCCCCTTGGTGCTCAAGCCAAACGTCAGATCTTGGCTCATGCACTTGCCGGATGGCTCTATTTCTTCTTGGGCAGATTTGTGCCACCAGTTTGTTGGCGCCTTCACAGGCGGCCACAAGCCTCATGGCCAGGAGAGTGATCTCCACCTGCTTGCCTGTATGAGGGGGAGTCCCCGCAAATTCATCCAGAGATTCATCGAGTGCACTACAACATCCCGGACGCCCACCTGCTGCGGTGATTAGTGCATTCCATCGTAATGTACGAAATCGCAGGATGAGAGAGGAGATGGTGATGTGCAAAGTGAAAGACGTCGTGAGCTCTACACCCCTGGCCGACAAGTGTGCACGCTACTGAAGAAGGAAGAAGGCTCCAGGAGAGAGTGTGGGAGCAGAGTCGATAGTGAGGGACCGCCTGCAAGGAATAGCCGTGGCGGAATAATAGGAGGAAGAAAAGCCAAGAAGTACTAGTTGTCGAGCAGTCCGGCAAGGATGGTGCCGCCAACAAAGCCAAGACCGGTGGCTCCGGCAAGGAGGTTGCCGCTGACGCCGACCGCCAAGCTGTGGCGGCCGCCGACAAGCCTGACGGCTCCAGCAAGCAGTACTGTAAAATCCACCGCACTAAGGGCCACAATCTCCAAAGCTGCAAGAAAATCGAGCAGCTTGTTGAGCTACAGAAAGCTGAATACGAGCGGCGAGACAAAGAGAAGGCCCAAGAAGGTGCAGGTGCTGCAAGTAAAAAGAGACCCGGTCGGGAGGGCCGCCTGGCAAGGCCAAGCAGCGGCAAGGAGACAGACCTCCCGTGGCGCGACCAGGAAGAAGATGAAGATGAAGATGACGAGGATTATGAAGACGATGAAGCTGATGAGCATGAGTTTCAAAAGGCAACAGAGGTCCTTTGCGTCGACGGTGGTGCGTCTTTGCATACCTCGCACCGCCAACTCAAGCAATGGATGCGTAAGGTCAATGCAGCAGAACCATCCATAGAGTCACGCAAACCTCTGAGGTGGTCCAGACGCCCATCATCTTTGACATTGAGGATCACCCGATCGCATCATCTGCGGTCGGGTGCTTGCCGATGTTGGTCTCACCAACCATCCGCAACCTCAAGGTCACAAAGATGCTGGTTGACGGCGGGCCGGCCTGAATTTGATCTCCTATGCAGTGCTCCGTAAGCTTCAAATCCTCGACAATGAGCTCAAGAAACTGGTACTTTCCAAGGAATCAACCCAGAAGGAGCAAGCCCAAGGGAAGATCACGCTGCGGTGACATTCGACAGCGAACTCAACTTCGAACGAGAGGGTCACATTCGACGTCGCCAATTTCCCATTGCCCTACAATGGCATACTCGGCCGTCCGGCGCCGCCAAGTTCATGGCCGCCTCATTATGCTTACAACCTACTCAAGATGCCCGCCCGATAAGCGTCATTTCTGTCCATGGCAACAAGAAGGATGCACTTATCTGCACCGACAAGATTTACCGGGATGCAGCAGCAGCGCCAAATAGCAAACCACCTGCTGCTGAAACTCCCGGGGGGAGGAAGACCACCAGGTCCGCAAGAGCTCTGTTGCCCACTCCGGCAAGCGCACCTCTTGAGTGCTGCGCTACCGCCGAGGACGCACCATCGAGCTCCACCGCAAGTGCAACAAGACGATGGCAGCTCCGCCAAAGACCAAGAAGGTGCCCGCTAAGGAGGACGGCGACCGGTGGTACCTACACCATCGATTGCCACGCTTGATCCTAAATAGGAAGGCGAGCTCGTTGCTTTCCTGCGGGCGAATGTCGATGTGTTTGCATGGCAACCATCCGATATCCCGGTGTTCCTGGAAAGTAATTGAGCACCACCTAGCTGTCTATCCTCACGCCGCCCGCCAAGCAAAAAGTTAGGAAATAGGCAAGGAGCGCCAAGAATTCATAGCGAAGAGATCAAGAAATTGGAAGCAGCGGGGCTTGTTAGAGGAGTCCTCCACCCCACGTGGTTGGCCAATCCGTAGTGGTACGCAAGGCTAATGGGAAATGGAGACTTTGTATTGACTTCACAGACGTTAATAAAGCTTGTCCCAAGGACCCATTTCCCTTGCAGCAGATCGACCAGATTGTTGACTCCACGGTGGGTGTGATCTGCTTTCGTTTCTTGATGCATATTCAGGATATCATCGATCTTCATGGCGTAAGAGGATGAAGAAAACCGCATTCATCACACCATGTGGCACGATCGCTTTATATCGGATGCCTTTCGGTTTGAAGAATGCTGGTTCAACCTTTGCAAGGGTAGTCCATGATGCTTTTGGACCACAGATACACAGAAATGTAGAAGCCTACATGGATGACATAGTGGTCAAGAGCAGAGACAAGGCAACCTTGGTTCGAGATCTAGATGAGACGTTTACAAACCTGCGCAAGATCAACCTCAAGCTCAACCCCGAGAAGTGCGTGTTTGGAGTCCCTTCCGGCAAGCTTCTCGGGTTTTTGTATCTCAGCGAGGAATCGAAGCCAATCCCGACAAGATCAAGGCCATCGAGCAGATCGAGGCACCAAAACGCGTCAAGGATGTCAGGAAGCTTGCCGGTTGCGTGGCTGCTCTCAGCAGATTCATCTCTAAGTCTGCTGAGCGTGCCCTGCCGTTTTTCAAGATTTTGAAAAAGGCAGGTCCAATGAAATGGACTCCTGAAGCGGAGGCTACGCTGCAGGACTTGAAGAGATACCTGTCCTCCACTCCGATACTTGTCGCACCTAAACCACAAGAGAAGTTGTTACTGTATATAGCAGCGACCAATCAAGTGGCTAGTGCTGCGTTAGTAGCGGAGAGGGAGGTAGATGATGAGCCGGCAACCGAGGCAGGTGCGGCCCGGCGATGACGAGCGGGGCTTCGCCACAAGCTCGTCCCGCAAGGATGGATCAGCGCAGGGTGCGAAAAGATACGGAAGAAGATGGTGCAGCGCCCAGTGTACTTTGTCGGTTCCCTTCGCAGGGGCTAGATCGAGGTACTACGGTGCGTGGCTGCTTTTCGGCCTCCTCATGGCCTCGAGGAAGCTGCGCCATTACTTCCAAGCACATGAGATAACAGTTGTCACTCGCTTCCATCAAGAGGATTTTGCGAATCCGAAGCAACAGGCAGGATTGTTGAGTGGGCGCTGAACTATCAAGCTTTGGTCTCAAGTTCGAGAGCACTCCAACTATCAGAGCAGGGCATTGGCAGAATTCATAGCAGAATGGACGCCAACGCAGGATGAAGAGATTCCGAGACAAGCATCCCGCCAAGGAGGCAAATAAAGAGTGGTTGTTGTACTTTGATGGTGCTTTCTCGCTGCAAGGCGCCGGTGCTAGCGTGCTGCTCATCGCACCCACCGGAGAGCACCTCAAGTACATAGTACAGATGCACTTTCCCAAGGAACAAGCAACAAACAATACTGCAGAGTATGAAGGCTTGCTTGCGGTCTCGGGATTGCAGTGGACCTTGGGATTAAGAAGCTCATTGTCGGGAGACTCACAGCTTGTCGTCCGCCAAGTGAACAAAGACTACCGAGTCCATTGATGGAAGCGTACGTCGATGAAGTGAGGAAGCTGGAAGAGCACTTTGAAGGCCTGCAAATGGAACACGCTCCAAGAGCGCAGAATGATATAGCTGATGGCCTCTCCAAATGTGCCGCGACTTAAGTTACCTGTGGAACCAGGAATTTTGTGCTCAAGCTGACTCAGCCAACCGTGGCACCATCAACGAGGATAGAGCAAGAAGAGAAAATTGGTTAACGGCGACTACTTCCCGGCAGAGCTCTCTGAAGCCACCGCCAAGAAGGTCCCTAAAACCAACGCAAATATCACTGAGGAGCAGTCTGCTCCGACAAACCATGCAGTTTGTATCGTTGAAGCAAACGCCCCGACAAGCTTAGCTCCGCAAGTTTGACGGGAACATCGAGCTCGGCGGACCCGCAGGTCCTTGCCGAGAAGCTGATGATCCCGCAGTGACAGAAGAGCCTTTAGTCCTCGTTGTCGAGCCACGAGTGCTCCAACTTGGGCACAACAGATCGCCCATTTCCTTGAGACAGAGAACTTCCCAAGAGCAAGAAGAAGCGGAAAAAGTAGCCCGGCAATCAAGTATGTACCAGTTTGTTGACAACATCCCTCTGTAAGAAGACTCAACGGAGTGAAATTGAAGTGTATTTGCGGGAAGATGGATGAAGCTGTTGGCGAGATACACGGAGGCATATGTGGTCACCACATTGGCGCAAGAGCACTTGCCAAGCAAGGTTTCTTCCGCCGAAGCCCTCCAGATGCAACCGCACAAGTAACCAAGTGTGAAGCGTGCAAGGCCCATTCAAAACAGATACACCAGCCAGCTCAAGCTCTCCAGACGATACCTTTATCCTGGCCCTTCTCGGTCTGGGGGCTCGACATCCTCGCCCCTTCCCCGAAGTTGTCGGGGCTTTGAGTACTTGTACGTCGAATCGACAAGTTCACAAAGTGGCCGGAAGTGGAACCAGTGAGGAAGGTGACAGACGATCACCGTCAAGTTCTTCAGTCAATTGTTTGCCGCTTTGGGATCCCTAACCGGATCATCACCGACAACGGCACACAGTTGACGAGTCGCACCTTCATGCAGTACGCCCAAGATCTTGGCGCCAAGATCTGCTTTTCTTCCGTTGCTCATCCGAGAAGCAACAGTCAAGCAGAGAGAGCAAACGCTGAAGTGCTGCGAGGACTCAAGACCAGAACTTTCGACAGGCTGCACAAGTGCGGAAGGAACTGGATCGAGGAGCTGCCAGTGGTTCTTTGGTCAATCAGGACGACGCCAAATCGAGCCATCGCCGACATCCTTTGCTCTAGTCTACGGAGCAGAGGCAGTTCTCCCCACGGAACTCAGATACGGGTCACCTCGAGTGCTCGCTATGATGAGTTTGAGCAAGAGCAGCTGCGACAAGATGACGCGCTGCTCCTCGAGGAAGATCGCCTTCAGCTGTTTGACGAGCTGCTCGTTACCAGCAAGCTTTGCGCCGCTACCATAGCCGCAGTTAATGCCGAAGCTTCGAGGAAGGCGACCTTGTTCTTCGCGCGCTCAATCCGCCAAGAATTCCAACAAGTTGACGCCTTGAAGTGGGAAGGCCCTTATCGGGTAAAACGAGTCACTTGGCCCGGCGCTGTCCGCTTTGAGACCAAGACGGCTTTCCGTGAGCAATTCCTCGAACATAGAGCCTCTTCGTAAGTTTTACCCATGAGGCGCGGTTGCCAGAATCCGTTCCGGCAACCACCCTTTTGTACAAGTCTTGCCGCTGTTGCATGTAATCCTTTGTACAAAGCCGGGCGCAGACCCCGTGCATCAGTAAAGCCTATGGTTGTGCACATTTTTGTTAATACATGCTTTCATAATCATATATACATGTGTTTACTAACAACCTTGTGCAGCACCCACACCCGGTAAGCGATAATGAGCCATTAGGCTTCACAACTTTCTTTTTCTCTTCTTTCTTCTCAAACAAGAAGAAGGTTCATCCACCCACAAGTTAACCGGGGGGGAGAGGAGGAGATAATGATGTGGGCCGACAAGCGTTGCTCGAGGAACCATCGCCTTGCCGGAAAATGGACAACAGAAAAGCTAAGTTGCTAAGTTTAAGCGACCAGTTTTAAATTTTTGAGTTATCTTCCTCGAACGATAAGTACTTTGTATGGAAAACCTGTGCGCGGAGGAACCAAATCGTGACTAGTCGCGCCCTTGCTTTGTTTCGAGTCCGCTCAACAACTTAAGTGAGCTGCGGCTAGTCCGCGATGAGGTTGCTTGTCGGTAGCGACCCCGCCAGCAGGCTGCTGAAGTTCCGCACTCGGCGCTCGCGGCAAGGGTGCCGCACCGGCAAGTTTCCCGGAAAGCGTAGGGCAGAAACATACAAGGGAAGAAATCGAGCAAAGGAAATAACGTTGAATTCGATTGCCTAAGATGGTGTATATTACGAAAATAGCTCATCGCGGCACTAGCTAAATCATTCTCAGAACTGGAATAACAGCGAAGAGAAGAAAGGTGCGCCGACATCCAAACCCCGACAAGCTAGAGTTGCCGGGGGCTACGGCAAGCCGGAGTTGCCGGAGTCTGCGGCAAACCAGAGTTGCCGGGGGCTGCGATATCAGATAAGCCTTTCGTCCTTCCTCAAACATCTCTCTTTCATTAAAAACATTCTACTCGGATACAGTCCGTGGAGAGTGAAAAACATGAAAGAGAGGATTACAAGTTTTAAATGCGATAAGGCCCAAGGCTTACAAATTAAAAAGATAAGATGCCTGTAATCCCTTTTCTGTCCCTATCTTCGTGGAGGTAGGTTGAGGAGGCGGAAGGGCAAAGAAGCGCCTACGCTGAGCTACAGTGCCGAAGGCACCAAGAGAACATGCCGGGGCTCTCCAAGACTTGACGGGATGGCGGCGCCGAAGTGGGGCTCAAGACGGGCGACAGGACGTCAAGACGCTGTCGAGGGCACTACGCCTCAGATCCGACTTGACGGCCTTGTCGCCATCCTCTTCCCTTCCGCAGCCTCCCCACGCCAGCCGCCCAAGGAGACGACCCGGGAGTTCAAGGAGCCGGCGACACGGATGATGGGGTCGCCGGTAACGCGCGGAGCGGCGCCCGGCAACTAGTTGGGCCTGCTACCCTCGTCATCGCTATCGCTCTCCTCCTCGTCACTCTCGCTCGAGGAGGAATCGTCGCTGTCGGAGGAGCTATCCACGCAGCACCTTGCCCGAGTGCCAAGATCCCCAAAGACCTTGACGGAGAGGAGGTCACCCTCCATTAACTTAAAATGGAGGGTAAACACCGCCAGCAGGTTGTGGATGCGGGCGAATGTCTTCCATCCACGGTCAAGGTACATCACATTAGGGGCTGGGAATACAACGCGGACTCGCGTGCCGCTGATCCCATAGCCCCTCATGTGCAACCTCAACGTCTCGGGCGGATCCGACTCCATCGCCATCGCGAACGGAGCTGGAAGCCGGAGACGACGACGAGGCGCCCGGCGCAGCTTGACAAAGAACTCGCAAGGGTCGTCCCCCGTATGGACCGCCGGCGGGGGCGGGGACGGCGCACCGCCCCGCCCGCCTCTTCCCCGAACGCCTCGAGCTCGTCCACGACCTCGTCCTCGGAGAGGAACCGCCGACGGAGGCGGAGACGGCGCACCGCCTCGTCCGCCTCTCCCCCGGGCTCCTCGACCTCGTCCACGACCTCGCCCCCTCCCTCTTCCCCTTGTGGCCGGCTCCGCCACCCCAGGCGTGGGATTGGGAGGGGTGCGCTGCCTAGCTGCGACCCTCGCCGCCACCGATGGAGAACCAAGGTTCCCTTTCTCCATGGTGAATGAGAGGAAGGGGAGCAGAAGCTGAAGAAAGGAAGGGATGGGAGAGTGCGGGCTTCTGCGCTCCCCGTCCGCCCTTCTTAAAAAGAGCAAGGTGGGGGCTCGGCCGCCCCGCTCGGCGAATCGAGGCGCAGGAAGAGCAGGGAATCAGACAGACCGGCTGCCTCTCTGCCGCAACGCCAAGTTTCCCACTTCCACCGCCTGTGACCCCGAGTGCATGGGAACCACGTGGCGGAGATGCGAATCGAGGCGACGGATGAGGCGACCTCACACGACGCCCACTTCACCCACGACACCACAATTAACGCAAGGTGCGTACTGAGAAACGCGGTGGGCGCGTGCCGTTCGTGGGAGACGTGGTGGGTCCAAGGCAAGTAACGGCGTAATCAAGACCACGCGCGCCGTGCAGACTGTTTTGGGCCTGGCCCAACAGAGCTTGGCGCTGTGTGGCCCAGGTTCGGGGCTCTGTCGGTGTACTAGAGTAGGGGTACCCTAGTACCCGAACTCGCGTCGGACAGACGATCATAGCGCCTAAGGCGGGCCGCCCGATGGCCGCTAAAGACCCTCAGTAGCTCCTTGGAGCCATTCAAAGCAAAGCAAAAGACCCGGCAAGAGGAGCTTGCCGGAAGGCCATTCAGTAGCCGAAGAACAAGGCCCCGCAAGAGGAGCTTGCCGGGAAGGCTTGGCGGGCGCCGAATCCCCAAGCGCGACAAGGTTCCCGCCGCGGCAAGGCGCTTGCCGGGGCGGGCGACCTCTCTTCATCTCCGCTCCAGCTCACCCGCCAACGTGTCACCATGGGGCTCTCCCAAGGACGCGTGTCGGGGGGCTGTGCAGCCAGTGGAGAGTAGCGACAAGCAGCGACGACAAGCTACCATCATGGCTAACGAAGGCGCACTTAACGGTCCTGTTGCAATGTTCAGGCGATCGAGACGGGCATTGATGACTCTTGTCCCTTGCCGTCGAGTTAGGTATAGGTTCTCTGTACATTGTATATAGCGGTGTACCAACCTATGTTTTTACTACCTTACCCTTGTCTACTTGCCATATGTGGTAACCCCTTGTGCCTATAAAAGGAGGCCCGTGGGCAACGTAGAAAGGGTTCGGTTCAGCTCGATAGAAGACCACACTCGCTTAGGTCTTGTAGCCCGATTGCTCCCTAGCAAGAACACAAGATAATCCACAAAGCAGCAGAGGAGTATTATCTCTCCGGAGAGCTCGAAGCTGGGTAAAATCCGCTCGTGTGCATCGCCTCGATCTGCTCTTTGTGCAACCTCCGCCCCCCTCCGAACCACAAGGGACCAGGGTCCCGTAGGTGCTCGTGGGGCACGACCAGCTCACCCCCGATAGTCACCTTCGGCATCCGTGAAAACTACCACACCAAGCTTATCGAATTCGACATCACCCGCATCAGCCTCCCGTACAACGCCATCCTTGGGTACCCAGCCCTAGCCAAGTTCATGGCAGCGACTCACCCTGCCTACAACCTCATGAAGATGCCGGGAAGCAGCGGTGTCCTCACCGTGGCAGGAGACACCAATGACGCGCTATTGGCCCTCAAGCTCGCCTTCAGGGCCGCGGTGGCCGCTCGGCCAACTGACGAAGGGGCCGCAGAGGCTTCGGGGGCTACGCCAGCAAAGAAGAAGCAGTTGTTCTCTCAAGATCGGGCCGAGATGAAGCAGGTGTCGATCGATGAAGACGGGGCATCGGGTTCCACCATCACCATAGGTGCCAGCCTCTCTCCAGATCAAGAAAAGGCGTTGGTCGACTTCTTTCGCATGAACAAGGAGGTGTTCGCATGGGAGCCCAAGGATCTGGTTGGGATCCTGAGGGGAATAATCGAGCATCACCTGAGGGTGTGCCCTAACGCGTGACCAGTGAAGTAGCAGGTGCAGCGGCAGTCCACAGAGAAGCAGTCGTTCATCGTCCAAGAGACCCGCAAGCTGCGAGAGGCTAGTGTCATTCAGGAGGTGCGGTACCCAGAATGGTTGGCGAACCTAGTCATCGTCCCCAAGAAGGGAGAAAAGGAGCACATGTGCTTCGACTTCACCAACCTCAACAAGGCTTGCCATCAAGACCACTTTCCGCTTCCACGTATCGATCAGATCGTCGACTCCACCGCCGAATGCGACTTGTTGTGCTTCCTGGATGCCTTCTCAGGCTATCATCAAATCAAGATGTCGGTGCAAGATGTTGAGAATGCGGCTTTCTTGACCCCATGCGGGGTGTATTGCTACACCTGCATGCCGTTTGGTCTGTGTAACGCTGGAGCAACCTTCCAGCGGCTGATGCACATCACTTTGGGTCAACAGCTCGGGAGGAAAACTAAGGTGTACGTCGATGACATAGTGGTGAAGTCTCGGGAGGCAAGGACCCTTATTGAAGACCTGGAAAAACATTTGCCAGCCTGCCCAAGGTGGATCTGCGACTCAACCCGGAGAAATGTGTGCTCGGTGTCCCATCTGGCAAGTTGCTGGGTTTCTTGGTATCGCATGGAGGGATCGAGGCTAACCCAGAGAAAGTCAAGGCCATATAATGGATGAGCCCGCCGCAGACTCTCAAGGAGATGCAGAAGCTAGCGGGTTGCGTGACCTCGCTGGGGCGTTTCATCTCCAAGTTGGGAGAAAATGCCCTCCCGTTCTTCAAGCTGATGAAAAAGAAAGGAGAATTCGAGTGGACTCTGGAGGCTGACGCGGCCTTCCAAGACCTCAAGAAGTACCTCACCAGCCCCCCGGTGATGGTGGCGCCACGTCCCCTTGAGCCCCTAGTGCTCTACTTGGCTGCCACGCATCACTCAGCCAGGGCAGCGCTGGTGGCGGTGAGGGAGGAGTGCCTTGTCAAGGGCTCACGGTGGGGCACCCCGCTACCAGATGGGGTGCCGCAGTCTCAAGATGGCGCTCCTAAGGCTCCAACTGCACCACCGGCCAACAACGCTCCTGAGACCTCGGCCAACCCCCCAGGCAGTGGGTCTCCTGAGGACGGTACACCTGAGGGCATGGCTGCCATGGCGGATGATAAGGCTCCTGAGGGTCTGCAGACTCGGGAGTCGCAAGACCTCACCAATGCCTCCTCCCTCGTAGAGCACCCGGTATACTTCGTCAGCACGATGCTGCGAGACGTGCGGGCACGCTACCCCATGCCACAGAAGCTACTTCTCGCGCTCCTCGTCGCCTCCCAAAAGCTGCACCACTACTTGCAAGGCCACCCCACCAAAGTTGTCTCAGCTTATCCTTTGGAGAGGGTGCTCCGGAGCCCCAACACTGCGGGAAGGGTCACCGAATGGAACATTGAGCTGCATATGTTCTAGTTGCAGTTCAGCACTACCAGGATCATCAAGGGTGCGGCCCTCGCCGACTTCGTGGCGGAATGGACTGACGTCCCTGACCACCAAGTGTGGAGGAGCGCTCCCTCATACCCGGCGACGAGGCATCAGATGGCTGGATCATGTACTTCAATGGCGCATTCTCATGCTAGGGCAGGGGGCTGGAACTGTGCTTATTTCGCCCACCAAAGACAAGCTATACTACGCCGTGCAACTCTGCTTCCAACACGACGAGAAGGTCTCCAACAACATTGCGGAGTACGAGGGCCTGATCACAGGACTCAAGGCCGCCGCAGCACTGGGGGTCAGGCGCCTCACAATCAGGGGCGACTCACAACTCCTCGTCAACTTCTCCAACAAGGATTACACACCGAAGGACAAGCACATGGAAGCATACCTTGAGGAGGTACGCACAATTCAGAAACAATTCTTGGGCCTGGAATTGCAGCACGTGCCGCGAGGCACAAACAAGGAGGCGGATGACATGGCCAAGAGGGCGTCCTCGGTGTCTACCTCAGGAGCCTGGCATCTTCGAGGAGCGGCTCTTGAAGCCGTCAGCTTCTCCACCCATTGCAGAACCAGCACCGCCTCACGAGGATCTCCCCCAGGCTCCTCCATCAGGCGCCCCGGCTTGTGGCCCGACCTCAGGAGCTCGCCTACTCCTTGCGCTGGAACCTCAGGAGGGGTGTTGGACCAAGGAGTTCAAGGCGTACCTACTTCGGGGCACTCTCTCGGAGAAGGAGGAGGACGCGTTGCGTGTGGCCCGCTAGGCCACAACATATTGCATCCAAGACGGTGAGCTCTATCGGAGGCGTCCGAACGACGTTTCTTTGCGGTGCATCTCCAGGGAGCAGGGATAAAAACTCCTGGCCGATATACCTGGTGGGGAATGTGGGCATCACTCTTCATTGCACACCCTCGTTGCAAAGGCATTCCGTAGCGGGTTCTACTGGCCCACGGCGCTCAACGATGCCACCGAGCTGGTGAAGTCCTGTGAAGCCTGCTAGTTCCACGCCAAGCAGGTCCACCAGCCTGCTCAGGGCCTCCAGACCATCCCGCTCACATGGTCGTTCGCGGTCAGGGTGACAGTGTCCTGGACTAGGGGGTACTCACCACGTCGTCTCCCGATTAGTTGGATTGGGCCGAGGACCCCCATGGCCGTTTACTCATGGGCCAGTTCGGACAGCCCATGCCGCATACAAGGAGGATTCCACAAGAATTGATGCCCAAGACAAGGACTCCTCTAAACCCTAGGCCTTCGGTGCATATATAAACCGAGGCTAGGCTAGTCAATAACCAATCTCATATTCATTACTACAATCT
This sequence comes from Aegilops longissima, assembly GCA_021605205.1. Lineage (NCBI taxonomy): Eukaryota > Viridiplantae > Streptophyta > Magnoliopsida > Poales > Poaceae > Aegilops > Aegilops longissima. The sequence continues at coordinate 350,789,100 of CM038679.1, forward strand.
CGTGGTAGATCCATGTACTCTGTACTACACCCATATGAATACAATCAAAAGCAGCATGTAGGTTATTATCTCATCAAGAGAGCCCGAAACTGGGTACAACCCCGTGTCCATGTTACCATCGCTCCCAGACGCCTAGCTTAGGACCCCTACTACGAGATACGCTGGATATTGAACCGATACTGGTGCTTTCATTGAGAGTCTGCTGGCGGTCGCCACGGGGTGGTGGGAACTCGGATCGTCCCCGGCGCGATCTACGCATCGGAGCCGAGCTTTACGGTCGATGTCGGCATCTTTTGTCGCCGGCTCGACTGGTCACCTTGGCTTAATCAAGGACTGTGCCCTACCTCCAATCATCATGTTCGGACGAGGGCCTTCGTCAACATCAACACCGTTCTCTATCATGATCATGGAAAAATCATCCATGGAGCTCGGGGGCTCAACGTCAACATTGCCCTCGGGCGACTGTGCTGTTTTTTCCGAATAGCAAACTTGTATCCACTGCCACCACCTCCTCGATCATCGCTTTGATGATTTCTTCGGTGAAATTTTGCGGAATTAAGTGTACAACAACCATGCCAAATTTCGTCGAGTCCCGATGGAGGAATCTCTGGCAATCTACGATGTACCGGAGCCCTATCAAATCTGGACGGGAATCTGGACGAGATTAGGGCGTGGTCTCCAGAGCCCAGCTCGGAGGTCCTTTGGAAAATCCAACCGTTCATCTTCTGCGTAATTCCCATATCTACCACCCCTCCAAATTTCAGCTCGATCCAACGGTTAAAAGTCCGGGAACCTTCCGATGAGTGGACCAATTTTCGGATATGTTTTATACGCGAATACAAATCCAGCCCGAGTTCATGTTTCTTCATGAATGGAATATTCGACAACCCTTTTGAAGGAATTTTTTTCTATGGTATTGTGCATTGTTTTTAAACACGTACCCATAAAATTTTAAGCCTCCTCCGAGGTAATCTTCACCATCACGCTGGTGTCAAGCCAGTCCGACAATATTGCTCCACGGCTGCCGACCTGCGCTAGACACGTCGCCGCTTTGTTGAGCCGAGCTCAACTTCTTCAATCATCATCTCAACAAGCCGAACAAGAGTTCGGCATCACAAAGGATAAATCATCACCAACATCGCTGCCCCACGGATTATACAGAGCGGGCACACCGACATCGCCGCATGGTCACTTAATCAAGCCGGCATTGACCGCGTCACACGTCACGACCTGTGTCAGCATGGCCGCACTATTGCTTCTTCAAGCCGATGTCCATCACGCCAACCTGCTTCAACACCTCGGCTGACATGGCAGCTGCAACGTCTCCTCACCGACCTGCTCCATCACCTCGGTGGACCGGGGACTTGGCTATTTCTTCATCAACATACTCCGGTGACTTCGGCAGCCGACCAGCTTTGTCACGTTAGTTGGACCGAGGGCTTTGTCTCGGCAAGCCAACCTTTGCCAGCATCGTCATGCCGTCACTTTATCGCCGATCAGGCAATGGGTGTGCGGATCGAGTCCCAATTTTGGGAGTCACCTTTCTTCGGATTGCTACAACAAATAAACCAGGTGCTATTTATCCTAGTAATTTTTGCTTGTTTGGGTTTATTTTTCCCAAGGAATTATTACTCTGGTTTGTTCCATCACCTGTACGTAGGTTAATCAAATGGTGGCCGCATTAACGACGGTCACATGGTGGTTCGGTAATGGACTTCGACTACGTCTCGTGGTCTCTTCGGCAAGCTGACGCCATCATCCCAATCAGCGTAAATCGGCTCGCGTGATCACCTTGTTGGTCGTGTTGCCATACCGACGTCTTCGGTTGCCTCGGGGACTTCGGCATCATTGAGAGAGCTCTACCTCATCGAGTGTTCGGCACACATGCCATATGTCTTTATTACTCACTTTGCATAAATTATTAATTTGCAACATTTTTTAAAATTCATTCGTATTCCTATTATCTCCGGCTTGCACTATTTTCTGCGCACAGATAAAGGATCCGGATCGGGCAGCGCTGTCACCTCTGCGTACCGACGTACCATGTCACCTCAGCTGGACCGAGGGCTTTGTCATCACTTCATTAACCCACGACGGGGACTTCGGCGTCACACTGTGGGCCTACATTGGTCGTGCTATGTTGCCACTTCGGAGTGCCGAGCTCTTCGCACCGCCACCTCGGGACCGGCTTGGGGGCTGGGACCTTGTCCCGCCGTAAGCTCAGGTCGTGCATCAACACCGAGCACATTAACAAGCTAAGTCACTTTTATGCTCAGAATTTTCAATTTTAAATTTTGTTCGGTTCGGCCAAAGCATTATACTTTTTTTTGCCAAAAAGTTGTATGTGAAAAACTTCCTTGTCAAAACTTTGTTTGTGACACACAAATTCAAATACCCCATCTACTTGGGGGCTTCCTTTATGAAGCTTTTCCTTTTGCATATGATTATACTTGTACGGCTTTGTTCCTTGTTCATGTATTACGCCACAATATGCACCATATTGACTTAAGTGTTCCGCAAGCTGGGTTGCCTTGCTCCTGTGTTTACCCCTACGTTCCCGATTGTTCGGCTAGGGAGTAAAGGGAGCACCTCTGCAATTGTCACGATTGGGTCATCCGAGCTCGGACCTCAGACTGGGTGAAGCCGAAAGCTAGCGCTCTTATTGTTTTCAATCATGGTCGGCACACAACGGAACTCATGAATACAAAAAATCTATTACACAAGTCTCATAGTAACGATGAGCAACAGAAGCAACGTATCGGTGGAGGTACTATTTTCTTCGAAGATGCTTCTTACACTTCGTCAGTAATATAGCATAAGTTCCCTGAACGCGCTTTGTCTGTTACATCCTTATGGTGTGATTGCCTGGTTATTGGAAACACCGTCGATATTCTCGACAGGCGAAGTACATAACACTTTTGGGCCCTTGACCGAAGAGGGAGAAGCCGACGGTCGGTTAAGACGCGTTTAAAGTTCGGGTGAACACAGATATGACATAAGTACTTCGGTACATACAATCATTATACATAAAATTGTTTTACCCAAGTCACTTGGGGGCTCTTAAATTTGCATGAGCCGTTTTACAATAATTTTTTCTTCTCAGTCGCTGCAAAGTCTTTTTCTATCACTCCTTTTTCGACGCGAGTGTGTGGTCAATAGCCGGGTAGCCTGATTTCTCTCTCAAGACGCTCGAGTTTTAGTTAGCTAAACTGGCCTAACGTGAAACACTCCACCTTCGGGATAGGGAGGTTGAAGCCAAAGGCTGACCGGCTTGAAGTCTTGAGATAGGATGTGTCATGTCAAAGCACGACAGAAGCATTTTTTTCAGACTAATTTTCGATTTGGCACCGAACACTTGATCTAGTTCGGACGTTCAGTTTGTACTAAAGTTTTTTGGTATTCCAAGCCTATGGCACTTTTAAACTATTTGTATGTTTCCAGCATAAGTCTCGCAATGCAACGCCGGACACCTTTAGAGATTCGGCAAAAACATTCTCGGATATTGCTATATATGCATCGGTTTCGAATTGTGCTTCGGTCGATAGTTGGGTTGCCGGCTCCTGTGCTTGCCTCCTATGTTCCGCTTTGTTCGGCTAGGTGCGCACAGGGAGAACCATTGCGATTGTGCTTCCAGGTCGAATGGTTAAGCACCTCAGTGGAGAAATCCGAAAACTGACTGGCACAATAAGCGTAAACTGGTCAGCGATCTGACGACTATAAGATTGGTAGAGGTCACCCGGTGTTAAATAATGGGTCGTTCATAACATTTGCCGAAGTGTTTACGGCTTGACCTCGACTGTCGCCGAACACTAACCGGGGGCTAGTACCTGGCCTCCCAACTTTAAGCTCCTATGACTAAGTGAAAGTTATAAAGCCCGCATATCTGATTGCCTCGTTTCTGCTAACACAACCGCCTTTGGGTACCGAGACAAGGCTAAGAGTTGTTTGGTTATTGCAGAAACACCCCGCGTAGCATCTACAAGGGGGTGGAAGCCGACGATGGGCCACTTTCAACTGATAAACGGTCGCAACGGAGTCAAAATAAAGCCATAAATATGCATCAATTTGACTTAAGATTTTGGCCAAGCAGGGTTGCCTGGCTCCTGTGCTTACCCCTACGTTCCCGATTGTTCGTCTAGGTAGTAAAGGGAGCACCTCTGTGATGGTTACTACTGGGTCATCCGAGTAAGTACCTCAGATTGGGTGAAGCCGAATGCTAGCAATCTTAAAGTATCACATTGGTCGGCAACAACGGAAGTGAAAATTTTGGTTCAATAACACCATAGAGTTCGGGAACTTTCCCCGAACTAAATCCTCAATATTTTCCTCCTACATTGATCAAAGGTGAGGTTTTCATAATCATGATAAGCATGACGACCGAAAAAATGAGTCGATAGCGGGACTATTTTCTTTGGAAGATGTTTCTTACTTTAACAAGTAATATAGCATATCTCTCCGCGTACCTTTGTTTATAAAACCGTATGACCGGATTGCCTTGTTTGCCGTAAATCTTTTCCATTAAAAAGGCTTTATAAAGTAGGACAAACACTCCTCAGCTACTGGACGAGGAGGTGGAAGCCGATGGTCAGTCAACAAAGTTCTGTACAATGCGGATCTGAGCATTAATGATGTCAAGTACTCCGGATATCGATCCTTAATTCGGCCACCTGTGCCCACATTAAGGCTCGGGGGCTACTGGGCTTCGTGATCATTATTTATAAATATTAAAGGGGCACATCGATCCCCTGATCTGGTGTTGCCACCCGACCAGTGGCTCGGGGGCTACTGCATTGCCTATTCAATGCAGAAAATTCAAAGCGCGCAGTGTTCGGCATGACCAAACTATGGACAAGCGCGTCTTCGGACAATAATAAGTACCGTCTGGGGCTTATCCAGCGTCAAGCTGATATATCACGGCGTGACCCACTCTCAGGAGCCCATCCGCCGATCATTATTACCTCTAATATAATACACTGCAGTTCTATTCCTATGTATGTTGCCGAGCTAGGAGTTCATCCTCAGGCCGATTTCACAACCTGAGTCTCAGGAGCTACTAGGATCAGCGGTTTCATATTTTCCTTCAGGTGCATCTCATATTTCAGCCCGACAGACACCTTGAGGGCTACTGGCTATACATCTCAGTAGAGAATACATTGCACAAATCGAAAGTAAATCCATAGAGGGCATCTTCGGCATTAAGCTCGGTTGAACCCCTTTAACCTTTTTGGGCCGAGGTGATCTATGACACCTCGGATACAGTCCGGCGTTGGAGCCCGGATACAGTCCGGCGTTGGAGCTCGGATATATTCCGGCGTTGGATCTCGGAAGCAGTCCAACGTTGGTGCTCGGCTGCAAAAGATACCTCGGATGTAGTCCGGCGTTGGAGTTCGGATGCAGGAGGACACTACCGCATGGGAACCACTTCAAACCCGAGGTGTGGCGTAAAAAATAACAAGGCATTGATAAAGGCCAAAGAATTAAAGGGCTCCTCGGATACCCGACGTGTAAACTCTTCGGATTCACCTTGGCAATCGTCAAGATCAAAGATTTGTTGAACCCGTTTTCAAGACCGACGATCGAAGATGAAGAACGGTTCGGAAGAATCAAAAAGCGTCCCCTACTTGAAGACCGGTTCAGGGGGCTACTGACGGTGTCCTGGACTAGGGGGTACTCACCACGTCATCTCCCGATCAGTTGGATTGGGCCGAGGACCCCCATGGCCGTTTACTCATGGGCCAGTTCGGACAGCCCATGCCGCATACAAGGAGGATTCCACAAGACTTGGCGCCCAAGACAAGGACTCCTCGAAACCCTAGGCCTATGGTGCATATATAAACCAAGGCCAGGCTAGTCAATAACCAATCTCATATTGATTACTACAATCTCGTGGTAGATCCATGTAATCTGTACTACACCCATATGAATACAATCAAAAGCAGCATGTAGGGTATTATCTCATCAAGAGAGCCCGAAACTGGGTAAAACCCTGTGTCCATGTTACCATCGCTCCCAGACGCCTAGCTTATGACCCCTACTACGAGATACGCCGGATATTGAACCGACACTGGGGGCTAGACATCTTGGGACCATTCCCACGGGCGCCTAGGGGCTACTGCTACCTCTACATTGCCATCAACAAGTTCACCATGTGGGCGGAGGTGGAAGCCGTCTGCACCATCCCGGCTGGCTTGGCCGTGAAGTTCATCAAAGGCCTCGTGAGCCGATTCGGGGTTCCTAACCACATCATCACCAATAATGGCTCACAGTTCACCAGCAATCTTTTCAAAACATACTGTGCTAACCTTGGAATGCAGATATGCTACGCTTGGGTGGCACACCCCAGGAGCAATGTCCAGGCTGAGCGCGCCAACGCAGAGGTCCTGAGAGGCCTCAAGGCAAGGACCTTCAAGAAGAAGCTTGAGGCCTGCGGCAGGGGCTGGCTCGATGAGCTCCAGTCTGTGCGGTGGTCCATCCGCACCACTGCAACCAAGCCGACGGGCGAGACTCCGTTCTTCCTCGTCTACGTAGCATAAGCGATTCTCCCTCACGAGGTCAAGCATCGCTCCACGCGGGTCTTGGCGTTTGACGAGGCATGCTAGGATGCCACGCGGGGGATGGACCTCGTGCCGGGGGAGAAACGCCGCCATCAAGCCTCGCTCAGAGTGGCAAGGTACCATCGGGTGCTGCAGCGGTACCACTGCCACAACGTCCGCTCAAGGACGCTCGAGGTGGGTGATCTCGTCCTGAGGCGGGTGCTTTCCAGGGAGGGGCTTCATAAGCTCTCACCCACGTGGGAGGGCCCGTTCAGGATCGCCCATGTCTCCAGGCCTGGCGCCGCACGCCTGGAGACGCAGGACGGGGTCCCCATCCAGAACGTCTGGAACATCCAGCACCTCTGGAAGTTCTACCCATGAAGCAAGACCCCGTTCCTGTGAAGGTCTCCGCTCGCGACACTCTCACGTAATAATGACTCGAGCTATACACGCCCTGAAGTCTCCTGAGTGTCGCCCGCGGGCCTCACGGGAGCTCCCTCCCACGTCCTAGTGGCATCACTTAGCTCCGCGCTGGTGAGAAGACTAGACTAGGTGCCGTATGCGGCAGTTCTTTTGCTTGCTTTCTATAGTTGGTTTGCAACTTCTTAATGTAATTTGCAGTTTTCGCGTTTCTTGTTTGGCAGAGCTAGAATTTTTTCCTCTTGTTCATTCGCCTCTCCAGCCTCGTACCAGGAAGAGCAGCAGTTGCCCGTCGCTCCTCCTCGCCCATCCCTTGCGCGGGGGCTAGGTAGGTGTGTGCGCTTGGCGCTCGCCTACGACCACACCTCACCGAAGCCCTTTTGCCCTAGAGCTTTGGTCCTTAAATCCCCGTTAGACGCTCTCAAACAAGCTCGTGGAAACGTACACCCTCTCAAGTCCATGCCTCCTGGCATCGTGACGCGGTGCACCAGCCACAACAAACCCACGCTCGGGGGCTCGCGCAAGGAAGGGCATGACACCCTGTGAAGTTTTCTAATAATTCTGCAGCTGTATAATGCCTACTGAGGCCCGACAGCTCCTGAGTCGTTAAGAAGCAAACTTCGCCAGATGTTGCTGGAGAGGCGAACTCTCGTGAGGTGGGAAACTACAGCAAGCATATCAAGCTAAGTTATCCTAACCGCACCTGATAGGAATATCGGTATATCGGCACAATATCAAAACAACAACACATAGCATAATGGCACGAGTGCCTTGGTTCATTTCACGCCCAAGCGGGGCCCTCTACTTTTTTCAAATGCAGGAGAAAGGAAAGGTTAAACAAAAGTTCCCCGCACGGTCGCAGCAGCTCCCGAGGCCAGGCTCCGGTAGCTCCCGGGCTCAGTCCGAGTCTTCCTCCTGCTTCACCGGAGCGCGGCGACGAGACGACCCATCGCCTTCCTTGATGCGAGCCCGACGACATGGTGGTTGGTCGTAGCGGTCGCTGCTAGTGCTCTCGCCGGAGGATGAGCCACCGCTGCTGAAGGAAGCGCGGCCATCGCCAAGGGCAAGCTCACCCTCGTCGCCGTCGCGGTCATCGTCAAGGCCAAGCTCATCGTCACCAGTGCCGTCTCCCGGACAGCACCCCGCACGGCGGCCGTCCTCCCCAAACACCCTCACGTAGAGGGTCGCGAGGCTGTCGTAACTGAAATGAAGGGTGCGCCTCCCGCTGAGGCCTCACGTGCGGGCAAACGCTTGCCAACCGCGGATCAAGGACACGCTGCCCGTCACGCTGACTTCGACCTCAACCCATGAAGCCTTGTTGTAGCTAGCGGGCCGTCGCGCTGACTTCGACCGGCAACTCACTCACGAAGAAGTGCAGGAGCTGGAGCCAGGTGCTAGCGGGCCTCTCCGACCACACGACGAACTCCGGGGGCAATCCGCTGAGTGGAAGCGCGGCCGAGGAGGCCCGGCAACCACGACACGCCTGCCCTCATCGCAGGTGCTGCCTCGCCCTTGGCAGCCCTCGCCTCAAGAAGAAGCGCCACCGCGGCTGCCCAAAGCAACGCCGACCCCCGAAGAAGTGCATCTGCGCCCCCGAGGAGCTACCTCCGGGGTCGCAGCATGCTTGCGGGGGGCGGCCACGCCCTCTCTTTGATGGTGGCAAACCCAGCTCTTCCTTTGGGGCCTTTCCCTTCTCGGCGGCGGAGAACCTCCTCGTCGGCGCCATGGATGCTACGGCAAGACGGGGAGGTGAAGAAGAGGAAGGAGCAGGAGCAGGCGGTGAGAAGATGGACATGAGTGAGGGGGGCTCTGCCCCTCTCCTCATTTATAGCCGGAGGAAGGCCAACCGCCGGCCTCTATGATGCCACGCAATGATGGTTTTTCTCTACATGCAGCAGAGTCTTGTCAAGTCGAATGGTTGTTGAGGCCGCGTGGGGAAGCGGAGACGCCCATGTCTCGTCAATCACCACACATCGACCAAGGCTGCATGCGGTTAGGGCCCGCGGCCCTCCGTACTTTCCCTTTGACTTCGCCTCGAAGCCAAGTCCGAGCGCGCCTTGGGCCTGGGGGCTACTGTCGGTGTTCTGGGAATGGGGGTACCAGACTTGCCTGCCTGCGGCCCATGGCATGGCTCCATCGACGGCCTGGTACGACCCAGCTTCAACATCAACAACCCAAGACCCTCGCGAAGCGGATGACACCAAGACCTTTAGCAGGAGCTGCCTCCTTAGGCTGGTTCCCAGGAGCGGAGACTTCTATGCAAGCCTCACCTCATGAGGTCCGAATGACTTGAGCCATGATGACCAAGGCCAGGCGGGCGCCAACGGGCGCAGTGTACCAGTTTCCTCTTTGGTGCTAAGGAGGCAAGCGCAGGCGCAGAGTCCCGAGGAATTAGCCAAAGGTTCCATTCCCGTGCAACAAGACCAATACCGCCTGGACGGCAGGACGGAGGTCATCACCGAGCCCACCACGGGGTCACGACCAGAGGCTTTTGCAGGCGAAGACTACTTTTATCAGGAGCATGTACTAGCTGTCTCCCTTCAAATTTGGCCGTTGTGGGATCCCTTCCTGCCTTTCATTTGGGAAGAAGACCAGTGCCACTATAAATATGACTTAGCCACTACCATAGGGGGACGGATCATTCGGATCACCATCACTCCCACCAGCTCACTCGAGCACTAGAAAACCTCTCCTCCTGAGGTTGTTCGCCACTGTACTAGTTCGTCCTCAGCCCCTCAAGGCCAATCCACCACAAAGCAGGAGTAGGGTTCTACACTACAAGGTGGCCCGAACTTGGGTAAACTGTTGTGTCCCCTTTCTTTATAGTTCGTCAAGCTAGGCTGTGAGATTAGCGAGTAGGTAGGCTGGGAGGTCGAGTTCTTGGCACGCACCCCAGAGTTCAAACCTCTCAAGGGTTTGCGGAACCCAAAATCCGACAAATAGCAAAATTATCATCACGGAAGTGTCCACTTCCATGATAATAAATGGCGCGTCATGGAAGTGTTTTCGTCAAGGGTAACCGGCACATGGCATCTACCGTAACGGGTCGCTGTTAAGCTATCAGGTTCCGGTTTTGATCTGATAACCCATTAACAGCCCCGACCAATGGGGATTTTCCACGTGTAAAATTCTCATTCACCGGTGGATCCACGTGTCGGCTTAACATTGGGACAGATGTCATCCACTCATTGTACAGGAGGCGCCTATGATACATTGGCACGTGGTAAGGTCCAACAGTGGCCCATTTAGGTGTAAGAGGCCGGCCCAGTCAAAATTAGCAGGCCGACGCATATAGGGCCTACTTGTGTCTGGTCCATTTAAGCCCACTTCCATACGAGATGTGCCAATTCGGCTCGTCAACGACCCATTAACTATTTGACACCATTGCAGCCCATCGTCAGCTTGAGCCCGTTAATAACCCGCCATATATTTGGGCTCAATAGCGGCCCCATGTGGTTTCGGCCTGTTAACGACCCATTCAAGGGATAGGCCTATTTTCAGGATGTACGTATTTCAGCCTTTTAGCAACCCATTTAAGTGTTGGGACAATTTCCAGCCCGGTGTGTCTTTCAGCCTGTTAACGGACCATAAATGAGTTGGGACATTTGTAGTCGGACCTGAGTTTTGGCCTCTTAACGGCCAATGCTCTTCATGACCAATACCAGCCCGATTTCTCTTTCGGCCTACTAAAGGCCCACAACACAATTGGGCCATATAAAATCTGACCTGACTTTCGGCCTCTTAGCGGCCCATGCTCTTTATGGTCCAGTACGAGCCCGCTATCTCTTTCGGCCTGCTAAAGGCCCAAAATACAGCTGGGCCATATATAGCCCGACCTTAGTATCGGCCTGTTAACAACCCATGAAGTCGAATGGGCCCACTTATTGCCCGCTTCGATGTCGGCCAGTTAACGACCCGGGAGGTAACAGGGCCGAGCATTAACTATTGGCTCGTTTCAATTATAGTGGCCCAATAGTGCTTTTGGCCTGGTTACAACCCATTAACTTAATGGGCCCGCTAAAGCTCGAAAATGTAAATAGGCCCAATTTGATAACGTCGATTCTGGCCCAGCTAAATTTGAGCCCATTATGACGAGCAATTATGGACAGGACAAAAACCAATCAATCAATGGCCTATGAGAATATTGGCCCATGCGAGCCCATTAGGGAAGCCCATTAAGGGCAGTGGGCCGCTTACTTCATATAGGGCCCATGACTATTCGTGCTAACTAATAATTTTCCTGCTTTTTGCCTTACTAGCGACCAGTTAGCTGGAATGCGAGGCACACTAAGCAAACGTACGACATAGAAGGAAAAACGTTGGCGCATCTAAGATATATTACAGGAAATTACATCCACTGGGCAATCAAAGATTTATGCTAGTGCAAATAAATGAGCAGAACTTAATGATCTAAAACCTCACAATTTTCAACCTCGGCGCGGATGATGCCCATAAGCATGTGAGCAAGTTCTTCCTTCTTTGCTACACTGTCTCTGAAAACATTGATCAGTTTCTGTTGCGCAAGAATGTGCACCTCTGATTCCTCCATGATTTCCATGATTTCTTCAGCCAGTAATTCCTTCGGAAACATAAATTTTTTTGTTGTATTCGAGACATAGGAAACTCAACAGATTTAGATGGCGATTTTGGCAGGCTTGTATTATTGAGAGTTGAGAGTATCTCGACCACTATATCATTATATAAATTAGGAGGAGAACTGACCAGATTAGTCAAGAGTTATTGCCATATTACTTGGCCTAGATGGGGTTTCCTTGCTGTTTTCAGAGTTTGTCTTCTTATCTTCAGCAGCCTGAACCAAATTAACACACTAGCATTGCCATCATTGGCCAGGTCAGATAATAGGAAAGCAACATTGACACAACGAACGTTTGGGCAACCGGGCCACACCAGCCTACACCAAATTAACACAATATGGCATAGCTATCATCAGCTAGGTAAGGTAATAGGAAAGCAACATTGAAACAATGAATGATTGGGCAACCAGAACAACACTACAATTTAGTAATGTGCATGATATGACATAGCACACTCATGCAGCTCAGTGTGCAAAACTACCAAGCAGTTTTCCTCGTAAAAATCGACATTGTCGCCTTTAATTATACATTTTTCTACAAGTAAATTATCAGATAAAGGATACGCACACGCTTTTTAGAATGGAGTTGACATATTTTTACTGGACTGGAGTGGACTAATTCTTTGGCCACTTGAATCTGCTTATTACCAGTAGGAGTTGGGTTTCTCTGTGCTGGAGAAGTATCTATGAACACTGGAGTTGGTTTACTATCTCCTGCCGTTTCAATCTTTTGCAAAGACCTTGTTTGTAACCCTTCAGATTCTAACATAGTCGTCTTCCCCTTGCATGCCTTATATAGAAGAATGGTGCTTCAGTTATGAAACATGCTACGACAGAGAGATGGAATAGGTACTGAAGAATAGAAAGGCATGACATATTGACATGTATTCCCTCCATCCGGAAATAAATGGATGTGTCTAGGCGTATTTCTGTTCTATATACATCAATTTTTATCCATTTCTGTGACATGTAATCTGGACGGAGGGAGTATGATGTACGAGCTAGCAATACAACATGACAACAGAGTAAAAAAACACTAGTTGAATGTAAAACTGTATGATGGCAGAATACATACAGAAAAACACTGTATGATGAATACATACAGAAAAACACTAAGTCAACATATGCGTGTATGACTGGGAAACTAAGATGGCATTGCAATAGACCACTAGAACAACACTTCAATGTAAAAAAACATGGTAGTGTAGACAGATGAAGAACATACTGATGAATAACAATGCATAAGCTATTCAGAAGATTGATGTCCAAACTAAGCAGATTGCATTGCGACAGAGTAGAATGACAGTACTTGAATTTGAAAACATGTTATCATGAATGGAATAGGTACTGAAAAACAGTAAGGCATGACATATTTACATGCATGATCAATAGGCTAAGCACATGGCATTGCAACAGAGTAGATGCACTCCAAGACATTATATGCATGATGTACCCATATCACGGGCCAAGTTAGAGCAAGGACCTTGTGGGGTTAATGGGATTCGACATCTTTCTGCAATTCTTTTGAAGAACTACCTTCACATGTTCCATCATATTGGGTATCATTGACGCCAAGTTTGTTGTCCGTCACATTGATCCGTGAGGTTCTTGTGGATATATCAGTGTGTGAAATTATATCTGACATGCATGGAAGACAACTAGTAGTTAGATTAATGTAATGAGTGCCTGTAGGAGATCAAATAAATAGTAGGACTGGGCTTAACTAGCAGCAACAGGTCTAAAAAGCTAAAGGGAGAACATAGATGAAAGCTACAGAATATGTGTCACTTGTACTCGAGATTAACTAGATGGCACCCAAAATTATTAAAGAACAACATAGGTAATACTAGAAGTGATATAATCACCAGCCAGTGGGATAACATTGGCTGATGAATGATAACTATGGAACAACGTTACCTAAAGAACAAGTCTCTTATCTGAACTATGGAACATTGTTATCTGAACAAGACTCTTAAGAGATCAGCATGAATATACAATGAAATGTGATAATCTATTTTCATGCTTAGATGAATAACAAAGCCATAAATGTTGCACACAAGTAAGATAAGGGTACAATCAATCTGGCCGCCATCCATAGGAGTGAGCATCATGTGCTGACTTGTTGATAGCCCTGCAGTTGTTGTGGCTGTCCATGTCAGGCACGCACATTCGATGCAGGGAACTATTGAGTGGGGACTATAGCTCCGTTCTGGTGTATTCTTCCCTTGTTGGAGTAGCTGCGGTGAGAAGGAAGACGGTGTGGCTGAAGATGCAGAAAACGCAAAATGTTAAGAACGACACATATATCTGATCTGAAGAAATACTCTAAGAGATCAATAGTAAGGTACGAGAGTGGTCACACGCCTGTTGACTGAAAATTAAATTGGGGTCACGCGATTTTATTTTATTTTGGTATGTCCGATCTATGCCGGATGGCTTGATGGTCGTCTTGTGCCTCCCAGCTGACACTGTTCGGAATCTTCCCAGCAGAGCCAGCGACCACCGGTAGAGTAGCCTACCATCGCCATCCCTGGCCGTGAGAGCTCCGACCAAAACCCGGCTCCCTGGCTAATCGACAAAGACTCGCCGTCATCCAGATCTGGCGGCGGCAGTACCTTCAACCCACACAACTCTAAGATAGCACCTAAGCGCTGCTTCCGCGGCAAACTTGCGCCCCCGCACCCTTACGTTAGACACCAGCCAACCGACAGCCTAAGAGCTCCGCCGCCTCGAGGGGTGCTGCTTCCCATTGGGAATCGATTGGCCCAGAATAAAAATTCAGACAACTGACGCCTAAATAAAGTGATTTAAGATGAGAGTATGACCTATCTTTTGGCCCGGTGAAGTAGGCAGCTCCAGTTGCCAAGTCGGTGAGGCCAGCGCGATTGCGGTGGCTACCGGCGGCAGGAAAGCAGAGATGTCGCGATGGTCGATGACTACGGGGAAGCAGCGCCGGGCCCTGGACACATCCAAAGTTGGAGCCGGTCTGGCGCCGTGCACAATGGCGATGGTGAATCGGCTCCGGTATGGTTCACGCGGCCGTTGTTGAGGTAGCTCCGGCAGCACAAAGTAAGAGGCACACGACCCAATGCACGACGACAAACGGACAACGTCTCCGGCATGGGGGAGGAGGGCAGCGGTGAATTTGGTGCGGTGGGGGTGCCATGGAGGAGGAGCTGAGGTTTTGCGGCTGGGGAGAAGGGAGCTTCCGGGGAGAAGGTGATTTGGCGCCCATGATGTATGGATGGGGAATTGGGAGGGGGAACCATGTCTTACGGATGCATTTGTCTGAAATGTGTGTGTGTGGGGGGGGGGTGGGTTATAGTTCTACCCCTGCCTTTAGGCTTCAAGGCTTGGGTCTGTGTACTGCGGGCCGGGGATAGTACAGTAACTTTGCTTCTCCCAAATAGTGGGCGCGAGCGATTTCGGGCGTGTTTTGAAATAGTGGGCGCGGGCAATATCGGGGCGAGGAGGGCGTGTTTTGAAATAGTCGGCGCAAGCTATTTCGGGTGAGGAGGGCGTGTTTTGAAATAGTGGGCGTGAGCGATTTTGGGCAAGGAGGGCGTGTTTTGAAATAGTCAGCCCGAGCGACTTTGGGTGAGGAGAGGTTGTTTTGCCACCCATGGTTTATGAATTATTCGGCACCTATCAGTTCGGCCGAGGAGAAGGCACGCTTGGATGAAGTTATGAACCTTCCCTCGATGTGCAACAGGCCAATTGATGCGTGTCCCAAATAGGGCGGTAATTTCACGTCTCCCATTTATTTGCTCGGGTGAATTCCATCGAGCAGATGGTGTTTAGCGGTTCGTTGAAATTTTTGGAGAACTAGCATCCACGTCTACCTTCCCAAGTTGTTTCGAATCAAATTTTGAATAGCTTTCCACTTCTTTTTTAGATGGTGAGATGATGCTCGGGACTAATGTGTTTTTACATGCTCGTTGCAAACGATTTACTATATGACAAATAGTTGACCCACTCAAAAACGGGAATCAAACCCAAAATGAAATATCTTGATTAAATGAAATAGCTCGTTCACCAGGTCAAAATAGTGAACAAACTCCAAAATTGAACACCTAAATTGAGTAGCATGTTGTACTGTATTATAGTACTCCATGAACATGTTGAAAGTCAAATTAATGAACTTGTTTTATACGCATATCTTCATTCTTGTGTGGATTGTAGACAACATGTTCTCCAATTCAAATATTTGAATGCAATTTTATATCGAAACATGGTTTATATCAGTCTTTGATGCATAAATGCGAGCTCCACCTCTCCCGGACTCCTGTTCTCTCTCTCGCCGAAAATCTTCAATTCTATTGCACAATCCAAACACAAACCATGGCGGTCCCTCCCCCTCTCTCTATGTCCCTCTCTCTCTCTATGTGGGGGGCAGGGTGTCTTCCTAGTTCGCATGCACACTCCATGTATAGGTCTCTGTAGCACACTATGTATGATTCTCTAGTCCAATCTAAATATCTTGGGTGCACTCATCGTACGCACACAAATTCCCTAGCTCATTGCCCGTAACTCTCTCACACACCACTCTGCCGTCTAAGAGCTCTTCCCTCTCTCTCTCTCAAACTCTCCATCTCCCTGGGTCACACATACACATGCATATCTCACTCGCACTCTATAGACCCAACTAAAACTCTCTCTCTCCCTCGTCCTCTCTCCATCTCACATGTACACACACACACACAATCTCTCGCCTGGCTAAGTATGATTGTCTCTCACTCAATTGTAGGCACACGCAGTTCCCCCTATGTATATGACTAATACTTAGTCTCCATCACAAACATTTGCATTGTCTCTTTGCCTCACTTGGTCTATCTCGATTTCTCTCCGGCATCTTTCTATCGCATACACACATCGTCCCTCGATCTCCCACCCATATAGTCCCCTCACGATCTCGAGGGGATCTCTTTATCACAAGCACACCCTCTCTCCCTCCCCATGCGTCCATCTTCTCCATGCGTCCCTCTCGACCTTTGTCCCTTGTTGGCCAGACCTCTATTGGACATGTGCTATAGCGGTGTCTCTCTCCATTGCAAACAATCACACACTAGCTATCTTCGTGTATCTGCTCACCTTGCTTTTCTATCTCGGAGATGCATGCGTCATATGTTTGCATAAGAAACGAACACACACTATCTCTCTCTTTTATCATTTGTTGTCCATCTCTCTTTCACACACACACACTCACTCTTTTTGCACACTCACTGATTCTCCTTCACACACAATTGATCTCTCTCGACTTAGGTACTCTCTTCGGTACATATCATATAGATTTATGAAAAAGTCAAACATCACAAAGTTTACCATGTACGTGGAGAAAAACATTTACATCTAGAACGGCAAACATATATCATTAGATTCATCATGAGATGTAGTTTCGTATGATGTATCTTTGGTATTGTAAATTGTCGGGGAAGCTGATCGTAACCCACGAATACCTATGGGACCGGCGGACCGAGCCCCTTTCGGTTCGGTGGGGGGCGGAGGTCGCACGAAGAGCAGATCGAGGCGATGCACACGAGCAGTTTACCCAGCTTCGGAGCTCTCCGGAGAGATAATACTCCTACTGCTGCTTGTCTGATTGTATTGTGTTCTTGCTAGGGAGCACAGAGAGCTACAAAACCTAGCGTGAGTGTCTCTAGTTTTGAATGCGTCGAACCGAACCCCCTCTACGTTGCGCATGGGCCTCCTTTTATAGGCTAAAGGGGTCACCAACAGGTGGCCACGTAGACAAGGGCAAAATGGGAAAATGAGTTGCGGTTGGTACAGCTACTTTGTACAGTGTATTCTACCTAACTCTGACGGCAAGGGACAAAAGCATTAAATGCCCGTCCATGTCGCCTAAATAGTGTAACAGGGACCGCCAGGAGCGCCACCGCTTGCCACGATGGCAGTCTTGTCAGCGCCGCTTACCACTGCTCTCCGATGGCCGCACAGCCTCTTGACACGCGCGCCTGGAATGGTCCCATGGCGACACGTTGGTGGATGAGCTGGAGCAGAGATAAAGAGTGGTTGCCTGCCGCGGCAAGTGCCTTGCCACGGCTGAATCCTTGTCGCGTTCGGAAGCTTGTCGCTCACCGAGCCTTCCCGGCAAGCTCCTCTTGCCGGGGTCTTGCCTTATGCGTGCCTTGAGTGTCCTTCCCGGCAAGCTCCTCTTACCGGGGCCTTGTCTCCTTGGCTTAAATACTTTGTTCTTGAATGGCTCCAAAGGAACCATGGAGGACCTTGGCGGTCACTAGGCAAGCCTTGCCACGGGGTACTGCAACTGCCCGTGCACGAGTTCAGGATACTAGGGTACCCCTACTCTAGTACACCGACACGAGCCCCCGGGCCTGGGCCACACACGGTGCCGAGCGCTGTTGGGCCAGGCCCAAAAGCAGTCTGCGACACGCTGCCTAGATCTTGCCGTAACCTGCTCCGGACCCACCACGTCCCCCACGAACAGCATGCGTCGAATGTGGCGTCGTGGGAGAGATCGTGGGGGGCTTTCTTTAATTGGAAAAGCGGAACGTCCTCCCCCTCTCCCTCCTTATAAACAGGGGAAACAGGGGCAGGTCGCCCACCTCGCCATTTGCTGTCCCATCTCGAAAACCACCGCCGCTCCCCCCTTCTTCTCTAGTCCGAAGAGAGCAACGCTCTGCCCCCCATCGCCACCAGCGCCATCAACGCCGTCGGTCTCCTCCACCACCTCCGCCATGGCTCCGAAAGCCGACAAAGGGAAGGGCGTGAAGTCGGCCGAGGCGCAGCGGCTCGCGGCATCGCGAAGGAGCGGTCGTCTTCCCCCAGCTCGACGCAAAGGAGCTGAGGAGGCTACTACCTCTTCTCAGTCGATGGAGCGCGCGCATCCGCAAGACGAAGGTACTCTGAGCCGCCGCGATCGAGTTGGTTCGAGCGGGTACCCTTCTTCGCGCTCTTCTTCTATTGCGGGCTCGCCCGCCTTCTCTGAATTCTTCTGCGATATCATGAACACCTACGGGCTTCGCCTCCTTGATTTCACCCCCAATGATGTCCTGACCATGGCAGTTTTCGCACACCATTGCGAAAACTTTGTCGGAGTCCATCCAAACGTAGCACTCTTCCGCCACTTCTTCATGCCCCGCGTCAAGAGAGGAGAGCCACTTGCCGGAGGGATTGCTTGGATCTCCAGGATCGGCAAGAAATAAGCCTATCTGGAAGGAGAGCTCCGCAGCAAGTGGGAGGAGTGGAGAGCCGATTGGTGTTGGATCGTTGAGGGGAACCCGCAGCCCTTCACTACCCAGCGCCAAACTCCAATAGTGCGCGGCAACGATTGGAGCAACTTGGCGCCGGAAGATGCTAGGTTGAAGATTATCGTGACCCGGATCTTGCGCCTCAGGCTTGCCGGACTCACTGTAGGCGCCGTTGGCGCAGATTTCCTTCGCCGCCGCATCGCTCCCTTGCAGGAGAGGAGGAGACCTGCTTGGGAGTTCCAAAATGCGGCGGATATAATGAGGCTGCGCCGGGCCTCAACTGGAATTTCACTGTCTTGGAGTTGGATGCGATGCTCTTTGGAGCTGTTCAAGCACGACCCGATCACCCCGAGTGGTTTAGGTTGCGAAGGAGTCGCCCCATTGTGCAACAACTCTTTGCTCGACCGCATCCGTGCAATGATGCCGCCAGCGATTCGCATGGCATCGTTCCAACCTGGCAAGAGCCTGCGGACGACGTCGTGCGGCAGTTCTTCGACAGCTTGGAAGAAGTGCCGATCCGCCCTGATGAGCAGAAGAGGCTCACCCGTGACACCACCGATGACGAGATGCAGCGACGCCACCAGCTGGAGGAGGCGGCAGCTGCTGCCACCGGGCGGTCGGGTTCACCGTGGAGGAGGCAGAGGCAGCAGAGGCGGCAAGCCTTGCTGTCGAGAGGAGCTTGCCGGCGAGGAGGAGCAGGCCGAGCCCGAAGTTGAGCCGAGCGAGTCTGCCGAGGGCGCCTCCTCCACACCTTCAAGTAGCTTGCCGCGAGCGGAGCCCACAGCTCCACCAAGAAGGCGTCTCCGCAAGGCCGGGGAAGTGACGGGGCGGCAGACGGGCCAACAGCCGCAGCACCGTGCGACGCGCTCCACCGCGGCAAGCATTGTTGCCGCGGGAGCACCCCACACCGCTGCAACAACTGAGGCGGGATCCTCTCAGGCCACCGCTGCCACCCCCGCCAAGCGGTCCAGAGAACCTACTCCTCCGCCTCTTCGCACCGGAGGCGAGCCGGAATTTGATCTCTCCGCGCTCAGCTCCGACGAGGAAGAAGAAGAAGAGTAAGCTTCTATGCTGTGCTTGTATTTCTTCAATTTTGTTGCTTCGTCTTGTATCTGATTTGCTTCATTGTGAACTCTTTCCTTTTTTAGGACGCTGGCCCAGAGAAGCGCCGAAGAGAGCCAAGACCCAGTGGTTGTCATCGAGGATGATCCCCTGTGGCAACAGGAGGCGTCTCGAGACCCCTTGCCGGACCCGGCAACCCTTCCTCAAAGCAGCCCCCCAGCACAGCCCCCATCGTAAGTATATGGTTTACTTCTTACGGTTAGGTGAGCATGGGTGCTCCTTCTTTGCTGATATCGATTGTTGATTTGTGTAGGAGCAGAGCAGCCTCATCAGAGTGCCCAAAGCTGCTCCCGAAATACCATCTGCTTCGACTTCACCGCCAAGGGAGGATTCTCAAGGAGCGTTCTCCGGCAATAGAGACTTCTCCGCAAGGGACAGCACCAGTGATCCTCCGGTGGTCGAGACCATGGCTGCAGATCCCATCGCAGTAACCCTCTTGCCTGAAAATTTCCCTTGGGTTCTTTTCTTCTGTTCTTCTTTTGAACATTTGCTTGATCGTTCTTTCTTTTTCTGGTCGCCGATCCATCCGCCGCAGAGCCGATGGAGACCGAGGTCGCCCGGCGAGGAGGGTGCGCGGCAACACCGACGACGCCGCCACCATGGAGGAAGAGGTGGCGCTGATGGGTCCGCCGGAGAAGAGGCCGCCAAGCCTGCCGCCGCAAAGGCTGGCGAGGGGTCTGGCAATCGCACTGGCGACCCTGAGGCCGCAGGAGCGCCAGGCGCTACGCCGACCGCCGATCCCTCCGCCACCGTGCAGCGTCCAGTTCAAGAGCCCTAGCCCGGCGCTTATCTGAAGGCCGGCGATGGCATCTTCATCAAGCTCCCCTGGGCCTCGAGCTCCAGGGCGCCGGTCGAAGGAGAGACCTTCGACGGAGAGCTGCTCACCTCCGCTGGGTTGACGCTGGTGGATGCGCCAAACAGCAGCAGTGGCGAGTCTGAGGAGGAGCAGCTGCTGAAGAAGCTCTTGTCGCTCTACCGCGCCCGACAAGCCAAGTTGGAGTCCCGGAAGCACTTGTCGCGAGGGCGGAGCAGACATGGAGAAGCGCAGAAGAGCTCCGGGCGCCAACCAAGAAGCTCTCCGAACGTAAAGAAGAGCGGGAGCGACTTCATTGAAGAGCGCACAGCCTTCATCCTTGAGAAGGCTGAGGTCGAGGAGCAGCAACGGCTTGCTGCCGAGAAGCTATCTGCGCAAGAAGGCGAGTTGGCGCAGCGGAAGATCAATCTTGACAGCTATGAGGAAGAGCTTACGCTGCGCGAAAGCAATCAATTGGCGGAGCTCTCAAGGAAGCAAAGATCTTTGCTGCAGCTGCCGAGGCCGCCAAGAAAGAGTTGGAGACAAGGTGGACGAGGCGGAGGCCGATCAAGAAGAGCGGTGAGGAGCTTGCTGCACTCAAGCACGAGCGCGAGAAGGACGCCTATACTCTTGGCGAGCTGCAGGGCCGTCTCGCTGAGAGGAGCAAGGAGCTCGACGCCGCCAAGGACTCCAAGGCAGATCTTGAGCTGAAGCTGACCACCCTGATGCAGACGCTGGACGGCGCCAAAGAGCGGGAGGTGGGCCTGTTGAGAAGATCAAGGCCAACGAGGAGCTGCTGGTGAGTGCATCGCCGCCTGAGCACCTTCAGGGAGAATGTGGAGCTCTGGACTGAAGGTCTTGTGAATATCGCCGCCGCCATCGACAAGGAGCTGACGGAGCTGGGGATGGTGGATCTCGGATACTCCTCCGATGAGCGTCTCCAACCCAGCGCCAAGCTCAGCTTGTTCCTCAAGGGCGTGGTGATGGCTCTCCAGCGACTCCGGGAAGAGATCCCAAAGCAGCTGGCCGAGGAATCGCGCCAGATCTGTGTGGGAGCTCTCCAGAAGGTGTTGATGAAGGTAGCCTTCCGCAATCCAGGCCTCAACCTTGCCGGCGTCCTCAGATCCCTGCCGGCAGATGCCGATGTGGAGGCGCTCAAAGCCCTTGTCGCACCCATTGTGGACAAGGTGGGCAAGATCAAGCGGGTTGATGGCGACCATGTAGATTAGGCCGCCAGTTTTATCTTTCCCTTGTCGCTGTTGATCATGTTTAGGAGAACAATTTATTAGATCTGCGACAATGCTCTGCTTTGGATAGTTGAAGTGCTTTCGAACTTGAGGCCAAAGCTTGACAATTCCAGTGCCCACTCGACAATCCTGCCTGTTGCTTCTGGATTTTGCAATATCCTCTTCAGTGGAAAGCGAGTGACGACTGTTATCTCATGTGCTTGGAAGTAATGGCGCAGCTTTCTCGAGGCCATGAGGAGGCGAAAAGCAATTTCTGCACACCGTAGTACCTTGACCTAGCCCCTGCAGAAGGGAACCGACAAAGTAAACTGGGTGCTGCACCATCCTTTTCAGATCTTCTCGCACGCGCTGCAGATCCATCGTTGTCGGGACGAGCTCGCCGGTGAAGCCCCCGCTTGTCGCTGGATGCATCTGCCTTGGTTGCGGCTCATCATCCGCCTCCCTCTCCGCTACTAACGCAGCACTAACCACTTGATTGGTTGCCGCTATATATAGCAGCAACTTCTCTTGTGGCCTAGGTGCGACAAGTATTGGAGTGGAGGACAGGTACCTCTTTAAGTCCAGCAGCGCAGCCTCCGCTTCGGGAGTCCATTTCATTGGACCTGCCTTTTTCAAAATCTTGAAAAATGGCGAGGCGCGTTCAACAGACCTAGAGATAAACCTCTTTGAGAGTAGCCACGCAACCGGCAAGTCTTCGTACATCCTTGACGCGCTTTGGTGCTTCAATCTGCTCAATGGCCTTGATCTTGTCGGGATTGGCTTCAATTCCCCGCTGAGACACGAAGAACCCGAGAAGCTTGCCGGAAGGGACTCCAAATACAAACTTCTCGGGGTTGAGCTTGAGGTCGATCTTGCGCAGATTTGCAAAGGTCTCATCTAAATCTTGAACCAGAGTTGCCCTGTCCTTGCTTTTGACCACTATGTCATCCATGTAGGCTTCTACATTTCTGTGCATTTGCGGCTCAAAAGCGTCATGGAATACTTTTGCAAACGTTGAACCAGCATTCTTTAGCCCAAAAGGCATCCGTATAAAACAGTATGTGCCACATGGGGTGATGAATGCGGTTTTCTCCTCATCCTCTTCTGCCATGAAGATCTGATGATATCCTGAGTATGCATCAAGAAATGAAAGCAAATCACATCCAGCCGTGGAGTCAACAATCTGGTCGATGCGCGGCAAGGGAAATGGGTCTTTGGGACACGCTTTATTAACATCTGTGAAGTCGATACAAAGTCTCCATTTCCCATTTGCATTGCGTACAACTACAGGATTGGCCAACCACGTAGGATGGAGCACTCCTCTGACAAGCCCTGCTGCTTCCAATTTCTTGATCTCTTCTGCAATGAACTCTTGGCGCTCCACTGCCTGCTTCCTGACTTTCTGCTTGACGGGCCGCGCATGAGGACAGACAACTAAGTGGTGCTCAATTACTTTCGTGGGAACACCGGGGATGTCAGACGGTTGCCATGCAAACACGTCGACGTTCGCCCGCAGGAAAGCAACGAGCGCGCCTTCCTATTTAGGGTCGAGAGTGGCACTGATGGTGAAGGTACCACCAGTGCCGTCCTCCTTGGCGGGCACCTTCTTGGTCTTTGGTGGAGCTGCCATCGTCTTCTTACACTTGCCGGTGGAGCTCGATGGTGCGTCCTCGACGGTAGTGCAACACTCCGAAGAGGTGCACTTGCCGGAGTGGGCATCAGAGCTCTTGCCGGACTTGGTCTTCTCCTTCCCCGGAGCTTCAAATGCAAGTGATTTGCTATCTGTTGCAGCTGCTGCCTCCCGGTAAATCTTGTCGGCGCAGATAAGAGCATCCTTCTTGTCGCCATGGACAGAAATGACACTTATCGGGCCTGGCATCTTGAGCAAGTTGTATGCGTAATGAGAGGCTGCCATGAACTTGGCGGTATTTGGGCGACCAAGTATCCCATTGTAAGGCAATGGAAAATCAGCAACGTCAAATGTGACCCTCTCAGTCCTGAAGTTTAGCTCGCTGCCAAATGTTACCGGCAACGTGATCTTCCCCTTCGGCTTGCTCCTTCCCGGGTTGATTCCTTGGAAGGTGCCAGTCTCTTCGAGCTCGCTGTCAGGGATCTGAAGCTTCTGGAGCACCGCGGAGGAGAGCAGGTTTAAGACGGCCCCGCCGTCAACTAGCATCTTGGTGACCTTAAGGTTGCGGATAGTTGGTGAGACCAACATCGGCAAGCACCCGACCGCAGTTATGCGATTAGGGTGGTCCTCAATATCAAAGATGATAGGCGTGCTGAACCATTTCAGAGGCTTGCGTGACTCTATGGATGGTTCTGCTGCATTAACTTCCCGCATCCACTGCTTGAGTTGGCGGTGTGAAGTATGCAGAGAAGCACCACCGTCAACGCAGAGGACCTCTGTAGCTTTCTGAAACTCCTGCTCATCAGTCTCATCGTCTTCCATATCTTCATCGTCGTCGTCGTCTTTATCCTTGTCGGGGAGGTCTGTCTCCTTGCCGCTGCTTGGCCTTGCCGCGGCGTCCTCCCCGGCCGGGTCGCTTCTTGCCAACTCCCCCAGCACCTTCCTGGGCCTTCTCCTTGTCGCGCCGCTCGTACTCAGCCTTCTGCTGCTCAACAAGCTGCTCGACCTTCTTGCAGCTCTGGAGGTCATGGCCCTTGGTGTGGTGGATCTTGCAGTATTGTTTGTTGGAGCTGTCCTGCTTGTCGGCGGCCGCCACAGGCTGGTAGTCAGTGCCAGCGGCAACCTCCTTGCCGGAGCCACCAACTTTTGCTTTCTTGGCAGCACCACCGTTGCCGGACTGCTCGACAACTAGCACCTCTTTGCTCTTCTTCTTTCTGTTGTTCCGTCGCCGGCTCTTTTTCGCCGGGGCGGTCTCCTCACTATCAGATCCTGCTTCTATATTCTCTCCAGGAGTCTCCTCCTTCCTCAAAGACGCGCACACTTGTCGGCCGGGGCATACAGCTCAGACGTCTTTGACTTTGCACATCGCCATCTCCTCCCTCATCCTGCGGTTCCATGACGTTCGATGAAACGCGCTGATCACCATGGCAGGGTGGACATCTGGGATGTTGTAATGCACACGGCTGAATCTCTGAATGAATTTGCGCAGGGACTCTCCTTCCTTCTGGGCGAGCAGGTGAAGGTCGCTCTCTTTGCCATGAGGCTTGTGGCCGCCTGTGAAGGCGCCGAAAAACTGATGGCATAGATCTGCCCAAGGGGATATGGAGTTGTCCGCAAGTGCATGAGCCAAGATCTGACATTGGGCTTGAGTACCAGCGGGAAGTAGTTGGCGAGGATCTTGTCGTCTCGTCCCCCTGCAGCTTGCACCGTGATGGTGTAGATGCTGAGGAACTCCGACGGATGCGTCCTGCCATCGTACTTCTCTGGCACGTCTGGCTTGAAATTTTTCTTGCTGGGCCACTGGACTTGCCGCAGCTCACGAGTGAACACAGGGCAACCTACCGCGTACGGCAAGTCGCCTGGTTCCCCTGGCGCATGCATATCGACAGAGGGCCCAGCGCGCTAGTCGGATTGACGTCGCGCTTCTCTTCGGCGCTCGATGCGAGTTCGAGCTTCTTCTTGTTGTCGTTCTTGAAGAACTTGGCGCTGATCACGGCGAGCTCGTGGATCCGATGACGCGGTGGAGTCACTGTCGAGGTGGATCCGACGAGTTGGTGATCTTGGCCTTCTGGGAGGGGAGTGCATGGTTGTTGCACCCCCACATCTTCCGTCGCCACCGGCTCGTGCCTTGTCGTCTAGCCGCGGCAGCGATGTAGTTGGTTGCCGCGGAGCGTCGCCGTTGGCAAAGCCGATGAGACTCTGGATGGTGGCCCTCCATTCGTCGACCTTGTCGGCTGTTGGAGGGTAGTCTAAGCGATTGAGCTCGCCAAGGCTTCCGCTGGAGTGGTGGGTGGCAGTGGTGAACGGTGCGAGGAGCGGGATATGCTCGGACTTCTAACTATGTTAGAAGGAGCAGCATCCCGTCCAGGCGACCGTACCCCGCTCGTGCCAGCACGCTGGCGTGCACGCTGGTCTTGAGGGCCTCGCGATCCTCCAGCTCGGTCTTGATCCAACGAGCGTATGGTACTATGAATACCATGACGTTGTCGGTCCCGCGCCTCCTGAGATGGGCACGCTGCGTGTACGGACGCCGAGGTCTGCGCGGCCTTGTCCTTGGACTTGGCAGCGTCATGAGCTCCCTCGTCGACGCCCGTTCTTCCGCCGGCGTCTTCCCCGCCACCCGTTTGCTCCGGTGGTGGCGGGATCGACGTGGACGGCTCCGCTGCCGCCGAAGCCTTCTTCTTCGGTGGCATGTTGATGAAGATGATGAAGATGTTGCTCGTGTGAACGCCGGATCAGGTTCACACAGCCTCGACGCCCCCTACCTGGCGCGCCAAAGATGTCGGGGAAGCTGATCGTAACCCACGAACACCTATGGGACCGGCGGACCGAGCCCCTTTCGGTTCGGTGGGGGCGGAGGTCCCACGAAGAGCAGATCGAGGCGATGCACACGAGCAGTTTACCCAGCTTCGGAGCTCTCCGGAGATATAATACTCCTACTGCTGCTTGTCTGATTGTATTGTGTTCTTGCTAGGGAGCACAGAGAGCTACAAAACCTAGCGTGAGTGTCTCTAGTTTCGAATGAGTCGAACCGAACACCCTCTACGTTGCGCATGGGCCTCCTTTTATAGGCTAAAGGGGTCACCAACAGGTGGCAACATAGACAAGGACAAAATGGGGAAATGAGTTGCGGTTGGTACAGCTACTTTGTATAGTGTATTCTACCTAACTCTGACGGCAAGGGACAAAAGCATTAAATGCCCGTCCATGTCGCCTAAACAGTGCAACAGGGACCGTCAGGAGCGCCACCGCTTGCCACGATGGTAGTCTTGTCGCGCCGCCCATCGCTGCTCTCCGCTGGCCGACAGACCTCTTGACACGCTGCTACTGGAAGGGTCCCATGGCGACACGTTGGTGGATGAGCTGGAGCGGAGATAAAGAGTGGTTGCCTGCCGCGGCAAGTGCCTTGCCGCGGCTGAATCCTTGTCGCGTTCGGAAGCTTGTCGCTCACCGAGCCTTCCCGGCAAGCTCCTCTTGCCGGGGTCTTGCCTTCTGCGTACCTTGAGTGGCCTTCCCGGCAAGCTCCTCTTGCCGGGGCCTTGTCTCCTTGGCTTAAATACTTTGTTCTTGAATGGCTCCAAAGGAACCATGGAGGACCTTGGCGTCACTAGGCAAGCCTTGCCACGGGGTGCTGCAACTTCCCGTGCACGAGTTCGGGATACTAGGGTACCCCTACTCTAGTACACCGACATAGATATAAATAATATTTGCGTAAGCCTGGGCAAAGTTTCCAAAGTTTGACTTCTAAAAAATTTATATGCACTGCATTATCGAACTGATGGAGTATGTTTTTCCACCTCTCGGCTATCTGAAGCACCACTCAGCCGTATAGGGGCTCCTCTATCTCTCTCAAACTTTATATCTCCTTGGTTCACACATACACATATCTCGCTCGCGCTACATAGACCCATCTAACACTCTCCGCTCTTGTTCTATGTGACACGCACCCCCCTAAGTACCATAATCCCTCACTCCATCATAGGCACACACACTCCCCACTAAGTATGACTATCTCTCACTAGCCATTAGGAACACACGTACTGTCTCCTTCCATCCATACGTCTATCTTGATATCTCTCGGGGTATCTTCTATTGTGGACACACCTTGTCACTCGATCTCCCAACCATGTAGTCCCATCACGATCTCCAGGGGATCTTTCTGTCACAAACATACACTTTCTCCTCCACATGTCTGCATTTTCTCCATATGTCTCTCTTGACCTATCTCCCTTGTTTGTCAGACCTGTCTTGGCCATGTGCTAGGGGTCTTTCTGTCTCGGTTACAAACAACCACACACTATCTCCTCACCTTGCTTCCGCTGTCGAAGATGCATGCGTGATATGTTTGCATAAGACACACATGCTTTTTCTCTACTTTATCGTGTGTTGTCCATGTCTCTTTCACACAGGCACACACACTTTTTTCACTCACTCTTTCTATTTCACACACTCTCACTAGTTAGATACTCTCTCACATCCATAAACATATGGATGTTTTGAAAACTCAAACCTCAGAAAAGTATGACCAGGTATATGTGGAGAAAAACATTTACATCTAGAACGATCATTATATTCATCAAAACATGTACTTCATACTATCATTTATCTTTGGTATTGTAGATATAAGTAATTTCTATATAAACTTGGTCAAAGTTCCAAAATTTTGATTTTAAAAAAATATAGGCACTATATTATCGAACGGAGGGAGTAGCTCTTTCTCTCTCTACTATCTCTCACGGGCCTCCCCTCTCACTCGACCGCTCTATATCGAGGGATTACACGGTCACTGTGTTAGTGTATAGCTCCGTATATTATTTAGTTGACCGGTCAACCAGTCTACATGCTGCCTGATCAGGTCGTGTTCTCTATCTTCATGTGCTGGCCCGTGTGGTAGTGGGTGAAAATAAGTAAACTAGAGGCACATCTGACACATTGTAAAGTAAACAAAGTGGAAACCACTCGTGGTAGCACCCCACACACTAGTAAATTGAGGGCATACTTCTTCCGCGTGAAGGACGCACTCGCGCACACTTCACCACTACGCAGCGGCATGCACACAAGGACGCACATGCGCACACCCAGCACACAATATACACCAAGCACACATGTACACTGGCGTTGCCGCCGGCTGAAATGGACGGCGAGGCAGCCAACAAGCGGAGTGCCTCGAGCCGAAACCGCATCCGGTGTGCCTGGGCTTCATCAGCAGCCTCCCCAATGTAGGTCTGGAGGGGGTGATTAGACTACTTGACCAAATAAAAATCTAGCCTTTTCCCAATTTTTAGTGTTGGTAGATTTTAGCAACTTAGCACAAGTCAAGCAATCAACCTACACATGCAATTCTTAGAGTATGGCAGTGGAAAGTAAAACATTGCATATGAAGGTAAAGGGAAGGGTTTGGAGAAGGCAAATGCAATGTAGACATGGAGATTTTTGGCGTGGTTCTGATAGTGGTGCTATCGTACGTCCACATTGATGGAGACTTCAACCCACGAAGGGTAATGGTTGCGAGAGTCCTCGAAGGGCTCCACCCACAAAGGGTCCACGAAGAAGCAACCCTGTTTATCCCACCATGGCCATCACCCATGAAGGACTGGCCTCACTTGGGTAGATCTTCATGAAGTAGGCGATCTCCATACCCTTGCAAATTCCTTGGTTCAACTCCACAATCTTGTCGGAGGCTCCCAAGTGACACCTAACCAATCTAGGAGACACCACTCTCCAAACGGTAATAGATAATGTGTTGATGATGAAATCCTTGGTCTTGTGCTTCAAATGATAGTCTCCCCAACACTCAACTCTCTCTCTCTCTCACAGATTTGGCTATGGTGGAAAGATGATTTCAGTGGAAAGCAACTTGGGGAAGGCTATAGATCCAGATTCTTGTGGTTGGATTGGAATGTCTTGGCCTCAACACATGAGTAGGTGGTTCTCTCTCAAAAAATGAGTAGTGCAAGTGTAAGCATGTTCTGATGTCTCTCTCTTGAATAGAGAAGGGGGTGGAGGGGTATATATAGCCTCCTCACAAAATCTAACCGTTACCCACATTTGACCCAACTCGGTTAGACCGAATAGGTGAACTCAGTGAGACCGATTCAGTTCAAAATGTGAACATTAGGATTCTTGGTGGGACCGACAGATGATCAACTTGATGGGACCGATGCGCTATTGTTAGGGCAAATCCTCATCTTGGTGTGACTGATTGTATGAACTCGGTGGGACCGATTTCAGCAATGAGCAAATAGAGAGTTGGTTGGGCAAACTCGGTGGGACCGATTGCTTATTTCGGTAAGACCGAAACGTTATGAAAAAGAAACAGAGAGTTTGCATTGCGAACTCAGTGGGACCGATCGCTCATTTTGGTGGGACCAAAACATTACAAAGGGAAATAGAGAGTTTGCAATCACATCTCGGTGAGACCGAAATCCCTATCGATGAGACCAAACTAATTAGGGTTTCTGGCTATGGCTATGTCAAAGGAACTTGGTGGCGCCAGATGGATCAAATCGGTGGGGCTGAGTTTGACTTTGGGTTTTGGACATATTTGGATTTGAGAAAGTGGTTGAGGGCTTTGGAGCATATCACTAAGCAATTTGAGCAAGTAGACCATTAAGCAACACTTCATCCCCTTTTAATAGTATTGGCTTTTCCTATGGACTCAATGTGATCTTGGATCACTAAAATAGAAACAAAGAGTCTTGAGCTTTTACCCATATTTGTCCTTAGCCTTTTGAGGGGTCCACATCTCTAGTCCATGCCATGCCAATCATTGAGCTTTCTGAAATATTCAACTTGAATGGATATTAGTTCAATGAGCTATATGTTGTTATGAATTACCAAAACCATCCGGGGATTAGTTGCACTTTCAATCTCCCCATTTCTGGTAATTGATGACAACATATAGATCAAAGCTTCGACAAATGATAATATGAATGAAATACATCGTCGCTTTGAGAAGTATGTGATAAGCAAGAGCTCCCCCTTAATTTGTGCATTATTTAAAATTTTCTTTTGATTGCAAATGACAATCGATTAGGACCATGGGTTACTCTTCCATGTCACATACATCTTGGTGGAGCGCTCAAAATGATAGAATATAAATAACATGCACTCATCACCAAGGCAAACATGATTGATCATACACATGTATTAAGATATCACTCCTAGGGAAAAGCTTATAGGCAGACGCTTACTAGTAGCGAGGGTTTATAACCCTCGCTACTGCTACTTACTAGTAGCGCAGGTCTTTACCCTTCACTACTACTAAGTTGATACTAGTAGCGCGGGTTTTTAACCCTCGCTACTACTAAGCTGTCTCTACCGTGCCCTCCCAGGACATGCCATAGTAGTAGCGAGGGGTACAAACCCGCGCTACTACTAAGTTGATAGTAGTAGCGCGGTTTTATACCCCTCGCTACTACTAAGTACGAGGTAGGTGAAATCCCCGTATCCTCAGCCGAATCCCTCCTCTCTCCCTCACTTTCCCCCTCTCTCACTTTCCTCGTCTCTCCCTCATACTCCAGCGGTGGCCGCCGCTGGTACACTCTGCTTTCTTCCCCCCTCCCTCTTCGAGATCCCTCCGGTGGGCGGTCGCTGGAGCTCCTCTCCGCTGCCAAGATGCGAAAACGCGACCTCGGCATCCTCCTCGTCGCTGCCTTCACCGTCTTCTTCTTGCTCCAGGTCAGCCCTCCTCCTCCCCCTCTTCGATTCGATCTGGAACGCTAGCTGACCCATCCCCCTCCTCCTCCGGCAGCACGAGGGCAACTTCTCGTTCTGGGAGACGTGGACCGCCTCCCGCCGCTGCTCGTCGCCGACCTCAACGGCGACGGCCGCCGCGACGTGCTACTTCCCACGCACGATGCCAAGATGCAGGTCCTCTAGCTCCTGGCCCACGCCAGGCTGGCCTCCGCGGCCGCCCTCGATTGCTTCCATGAGGCACGCATCATGGCCGAGATCTCCCTGCTCCCGACCAACATGCGCGCTTCATGGGGTCAAGATTTTTTTTTGGTTTTTCGAATTAATAGTAGTAGCGCGTGTCACAGACACGCGCTACTACTAACACACGTACTAGTAGCGCGGGATGCACCGCGCTACTACTACTAGTTAGCTGTAGCGCCGTAGTAGTAGCGCAGGCACCCGCGCTACTACTAGCTTTTAACGCGCGCTACTACTAGGCTTTTTCCTAGTAGTGTATCATCATTCAAGCACACATTAAAGCATAATATGATCAAACATAGATCATAAGGGTATCTCACAGAAGCACAAATATTGTAGCAAACGAACGAGCAAATATCAAGTAGCAAAAGAGGCAAACAAAAGGCAAAACACACTCTCTCTCGAAGCCTATGATCTATACACTTTCTCCCCCTTTGGCAACAAGTTACCAATAAGCTGGAAAAATGCATGGTGCTATGCGACACTCTAGGCACGATCTCCTGGAGCTCCTGAAGTGGTCTTCTGGCTGGTGGCTCCGGTGTGCGTAGATGGCATGGAGAGGACAGCATCTGCAAAAGCTTCCAAGGATGTCTGAGGAGTTGGAGGAGTTGCAACTGGAGGTACAACAGTGGCAGTTGCAGCAGGTGCTGAAGCAGTTGCTTCGGAGTCTCTGTCAACTAGCACAACTGTAGACCTATGTGCTCTTGGCACTCTCTATAATGCATCTGTAGTTGGCCTGACATTCCTGTCCTCAAGGTCTTCCTGTATCTTCTCAACTATGGTCTGGATCTCAGTTACCTTCACATCTAGATCATGAAGCTTTGTATCAAAGATCCTCTCAAGGCTCTCTTGATTTCGAGTTAGGGTGGCTAGTCCTTTATCTATTCTCACTGTTGCCTCAAGAAGATAGCTGAGCTGATCTTGCTTGGTCTTGAGATTCACAGTTGAAACATCTGGCACTTTGGAAGTCTTTGCTGCCTTTGCTTTGTCTCGCTTCTCCTGCGCCTCTACAGAAGTAGGATGTGATGCATCCATGACAACAACATTGTCCTCCAAGTCTGGCCTCAGGGAAAGGTGATCTTTGTCTAGTAGATATGTCCCTGTCCCCATCTTGGAGTTGATGAGCATCTGAATTTGGGGGGCATATCCACATGATCTCTTCTGATCAGGATCAGTCCTCTTGATAGTTTCAACAATCAAGGTCATCACCTTGAACTTCTCACATCAAACATATGCAGTAGGTTGATTGAATGACCACAGATCATCCTATGATCCCCTGATTTGGGCAGCAGAGTGTGCCTCAATATATTGTTTATAGTGGTCAGTCCTGACAACAGATAGTAAATTGACCCAAACTTGTGACTCTCCAAGGCATCATCAGGAATTTCCTTATACATATGTGCCATGGAGTTATGATCTTTCCTGGGCTTGGCATAAACATATGTGTCATCTTCAGCTTCTTCAGGGGCATTTATCAACTTGGCCCATTCTACAACGGATGATTGGTATCTTGTGCCTTCTGTCATCCAGACTACCTTGCCATCTGGATAGAAATGTGAAGTTGAATAAAATTACATGACCATCTCATCATTCCATTTAGTCTGCTTCTGACCAACAAAAGTGTCAACTCCATTCATTCTGAATCTCTCATGAACTCCAGGGAAGTTGTCTTCATTCTCATGAATCAATTTCCAGTCAACCCATCTCATGTCAATGACTATGGGCTTCTTGTCCAATAGGACTGTCTCATAGAAATCTTGCTGCTCCTTGGTGTCAAATCTGTAATCCACAGTAGTCCTTCTCCTCACAACATATGGATCTGTCTGTCTCCGTACTCTGAAGCCTGCATCCTTTCTAACATTCATATTTTCAGCAACATGATGATTGTCATCATGATCTGGAGTTTTTGGTTTAAGATTTCTGAGCACTTGGTGCAACTCATCCTCTCGAACTTCAGGCACTGGGCCTTGTTCTTCTTAGCAGCTGAAATGTTTCTTGTGGATCTCTTGGATGCTTGTGGATGAAGCAGCCCCAGACTTGATAGCATCTCCCATAAGTTTCTAAGATTTTGGTGGAGGTGCAGCAACTTCTTCCTCTTCTTCATCATCTTCATCTGATACTTTCATCATTGAAGGTTTTCCAATCACTCTGACCATGGTATTTTTGACCATTTCCTTTCTTTTCTTTCCTCCAGCAACCTCTTCTTCTATTGATTTCATGGTTTCAAGAGTGGAGGCTCTGGCTTTTGACATTGGAACTCTCTTGGAAGAGGCCTTCTTGTGCATGCCAGGCTTGATGGCAGCAGCAGCAGCTTGCTCTTTGTTGACCACTTTCTAATTTGAGGTGACCTCCACATCTACCACAAAGTGCTCATCTTCTGATTCTGAGGTTCTCTTCTTCCTTTGCCTACGTGCAGCCTTAGGCAGATTTCTTGGGGTGCTTCTGCTACCCTCATCATAGTTGCAGTTTGAGGGACTAGTGCCCTCACTGAGATTTTGTTGCTCCTCTGACATGTTCTGTCTATCACTATTGTCTGACATGGCTGAGACTAACCCTGTGATTAGATAGGTATAGGTAGAGTAGATGAGTATCACAAAGCACAACTATTTTGGCAATTAGTTAACTCAAAAACTTAATTTTAGTTTTCTGCAGAAAGCATTTCAGAGCCACCGATATGACAAACTTGATGACACGGAAGCAACTTTAGAGTCTAAACATGTGATTTCGGTCAGAGCGAGACACAATTCATTTACTCCGAGATGCTAGGGTTTCACAAAGAAAGTGAACTCGGTCACACCGATTTGTACACTTTGGTTAGACGAAGTAGTACATGTGCAATGGCCTGGGCCAAATCAGTGAGACCGAATACTTCAAATCAGTC
The DNA here is from genome assembly GCA_021605205.1 of Aegilops longissima. Taxonomy (NCBI): domain Eukaryota; kingdom Viridiplantae; phylum Streptophyta; class Magnoliopsida; order Poales; family Poaceae; genus Aegilops; species Aegilops longissima. The sequence goes on from CM038679.1 coordinate 350,823,460, forward strand.
AGTCCGAGATGAGTTTGGCAGAAACCTAACGCTATGTTTTTGCATCAAAACTAATCTAGAGGAAGTTTTGGTTGGATAGTGTGATCTCAATCGTGGCTAGATACATGGCATTAACCTTTGTGCAGGAGTCAGAGTTAAAGATTGCACAAGAGAATCGAGTCCGTACCTTAACTTGGCAAAGAACTCGCTACGGCGACAACAACGGTGAAGATTCCCGTTGACGGCGATGGAGACCAGCGTCAGGAGGGCGCTGGTGATGACGGAGACGATCCGGTGACCAGGGGGGGAGGCAGAGCTGGGCAGGCGCGGTGGGAGGTTTGAAGTAATTTCCAAAATTCAATTCGCGGATACATATACCCAGTCACTATTGGTGTGACTGAGTGGAACAACTCTATGGCACCGAGATGCAGAATCGCAAGCGGTTACTGCAACTCGATGATACCGAACTGTCCTAATCGGTTGCACCAAGGTGAAAACCTAGATCAACTCAATGATTTTGGTGAGGCCGAAAGGAGTGACTTGGTCAAACGGAGAACCATTAAGAGGTTTTGGAAGTTTAAGCCCTTGACGGATCGGTGGCTCTGAGTGCTCCTCACCCGGAGGGTCCGAATTTGACTTGATCAAACTTTGTGATGTAGCATGAATAGAGTTTGAGACGAGAAAATCATAGATATCTAGAGGGAGTTCTTATGCATTCTTATCCATCCATTTGGCAAAAAGAAAAGCCAAACAATCAAAACAACAAATGGATGTCCATGAATGGGAAAAATATGCAACCAACATGCTCACACGATAAGATAGCAAATGAAATATGTGGCAAAGCATGCACAAACACTCTAGCATTTATCAAGCAATTAGCGATGACTAGGTCATCTATATATGAGTATATTGACTGAGGAATCAAATGAGAAAATTTGATCATAGGTCATACTCATCGTTTAAGCACAAGTGGGGTTACCAGTTTTACATACATCATTGTTGTGTTCACTCCATTAGAGTTGCTTTAGCTCAATTCTTAGAGGAAAGCTCCCCTAGATGTGATACCCCCCCTAAGAGGGATGAACTAACCTTGCGTTTTGTCGATGATGACTTCATGCAGGTGTTGAAGATGTAGATGCTCAATGTTCATGTAGATCTTTTGGAGCAATCCAATGGAGTGATTTGCACTTTCAATACCTACATGGGTTATTTCCACAAGGAACACGCAAGGATATCCATAGACATAGAGTGAAATCCACATACAATGATGTCCATGAAAGCATTAGGTTACCTTGTCCCTTGTCTTACCAACAAGAGGGTTTGTGACTCCTTGAACTAGTGCAAGATGTGAAAGTTTATTGCACTTGTCCTTGCCAAATGAATATGAGTGAAGTCTGTTGGTGGAGTCACCCTCAAGAACTCTCTAGTTCTTCTTCTTTCGGATCAACATCATATTGATGGGAATCCTTGGAGTTGTAGTTGTACTTGATGAAGTAGAACTTGATGTAGTCTTGGGAACGCACTTGACCAAGGCCTTTGGAGCTTCTTCAAATGCATCAATCTCTTCTTGAAGCTTGTACTTGCCTTTTAGCTTGTGGTCTTGTGGTGGAAGATCATCTTGAGCTTGTTTTCCCTTGAAAGAAGTAGGATCATACTTCTCTTGTTGAGGAACAAACTTCATCTTGGGGTATTGATCTTCTTCCCACTCAACTCCATTGGCATTTAACTTGCATTCAAAACAAACACCTTGATTCTTCCGATGCCTTCCTTGCTTGCGTACAATTTCCTCAAATTGCTTACTTCCGGCAAGGCTCTTGTAAACACCTTTCTCTATAATTACCTTCAATAAGCTATTTTCTTGCTCAAGTGTAAGTTGGCTAAGAGAATCATTAGTGGAATCAAGAGAACTACTAGAAGCAACAATATTGGATTTGACATGATTATTGTTACTACTAGAAGAAGAATCTTTCTTGCACTTGTTGCTAGATTTTACTTGTGGCATATAAGTAGACAAGAGTAACCGCTTGGCAATGTAAGAAGAACTTTTCTTACGAAGATCATTATTGATTACTTTTAAGAACCCATGCTCTTGCTCTAGATTGAGCTTTTCAGAGCGTAGCTTCTTATGAGTCTTTAAAAGCTCTCGATGATCCTCTAAGATAGTTTCATGAGATAACTTTGGAGTGTTTAGTTCTTTAGTTAGACGCTCAATCTCCTTCTTATCATTGTCATTCGTTTCATCTTGATTAGCATGATTAATAGTAGTTTCATCATAGTTTTCATCACTAGAGTTTTCAACAAGTAAATCAACATCACCTAGAAAATCATCTTCATCGCTATTGAGATCAACATACACGGGCTGTGATACCTTGGGGCCTTTAGCCATGAAGCATCTTCCAATCCCTTCATTTTGTGAATCAAATATGTCGTAGGAGTTGGATGACACAAGTGTAAGATCGGCAACACCTTCATCTTGTGTATATTCGGAGTCGGAGTGATAGCTTCTCTCAGAGTAGTTGCCGGAGTCGGAACCAGATACCCATTCACCAATATGAGTTTGTTGTCTTCATCTTGTGTATCTCTTTGATGGCTTGGCCTTCCTTTCTGAATCCTTGCTTCTGCGAGAGGGTCTTCGCTCATAACGATCATCTCTACTCCTTCTCTCTCATGGTGGTGATTCCTCTCTTTTACTTCTTCTTTTAGGTGACTATTCTCTTCTTTTGTAGGGAGCCTTACACTCGCTAGAGTAGTGTCCGGGTCTTCCACAATTGTGGAAATTGCGATCACGACTAGAAGATCTTTTGTCATTGTAGGACCTTTACTTGGAACTTATCTCTTTGCTTCTACTCTTGTAGAACTTGTTGAAGTTCTTCACCATTAGGCTCTATTCTTCGTTGAAGGCTTGTTTCTCACTTGATGTTGTAGGAGCATCACATGTAGCTTTGTAAGCACCACTAGAATTGTTGTGAAGCTCTTCTTTATCCTTGAGTGACATCTCTTGAGCAACAATTCTACCAATGATTTCCGTTGTCTTGAGATCTTTATAATTGGGCATAATTTGGATCAAGGTGCACACGGTATCATACTTTCCATCCAAGTCTCTTAGGATCTTCTTGATGATGAACCTGTCGGTCGTCTCTTCACTTCCTAAGGCGGCAATCTCATTTGTGATGAGAGCAAGCCTAGAATACATTTCAGCGACTCCTTCACCATCCTTCATTTTGAGCTTGTCAAGTTGACTTTCAAGCACATCCAATTTGGATTCCTTGACGAACTCCGTACCTTCATGCATATCAACCAAAGTATCCCAAATTTCCTTTGAATTCTCAAGGCGGCTGATTTTGTTGAATTCTTCGGGGCACAATCCGTTGAAGAGGATATCACAAGCTCGAGCATTGTATTGCAGCATCTTCAATTCTTCCGCGGTCGCTTCACGATTCGGTTCTCTTCCATCTTCGAAGAATTCACCTTGCAAACCAATACACACAATAGCCCAAACGGCGGGGTTATGTCCAAGAATATGCATTTTCATCTTATGCTTCTAACTAGCAAAATTAGTACCATCAAAGTAAGGACCTCCACGGTGGTAATTTCCCTCGCTAGATGCCATACTCTCCTAGGTTGTGAAACCAAGGCTATGATCACCAAAACTATGGAAATCAAGGCAAATGGAGACCAAAGCTCTGATACCACTTGTAGGATCGAAAGTAGGTCTAGAGGGGGGGTGATTAGACTACTTGACCAAATAAAAAACTAGCCTTTTCCCAATTTTAAGTCTTGGCTGATTTTAGCAACTTAGCACAAGTCAAGAAATCAACCTACACATGCAATTCTAAGAGTATAGCAGCGGAAAGTAAAACATTGCATATGAAGGTAAACCGAAGGGTTTGGAGAAGGAAAGTGCAATGTAGACACGGAGATTTTTGCGTGGTTCTGATAGGTGGTGCTATCGTACGTCCTCGTTGATGGAGACTTCAACCCACAAAGGGTAACGGTTGCGCGAGTCCATGGAGGGCTCCACCCATGAAGGGTCCATGAAGAAGCAACCTAGTCTATCCTAGCATGGCCATCGCCCATGAATGACTTGCCTCACTTCGGTAGATCTCACGAAGTAGGCGATCTCCTTTCCCTTACAAACTCATCGGTTCAACTCCACAATCTTTTCGGAGGCTCCCAAGTGACACCTAATCAATCTAGCAGACACCACTCTACAAAAGGTAATAGATGGTGTGTTGATGATGAACTCCTTGCTCTTGTGCTTCAAATGATAGTCTCCCCAACACTCAACTCTCTCTCTCACATATTTGGCTATGGTGGAATATGATTTGAGTGGAAACCCACTTGGAGAAGGCTAGAGATCAAGATTCTTGTGGTTGGATTGGAATGTCTTGGTCTCAACACATGAGTAGGTGGTTCTCTTTCATAAAATGAGTAGTGGAATTGTAAGCATGTTCTAATGGATCTCTCTTGAATATATAAGGGAGTGGAGGGGTATATATAGCCTCCACACAAAATCTAACCGCTACACACATTTGACCTAACTCGGTCAGACCGAATAGGTGAAGTCGGTGAGACCGATTCAGTTCAAAATGTCAATGTTAGGATTCTCAATGGGACTGACATGATCAAATCAGTCAGACCGATGCACAAGGGTTAGGGCAAAACCTCATCTCGGTGTGACCAATTGCATGAACTCGGTGGGACCGATTTCAGGAATGAGCAAATAGAGAGTTGGTCAGACAAACTCGGCGGGACCGATCGCTCATTTCGGTAAGACCAAAAAGTTATGGAAGATAAATAGAGAGTTTGCATTGCGAACTTGGTGGGACGGATCACTCATTTTGGTGGGACCGAAATGTTACGAAGGGAAACAGAGAGTTTGCAGTCCCATCTCGGTGAGACCGAAATCCCTATCAGTGAGACCGAACTGATTAGGGTTTCTGGCTATGGCTATGTCAAAGGAACTCGGTGGCGCCGGATGGATTAAATTGGTGGGGCCGAGTTTGACTTTGTGTTTTGGACATATTTTGATTTGAGAAAGTGTTTGAGGGCTTTGGATCATATCACTAAGCATTTTGAGCAAGTAGACCATTAAGCAACAACTCATCCCCTTTTAATAGTATTGGATTTTCCTATGGACTCAATGTGATCTTGGATCACTAAAATAGAAATGAAGAGTCTTGAGCTTTTGCCAATATTTTTCCTTAGCATTTTGAGGGGTCCACATCTCTAGTCCATGTCATGCCAATCATTGAAATTTCTGAAATATTCAACTTGAATGGATATTAGTTCAATGAGCTATATGTTGTCATGAATTACCAAAACCACTTGGGGATTAGTTGCACTTTCACCCGACGACATGCTGCTCGTCATCATCAGCCTCCTCCCCACCAAATCTGCCGTGCGGACCACCCCGCTCTCCCGTCGGTGGCGCCCCCTCGGGAGCCGTGTCCCCCTAAACCTCACTGTCGATAGCTGCCTCTACGACGGGGATTGCAAACGCACCCTGGGCCAGCAAGACGCCTTGACATCCGCATGTTTAGTACGGACTACAAGGTCCAAGCCAAGTTCGATGAGTGGTTCTTATCCCCCACCCTAGATCAGCCTGAGGAGCTCAGATTTGAAGCTGGTGTCACTCTCTGCCGCCGTCCGCGCTCTGCCTCACGCGAACGCTGCGCCGCGCCAGCTTCAGCTCCTGCTATTTTCCCCAGATTAATGTCGCGCCCTCCCTTCTTCTCCCTCAACTCAAGCAGCTCGAACTCTTCTATGTTGGCATCTCGAAGAAGGCTACGGAGCACCTGCTCGACAGCTATACTGCGCTCGAGTACCTTTGTCTTCGGCAGATCCACGGGTTCATTAGCCTCGACATCGCCTCGAGGAATCTCCGATGGATTTATGTGTCTTGCTGGCCCCACAACAGGACATCAATTGGGAAGAGATCACTCCAGCTGTTCCATGTTATGGTAACTGAGACTGCGCCTTTCCTTGAGAGATTGCTTGTATCTGATCTAGAAGGTCCAACAAAAATCAGGGTCGTTGACGCGCCAAAATTGACAGCGTTTTTGTACTCGTCTGCCAAATTCTCCGAACTCTTTATTGGATCCATAATCGTTCAGGTACAACACTCATCTTCTTCTCCGTCTTCTTGAAATTGACATTTTTAAATTTCTACTTGATGTATTTATGACTGTCATCCAGAAAATTATTCCCACAAGCTTGACCCAGTGTTTGTGCGCACAGTGAAGATCTTGGCAATAAAATCTATCGCCCTCAATCTAGATCAAATTGTTGGATTCCTTACATGCTTTCCATGCATGGAGAAGCTACTCATTCAGGTGAAACTTCTTTCCTATTAGTAAATAGTAATCACAACGTAGCTCAATTCTTTTGTAATTTTCCCAAATTACGATGACAAGTGCAGTGTTCAAAACTGCATCTACGCACTGCACCGAAAGAAATGTTTTTAGTATTTTTTCTCACGTGATCACCTACATTGTTTTTTGTTGTACTACTAGTAGCCTAGGTTAGTCATAGTGGCAAGTAACTCAGACTAGTAAATCTATGGTTAGCCTAAGTGCAAGTACTACCTCCGTCTTGGTTTACTCTTCATATTATGTAGTATCCAAATTTGACTAGAGATTTAACTGACAAAATGTTAATGCATGTCACTAAAAATTATATCGTTGGATTCGTATTTGAACATAATTTAAAATGGTATAATTTTTGGTGACATGCATTGGCATTTTCTTAGGTAAATCTATGGTCAAAATTTTACACTAAATATGAGGTAGTACAAAAGTGGGCTATAACGGCCCTCCACTATGTAGGCCAAAACACATGCCAAATTCACTTCTGATGCGTTTGGCATCGATGCCCCTCCATTGCTCACCCGGTGCCCCAATCTGGATGACCTACTTTGCTTTGGTGCAAAATTAGCTCACGCAATGAAAAAACAGTTGCGTGGGAGAGGGAGAGGACTGGGGAAATAAAAAAAACTTATTTGGGAGAGGGAGAGGCTAGTGTAGTTGGTTTGATTGATTTGTTTATACATATGGCTCTGTGTGCATAGCGGTGCCAACTCTCTCACATCGCTAGAGCGGTGCCAAAATCTTTTGATTTGACATCAATGTGTATTACGCGGCATACTTTTGAGAAATATGGCATCGGCCACATAGTGGAAGGCAAAAAATGCTCAAGCTCTTCACGTGCTCCAAGGTAAATGAGAGGAAAGAGAAAGAGAGAGAGAGAAAGAGAGAGAGAGAGAGAAAATATCACTAGCCTTAGAGCCAACCCTATCGTATGAGCGAATGATATTGGTACCTCTTCATGACATGGCAATCTTATACAACCAGCTGCTCTAATACATTCTCTTCTTTTCCAGATAAAAAAAGACCCAAAAGTGAAAAATGTGTTGCACTATAACAATCTCATTGAATGCCTTGATCTCCATCTTACATAAATTGAGTTGATCGAGTAGCGAGGCAACACATCTGAGATTAAATTGGCCAGGTTCTTTGTTCTGGAGGCAAGTGTGCTCAAGGTAATGAGGTTTGGTGTTCTCTGGCGCAACAATGAATGGCATGCTGATCACCGCAAGCGTCTAAGCCTAAATGACAAAGTCTCCGCAGAAACTGAATTTGTTTTTGAAAAATCATGTCATGAGAGACTAAAAAAATTATTTGCCCATTAGTGACTTGTCAGGGCAGTGGATTTTAGTTTGTACGATAATGTTGCATCCACCTAAGTAACGAAAGTTCTTACGTAAACTTCCTAATAATTCCCTTTTCATAGGTGCAGCGTTACTCATAGCATTTGTAATATCAGTTTGAAACTTGTAATAGTACGACTATCTAGCACGAGGTACTATGTTACGATGAATGTCCGCGTGCATAGGTGCGACAATGATATACGCATTACTCGAGTACAATATTTATTATTACCAGCAAGAGGCCAATGCGTTGCACGGAACATCAAGATGCATTTATACGAGCTGTATATCTCGTGGGAGACGAAGATGAACGAGGGAAGGCCTTATCTGCAAATGTGATGAGGGGTGCGGGTATCTTTTTGCAAAATTGCCATAGTTTGCTTTCTATCCGTCAGATATAGATCGGACGGTCTATATTGCAGGATGGCAGGCACACCATCATCACCAACTCGCCTTTTTATAATAGTTTCCCTATTTCTCTACACTACTCCTATAAAAACCTGAGGGCTCCTTTAGTCAAGGGAATTCTATAGGATTTTTGGAGGATTGAAATCCTTTGAAAATTTTCCAACGTTTGTCCTTTCATTCATAGGATTGAATCCCATATGAATTTTTCCAATGGAATGTTTTGTACTATATTTCATAGGAAATCTAACATCCACTCTAACCTCCTTTTACTATTCCTTTGATTTTCCCATGCATCAAACGCTCCTTGCTAATCCTATAGGTTCAAGTGGCCCTGACACTCCAATCCTATAATTTTCCTATTCATGCGTTCTCAAAATACTGCTAATCAAAGAGGTCCTGAGTTGGTGATGATGGTGTGCCTGCCATCTTTCACAAATAGCCATCGGATCTAGATCTGACGCATACAAAGCAAACTACTGCAGTTTTGCAAAAAGATGCCTGCACTTGTTCCCTATTTACAAACGACTCCGTGTCTCTCACAACCAACCTTATCTCTTCCCAACCACATCTACAAGGCCATGGAGCAATCTGGAGCGATGGCCACTGCCGGCGCCGTCCACCCCCAATCTTGGTGTTTCGTGCAATGCACGGGCATCTTACTCGTATAAGAAAAGAGTAGAGATACTCCTGGCAATGCACGGGAAATTATGCCAAACAAGGCTAGTTGTAAGCAGGCTATCTCTACAACCATGATGATAGTGACTGCACACGGCGAGGCTGACTTTGGTATGGCGAACACGGCGCCTACACTTAGGTGTCATCTCCGGTGCAGGGTCTTGTTACTTCATCGTGACGAGCAACACGTAATAATTTGGCCAACGGTAGTACAGTACTACTACATTGGCAGTACTACTACTAGTCTAGCACCACCGTCTGGATTTAGTAGTACTACCATGTCCGTCTGGATTTAGTGTTTGACTAGCAACTTCTAGTAATGCATGTCACAAAGAATATACTACTCCCTCTATAAATAAATACATGGAGTATGTTAAGTTTCGAACGTAGTTCCTGATGATATTATACACTCTCCCTTCCGGAAGATGGCACAAATCTGAAGTCTCATCAATCAGACTACTATTGTACTCACTGAGCGGTCAGCTTGGTAAGCTACCAGTGGTGCGCGTCGATCCTAAACAAACGGTTTTTTACCCCTTTCCGCGAAGGCATTTGGAACCGTCGCCAAGTGAGTGTGGGCGATAGGGGGGTCCTTCCCACACGACCGAGAAACCGTCGGGGATATGCCCTCCTGGCACACATGTTCGGCATAATGAGGCCGTGTGCGACCGGCGAGCTCTCAAATACGGAAATACGTACAGTAGAGATAAAAAATTCAATTATACGGCAAAATTATTTCCGGTGGCAAGTACATCCTACACAGTAAGTCCCCACTTCCCACACAGTTGCTCCAAGGAAAATGTTTCCGTTCACAGGTACATCACACACAATTTTTCCCGGTAAATCATTTGCGTTATTGAATGTGGCACACACTGTCCGTAGAAGAAACTGTGTGGCAAAGGCTGTCCATGACACACAATTTTTATGTGGTAAACGTTTGCGCAAGGTGGCCTAACGCAAACAATTTTCAAGAGAAAGTCGCGTGTGATTGTTCATTGATCCAACACGGTTTATTCCTAGAAACTGTGTGCGTTGCCTGAGGTCATCGCCCACGGTATTTTTTCAACAACCATTTGCAACATCAAAACCCAATTAGCAGGCTAATTCACCATTAGCAGGCTAATTGCCCTATTATTAATAATCCATTAATTAATCTAATTGACATTCATATTAAGCACACAATATATTTCATTTCCATATTAAGGAAGCAGAATTTCATAATTGAAATACATCAGAGTACAACATGATATAGCTTCAGCACTCAGCTACCCCATTACACAACTGCACCAGCAGCAAGTTCCACATGCAACATGTAGAACCTTTCGAAATTAGCATCATAGACGGTATATAGAAAGATGCATCTCATCTGGAAAACTGCTGAAGCAGAAGGCCAATATTGAGCCTTCATTCATGTTGAAGGTCTTTGCAACTTTAGGCCAGTGCCTGTGGATGATTGACCGTCCGTCCTTCGACCTCTTCAGGAACACTTCAATATTGAACCGTGGGTGTTGTATGAAAACCTTCCTCGCCTCCTGACCATAAAGGTGGTTTGAGAGGTAATCATCAGTGAACTGCTTTGGAAAGGCCTGAAAAGGAGGATGTGCATAAATATCTTCTCTATATTGGAAATGGGGCAAAGGAATTAAAAAAAGGCAAGGTATAATAGTTAGTACCATCTTGTAGTGAACTGATGTCTTCTTCATTGTGCAGACAAAGATCTTGTTGTTTTTTGTTGCTAATTTCTTTATCCTAACAATCTTTCTGAATTTTTTGATTTGATTGATATTCATGGACAACTCATTTCCCCATATGCAAAAAGGGTCGAACAGTGGGTCAAAACCTCTGACAGAAGGACCTACATATGCAAGACCAAATTGTTAAAAACCTAAATATTAGAATGGTTCCTGCAATTGCACAATATGTGCTATTAGACAACGGACCATGCACGTGCTAACCTCGATTGTAAACCTCAGTGCTTCCCATTGTTTCCCTGCGACACATATAAGGTAGTTAGTCATCAGGTTAAGTAAGGGTACGCATGCTATGAGTAAAATATGTTGATGAAAAATAATCACATTGCAGATTCATTTGATTAATTGAAGCCACACGGAAAACCCATTTACCCAAACCAAGCATGATTAAGACCTAGGAAATATAGAACTTGTATATGTTTCTCATGTATTAAGTGCAGCCAAATTCGGTTTATTCCTCACATGCTCAACAATACAAAATTCTACCCACGACAATTGAGCATCGCATTGCAGAATTGAACAAAGCAGTTAACTAAACACCACAACAAATGAACCAAACATTAACTAAGCACCACATTGCACAATATAACATACTCCTAATAGAAGATCAGAGAGTTAACCAAACAGTTAACTACAGCCAATTGTAGCAATTGTATTTGTTTCTCATGTATTTACTAGAGCCAAATTCAATGTATTCCTCAATTGGTATACAATAACAGAAAGCACCCACAATTTTGTAAAGGTAAATTCAATTTATTTCTCACATGGAAGATGATACAAAATTGCAGCCTGAAGAATTGAACATCACATTTGCAGAATTGAACCAAACAGTTAACTGAAGACGACAACTAATTAACAAAACAGTTAATAAAATGAGCACCACACTACACGACATATAAAACATATACACTAGAGCAACAGATTGCATGGTGAAATTAGATAGCACAATTCACTAGATTTTGTGAAGGAAAGGCAGGAGCAGCACACGCAATGGGTAAACTGAGCATGCTTAACCGACATAGCTAGCAATTGGCAAGGTGCTCCTCCAAGATCTGGGGGTTGGCACGAATGGCAGCCATCGCGACCTCATCCGCGCGTGTGGCCGCGATTTGCTTCTCCGCTGCCAAATGCTCCTTGACGTCCTGGCTATACTGCGTGCACCATGGCTTAGGCCGGCGCTTATTTGGTGGAGGGGTCGGTGATTTGGGTGGAAGGTGTCGCGCTCGTGCCGGTGGCCGGGGCATGTGGGATGTGGAAGGAGGAGGAGGATGGGGGTCGGGTGTGGATTACCTACCTGGATAGAGGAGGCCGAGCAGCGTGAAGGAGGGTCGCCGGCGAGGAGGTGGCGGCGCTGCAAGCAAGGAGTGAAGGTTTCAACTTGGAAAGGAAGGCGGAAAGAGGGGAAATGTGGCTTTTGGTAAGGGGGGGGGGGAGGCGGGAGGTAGATATTTCCGCGGAAGCCGACAATTTGGAATTGCTTCAGCCAAAAAACTGGCGCGCAAAGTCTCATTAGACACGGTCCCTTATTCAGAACTGTGTACGATATGTGGACATCACAAACAATTCAGATGGCTTAACCCGTGTGTGATGAGTTTGAACGTCAAAAGTTTTGGTTCGAATTTCCATGGTTACAGTGGTCATCCACGTCATTGCATAATTTGAGTACACAAAGGAGACTGCAGCACACCCACACTTCTTAATCGAGCAAGTTCAGCAATTAAACAGAGCTAGCTGACCTAAACATTACTCTAACAAATTAAAGACTGGCGCTCTTAATTAAACAAAACATATAGTACTACTACGGCTGGTGCTCGTCGATCTCCGCCGCCTCCTCCATGTCCAGGTCGTGCCTGATGGTCTCCTGGGGAAGGGGCTCCATGGCATCCATCGTACCATACTCTGCAAGCATCTCGCCATCCGCGTCCGCCATCTCTTTGGAAAAGTCCACCACAAACTAGGCGTGGGCGGACACGTTCTGGGCTTCGACGGGCTCCGTCGTCGCAAGGTATGTGGAGGAGGAACGGACGGCTGCTTGAACGCTCTGGGCGATTGCCAGCTCTTCGGCCGTGGGTTTGCGACTGTTGTCGGAGAACCTTCGTTAGATTTGTGCGGTGACCGCCAGAAGCTGGGCGTGGGCGGCCTCGACATGGTCATGGGCGGCCTCCATCAGGGCTAAGGCCGCCGCTACAGAATGGACAGCTACTGTGCCGCTCTCGCCAGTTGCTATCCCCGAGGCAGATGTTGCTGCCGCCACCTAAGAAGCCACAGGTGGCCGTTTGCGCTGCCTTTGCCGCCTGGTCGCAAATTGCGTCCACGCTCACGCACCTTGTTAGCACGTGCATGGCGGTTGTGACCGCGCTCTCGCCGGAGTGGGCCACCGAAGTTGCTCTCACGACGCGGGTCCACGTGCCCATCTTTCACCGGCGACGATTGAACAGTGAAATGATATTTGGGGAGCAAGCTAGTGTGCTTGAGACGCCGGCTGTGGACTGTAGCCGACGCACCTTCTCGCGTAAGCCATAGGGATACTATACACCAACGGTGCTCCAAGATATTTTATACAACATCTCACACGGTTGCTAATAATAAACTGTGTGCGATCTACTTGATTTTTCATCTTGATTTGAATTATATAATGGGGTCACAGCGGCAATAGGCGGTGTTTGAATTGCTAGACCTTTTATCTGGAGTGAACATGCAACTATATCTGTGTCGTAAAAGAATTGGAATTATTCAGGGTTCGTTTGAACATTTTATACATTAAATTGGTTTTCTAGCCATTTCAGGTGAACAATTAAAATTTGAACTACATGCACATGCTCCAGTGCATATAAATTGGTTGAAAAATCAAATTTGTGTCCTTGGGTGCATGCTTAGGTCCCATGCAAGAAATGGGAATGAATTTCACACACCAGGGTGCCGTTGATTGCCGACAAAACATTGAGATGCCTGGCTTTTAAATTCTAGTAAATCTAAAACTCGTCCTAAATTCATGAAACTTGGCATGCTATCATGGAGCGGCATCAACATGCTGTGGTACAAATTTTTGTCCCATTTGAGGCAGGTTTGGGTATATGCTTCTCACAAACCGGAGCTTCTCACAACAAGCATGATGGTTTTCGGTAGGGAACGTCCCACCTTTGTGTACGAAACGATATCCATTTCCTCTTATTGCTTTCAATTTTTTCCCATGTCAACATAGAACAATAGGAGTGTTGTGTGAGTTTTTGTGATTTTTTGGGGTTCGTTTGGACATTTTTATGCATTAACTGAGTTTTCAATGCATTTTATGTGCATAATTCAAATTTGAACTACATGCACATGCTCTAGTGCATATAAATTGGTTGAAAAATCAAATCAGTGTCCTTGGGTGCATGCTTAGGTCCCATGAAAGAAATGGGAATGAATTTCAAACACCAGGGCACCGTTGATTGCCGGCAAAACATTGAGATGCCTGGTTTTTAAATTCTAGTAAATCCAAAACTCGTCTAAAATTTATGAAACTTGGCATGCTATCATGGAGCGGCATCAACATGCCGTGGTACAAATTTTGTCCCATTTGGGGCAGGTTTGGGTATATGCTTCTCACAAACCGGAGCTTCTCACAAACAGCATGATGGTTTTAGATATGGAACGTCCCACCTTTGGGGATGAAACGATATCCATTGCCTCTTATTGCTTTCAAATTTTTTTCTCGTGTCAACATAGAACAACAGGAATGTTGTGTGATTTTTTTTGTGATTTTTCGGGGTTCGTTTGGACATTTTTATGCAATAACTGAGTTTACAATGCATTTTAGGTGCATAATTCAAACTTGAACTACATGCACATGCTCCAGTGCATATAAATTGGTTGAAAAATCAAATCTGTGTCCTTGGTGCATGCTTAGTTCGCATGCAAGAAATGGGAATGAATTTCAAAGACCGGGGCACCGTTGATTGCCGGCAAAACATTGAGATGCCTGGTTTTTCAATTCTAGTTAATCCAAAACTCGTCAGAAATTCATGAAACTTGGCATGCTATCATGGAGCGGCATCAACATGCCGTGGTACAAATTTAGCCCCATTTGGGGCAGGTTTGGGTATATGCTTCTCACAAACCGGAGCTTCTCACAACAAGCATGATGGTTTTCGGTTGGGAACATCCCACCTTTTTGGATGAAATGATATCCATTGCCTCTTATAGCTTTCTAGTTTTTTTCTCATGTCAACATAGAACAACATGAGTGTTGTGTGATTTTTTGTGATTTTTCGGGGTTCGTTTTGCCATTTTTATGTATTAACTGAGTTTTCATTGCATTTTATGTGCATAATTCAAATTTGAACTACATGCACATGCTCCAGTGCATATAAATTGGTTGAAAAATCAAATCTGTGTCCTTGGGTGCAGGCTCAGGTCCCATGCAAGAAATGGGAATGAGTTTCTGACACCGGAGCACCGTTGATTGCCGGCAAAACATTGATATGCCTGGTTTTTAATTCTAGTAAATCCAAAACTCGTCTTAGATTCATCAAACTTGGCATGCTATCATGGAGCGGCATCAACATGCTGTGGTACAATTTTAGTCCCATTTGGGGCAGGTTTGGGTATATGCTTCTCACAAACCGGAGCTTCTCACAACAAGCATGATGGTTTTCGGTAGGGAACGTCCCGCCTTTGTGGACGAAACGATATCCATTGCCTCTTATTGCTTTCAATTTTTTTATCGTGTCAACATAGAACAACGGGAGTGTTGTGTGAATTTTTGCGATTTTTCGGAGTTCGTTTGGACATTTTTATGCATTAACTGAGTTTTCAATGCATTTTATGTGCATAATTCAAATCTGAACTACATGCACATGCTCCAGTGCATATAAATTGGTTGAAAATTCAAATCTGTGTCCTTGGGTGCATGCTCAGGTCCCATGCAAGAAATGGGAATGAATTTCAAACACCGGGGCACCACCGATTGCAGGCAACACATTGAGATTCCTGGTTTTTAAATTCTAGTAAATCCAAAACTCGTCTGAAATTAATGAAACTTGGCATGCTATCATGGAGCGGCATCAACATGCCGTGGTACAAATTTTGTCCCATTTGGGGCAGGTTTGGGTATAAGCTTCTCACGAACCGGAGCTTCTCACAACAAGCATGATGGTTTTTGGTTGGGAACGTCCCACCTTTGTGGACGAAATGATATCCATTGCCTCTTATTGCTTTCAAATTTTTTTCTCGTGTCAACATAGAACAACAGGAGTGTTGTGTGATTTTTTGGGGTTCATTTGGACATTTTTATGCATTAACTAAGTTTTCAAAGCATTTTATGTGCATAATTCAAATTTGAACTACATGCACATGCTCCAGTGCATATAAATTTGTGGAAAAATCAAATATGTGTCCTTGGGTGCATGCTTAGGTCCCATGCAAGAAATGGGAATGAATTTCAAACGCCAGGGCACCGTTGATTGCTAGCAAAACATTGAGATGCCTGGTTTTTAAATTCTAGTAAATCCAAAACTTGTCTGAAATTTATGAAACTTGGCATGCTATCATGGAGCAGCATCAACATGCCGTTGTACAAATTTTGTCCCATTTGGGGCAGGTTTGGGTATATGCTTCTCACAAACCAGAGCTTCTCACAACAAGCATGATGGTTTTCGGTAGGGAACGTCCCATCTTTGTGGACGAAACGATATCCATTGCCTCCTATTGCTTTCAATTTTTTTTCTCGTGTCAACATAAAACAATGGGAGTGTTGTGTGAATTTTTGTGCTTTTTTGGGGTTCGTTTGGACATTTTTATGCATTAATTGAGTTTTCAATGCATTTATGTGCATAATTCAAATTTTAACTACATGCACATGCTCCGTTGCATATAAATTGGTTGCAAAATCAAATATGTGTCCTTGGGTGCATGCTTAGGTCCCATGCAAGAAATGGGAATTTCAAACACCAGGGCCCCGTTGATTGCCGGCAAAACATTGCGATGCCTGATTTTTAATTTCTAGTAAATCCAAAATTCTGTTAACCATTCACATGACGCCATGTGTCTTGGTTTTAATGGTTGTAGGAGGTGCCATGCGAACAGCTGCTTGACCTTGACTGAACGGGAGGCTTGCGAGCGTCGTCCAGTGCGCAGGCTGACCGAGAGGCGTGCAAGCTGTCCTTGAGTGCGCAGGCTCATCGGGAAGCGTGCGAGCTGTACACTGCGCAGGCTCACTAGGAAGCGAGCCCTTTGACTTCCATGGCCACCCGCCTTTCTCGCATCATCTCCATTAATGGCGCCCAAGCTGCAGTTTAATTCGCTTTTTAAAAATAGAACACTCATCGCAAAAATTTTAGTTAGAACACCCGTATGCAAACTGACAGCTTCCCCGGGAAGCCAAGAGAAAATGTGCCGAGCAGGATTTCTGCAGCTCTTGATTGCAAACATTTTAGATAGAACACCCGTATGCAAAGTGAGAGCAGCGCAGGATTTGTGCATCCCTTCAACGCAAACAGTTGTTTTGGATGACCTATGTGGAACCACGTACAAACAATTTGGTAAGATTTGTCAATCCTTGTACCACTGCAATTTGTTAAAGTATGAAGCTAAAAATCACTAGCAGTATCTAATTTTTGTAACTAAAATTTAGTAATTAAGCATAGATTAAGCAGTCATTCTTAATTTATACAAACAGTTCAACTCAATAGCTGAACCGACCAAACTTTTCCCCAATTGATGCCAACCACGTAATGAAATAGCTAGTTCAACTATATATACTAGCTAATTTTAAGTACGTTGTACAGTTCCACCACAACTATAGTCAGCTGAACTGAACAAAATAGCCCCTAAATACTACTACTACTACTACTACTACTACTACTACTACTACTACTACTACTACTACTACTACTACTACTACTACGCAGGGGCTTTCTACTACTTCCGGCTGCCTCTCTCGCCGAAGGCCAAGAAGAGGCGGAGGAGGAGGAGCCATCGACGAGCTGGGCAACCGCAATGCGGTGCCTGCCGCTAATGTAGCTTCAGCGACGCTCGCCTCGAACGCCCTCTGCCGCTCCAGACGACCCCCTCTTGCAGCGGTGGTTCTCATCATAGATCTCGTGATTCCTCGCCTCTGAGGCGGCATGTGCCGCTGCCACTGCGGCGGTAAGGCTCTTTGGGTGCTCGACGAGGCGCTCCTCCTCCTCCCGCAGGAACTCGGTGTAGCGCGCAAGGTCGCTGTGCACGTGTGGGCATCCACCTCCGCCTCCTGCCTTCGGGCAGCGGTGGCGGAGCGGGTGATGACCGGCCACAGCGGCCGACGACGGGGTGGTGGCCACGACCACCACCTCCCGCCTTCGCGCCGCGGCGGCGGGGCGGGCGATGGCCCTGGCTTTTGATGGTGGTGTGGCGGCAATGGAGGCCAGCAACAGCTGCCGAAGGGCACCAGCGGCGGAGCGTGTGGTGGTGTTCCGTGCACACCCAACAGGGACGCCGCGTGCACTACACTACGCCGGGGACTGCGCCGCCGCCGCGGTGTAGCCTCCCAGCTGGAGCTGTCCTCTGATGATGGCAGAGTGGCTGAGCGACGACGACAGGCCGGTGCCATTGTTGAACGTGGCAAAAGCAGATGAGATAAGCTACAGGGATGGAGGGGAAAATGCGATGCTGGACTCGCCGGCCGTGAGGGTTTTTATAGCAGGCCGGTAAGCATTGGGATTTTGGGGGATTTCACCGAGTCGGGCGGGAAGCTTGCGCGGGAACCTACGAGGTTGCGCAGGAACGGGCTCACCAACGATTCATTGGCGCCACTGTTTGGCAAAAAGAACGCCCCCGCGCGCTGTGCAAGCTTGCGCTGTAAGCCGTCTGCGGCAGCGGGGTGACAAGACGTGCGAGAGGAGGACGAAAGGCCACGTACACATACGGTTAACAAAAAATGTTTGCGATTTAATTACCTACTATACCACCGTCCTGGTTTATAAGTATGATTTAATTAATAAAATACGAATGCATGTCGCCAAAGATTATATAGTTGGATTTGTATTTGAACATAGTTTCCAATTATATAATTTTTAAAATATGCATCAACATTTTGTTGGTTAAGTTTGTGGGCAAAGTATGGCACAGAATATAAAGGAGACTATAGACTAGACGGAGGTGGTACCACACGGCCGCTCTCTACGCAGCGACGCAACTGTTGGCCGGCTTGTAGGTGACCATTTGTTGCATGTGCAACTGCTCCATGCGTGTGGTTGCTTGCGGTTCAAGCGGCCGCGGCGCGCTCTGCTCGCATCCCGCCACGCGCGCTCTGCTCTCGCGTCCCTCCGGGTGCTCTAGCCTCGTCCCTCCATGTGTGATGCTAGTGTTTTGGGCCGGCGCACGATCATGCATGTTCGTGTGCAAGTGGTTGCGCCGGGCGCGGCGCGATGATGCAGTTACGTGCTGCAAAAACTGCCATGCGGACGCGACGAGAATCCATGCCGCCCGGCTCCCTTTTATTCCTGCGGCCATTTACCTTCATCTCTCGTCTCACACGTCACAATAAGCACACCCACAAGGACGCATACAGAGAGGACATCCAGCGGTTCCAATGGCGCTCCTCGTGGCTCCAATGGCGCTCCCAGCAGCCCACGATGACAACGGCAGGAAGTTCACCATGCATCACGTAGTGGACACCCACGTGAGGGGAAAGGCCCTCTCGGTGGTGTACACGAACGATCCGGTCTCGGTGGAGAGCTCCATCCAAAGTATGGAGCAGTTCCTTGCCGAGGACAAGTACCGAGTGGTCGGCTTCAACCTCGAGTACACCATCGGTCGTGCCGGGCACGATCAGAAGGTTGCCGTCGCCCAGTTGTGTGTGCGACATGACGTCCTCGTCTACCACTTCTACCTTGCCACAAGGCCTTGCGAGCATTTCTCCAGGTTTATCAAGCGCTCCGACTACAGTTTCACTACGGTGGACACCACCAACGATCTAAAAGCGCTCAAGGTTTCGGACTTGAAATGCCCGAATCTTGTCAACATCCAGCACCACTACAAGGTCTGGGGCACCGACAAAAGCAAATTGAACTCCCTGGTTGACCTCGCGTCGGCCATCATCGACCCCTACTACGCGAAGATGAAGCAAGAGAGAAATAAGGACAAGAACGTCTGGCACAGTGTGTGGCATAAGAGACTGGATGAACAACATGTCAAGTACGCGGCCATGGATGCGTACACAAGCTACGAGATGTACAAGCAGATCGTTGACATGAGGAACTGTCTTCTTCCTGACCCAGACGAGGGATCGAGCCAAATAGCAGTGGCGGGAGCATCACAAGAAGTAGATGACTAGACAATTGTTTCTCCTACTTTAGAATGCATGCAATTGTTTATTGAGGTGTGTGCGAATGATCTGTATAGTCACTGATGTAATTGGATGTTTATTTCAGTTATATATATACATGTTATTCTACTTAAGACAGAGCAATTCACACGGCTTATTAGCAGCAATCGTCTGTGTTATTATTGGTCATCACACACATTTCAGATTGCGGACCTATTTGCCGTGTATCACACACATCTTGTTCAGTTGAACCGTTTCCATTGTGTTGCCTAATCACACACAGTTCATCCCTGTGAACCGTATGCTGTATATCGTACACGCCTTCATCTGGTTGCCCGTTCCTTTTGTGCCTCGTCATCACAAACAGTTCATTGAGCTGAATCGTATGCCTTGCATCGCGCACGCAACTAAATTCTGAACCGTGTTTGATGCATCTGTCATCGCAAACATTTTGCACCCTTTTTGACGGTTTTCTTACACCACCGTTTGCGATTATGGCATGGCACACAGTTTCGTCGAAGGGTCTCTGATCATAGTGTTGCGTTTGGACCATCCTGCAGTAGTGTACCAACAAAAATTGCAATCAAAGACAACTATTATACTCCCTCCGTACTGGTGCATTAGCCACATTACGAAAACCAAATAATCCCGAAAAATTTAGGCGCGGTGTTACCCACCCCGTTCCCTTTTTTTTGCCATGGAAAAAGAAATCACCCAGTAGGAGACGTGGGCTGCGTATGCATTCAATGACTTGAGACTACTTAGCACAACATGCAGTGCTCAATTCTATTTATGCAATGACATTAACTACAAAATACTACTCCTGCCTCCGTCCTAGATTATTGGTTCCCTTAGTATTTTCTGCCAAATTTTGACCATAGATTTAACTAAAATAATAATAATGCATGTCACCAAAAATTGTATCATTGGATTCGTATTTGAACATAGTTTCCAATGATATTATTTTTGGTTACATGAATTAACATTTTATTAGTTAAATCAAAGGTCAAAACTTGGTGCAAAATGCAAAGTGGAGCAATAAACCAGTAAAACTCAAAGTTCTCTCGTTTTGCCCCAACTTGGTCTCGGTGAGATGACTATACTGCACTGGCACTTAGGGAGGGCCGAGGAGTAGATGGCCAACACACACGTGAATGCAACGCAGTATGCACTTCTCATATAAAGGCTCCCCGCCAGTCCAATCTACGAAATCCTACGCCCTACACACCCTAACCTAGGGCAAGAGTGATCACTCCAATCGCAAGATCAGTTAACTAGAAGCTAGACCCATGGAGGCGATGAGCGCGAGCATCAGCTGGCTATGCCAGATAGTCCACGACGCCGGCCTATGGCCCGACACCAAGGAACGTCTCCAGGTCGTGCTTGAGGCTGCCAGGGCGAGAGGCCTCTTGGACTACAGATTTGTCTCCTTGTTCGACGTGGTCCTCGTCAGCTTCCTCGACAAGTTCACCGTCGTCAAGAAGCTCGCGGCCGACCTTGACGTATGCCTCCAGCCCATGCGCCTAGGCTCGACGATGCCCGCCACCCTCAACGACGTCTATGGTGAAAACCTCTTCGACGCACTGGTGGCCCTACGACTGCCCGTCGTCATGCCGGAGAATGTCCACCTTGAGGTCGCGCTCGCCGCGCAGAGCCTGACGCAGCAAGACACCGTCAACATAATCACCCACGTCTACCTGCAAATCGTCCACAAGGACTACTACGTGCAAGAGGAGGATGATAGGACGCTAGCCTTCTTGGACCGCATGGCAACCTTGAACGGCATTGTTCAGAAGCACGTTGAGCTCGCTGCCAATGCCGCTGCTCCTCACACGTCGGTTGGTGACCCGATGCACTAGGGCGTGAGGATGTCGTTGATGGATCCGCATGTATCTTTATCTTTCCATCAATTCCATGTAGTAGCATATTGTACTAGTAATTATCTTACCTTTCACATGAACTCCATAATTTTTGAACGTACCCCCACACGGTTGGTCCGGCACACCGCTCAAGGGGGGATGCATGCTGTGTTGCATTTTCACTTACAAGTGGGAACACAGTTGAGCAAACCCACTATCAGTAAACCCCCACCCCGCCCACCATGCGATTGCTGAGTTAGAGAAAACAGGAGGGAGAAGAGATAGCTATAGCATGGACTCCAAGAAAACTTGTGTCATATGGGACTCGTGTGGGTGGCGTGTGTCGTACTGCTAGACGTGAATGCTAGTTATGGCCCATGCCACCCCACTATATCGAGGTGCTGGTTACATAGAGCAAACACATTATCTCTCCAGGAGTACGGTACACCATACTCCAATTGTCGCGAAATTTCCTGGAGTCCATGCTCAGCCCTCCTCTCTCTCTCTCTTCTCAGCCAGCCAGCAGCCACACAGAGTGTGCCCACTGTCTGCGTGCTCACATGTGGTCCCACATGTCAGTGAAAACGCAAGATGACCCACTGAACCTGCACATCTTTCACCTCGACGTGATGGTGATGAAAAACAAATCCAATAAAGATCTTCGGTGGCCGCTTTTGGAGTTACTCAAGAGTAAGATTCTATTTACAGTTTAACCTAAGATGCACATCGCGTGGCTTTAACTAGCACTCCATTTTATTGCATGACACGACCTGGATGCTGGATGTCCAACGTGTCGGCAAAAGGAGGAAGAACTCGACCAAATCTTCTCCACATTTAGACCGGAGGAGTAAGAAACACGACAAGCCATGTGCCTACATCATACTACGTACAAGCCCACCTCATGCAGTCATGCTATCACCATATTTCTCGGCCTCCGTGCGACACCTAGCTCTAGTTTATGGTATACTACTACTATGACTAACTATTGCACTAGCGTACTCCACTATTATGTTGGCTCTAAATGATGTGGCAACTTCATATAACCGGATGTTGGCTATACTACTACGGTACTCACACTCCAAGAAGTGGCTTGAAAACCATTCATAAATTGAGTTTAAGACATGCATATGCAAATGTACCATTCATTACATACAACAAGTCATCAACATACAACGACAATGTGGATAAATGTTGGATTAAAGATTACTTCCACCAAAAACATTCTAGTAAATACTAAAGTTTTTATCACACAACAGATAACAAGCAGTGAAATGAACTTCATCTCACCCAATCCTCGATCTTGGAAACACTTGCTTTGAACCATAAGTAAGCCTCTCGGAAAGGGAAGCTATTGTCAATATCGAGATCAACGCAGGACTCATCATCTAGGCTAAAGCGGCCTATATCAGGACACATATTGTGATAGCCAGGGTAGGGAACCATAGCAATGTCCGAGGTATAGATACAGGTGCTTCTCATAAACGGTAGTAACATTGTGCCAACAACAGCTAGATTGCCTCTCACCATCATTGGATTGTTTTGTCCAAGGAAGAGCGAGTTTTCTCCAAGACTATCAATACGGAACCAGGCAGAAGGTGTTGGCGCTAGCGCACTAGTATCCATCCCGAATACACTGCAACATATGTTGGAATAGGTCCGGAGTGTGCGACCATGGGAGACAACACCTGCTTCATTAGTAACATCAGTAGTGCCATGTATACATACAAGAAGAGGCGATCCATCGGAATAAGTTAACAGGCGCCACTGAGTATGTAGGTCCTGCTCGTCCTCATGCTCGTGATCATCACCATCATCATCTCCCCCTTCGTTATAATTTTTTTCAAGTATAGGTGGTGGAATGTTCACAAGACCTTGGAAACACAAGAATGTTAATTAGTACGGGGATATTAACTCACATGCACGTGGATGAAACAATTCTAGTTATGGTGGAAGACAAACGTACCGAAACAATAAGGATTCCATGCAAAAACAGTGCCACGAGTGGTGGCCGCAGACACAAGACTCTTGTATTGAATTGCATCACAGTACTCATCCATGTACATAAATTGATTTTTGAGCAATATCCATCGAGGCGCGGAAGTAAGGACAACAACAAGCTTGTCGAAGATAGCAACAACATGATAGTTTGTGTAATCCCAAGAGCGGTGGGAACTCGACAAATTGCAATCTTCTATAGATGACAGTCACCATGATCGTATTTGAACCTATGTAGATCATTTGTGTGCTCAACCTCAGGGCACTCTGAGTTTCTTGGAAGTGGAACCCGGTGACGAGTGTACACATTCACAAGTTCCCACTCGCAGTTGTACCCAATATAAACAACCCAATCACCATTTGCCCCTTCCCAGGCCTTACCCTTAAGTGATGACATCTTAACACCACACATATCATTATCAAGCAACATCAAATTGCACAAGGCGATGCTTCCATTGTCCGTGCGCTAGCGAGAAGGGTCATGTTGAAGAAGATAGGGGAGATCAAACCGCTCCTGAACCCTTCGATTCTTTGTAATGATGTTATTTGTTGAGTCGAGAATGGTCTTGAACAAACTTGCCATGCTAGCCGAGGTGATGAAGTTGCACCGATCAATGAGTTCCTCCACCACATCATCTTTCAGATCGAGGCACGAATAACAGGGTCATTTCCGGCATATTCCCTCCATGGAGAATACGATCGAACAATGGCAGAAGGGAGGGTGAAGGCAAATGGAGGGAGGAAGAGTGTGTGACAGCAGTTCCAAATCGAGAGGGAAAGGCAAAGAGGCAGTGGACGATTGCCACGGTATAGGAAGAGGCGCCCCGGCCTACATAGACGTCCGTTCGAAAATGGTACAAAAGGACTCGCCATCATCTCACTGACATGTTGGAATGGGACCACATGTCAATTAAACATGGTGTGTAATTTCTCGTGCAAAATGCGATCTGGCCGCGTTGGCCCTCGGTGCCGCATTATTTCTCGACTTTATTATTTTAATGGCGCGTTGTTCGGTTTTGAAGCACGACTAACTGATATTGTTTGCAGATAAAATATAAACTAGTCTACTACTACTCCACCTCTATTACTAGTATCAAAAAATATATATAGGCTGGAGCTTCAGCGCTTTCTTGTGAAAGGCTGCCCACGTGCTTCTCACACTATCACCCTCTCTCCAGATATGAAAAGATGGTGGTGCCCCTCTCTCTCCCTCCTCACCAATGGTCATAGATCCGTCGGGGAAGAAAAGGATGTGCAACGTTGATGCACTCGTCGTCGGCAAGCGAGGTCACGCACTGACGACAAGGCCCTCCTCTCAGACCTAGCGCCCACGCGGGATGGCCTCCATCCCCAACCTCGCTGTCGTAGTGTGTGCAGAGGATGATGACCACGAGCGAAGCCACTTCTTGTGACCCTCAGGTATGCTACCTCTTTTCGAACCATACCCTTGTTCTATTACCCCATCAGCCATGCCGCTGCATGTGGATCTTTTTCCACTCCACCATCTCCCCAATTTGCTATCCTCTGCTCTGGAGGTCACGCAGATGAAAACCATAATTTTCACTATTAAAGGAAACTCTACTTCATGCAGACTAATCCATGTCTGGGTTGAATAAGGAAAGGAAGGGAGAAAGTACTGTCGAAGAGACTAGGCGTCGAACCCGCATCTAGGTTGAAAAGGGGAAAATCATTAGCTAAGGAATGAGTCTCGTGTCTCTTGGTTCAAAAAGGGTAGAAACGCATGACAACGCAATAGAGAATGACCAGGTCGATCGGTTTTGTTGTCCTCACATAGGAAAAAGGTGGCTAAAGAGAACAAAAATGGGACGTAATCAACATATGCTGCATGGATATTTGTTGCTCTGGGCAACCATCCCTCCCTCACCACTCTATGCATCCGTGGAGGTACATCATACTGGTGCACCCACTGTCTGAATGGGCCTCCCATGCTCTTATTGCCACTTTTTTGCTGTTAGTATAACGCCGGCGGTAAAGTGAAGGAATGCTACTACTAAAGTGATGCCACATTTAAGAAATGTCGCACTTAGTCTAATGCCATCGATAAATTTAAGCAATGCCATTTAATTTCACCGGATTATTTTAGGGTTAGCTGTTGATTGTGGATGCATTAAACATTTTTCAGCTAAGGCATTCTAATGCGGTTGCACATCCAGTATTCCAACAATGAAACTTGTTACTAACTTCAGATTTTTGCACTGTTAATGCTTATATATTACATACCTCACTTTCCTGAGAGAAGTCATTTTTTTTGTATAGTGTCACTAAAATGCCAAGGCACTGATGTCATTTTAGTTTGGTTAAACTGCACAAAAAATTATGAAGAGAAGAGGAAAGGTCAAGAATGGGCACCTCCTCCTCCGGCTGTCTTCTTGATTCAGTTGATCAAGTTTTTATGTTTGATCGATTATCAAGATTGGGATAGCAAATTTTCAAGTCCCTTCGAGTTTGAAATGATATTTACCTTGAAGGTACATTGTCGGTGTCCTGGGAACGGGTGTACCCTGACTTGCCTACCAGCGGCCCATGGCGTGGCTCCGTCAACGACCCGGTACGGCCCAGCTTCAGCAAGAACAACCCAAGACCCTCGTGACGGACCAAGCCTCACGAGGCGGACGACACCAAGACCTCCTTGAGGGGCGGCCTCACTAGGCTGGCTCCTGAGGAGCGGATATATCAATGCAAAGTGCACCTCGCTAGGTTCACATGACGTGAGCCATGACGACCAAGGCCAGTCGGGCGCCAGCGGGTGCAGCGTACCAGTTTCCTCTTTGGTGCTAAGGAGGCAAGCGCATGTGCAGTGTCCCGAGGAATCAACTAAAGGTTTCCATAACGGTGCAACAAGACCACGACTGCCCGGATGACAAGACTGAGGTCATCGCGGAGCCCACTGCAGTGTCACCACCCGAGCCTTTTGCAGGCGAAGACTACTTTTCTCAGGATAGCTTGTACTAGTTGTTCCCCTTCAAATTTGGCCGTTGTAGGATCCCTTCCCGCCTACATTTGGGAAGAGGACCAAGGCCACTATATATAGGACTTAGCCACCACCATAGGGAGACGGATCGATTCCACCCTAACCACCTCATCGGCTCCTCAAGCTCAAGAACACCTCACCTCTTGAGCCTGTTCAAACAATGTACTAGTTCATCCTCAGCCGCACGAGGCAATCCACCACAAAGCTGGAGTAGGGTATTACACCGCAAGGTGGCCCGAACCAGGATAAACTGCTATGTCGCTTGTCCCTTGTGTTCGTCGAGCTAGGTTGTGGAATCGTTGAGCAGGCAGGTTGGGAAGAGGGAGTTCTTCGCACGCACCCCAGAGTTCATACCTCTCAAGGGTCTGCGGAACCCCGAATCCGACATACATGGTTTGCTATTTTTTATACTGTCATTACTTAATAATGCTAGTTACCTTTCGACTTTTGTATTTCATTAAATGCTGTTGCACAACTAGTATACCAATGCTGAAACTTGTTACCTTTACATTTTGTATAGTTAGTGCTTATAGAAATCTTCCAGTGCTAGCTTATAGAAATCCATTCAATAAAACCATTGTACTATACCCCATAATGAAAAAAACTACTCTATTGTTGCATTAGCCACTGGATTAGTGCATATTTGTACTATTCACATAGTGTTCCATTAGCGTATGGACATATATAAGGTGTGTCAAGCTTTCCCAGATAAGTGCTCAAGAGAACTACTACCTGTTTTTTCTAAATACTAGACATTTGGGTACTTTAAATTGAACTGCGAAAACGTCTTATATTAAGGAACAAAGGGTGTAGAGTTCACTCAAATTATGTCAGTAAAGCTAGTCACACCTTTGTTAAAATTAATGTTCATTATGTGATCGGAGGAGGTCTGCAGGTTTGTCTATAATGCTGTCCATCCAATACCTGACATCATGATGTAATGGGAAGTCTCTACAGTGTCACTGAATTGTCAAGGTGGTGATGGCGTTTTATTTTGGTTGAACTACACAAAATATGACTAAAAGAAGAGGAAAGGTCAGGAATGGCTCAATCTTTCAGAAAATACTATGTTTGCCTTCCTGACATCAGCCGTTATTTCCTTATTTATTCATTAAAAAAATGGTTAGAAAAGTCTTGCTACCTTTTCCCATGAAAAAATTGGAATGCTTATATTTTGTGAGCCTATGCTTCAACTAGTGCCACTTTTATAGTAATCACACTTTCAATATCTGTGCAAACAGGGATGCTCGATTTTAGTGGAACTACACAAAAAGTCCAAATGGTTCAACATTATGATCATGTTTTCTACCAAACCGGTATATCCAATTGGTGGCACTATGAGCTATTCATTCAGAAGGTACATGGTTTGCTACTATTTTACTACTCTTTTTGTATTGTCATTAGATAGTAATATTAGTGGTTTCAATGTGAATTTATTGGCAGGATGGACCTACATTGGAGGTGCAGGACATGATTCAATGATAGGATGCTCAATTTCGGTTGTATCGATTTCACCTCTTCCATAACTACGAACATGGATATCCTTGGTCTGATGAAGAATAGGCGCTATATTTCTGCTCTATACTAGCAAATTAATTTAGTACAAAATTGTCCCGGGCAAAACATGACAGTATCAAATTCTCCAGTGCAAAACATGACAGATGGTAAGGAGAAACGACTAGAAGAGACCTGTTTAAACCGAAAATACAAGGTGCGGTATATGTTTACTAGCTTCTTGATATTTGTGCAAACAGATGTCTGCCCATTGCTATTTGGCAAACAAATAAACTGACCTCAATTTTGGTGGAACTGCACAAGAGAATAGTATAGTCACTACATGCAGTGCCATTTGAAAATAGACACAGAAAGATTGGATAGTCACTTCATGGACTGCACAAAAGTAGTACTGTACTATTTATTGGCCAACACTGGGTGCTTCATTTCTTTGGTCTAATTATACAATGGGCATCATTTTGCCTAAGTTAAAGTTTGTATTCCGAAAGTAGCCTCGCCGTGTGATCGTGAGAAGACCAAATCATATTGTAGTGGATGTTCCTCCATCATGTGTGGTTCATTCTCATGGTTCCAGCTGTTGGTGAAACCACTTACTTTTGCAAGAGGAATTGTAGACTTCACAGACAAATTTGTCTTTCACTCTGTACTGAATGTTGGCCCAGAGAAGAATCCGTGTTCGTAGCAAGAACAAATGTTTTTTCTAGATCTTTCCTTTTGGAGCTACATATTAGTATATGATCTATGAATCATTGATATGCATTAACATGTTGATCTTATGTATGGGAATCGTGCTAGTTGGTTGTGAACTTGGGCTACTAATGCGAACATATTACAATGCTAGGCCCGTGAGTCTCGTGTGAACATTTCGAACGGTTCAACTCTTACTACTGTGCGCAACATGATCCTTATTTCTGTGTCCTCGGTGTTTACAAGTTACTAACAGTTCCTTATTTCTGTTCGCTCAGTGTTTACCAGTTACTGATCGATCACTAGCTAGCCTACTAATACGCTCCTGGCAGTTTGAGTTGCAACGCAAGATCCGAAGTTGGCAGTTTTTTGAATAAAAAAAGCCTACCTCTGAAGAAACTGACATGCTGTTATGAAGATAATGCCATGCGAATCTGAAGAAACTGCCAGCAAAAACGTTCGCAAATGCCTTATCTCCCAGCGAACGTTCATCAGCTATTGCGATCCTACACTCCGCCCGGCTCGATCCTACGCGATTAACCAGTAGATCATGCACATACCTCATCTGGATGAATCTAGCGCACTCGTTTGACGGTCATGCCGACGTGCAACCCAGCACGGACGGGTCGCACCACCGACGGGACGGGACGGGACGGCATAGTCATAATTTCAGTTTTACTAGTTTTCCAAGGCAAGCTGGCGCATAAGCCATGCTTGCTTATGAATTGAATTCTGATCACCACGATGACCGTCACGTTTTCCGCGACACACTGGTTCACCTACCTTCTACCTACAATTATGGGTTCCCGACGTTGTCCAGTGGCACCAGCACCCAAGTCACCCTATCCTCATAAGCCCCGCCGTCCTGATGTTGCTCGCCACTTGCCCTCGCTATGGCCACGTCCGTCATGCCCCCGCCCTGTCCGCAATAGGCGACGACAGAGGCGGTCACCACCGGAACTAGTGTTCGGTTTTTCACCGGAAGGCAGATGGAGGGAGGAGGCATTCTATCAGTCTTTAGAAGGCAATGCGGAGTGTGAGGACTTGTTGGAGCGCGACCGCCTGGTGGAGGAGTAGCGTATCGCCAATTTGCGCCGCCAGCGGGTCATGGAGCAGCAGCGCATCGACGCTCTGAGTCGCGAGCAGAGCGCCCGCAACTAGGCCGACTACGTGGAGGATAGCGCCCAACAAATAGTCCTGGAGGCTGTCGTGCACGCATGCGTTCGCAACGCCGAATTTTACTACCAGCTCATCAAGTGGGTTTCCCCCTTAGAAGCCGAAGCTTTGGTGGACCAAGCCGACATGGAAAGGGCCAACACGCGCGAGCAACGCGCCCTATCGCACCTCTGGCAAGTCCAAGGCGAGGAGGAGGATGTCGGTGCCGGTGTTTAGCGTGTACCGCACATGGCTGGTGGCATCGTCTAGTTAGCTAAGAGTAATTTATTACTTGTTCACTACTAGAGTATTAGTGGGAGTAGATAGTTAACCTGGCTATGATGGTTGTCAATGTGGAAGTTCAGTACTCTATATCTGGATCAGGCCTGCTACTTTGCTCTGAATGTTGAACTTTCCGTTTGAACGCATGGAATGGGCCATTATTTTTTTAAATGGGATGTATTTGTCCGCCACGGGTTTAGAGGCGGATTTGTGGGCCTACTAGGTTGACGCGTACACAATCAGGAGATGATTGTACGTGGAAAGGATGACAGCAGGGACCCACCAGGGTCATGGCAGTACACAAGCAAGTGCCTCCTTATTTCAAGCCAAAAAAATGGTTCCTCTTAATGGATTTCTGACATCTGGATCCCATGCCACTGTCAACGTAGTCAATAAAGGACAGAATTGCACAACGAGCGGCTGACACCAGGAACCTAGCAGCTCTGTCAGCGTTCTGGGAACGGGGGTACCCAGACTTGCCTGCCTACGGCGTGGCTCAGGGGGTGGCCCAATACAGCCCATCTTCATCAGCACAAGCTCAAGACCCTCGCGAGGGGCCAAGCCTCACGGGGCGGACGACAGGAAGCTTCCTCAGGTACGGCCTCGTCAGGCTGGCTCGCGAGGAGGCGGAGAGATCAAGGCGGTGTACCTCACGAGGTGCCCATGACGCCAGCCATGACGACCAAGGGTGCCAGGCGGGCGCCAGCCCGCGTAGTGTCCTCATTTCCTCTTTGGTGCAAAGGAGGCAAGCGCAGGAGAGAGCATCAAGCAAAGGCAACCATTTCGGTGCAACAAGACCAAGACCAACGCAACGACAGGAAGGAGGTCATCGTGAAGCCCAAACCGGCGTCACCGTCAGAGTCTTTGGCAGGCGAGGACCGACTTTAGTCAGGATAAGTGTGCAAGATGTTCCCCTTCAAAATGGCCAATTGTTGGCGCACTTCCCACTCAATATTTGGGAAGAGGCCCAGGGCCTTTGCCTATAAATAGGACTAGCCACCCATAGGGTAGAGACATCTGGAATAGAGCTAGAGATCAAGCAATCTAGAGAGAGGGAGAGAGAGAGCGACCGAACTCCCCCTAGCAGTTCGTCGCACCGGCCAAGAATAGACCCTCGCGAGGTTGTTCTTCCTTGTACTGTTCATCATCAGCCCCTGAGGCAATCCACCACACCACACACTGGAGTAGGGTATTACACCACCATGGTGGCCCGAACCAGTATAAACCTTGTGTCCCTTGTGTTGCTCTTTGTGTAGTTTAGATCCTTGCAGGCAACGAGGTGTAGGTAGGTAGGAGGTGAGATCTCGCGTGCACCCAGTAGTTGAACCTAGAGGGTCTGCCGGAACCCGAAATCCGACATTTGGCGCGCCAGGTAGGGGTGCGCCGGAGCTTTCCCCTCCGCCGACCCGCTCTCCACCAACATAGCGATTCGCCCTATGATGATCAAGGCCGCCGGCTCCGTCCCAAGCACGGCGAGGGCCGGGGCTCGAGCCTTGGCCCAAGCCCTGCGATAGGTGCAGTGGCCGAACAGTTTCAAGCCGGAGACGCCACCGCGCTACAATGGCACGACTGATCCGCTGGCCTTCCTGCTGGCGTACGAGGGTGCTGTCCTCGAAGCGGGGGGCGACGACAGGGTCATGGCCAACTGGCTTCCCATAGCCCTCACCGGCGCACCGCGCATGTGGCTGCTCCACCTGCCGGCGGCTTCCGTGACCTCTTGGGAGGAGCTGCGCGACTTCTTCCTCGCCCAGCACGCTGCGCCGGCGTCCCCGGTCGTCGCAGCTCTCCTGGGCGGCTCGCAGGCGCCACCTTCAGGCCGCCACATCAAGCCGTTTGTCCGCCAGATCGACTCTGCCTCCGCGCAGCGCGGGGCTCCTCCGGGTCGATCGGTGCCCAAGGCCAATCTGGCCTTCAGCTCGGAGGATCACCCCTCCAACTCAGCCTGCTCGGACGCACTCCCAATGGTGTGCACCCCACCATCTGCTAGGTGGCCGTCACCAGGACTCTCATCAACGGCTGCGCAGGCCTCAGCGTGCTCTCGGTTGAAGCCTTCAGCCTCCTCCACATACCGCCGGAGCGGCTTCAGCCCAGCAGGCCCTTCTGGGGCGTCGGAGGCGGTTCCGCCGGCTCCCTGGGGCAGATCCGTCTCCCGGCGACCTTCGGCACCTACGACAACTTCCGCACGGAGCTAATCGACTTCGACATCGCCCCCATCGGCCTCCCATACAACGCCATCCTCGGCTACCCAGCACTAGCCCGATTCATGGCCGCAACTCACCCAACGTACAACCTCATGAAGATGCCCGGGAGCAGCGGCGTCCTCACCGTATCCGGAGACACCGGGGATGCGTTGCAGGTGCTCAAGCTCGTCTTCAAGACTGCGGCGGCGGCACAGCCCGCCGACTCAGACGCTCCTGAGCCCAAGGGGGCTGCGCCGGCCAAGAAGAAGCAGCTGTTCACCGAAGACAGGGCAGAAACCAAGCAGATACTGGTCGACGAGGACGGATCCACTAACGCCACCTTCACCATAGGCGCCAACCTCGAGCCCGGGCAGGAGGAGGCCCTGGTCAAGTTCCTACGCGCAAACAAGAAGGTGTTCGCATGGGAACCTGATCAGCTAGCAGGGGTCCTAAGAGGCGTAATCGAGCACCACCTCAACGTGTGCCCCAACATGCGCCCCGTGAAGCAGAAAGCGAGACGGCAGTCCACTGAGAAGCAGGCTTTCATCGTCCAAGAGACACGCAAGCTAGAGGCGGCAGGGGTCATTCGCGAGGTCCGATACCCAGATTGGTTGGCTAACCCGGTTGTCGTGCCAAAGAAAGGGGGAAGGAACGCAAGTGTGTCGACTTCACCAACCTAAACAAAGCCTGCCCGCAGGATCCATTCCCGGTCCCTCGCATCGATCAGATCATCGACTCCACCGCCAAGTGCGACCTGTTATGTTTCCTGGATGCCTTCTCCGGCTATCACCAGATCAAGATGGCGGTAGAAGACGTGGAAAAAATGGCTTTCCTGACCCCGTGTGGAGTGTACTGCTACACATGCATGCCATTCGGGCTGCGCAATGCAGGAGCGACCTTTCAGCGGCTGATGCACATCACCTTGGGTCCGCAGCTCGGGAGGAATGTTGAGGATTACGCCCATGACATTGTGGTGAAGTCTCGAGAGGCCAGAACCCTGATACAAGACCTGGAGGAAACCTTCACGAGCCTCAACGCAGTGGACCTGCGGCTCAAACCAGAGAAGTGTGTGTTTGGGGTCCTCTCGGGCAAGCTCTTGGGCTTCCTCGTGTCCCACCGGGGCATCGAGGCTAACCCAAAAAAGGTCAAAGCAGTCGAGGACATGAGCCCGCCGAAGACCCTCAGAGAGATGCAAAAGCTCACTGGGCGCGTGACCGCACTAGGACGCTTCATCTCCATGTTGGGGGAACGAGCGCTACCCTTCTTCAAGCTGATGAAGAAAAAGGGCCCCTTTGAATGGACTGAAGAGGCCGACAAGGCGTTCCAAGATCTCAAAAGGTACTTAACCAGCCCTCCGGTAATTGTAACGCCCTCGATGCGGCTATATCTCCCACGTGTCGAAGCACGACTTAGAGACATAACCGCATTGAAAGCAATGTCGCAAGTGAGGTAATCTTCACACAACCCATGTAATACATAAGGGAAAGAGATACATAGTTGGCTTACAATGCCACTTCACACAATACATAAATAAACATCCATCATCCAGATTACACTCAAGGTCCGACTACAGAACCAAAATAAAAGAAGACTACCCCAAATGCTAAACAGATCCCCGATCGTCCCAACTGGGCTCCACTACTGATCATCAGGAAACGACACATAGTAACGACCACGTTCCTCGTCGAACTCCCACTTGAGCTCGGTTGCACCATCTGCATTGGCATCGTCGGCACCTGCAACTGTTTTGGTAGAATCTGTGAGTCACGGGGACTCAGCAATCTCACACCCGCGAGATCAAGACTATTTAAGCTTATAGGAAGGACAGAGTTGTGAGGTAGAGCTGGAGCAAGCGACTAGCATATATGGTGTCTACACTCGCAAAAGAGAGCGAGAAGAGAAGCAAAGCACGGTCGTGAAGCTAGTAGCGATCAAGAAGTGATCCTGAACTACTTACGTCAAACATAACTCCAACACCGTGTTCACTTCCCTGACTCCGCCGAGAAGAGACCATCACGGTTACACACGCGGTTGATGTGTTTTAATCAAGGTCAACTTCGGGTTTTCTACAACCGGACATTAACAAATTCCCATCTGCCTCATAACAGCGGGCACGACTTTCGAAAGATAATACCCTGCAGGGGTGTCCGAACTTAGCCCATTATAAGATCTCACGGTCAACGAAGGATATTCCTTCTACCGGGAAGACCCGATCAGTCTCGGAATCCCGGACTACAAGATATTTCGACAGCAATAAAACAAGACCAGCAAAGCCGCCTGACAGCCGACAAATCCCGATAGGAGCTGCACATATCTCGTTCTCGTGGCACATCCGGATGAGCAGTCCGTACAACTAAAACCAGGCCTCAAGTTTCCCCAAGGTGGCGCGCAAAGGGTTTCTAGTTTGGACCAACACATAGAGGAGCATTGGCCCGGGGTTAATAAAGAAGACCCTCGGCTCGCGAAACCCGGGGAAAAGGCTTAGGTGGCAAATGGTAAAACCAAAGTTGGGCCTTCTTGGAGGAGTCTTATTCAAAGCGAACCGTCAAGGGGGTCCCATAAATCACCCAACCGTAAGGAACACGAAATCAAGGAACATAACACCGTATGACGGAAACTAGGGCGGCAAGAGTGGAACAAAACACCAGGCATAAGGCCGAGTCTTCCACCCTTTACCAAGTATATAGATGCATTAATTAAAGAAGATATATTGTGATATCCCAACCAGTAAACATGTTCCAACAAGGAACAACATCTCCATGTTCCAACGAGGAACAAACTTCATCTTCACCTGCAACTAGCAACGCTAGAAGAGGGGTTGAGCAAAGCGGTAACATAGCCAAACAACGGTTTGCTAGGAAAGGATGGTTAGGGGCTTGACATGGCATATGGGAGGCATGATAAGAAAGTGATAGGCATTGTAGCATAGGCCTAGCAAAAGAGCGAGCATCTAGCAAGCAAAGATAGAAGTGATTTCGAGGGTATGGTCATCTTGCCTGCAAGGTTCTCAGAGTTGTCGAAAGCTTGATCCTCGTAAGCGTTCTCAACAGGTTCCTCGCTCACGCACTCATCTCCGGCTCTACCCAAAGCAAGAACACAAACAATGGAACCACAATAAATCACGGTGCAATGCACAAGCAACATGATGCAATACATGGCATGATATGCGAGATGTGATATGCAATGCGATCGCGTTCGAAGGAAAATGATGAACCAGGCATCAACTTGGAAAACCAAGTATGCCGCTGAAAAGTGAGATGATTTCGTTGAAATCGATATAAAGATCACCGAATCGGATGCACGGTTTGCAAATGACAAGCAAAACAAGAATGACACAATCTGCCATTAACAAAGATGATGCCACTTAGCAAGCAACAAGAAATTAAGCTACTGCACCCAAACGTACCAAGAAAGCATATGGCAGTGATCTACTCAAGATGCTTGACAAAATATGAACACTGAGCTACGGCTAAATCACATCATAACAGGTCCAAACAAGCATGGCAAAAGTGCAAAATATATCGCTTCACAGACTTGGAGAAAATATCGAACATGGCGTAATCAGATCAGAAGCAATGTTCAGAGCAAGCAAACTACATGCTACAGGAACTTATAATAGCAAAACAAGGCATGGCATGAATCTACTCAAATCATAGAAAAAAAGTCCCTTACTGGCCAAGAGCCAAAAGGGATCAGAAAATGTAATAGCACCCATGTCAATATAGCAAGTTTCGTTACAGATTCAGCAAACAGGGCATGACAAAAACAGATAACAAGTAGGCATGTTTAAGAGCTTGATGCACTCACTACAGAACATTTCATGATAAACTAAGCATACATCCATCAAGAAGACATGGCACAGAAGCTATACATGGCAAGAACAACATCATAGCATACACGGATCAACTACAACAACCTTGGCAAATTTGAATAACATGTAAACAATCTGCCAGGAAACATTTTATAGCAAAAGTAGAGCTCGATTGACTCAAGATATGGCACTCCATAATTGCAAACAAGGGCAAGGATGGATAGAGCATAACCATATTTTCAAAACATCCTTACTGAAGTATCTCAAAATATGCATGGATCTCTCAGAGCATCAAGTTAACATGGCATAAAAATATCAAGAAAACAGGCTGAAATCAGCAACATCATGAAGCCTAGTTTGCATGCTTGTGCTAGTCACCACAGAGATCACAAAAATACATGGAATACACCCCTGTAAAGATGGCATGGCATATTACAAAACACATGTAGGACTCCAGATCATAGGATGCACACATCAATCATGGCAAAAATGACAAAAGTGCATGTTCTGATAAGAATCTGAAACTAACATCACATAGCCCTCTTCTGACAGCATTTAGGGCATCAAGATGAGCTCAAATGAAAATGATGCAATGGGATGAAATGATTTACTCATCGAGACAAACAATTCGGTATGCTACACGTCCAAAACGGAGCCACGGGTGCAGAGTTATGGCATGATGAATATGCAACAAAATATATCACAGATAATGACTTAGAGGAAATCGGGGGAGAAGGAAAGTCAACCCTTCGGTGGATCTGGATCCAGAGCGCGCGGCCGGCGGTGGCTCGCCGGAGCAGCGCCGGAGGAGGGAGCCGGCGGGGGCGGTGGATCCGGGGCGAGGAGGCGACCAGCGGAGGCGGGTCGGGCGGCGGCGCGGACGCCGAGGAGGCGACCGGCGGAGGCGGAGGAGGCGGCTGGTGGCGACCGCGACGGGTCGGGCGCGCCGGGCGCGAGCAGAGAGGTGGGCTCGGGCGGCGGCGCGCCGGCCCCGATGGGCTCGGGCGGGCCCCGCTGGCTCGGGCGGGCCGACGGCGGCGGGCACGGGCGCCACGTGGCGCCTCCGTAGGCTCTTGGGCGGCGGCGCGGATGCGTCCGAACGATCCGGACGTGTCCGGGGGCGGAGAGGGAGCGAGGCTAGGGTTTGAGGAGGATTGATCCAAATTTCGGGAGGGGTGTTTTATAGGTAGAAGGAGCTAGGAAGCTCCAAATGGAGTGTAGTTTTCACCACACGATCGTGATCCGACGACGGAGAGCATGGAAGTTACTTAGATGGGTTATTGGGCTATTTTGGAGGGGTGTTGGGCTGCAACTTAAAAGAGGCCTTTATGAGAGTGCGGTTAACTGCTGAGTACCAAACGAGCTCCAAATGACCAAACTTGACAGTGGTTCACCGTAGTGTACCAAGGCCACTTGACAAACCTCGTCCATTCCGAGAAAGTTTAGTACCCGCTCACGGAAAAATGTAGAAGGGGACGCCGGGGAACATAGGAGTGCCGGATTGCAAAACGGACAACGGGGAAAATGCTCGGATGCATGAGACGAACATGTATGCAAATGAGATGCACATGATGACATGATAAGAGATGCATGACATGGACAAAATGCAAAACGAAAGATAAAAACCCAACCACGGAGAGAATACCATAGCACAATGCCGAAAATGGCAAGAGTTGGAGTTACAAATATGGAAAGTTACATCCGGGGTGTTACAGTAATGGTGGCTCCGCGCCCTGAAGAGCCCCTGGTGCTCTACCTTGCAGCCACTCCCTACTCTGCCAGCGCAGCCCTGGTGGCGGTTAGGGAGGAGCGTTGGACCAAAGCCGCGGCAGCTGCCTGAGTCAAGGCGAAGCAGGATCAAGGGGGCCTCACAGAGACCACTACCATAGCCGAGAAGGATCAGCCGCCGCAGGGAAGCGCACTCGGAACAGAAGAGACCCCTCCCACTGGCGACCAGCCGTTGGGGGCTCCACTGTCTCAGGAGGCGCCACGGCCTCCGGAGGACGCCAGCAGCACCACCACTCCCAACCTCGGTGAACACAGTGTTGCGGGACGCGAGGGCGCGGTACCCCATGCCCCAGAAACTCCTCCTCGCGTTATTGGTGGCCCCGCGCAAGCTGCGGCACTATTTTCAGGGCCATCCCATCAAGGTTGTCTCAGCGCACCCCTTGGAAAGGGTGCTCAGGAGCCCCAACTCGGCTGGAAGAGTTGCTGAGTGGAACATCAAGCTGCAAGCGTTTCAACTAGAATTCAGCACCACCAGAGTCATCAAGGGAGCAGCGCTAGCGTACTTCATGGTGGAATGGGCGGAGGCACCGGGCCTCAAGGCTGATGAGGATCGATCCCTCTCCCTGGGAAGCGAGGCACCGGATGGTTGGGTCATGTACTTCGACGGGGCATTCTCGAGATACGGCGTGGGGGCTGGCGCAGTGCTTATATCTCCCACTCAAGACAAGCTCTACTACGCCATGCAGCTCTGTTTCCAGCACGGAGAAAAGGTCTCCAACAACATAGCAGAATATGAAGGCCTGATAGCAGGCCTGAAAGCCGCGGTCGCCCTGGGAGTGAAGCGCCTTACCATTAAGGGTGATTCACAACTCCTCGTCAACTTCTCCAACAAAGTATACGAGCCGAGGGATGAGCACATGGAAGCCTACCTCGCGGAGGTCCACAGGATGGAGAAGCAGTTCTGGGGACTGGAGTAGCAGCATGTGCCTCGCGGCACCGATCAAGAGGCTGATGACATCGCCAAACGGGCATCCAGGCGGCTACACCAGGAACCTGGCGTCTTCGAGGAGCGGCTCTTCAAGCCCTCGGCAACGCCATCGCTGTCAAGCACGGTGCAGCCTCGAAGAGATCCCCAGCCACCTGCCCGGAGCCCCGGTTCATGACCCGCCTCGAGCGCTACCGCCCCGACGCTGGAGCCTTAGGAGGGGTGCTGGATCACAGAGCTCCGGAGTTACCTGACGCAAGGGACCTTGCCGGAAAAGGAGGAGGAAGCGGAGCGTGTGGCGCGGCAAGTCACGGCATACTGCATCAGGGATGGAGAGCTCTACCGAAGCGCATCAATGATGTGTCCCCACGCTGCATTTCCAGAAGCAAGGAAGGAGCTGCGGCAGACATACATGATGGAGATCTGTGGGCATCATTCGTCATCATGGACCTCGCTGGCAAGGTGTTCCGCAGCGGTTCTATTGGCCCATCAAGGCCAATGATGCCGTGGAACTGGTGAAGGCTTGCGAGGCCTGCCAATTCCATGCCAAGAAGATCCATCACCGTGGAGGTCTGCAACTATACCCTCTCTTGGCCATTCGCACCGGGGTTGATATCCTGGGCCCGTTCTCTCGGGCGCCGGGAGGCTATCGCTACCTCTACGTCGTCGTGGACAAGTTCACCAAGTGGGCTGAAGTGGAAGCCATCCGCACCATCCCCGCAGGTTCTACGGTCAAGTTCATCAAGGGCATCGTGAGTCGGTTCGGGGTGCCGAACCGCATCATCACCGACAACGGTTCACAGTTCACCAGTAATCTCTTCAAAACATATTGTGCTAAGCTTGGAACACAGGTATGCTACGCTTCGGTAGCGCACCCACGGAGCAACGGTCAGGCCGAGTGGGCCAACGCAGAGGTCCTGAGGGGCCTCAAAACCAGGACCTTCAAGAAGAAGCTGGAGGCGTGCGGCAGAGGCTGGTACGATGAGCTTCAGTCCGTGTTGTGGTCCATCCGCACGACCGCAACCAAGCCCACTGGCGAAACCCCGTTCCTCCTTGTCTATGGAGCTGAAGCGGTCCTCCCTCATGATGTTAGACGTCGTTCCACACGGGTCCTGGCGTTTGATGAGGCGCAGCAGGACGCCATGCGGGGGATGGACCTCGTGCTTGGGGAGGAGCATCGTCGAGAAGCCGCGCTACGAGCGGCGAGGTACCAACAAGCACTGCGGTGATACCACTGCTGCAACATTCGCCCCAGGACTCATGAGGTAGGGGACCTCGTGCTCAGACGGGTTCTCTCTAGGGAGGGACTGCATAAGCTCTCTCCCATGTGTGAGGGCCCGTTCAAGGTTGTTCATGTTTCCAGGCCCGGCTCCGCGCGCTTGGAGACTCAGGAGGGGATGCCAGTCCAGAACGCGTGGAACATCCAGCACCTCCGGAGGTTTTACCCCTAAAAAGGCCCGCTGCCTGTGAAGAAGGCGAATGCCTGTGAAGTTGTTGCGTTTTGGAAAAGGCCCGGTGCCTGTGAAGCTTATCTTTCTGAGAAAGGCCCGGAGCCTGTGAAGAAGGCGAACGCCTGTGAAGCTTATCTTTCTAAGAAAGGCTCGGAGCTTGTGAAGAAGGCAAACGCCTGTGAAGCTTATCTTCCTGAGAAAGGCCTAGAGCCTGTGAAGAAGGCGAACGCCTGTGAAGCTTATCTTTCTGAGAAAGGCCCGGAGCCTGTGAAGAAGGCCAACGCCTGTGAAGTTCGTCTCCCCAAGAAAGGCCCGGAGCCTGTGAAGTTGGCCAATGCCTGTGAAGCTCGCCGCCCGTGACACTCTCACGTAATAATGAGTTGGGGCTGTACACGCCCCGGAGTCTCAGGAGCCGGCCTCAGGCCCTGGGGCTCCCTCCCACGCCCATTGGTAGCACTTAGCTCTGCGCTGGTGGGAAGACATCAAAGACTAGATTAGGTGCCGGACGCGGCTTTTTTCATTTGCTTTCTGCAGCTGGCTTGTTCATTCCCATTTGAAGTTTTATTGAAGTGGTTGCCGTCTTTGGCTTGTGACTCTTTGCCTTCTTCGCTCTCCCGCCTCGATTTTTCTTGGCGCGAGTCTCGCGAGGGAGCAACGCGGCACCCTCGCGAGTGTTTTCTGCCCCTATTGTTTGAGGCTTCCCTAACCGGGTCCACTACGGGAGCACCCCTCCAATCCGTGCCCCACGGGCACCGCGACGCAAACACAGGACCTGGGTCGGTCGCCTCCACGACTGAGGCCGGAAGCTACCTCTCCTGGCTAATATTTGCATGGCGTGAAGCGTTCGACGAGGCCTCGGCCTTAGGAGGCGAAGACCGTGACAGGTCGCCCCCAAGCTAAGTAATTTCTACGCGTAGGCGTGTGGCAGAGAAGCCTAATATAGAGATAACGGAAATAGTATGATAATTAACAGCAATAGTCCAAGCATGCCCCCGTGGGGCCATTCACTGCTGTCTCTTTGTGCAGGAAAAGGAAAATAACAAAACAGGCGCGACTCGCCTGACACCAACTAGCGGCGAAGGCTCGAACTGCCTCCGGAGCTCAGGCGGACTCCCTCTCGCGCTTCACCGAGGCACGACAGCGGGCAGACCCGCTACCTCCCTCCAGGCGGGCGCGGCCGCACGGAGGCTGGTCGCAGCCACCGCTGGAGGAGTCGCTGTCCGAAGAAGAGTCGCCGAAGCTCGACGAACCCCGAGCGCCGCCGACCACACGCGCGCTGTCATCTTCATCCCGATCGTCGCCGGGGCCAGGCCCACGACCACGGTCGTCGTCCTCGGGGCAGCACCCAGCGCGGCGACCGTCTTCCCCGAACACCCTCACATAGAGGGTGGCATCACCGTCGAACTTGAAGTGCAGGGTGCACCGCTGGCTGAGACCACGCGCGAGGGCAAACATTTGCCAGCCGCGGGTCAGGGTCACACTCCTGGCTGTGGAGACCTCCAGCGAAGCCCAGGAGGCCCGGCTGCAGCAACCGTCCTCCTGAAGCCAGACACCGCCCGGGGCGCCGGCCGGAAGTTCACCTAAAAGGAAGCGGGGAAGCTGGAGCCAGGTGCTGGTCGGCTCCACCGACCACACGACAAACTCTGGCAGCACCTCTCCCGAGTGGAAGCGTGGCCTAGGGGGTCGCACGGCCATAGCACGCCCCCCATCAACGGCCTGACGTCCGTCGCAGCGCAGGAGATCGCCTCCATGGCCGCGGGAGGCCGCTACGGGAGCCACAGGGTGCTTGCGAGGAAGGCCTCGACCGCGCTTGGCCGGGGGTGAGTCAGGCTCCACCTGGCGGGCCTTTCCTTTCTCCGCGGCCGAGAACCTCTTCGGTGGAGCCAAGGACAAGGAGGGATAAGAAAGAAGAGATGGACTGGAAGGGCCCGCGCCGTTCCGTACTTATAGCCGGGGAAGGCCAACCGTCGACCTCCACGATCACAGTTAATCATGACCCGTTTTGCATGCAGGGACTTGTCAATTCGTGCAGTCGCCAAGGCGTCGTGGGGAAGTGGGGACGCCCACGTCCAATCAACCGCCACGCGGCACCCAAAGCCGCAGGCTGTTAGGGGCTCATGGTGCCAGACTTGCCCTTCGCTTCTCGCTAAGCCAAGTCCAGCGCGCATTGGGTCTGGGGCTACTGTCGGCATTCGGGAACGGGGTACCTAGACTTGTTTACCCACGGCTGCGGCGTGGCTCGTGGGTGGCCCAAGACGCCCATCTTCATCAAGACAAGCTCAAGACCCTTGCAAGGCCAAGCCTCACGGGCGGACGACAGAAGCTTCCTCAGCACGGCTTCATCAGCCGACTCACTAAGAGGCGAAGAGATCAAGGCGGGTACCTCACGAGGTGCCCATGACGCAAGCCATGACGCACTAAGGGTGTCAGTAAAGCGCTAGCCCGCGGCAAGGGTCCTCATTTCCTCTTTTCGCAAAGGAGGCAAGCACAAAGTAGAGCATCAATCAAAGGCAACCATTTCGGTGCAACAAGACCAAGACCAACGCAACGACAGGAAGGAGGTCATCTGGAGCCCAAGCCGGCGTCACCATCAGAGTCTTTGGCAGGAGAGGACCGACTTTAGTCAGGATAAGTGTACTAGATGTTCCCCTTCAAAATGGCCAATTGTTGGCGCCCTTCCCGCTCAATATTTGGGAAGGGTGATGGCTCCTCCCACCTCTCACCTCCCTCTCCTCTCCTCTCCCACCTGCTCCACCCAGACTCATGGCGATCTCTAAGGTGAATCAAGATGGAAGGCCTTTTGCATTGGGATTTTGCCCCTGGCTTAGCCCTTGCGCACCAGCTGAGAAGGAAATTCGGTTCTACGGTGCATTTTTCTCCCTCCCGAGGCGACAAGGAATTCTTCCTAGTTGTCTCTTTCTCCTCGGCCTCTTTTCCTCTCCATGAAGAATTTGTGGGTATTGCTCTTCAATGCTGCATTGGAGGCATTAGTGTTGGTTTTCGCGTGCACAAGATCAAACCTCGTGCGTTTCGTTTCTCGGTGGCCAATAATAAGGTGGGTCATTTTATTTACGGTCTTAAGGATCGTATTTGGCCGGACTTTATTTGTCATTTCCACCTGTTCAAGGGAGGTTCTGCCCGGGTTTACACGTCTAATGATACTTGGCATGCTGATGAGGAATTACCAGAAATTTCAGCTCGACACCCAATGGCTATCAAATCGGATTTGAAATTTCTGAAACCTCACCCCTCTGGGAAGGATTCTTCTTATGAGCTTGGAAAATTTTCTTTGGTTCCCATGGATCGTATGGTTTTCTCCAACAATAATGCTAAGGAAG
Organism: Aegilops longissima; assembly: GCA_021605205.1. Lineage (NCBI taxonomy): Eukaryota > Viridiplantae > Streptophyta > Magnoliopsida > Poales > Poaceae > Aegilops > Aegilops longissima. The sequence continues at coordinate 350,867,245 of CM038679.1, forward strand.
CTTCTTCTTCTTCATCCATCCCGAAGAACACTCATGGGATTCAAATTCAATTTTGATCTTTTTTGGCAACACAGAATGAGGAGCCTATAATTCAGGATTCGCCGAGGATCTCATTAATGAAGAAATATCTACGGGATGCGGAATTGGAGGAAGAGCATAACCTGGTGTGTCTCCATTTGGGTCTGTTTAAATGCCCCATTAATGCTCCTTATCCTGTACCACCGCGGTGTTTCCTTACTTCTGCGCTCAAGTACGCCCCGGCCCATTCTATTTGGCCCCCTAAACTCTCGGCCCAGCATAAGGCTGATTTGGCCCAAGCTTCCTATTCTGAGGAGGAAATTGCCACCCTTGCTACTAATTGGGCGGTTTTGTGTGCTCGTTGCTTACAATGGGGTCATCCTAAGATTCAATGCCCGGCTAGATTGAGTTGCATTAAATGCTCAGTACCTGATCACAAGGTAGGTAATTGCCCGACTCGGTTTAATCGGGAACAATTTGGATTAGCTGATACCGTCAAGCCCCATAGTATCAATCTACCCAGTTTTTCCGTTGCTCCGGTCCCTCCTGTGCATAAACGTACCCGTAACGTGACCGTCCGATGCGAGGCATGGAGCCACTATGGACACGTGGCTCAATCCTGTCGTTCCAAATGGTGGCGTGAACGTTGGCAGTGGATCCCTAAAAATCCCCAACCTACCAAAAATGCCCCTCACGCTTCCGCTTCTCCTCGGCTTCCTCAAACGCCACCGCCCTGCCTCAGCCATTCGTCACCACTGCCACCCCCGTCACCTCAGTTGCTCTCCATCCGCACCACCACCACCATGGCGAACTACACCCTCAATCCGGTGTCGTTCCTCCCGCCCGGATTCGCCGTTGAACAAGGTCCGGCGGATCGAGTTGTCCGTAGTGGCATGGTGGTCGGGCCTCTTCCGCCGCTCAACCACGACTTTCTGGCAATTGCGGAGACCAGCCATTACGTTCCTCTGCATCGCCGCGCCATCATCCGTCATGCCGTGCGAGGTTTGCTTCATGAGGCCCAGCTTTTCACTACTGAAGTTAGTGATCATCCGCTCGAATAGGGATTTTTGATTTCGGATTCTTTCATCGAGATACGCAGTTGCCACTCCCTTAGAGCTTGAGGACTAAGATCTTCTTATCACCTTCGTTCCTCACAATGAAGCAATCGAACCGCCGCACCACTTCCTTCGTCCCGAGATCCGTTAATGTACTTCGTTTCCCCTATGATTATCGATGATTATTACATCAATAAGTCGCTGGTAGTTTCGTGCTCGTTTCTGGTATAACCCCGCCAAGATCGCTGCTTTATGTTAACGAAGCTAGAGTTTTATGCGTCTCAACCTGGTGCCAAAAAGCTTTGTCGCTTGGCAGCTCGGTGGGGTTCGTGGATCGCTGGGCAGTCTGATAACAATCCTCCGGAGCAATGATTGAATGGTCTTTTGCCTGAAGTTCGCTGCGGAGAGGACCCCCACCACCGATGGCATCCCCGACGCCTAATTTGGCCCGGACCGATCATAAACAATTGTATCAGCAGCAGGTGTACAATTGGTTGGTGCAGAATGCAGCACCTCCAAATGGCGCCCCAGATGAGCCTGATGTGCAACAGGATCAGGACAATGCAGGGTGGGGCGCTTGGCCTGCACCGGCTGCTCCTCCTCTGCCCCAACTGCCGCCGTATCTGATGAACTTTCAAGCATGGGTTGCTGCTCAGGGTCTGCAAGTGCAAGACGGCGTTGTGCCTGAAAATAACATCTCTGACAATGCTATGCAGGCGTGGCACGACTCCATCACTTCTTCTGAAGAGACTGAGACTGATTCAGACAGCTCGGCTTTTGATCTGTTGGTGATTCCTGGTCAGGTGTCTGCGGTTGCTCCTTCGGTTGATGAATCGCTCATGATTTCTGTGGAACTCCATAAACATGGTCTGCGTTTTGGCCTCTCGGCTAATGGAGATGCTCTCATGGCCTTACTGTTGGAGAACACCATCCCCCGCCAGCAGTTTAACAGTGCTATTTTCTCGGCCCTTCGCCTGATGATGGCTTCTTTTGGGCCTTGGCGTTCTGGTCTGGGCATGCAGCAGAACTCATTCCAGGTGGAGATTCAAGTTTCTTTGACTGGGGGGAATATTCAGATTTCACGGCTGACAAGTCAACAGGTACCTGCTTTTGATATGTCCGAGCCTGTTTTGTCTGCTCTGCCTGAGGCACATTCAGTTTTGGACTCTCATGTGCCTTCAGCCACGCCGCCTCTGCTTCTCACCTGGGAGGCATCTGAACCCCTGGTGGCGCCAAGTATCTCTGTGGTTGATTAGCAGGTTGACCAACTTGCTCTCTCTGTCTCTTCTGATGGCATCTCTGCTCCAGCTCTGTTGTCTACTTCAAGCACATCAATGGCCATGTCAGTTGAAGATCAGGGCGGCATGACCACTGTTAATCAGACTCATAAGCAACGCAAAGGTAAGATGCCAGCTCCTATTGATACATCCACTCTGCGCCGCAGTAACAGGAACAACAAATACAATGGATTTAAGGTTCCTCAACCTTCTGATGCTCGCCCTACCAAGTCTAAATTCAAGCCTCGCATAATCCCTTCGGCTGCTTTTGGAGCTTCAGTGCCTCCTTCTGGGGATGATGATGATGCTTCAGCTCCTCCGCCCACATCCATCCCTACTATGCAGGCAATTGGCATGAATCTCTGTGCGATACGTGCTGAAGAACTATCTACTTCGGCCCTCACTGAAGAGTAGCTTTATCCGTTTATCTTTGCTTTTGTTGCTGCTGAAACTTGATTTTTTTCTCAATGCTTTTGCGTAACTGGAACGTGCTATGCTGGAATGTACGCGGTCTTAATGCGCCTGATAAACATTTAGCACTTGGTAATGCGATGAATACTAGTGGATGCGCGATTGTTTGTTTGCAGGAATCTAAAATGCCTTTCTTTGATTCTACTGTCTTGAAATCAATTTTCCCTCGCCGTTTTGATCAGTTTGCGTACATCCCATCGCGAGGAGCATCGGGGAATAATCACGGTTTGGAATAGCGATATCTTTACGGGCCGGTCTTTTATCTCAACAATTTGCACTTGGTGTCGAATTCACATCCACGCAGTCCAATCATTGTTGGAAGCTCATTAACGTTTATGGCCCTTGTCAGGGTGAGCATCGTGTCACGTTCACAAATTGGCTTTTTGATATGAATATACCTGCTACTGAAGATTGGTTATTATTAGGAGATTTCAATTACATTCGTTCACCTGATAATCGCAACAAACCAGGTGCAAACGTCCAAGATATGTTCACTTTTAACGACTTTATTCGGGAACAAAACCTCACTAAACTACCCATCAAGGGGCGTGCTTACACTTGGTCAAATATGCAACTACAGCCCCTCCTGGAGCAACTCGATTGGTTCTTCACCACGTTGAACTGGACTACCACCTTCCCCAACACCTTGGTGAATCCACTTGGCAAACCTGTTTCTGACCATACTCCATGTTCTGTGGTTATCCAAACTTCAATCCCAAAAAGAAAACTCTTCAGGTTTGAAACATATTGGCTTGCTCATCCTGGGTTTATGGAGGTAGTAGAACACGCTTGGAACAAACCTATCAGATTCAATAAAAACCATAATTGTGCGGCTAGAATCAGACAAAAGCTCAACTCAGTTTGTCATGCTCTCAAGCAATGGAGTAAGAACATTTCCCGCCTTAAAATAGCCATTGAAAACACGAATAAAGCTCTCTTGGAACTTGACAATATTGAGGACCATCGGATTCTGACCACACCCGAAAGAAACTTTAGACGCATTCTCAAAAATCACTTGCTCCGTCTTCTGCAATATCAAAAGGATTATTGGAAAAAGAGGTGTACGATCAGATGGATTCAATTTGGGGAAGAGAATTCCAAATTCTTCCAAACTATTGCCACCGAGCGCTTCAGAAGAAACTGGATTAGTTCTCTCAAAACCTCTGCTGGAGTGGAAATCAGTGACCATGCAGGGAAAGAGTCCATTCTTTTTGAAGCATTCAAAGGAAGAATGGGTCAAGCAAATCCTCAGCTTAGAAACCTGATCGGTTATTATTAGGAAGCATTCAAAGGAAGAATGGGAAAGAGTCCATTCTTTTATGAAGTTCAACTTAGAAACTTTACTGAAGAAGGACGTGGATTTCTCGGATTTAATTACACCATTCGCACGCAAAGAAATTGATGATGTCGTGTCTGAAATGCCACCTGATCGGGCACCTGGCCCTGATGGCTTTAATGGGGCCATCTTAAAAGCATGCTGGCCGATCATTAAAAATGATTTTTATCTTCATTGTGATGAGTTTCATCAAGGCGGCCTCAATCTTGAAAGCATTAATGCAGGTTTCATCACTCTGATCCCCAAGGTTAATTCGCCTGAATGTGTTAATGACTTCCAACCGATCACACTTCTTAACTGCTGTTTAAAGTTGATCAATGTAATCTTGGCGAATAGGCTCCAAAAAATTATCCTCCGCATTGTGCACCGAAACCAATATGTTTTCTTCGTGGCCGATCGATCCATGACTGCCTAGCCTGGGCTTTCGAATATATTCACCAGTGTCAGGCCTCCAAACGAGAGATTGTTCTCCTAAAACTAGACTTTGCGAAGGCTTTTGACACGGTCAAGCATTCTGCCATGCTACTAATTTTGAAGAACATGGATTTCCTGCCCAAATGGTTGGCATGGATGGAGAGTATCTTCTCATCGGGTAAATCTTCTGTGTTACTGAATGGGGTGCCAGGTCGACAGTTTTTGTGTAAATGTGGTGTTCGTCAAGGTGATCCGATGTCCCCCCTGATTTTCGCCCTGTCACCGATCTACTTCAAAGTGCTATCAACACAACACTCCAAGCAGGCTTGATCACACACCCCATCCCTCCCATCGGTGACGCTAAATACTCAGAATCCAATACCGACGACACAATTATCGTCCTCCTGGCCTGCATGGACCAAGCAGCTAGGATCAAGCTTATCCTCGAAGATTATGCCACCTCAATTGGCTTGAAGATCAACTTCCAAAAATCCACGCTTGTGTCAATTAATACACCGCTGACCAAATGCAATGACTTGGCCAATCTTTTTGGGTGCACACAGGCCAACATGCCCTTTACTTATCTCGGTCTGCCCCTTGGCACCACCCGGCCTTCTATCCTTGATCTGACGCCATTTGTCTGCAAAGCAGAAAGGAAAATCACCGCTGCGATGTACTTAATGTCCTACGCGGGCAAGCTTGCTTCGGTCAACTCGCTGATCACCTCGATGGCTATCTATCCCATGGGGACTCTCATATTGCCGCCCAAGATACTTGCTCAACTTGATAAAATCCGTAGACACTGCCTCTGGAACAAACGCACGGTGGATGGGGATAAATAGAACTCTTTGGCTGCTTGGGACATGGTATGTCGACCTAAAAAGTGTGGCGGTTTGGGCATCCTTGACCTTAAAATTCAAAATGATGCGCTCTTGCTCAAATTCCTGCATAAATTCTACAACAGAATGGATGTTCCCTGGGTTCGGCTCATTTGGGAAACCTACTATGTTGACTCCATCCCACATGCTTCGGACAGTTGTGGCTCTTTTTGGTGGCATGACCTTGCAAATCTTATGCCAATCTACCGTGGCATTACCAAGGTACAGGTCAAACGTGGCGCTTCTTTCCTATTCTGGAAAGATAACTGGAATCAGTCCCTCTTGGCAGAGCAATATCCACGCGCTTTCTCTTATGTCCTTAATGAGGACTTGTCTGTGCATGGGTTCTTGACTGCCCACGCCCTCCACGAAACCTTTCAACTACCACTATCGATACAAACTCATGACGAACTCAAGCTTCTCCAGCATACTATCAGTTTGTTCCTATTGTTGGGGATCAACTTTGGAAGATCATGACGATGTTTGGTCCTATTGTTGGGGATCAACTTTGTTCAAAACCACAGCATACTATCAGTTTGTTTTCCGAGATGTGGTTGCGCACGTGGCTTTCAAGTGGCTCTGGAAGACTAAATGCATACCCAAAATCAAAGTCTTTGGTTGGTTCTTACTTTCGGACCGGCTCAACACGAGGAATATGATCAAACGGCATCACTACAATATTGGTAACAACTTTGACTGTCTTCTTTGCGGGCAGCACATAGAAGAAACGGTGGAGCATCTCTTCTTTCATTGTACCTTCAGTAAGGAATGTTGGAGCTTGCTACGCATGTCTTGGGCTACACATGGAGATAGATTGCAGCTGGTGGAGAACTTAAAGACACAACACCCAAGGAAAATGATCATGGAAATATTCCTCACTGCTCCTTGGAGCCTTTGGAAGGAACTCAATAATAATTACTTTAGACGCGTGTCACCCTCTATCCATTGTTGGTTCAACAGATTCAAGGAAGACTTTGGCAATATTAGATATAGACTGCCTAGTGAAAAGAGACATGTTGTCTCCTCCTTCTTGCAAAGTCTGCCTCAACATAGTTAGGATTGAGTCTTTGTTCTAACCCTTCCCCCCCCCCCCCCCATCCACTTACTTCTTTGTAAAAACCACCATGTAACTGTTCTTTTGTTTGTTTATATATACATGCAGTAGGAGCCTTTCCTACTATCTTAACCCTCAAAAAAAATTAGGAAGAGGCCCAGGGCCTTTTCCTATAAATAGGACTAGCCACCCACAGGGTAGAGGCATCTGGAATAGAGCTAGAGATCAAGCAATCTAGAGAGAGAGAGAGCGACTGCATTCCCCTAGCAGTTCGTCAGACCGCCAAGAATGCACTCGCGAGGCTGTTCTTCGTTGTACTGTTCCTCATCAGCCCCTGAGGCAATCCACCACACCACACATTGGAGTAGGGTATTACACCACCATGGTGGCCCGAACCAGTATAAACCTTGTGTCCCTTGTGTTGCTCTTTGTGTAGTTTAGATCCTTGCGAGGCGACGAGGTGTAGGTAGGTAGGAGGTGAGGTCTCCGCGTGCACCCCAGAGTTTGAACCTAGAGGGTCTGCCGGAACCCGAAATCTGACAAGCTCGCCCAGTTCTTTTTGTTTTTGAGACGGAAGCAAGATGTCAACTAGGCTATGTGGGGCACTCTGGCCTGTGTAGACAACCTTTTTATTTTAATGTTTACCACAAGACCAGCCCAGTAGTTTTTTTTCCTTCTGAAAATGGCTAGCCCAATTTTTTTGTTCTTTTGCAGAATACCCAACATAAGGCCTACTTGCTTTGTTAGCACTGCTGGGCTACAAATCTTTCAAGACGAGGAGAGTTTCATTCGGCTTGCCCAGAAAATGGGCTCTCAGTAATGAGAAATGGGTTGTACATTTTTAAAACATATCAAACCGGCAATTAGTTTCAAATTTCTTTTTTTTCATTTCAAGATTTTAAATTCCATTGATTTTTTTATGCGTGGACAATTATTTGGATTATATATTGAATAATTTTTTTCAAATTAGTTTGAATGTGAATCGAAATTTTGGGATTAAAAACAGTTGGGACCTCACCGAAATATGCAAAATTTTGTATAATTTTTTAACTGTGGCCACAATATCGGCTGTACTACTAACAAAAAGAATATGGGTTCCAAAAAATCCTTAAGAATTTGCAAATGGGTTATAAATTATTAGAAATAATGGCAGATGGGCTGTATGCTGTTTTCCATACATTTGAGGCTGACTTGTGCGCCTACTATAGGTTGACGCGTACGCTTTCCTAAAAAAAGGTAGACACACACGCAACGTCGTGTGAACTTAGTCAACACACGAGAGCAGTGACTGTTGGATGTCCATCCAACGGCCGTCATGATTCTTCAATCTCTGCTTTTCCTGCTCTAGCCGCTCAAACCAGCGCCGGCAGGACTGCCTGCTCCCTCCTCCGGTGGTGAGCTGTGTGCTGCGTAGGCCTCACCGCCCCATCATACTCCCATCGTGTGATAGCCTGGCTTATTAGGGATGATATACTACTCATATCAATAAGTAATTCCTTATTTTTCGGGAGCCCATTCAGATAGAACTCCAAAATTAAGCATGCTCGGCCTGGAGTAGTTTTAGGATGGATGACCGACCGGGAAGTTGCTCCCGGGTGTGCACGAGTGGGGACAAACTGCGCAGAGAAGACAATATTGATCTGTGGGGCGAGTCTAGATCCCGCCATGAGTAAAGACCACCGGCGGGTGTGTCTGAGGCCTTACACGTTAGTATCAGAGCCCGACCCTCATGGTATCACGGATGTTTGTGGACAGGTGGGCAGTCATGTTGTGCATGACTTTTGCGACTCAACTTGGCACACGGCATGGCAGATGTTCCGGACTGGAAGCACAGACATATGTGCCAAGAGGGAACGTTCCTGTGGCCCGATGAGGATGTCGGTTCCTCTGAGTGGGGGTGCATGTGATAGCCTGGCTTATTAGGGATGATAGACTACTCATATCAATAAGGAACAGGCGCCCATTCAAATGATAGACTACTCATATCAATAAGGAATTCCTCCTTTTCCGGGCGCCCATTCATATGATAGACTACTCATATCAATAAGGAATCCCTTCTTTTCCGGGTGCCCATTCAGACAGAGCTCCAAAGTTATGCGTGCTCAACTTGGAGTAGGTTCAGGATGGGTGACCGATCGGAAAGTTGCTCTCGGGTGCACACGAGTTAGGAAAAAGTGCACAGAAAAGACTAGTACTAATCTGTGGGGCCAGTCTAGATCCCACCAGGAGTAACGACCACCGGTGAGTGTGTACGGCGCATTACACATCACTGACCTAGCCATCCCTCTACTCACCCAGACCTCCGATTATTCTCCGGCTATGTCAGCCTCACACTGCAGCGGAAGCAGTAAACCCTCGTACTCCCCTCCATGTGGGAACCAATTGTTGAGTCTTCCCCGGCTCCTAGTCATTCCCTTCCTAGGCCTCGCCGTCGTCCTTGCCTTGGTGCTCTCGACGCGGCATGGTCAACATGGTCAAGGAACGATTTCCATCAGAAGAGGACTGTACGTGGAGAGGCTGACAGCTGGGTCCAAGGACGTAGCAAGGAAGTGCCCCCTTTTTATGCACAAAATAATGATTCCCTCTACTCGCCCACAAGCCCTATTATTCTATGGCGACGGCAGCCTCACACCACAGGCGAACCAGTCAACCTTCGTACTCCTCTCCGCATGGGCATCCACTGTCGCGTCTTCCCTGGCTTCACGTCGTCCCCTTCTTATGCCTCGCCGTCGTCCACCGCCTTGGTGTTCTTGGCACGGCACGATCAACGTGGTCAAGGAACGACTTCCATCGGAAGAGGACTGTACGTGGAGAGGCTGACAGGTGGGTCCATGGTTGCAGCAAGGAAATGCCTCCTATTACGCATAAAATAATTATTCCTCCTATTTTGCGGAAAAAAAGTTTCCCCCCTGACAGCTAGGACCCACCAGCTACATCTTCACACGCAAGGAAGTGTGTCCATACTACGGGCAAAAAATTGATTCTTCCCCCTGACAGCTAGGGCCCACTAGCTATATCTTCCCATGCAGGGAAGTTCGTCCTTATCCTCCCTGACAGCTGGGGCCCACCCGGTCGAAGCGTACGTAGCATTGTCGCGAATGTGTACGTACATACTGGTCGATCGGTCTGTCTGCAGCGATGAACCGTGGCCGAGTAAGGAGCGGCATGTGTCATAGTAGAGGTGCAAACATAGCATGTCACGCAGTCCCGTCTATATCGTGTACACGTGCGTAAAACCATGCTGCAAGAAAGTAAATACGGCTACGTACATACATACGAGCAGGGTCTCAAATGCGTACAACAACGTCGTCCTGTTCATCGGCAGCCAACCGGCTGGGTCACAACAGAGGAAATAGCGTCGTGTTCACTGGGAGGCAACAAAATACATCGTGTTCATCGGGAGCCAACCGGCTTGGATGGACCAGCCGAAACGAGGTCTGTCGTACATCAGAATGGAGGAAACGGGCCTTATGTTTGACCGCGTATGGTCAAAACAAGGTCCTTTTCATCGGAAAGGGTCTGGCATGCCGCAAAATGGAGGAAACAGACTTGTGTTCGAGTGCCTACGGTCAAAACAGGCTCCTGTTGATCGGGAGGGGTGTGACGTACCGCAAAACGGAGGAAACGGACTTGTGTTGGAGCGCCTACGGTCGAAACAGGGTCCTGTTCATCCACTGTGTACTGCCTCACTCTAGCCTCCACGTGATATTGTTCTTCCACCGTCGACCTCCTCTAGCCTCCACGGGCTACTGTTCATCCCTGGGCTACTGTTCATCCAACCTCCACCGGCTACTGTTCATAGAGCCTCCACGGGGTCCTGTTCATCCACCCCAACCGGCTGTGGTGCGGCAGCCTCCTCCGGGTACTCTTCATCCAGCAGCAACGACATAATACCACGGCATCCTGTTCATCCAACCCCCATCGAGAACTGTTCATCCATAGCCAACCAACCGGCTCGACTCACCATGTCTCGAGTCGTTCTACGTACCGCGCACGGTAGCGATGGTCACTATTCATCTAGAGGGAACCCAACACCGGGTGGCTATGTCTCACGCGGGGGCTCGATTGGCTGCAGTAAGCAGCAGCAGTGATCGATCGCTTGGGTTCAGTTAGCAGCAGCAGTGAAGGAATCACCATTAAGTCAGCAGCGAATGAATCGCTCGGGTTTAGTTAATAGCCAAGGGATCAATCGCTCGGGTTCAGTAACGTGTGATCGCTCGGGTTCAGTTAGCCAACACCTCGCACACACACGCGTACACGAGAGAAACATGCAAACCTCCGTGCATCGCTCGGCCCCGACGACCCTACGTAACCGGGAACTCCTCGATATTTACCCAGCCCTCACTTCTACCATGATTTTTTCCGTCATGGACGGCCCAAAGAATGTCATGCAGCTGCATCTCCGGCCCGCCCAGGACGAAAAGCCCATTTTCTGTCAGGATTTTTTGTCATATAAGTAGGAGCCCACCACATCTATGATGGTACGTGCTTTCGTCACAATTATCGTCATAGAAGTGTCATAAGCATGACATAAAATATTTTCGTTCGGCCCAAAATGTCACTGATGTGTCCTTTTTTTTGTAGTGCACTAATGCGGAGTCATGTGATATTAATGTTGCTTTGCTAAATCATGTTATGAAAGAAAAATTTTCTGGTAGTCCTAATGAAGATGTTGCATCCCATATTAAGACTTTCATGGAATTATGTGATATGCAAAAGAAAAATTATGTGGATAATGATATTGTTAAATTGATGTTATTTCTATTCTCACTACGAGATCATGCTAAAACTTGATTTTCATCCTTGCCTAAAAATAGTATTGATTCTTGGCATAAGTGTAAGGATGCTTTTATTGCCAAGTATTTTCCTCGAACTAAAATTATTTCTCGTAGAAATCAAATTATGAATTTTAAGCAACTTGAGCATGAACATGTTGCACAATCTTGGGAGAGAATGTAATTAATGATAAGAAATTGTCCCACTCATGGTTTAAGTTTATGGATGATTATACAAAATTTCTATGCGATACTAAATTTTTTTCTAGAAATCTTCTAGACTCTGCTGCAGGTGGAACTTTTATGAAAATCACATCAGGAGAAGCTACAAAACTCATTGGTAATATAGTGGAAAATTACACTCAATGGTATACCGAAAAAGCTCCAACTGGTAAGAAAGTAAATTCTATCAAAAAAAATTACTACTTTGAGTTATAAAATGGGTGCTCTTATGAAATTGGTTGCTAATAAAAATGCCCATTTTGATCCTAATGATGTGACATTATCTACTTTGATTGAGCTTGATGTGAATTTTGTCTCTAGAAATAATTTCAATAACAATGCTTATAGAGGAGTTTTAATCCTAGATCGTATCCTGGAAATCCCTCTGATAATTATGGAAATTCTTACAATAGTAATATGATACCTACTGATTTTGAAAGTAATATTAAAGAATTCATTGATTCTCAAAAGATTTTTAATGCCATGGTAGAAGAAAAATAGAATAAAGTTGATGATATGGCTAGGAACATGGTTATAATTGCTCATGGTGTCGAAACACTTAAATATAAAATTTTAGCACAGTAATGAGTCCATTAAAGCTATGTATGTCTCCATTAATGAATGTAAAGAAAGAACTGCTAGCTTAAGAGCTGGGCGAGAATTCCTAGAGAAGGCCATTCCACCCGATTTCTTTCGTGATCATGATGAAGTTATTAAAATGATTGGTGTCTCACATATTTAATATTTGTTTAGTAATATAAAACTTGATTAAAAATGGACTGGATATGAGTCAACTTTAGCTAGAAGGAAGCGCAATTGTTCAGAGGGTGATGATCTTAATGATAAAAATAATAAAAGTGGGTTTGGAGAGGTTAAGGCTTTAAATGGTGATGTGACCACTACTTTGGATTACAAGGACTTTAATTATGATAGTTGTTCTTTAGTCGAGTGCATTTCCTTCTTGCAATCCATGTTAAAATTCACCCAATGCTTACGAACAAAATAAATCTTTCACTAAACATATCATAAAAAACTATGATGAAAGCTCATGAAGAAAAGCTAGAATTGGAGGTTTCAATACCTAGGAAATTGCATGATCAATGGTAACCTACTATTAAAGTAAACATTAGAGATTATGAATGTGATGCTCTATGTGATTTGGGTGCTAGCGTTTCTGCTATACCGAAATATTAATGTGATGTGCTTGGCCTAGTGGATACGGATGAATGTTCCCTTAATTTGCACTCAACAGATTCAACTATTAAGAAACCATTGGGTATAATAAATGATGTGCTTATTCTTGCTAACAAAAATGATGTGACCATGGATTTCATTATGCTTAATATTGAATGTAATCCGTCTTATCCTATAGTACTTGGTAGGCCTTTCCTACGAACCATAGGTGCTAGGTTTCCATTAAAGAAAGGAATGGGACAATTCCCTTGAAATAGAATTAAGCCACCATATGAATCAATTATGAGGGCCACCTATGAGTTGAAAACCAAAGATGTCAATACTTGAAACTATGCATTACACCAAGCTAGGGGCGTAAAATAATAGCGCTTGTTGGGAGGCAACCCAATAGTTATCATAATTTTCTTGTTTCCTTTTCTGTTTTGAGTGTCCACACAATTATGATACTTTTATGATTGTGTTTTTAATGTTTTAATTAGTGTTTGTTCCAAGTAAAGCCTTTGGGATGATTTGGTTTATAGTTGACTTGATTCTGTCAAAACATAGAAATTTTTGCACCTAGTACTGGAATTTTAAAATTCACCGAAACGTGATAAAATTATGTATTTTTATATGCAAATTTCCCATGTTGTCCTAATTTTTCAGAAATTTTGGAGTTACATAAGTATTGCTTTTGTGCATTACAGTCCGTTCTGTTTTTGACAGATTCTATTTTTGTTGCATAGTTTGTTTGTTTTAACTATGCTATGGATTATATCTGGGAGTATAAGTCATGGAGAAGTTAGAATATAGTAGGTCTTATGAAATAATAAAATATGAATGGGTTTATAACAACACCTAAAGTTTATTATTTGCTTGTTATACTAACGGATCTCATGAGGTTTCTGTTGAGCTTTGTGTGCTGAAGTTTTCAAGTTTTGGGTGAGATCATGATGGATGAAGGAACAAGGAGCAGCAAGACTCTAAGCTTGTGGATGTCCAAGGCACTCCAAGGTAATATTCATGGAGAACCAATCATCTAAGCTTGGGGATGCCCTGGATGGCATCCGCTCTTGTCGTGGTTCTATGTCTGACAGTAGAATAGGGGGTACGTAGGAGGAGGCAATATCCTAGCTACGATGAGGTTGTGCATGCAAGATTTATGAGTTCGGGTCCTTCTCGGAGGATGTAAAAGCCCTATGTCTTGGTGCCTGGAGCCGGTCGACTGGATTATGCGTGAAGTTACAGGGGGTTTGAACCCTTGTGCCAGTGGAGCGGGTGGCTTATATAGAGTGCGCCAGGACCCCAGCCAGCCCATGTTACAAGGAGTTCAATGTACATTAAGACAGGGCGTTACTGGTAACGCCTGCTATAAAGGGTTATAAATGATCTTTAAGACTATAGAGTGAAGGCCTGACCGTTACCCTCCTGAGTGACTTTAGATCTTCTGTACTCTGAGTGCTTCTTTCTTGTATAGTCGAGTGACTTTAACTGTCGAACTGAATTGGGGTATCCGAGTGTGGCAACTAGTCGAGTGGATTGCACTCCACGGTTACTTTGGTCGGTATCTGTCGTACTTTGTATGTCCTTGACTCTAGGGTAGTGTCCTTGAGAAGGGTGTCTAGGTTAGGCCTATTACCCTACCCTAGGTACATGTCATCGTCATTAGCCCCCGAATGGGTCGAGGCCCGAGTGAGGAGAGGCCGAAGATGGTCCCGACCTGATTTTTATGCTTCGGAAGCATTTTACTTAGGTCGGTGAACCATGCTGAACCTTTGAGTTCATCTTCAGTCGCCTAGATCCATTCAGAGTTCGTCGAGTGAACTTATACTGATGTGCTTCGAGTGTTGGAGCGGTATAAAATCTTTGGTGCGGTTGGTTGTGCTGACGTTCCTGGATCTCACGGGATTCAAAATTTGGAGAAGCGCGCGGGAGAGAGGGCACCACAGTAAACAAAATGGATTAGGAAGGGGCACCTTGATTCTCGTGCCGCCTTTTCCGCCACGTACTAAGCGCCCGATTGTTGCAGGATTTGACAGGATCACCTGAGCCCATGCGTCAGCCACTGGGAAGTGAGCCCATAAAAGACGTCGAGGCCGATGCGATTATACAGTGTCCCTTATTCCCCTTCTTCCTCCTCCGCTTCTCCACCGTTCTCCCCTCTGCTCTTGACACCGCCGCCCCGCTCGTGAGCAATCCACGGCGATGGGGAAGGACAAGACGGCGGCCCTGGAGCGCGCAAAGAAGGCGATGGCGACGGCGAAGTCGAAGGGCAAGAAGAGGAGTCGGGGACGTCATCAAGGTCCGGATTGCTGCCCGGCTGGATTCAGGGAGACTGGATCCGGTCTGCAATCCAGCAAGAAGATCTGGATTATCTAGAAGTGGGGGGCTTGATTGCCCATGGATCTGGGGTGCTGCGAGGGAACGAACTCGAGCCGCAGCCGCAGGAGGGTGAGTGCGTCCTCCTAGCCACTCATGTCAACCGCGGCTTCTCTTTGCCTCGTCATCCTTTTTTTCGTGGTTTCCTGAACTTTTTTGGAGCTCAACTTCATCATTTTTCTCCCACCATAATCACATATCTTGCCGCGTATGTCTATTTGTGCGAAAACTTCTTGGGCTGTCGCCCGCACTACGGTCTTTTCAAGCACATTTTCACTTGCTGCTCCTAGTCTGTGAAGAAGGCCAGTCTGACTGATGATAAAACCCGATTGATCCAGATGTGTGGGGTTTAGGGATCCAAACGAGAGGTAGGAGTGATTTCCATGCCATGACCCTTCCTGACTCGGTTAGAGGATGGTAGTCGAGTTGGTTTTATTGCAAGGATGTTTCGACTCCCAGTCAGTCGACTGGTCTTCCTCCCTTCACCATGGACTGAGTCCGCCAACCCCCTTCGTTGCTTGAGACCCCGGAGGAGAAAGCTGAAGTGTTGATGCTAGTCGACTGGGTAGTTCAGCTGGTCTGTGACGGCGTGACTGGTATGGATTTGTTGGAGGTGTTCCTAAGTCGACGCATCAAGCCTCTCCAGGCAAGCGACCATCCGATGTGGATGTACTCAAACGCGAACGACACTACTCGGATCCATCCTATGGAGGTTGACGAGAAGATAGTGGCACAGTGGTTTGCAGAGCATCACTGGAAGCAAGGACAACCCTAGGGGGTCTAGAAGAGTTGCACCATTTGACTCTAAGCATGAACCAGAAACGGTCCATCATTTGTTACCGAGTGTCTTCTAATTCCGACTTGCAATCATCTTCAAATTTGATTGACGTGTCATTTGAGCTTTTTCTTGTAGATATACACTGAAATGTACTCAATGTCGAACGAGGATCTGGCCTAGGAAGACGAGGCCAGCACGGATGAAAGCACTCAGTGGCAATCCGGGGACTCGGACGACGATGAGAGCAACGACTCAAGCAGGGGTGAAGAGGTCGAGTCGCCACCCCGCTCCGAAAGGCGTTCCAAGCAAACACATGATCCAGCAGGTGGACGGGGCAAAACGGTTGCGTCAAGTACGCACACATCAAAGTGCACTCGGACAACCACTTTTGATCCGGCTGAGAAGGCTCCAAAGCAGCCGAAAGTCGTGCCTGCAAAGTCTCGGAAGGCCCTGCCTAAAATCAAGGTGGACATTCCCATTGCTTCTGCGTAAGTATTTTACTTTGTTTCTTTGCTCTTGTGTTGTCTGAGAACTTCTGTACTACGGTCGACTCATTCTCCAACTTGACAAAGTGAATCCTGAAACTTGCAGTGCTGCTACTTCTGGGACTTCCATTTACAAGGATGAAGGTGATGAGGTGATGGAAGATGCAGTCACTTCCAAAGCAGGTATGATTCCTGCCATCTTGCTTTCATTTCGTCAATTGATTTATCGACCAACTGAGCCCTTGTGATCGAGTCTTTTGCAGCGCTGCCGAATGTTGTTGAACTTCCATACGACGATGAAGATACGCTCCAAAGGCCTATGGGAAGGATGGGCAGGACCTCAGGCAGGGGAGTGCCAACCAGTAAGGCATCCACGCGGCACCAGTGCCAGAACCAGTGATCCAGCAGTCCGGGGACCTCAATCGGACTTCTGTTACTTTCGCCGATCCTGTGTCGACTGAGCATCCTTCTTCATCGACTGTACAAGTCCCTGCTTCGTTCGTGCAACTCCATGCCTCAGAACCTCAAGCTGCTGTGATTGTTCCACCTTCTCCACTTTTCACCATGCATCACGTCCCAAAGGATCAAGTGAGTGCTGCCAAGGAAGCCATTCGCCAGGCAGGCCTTATGATGGAGCAGATGAAAGTGGTGCATGAGGCCGCCAGCTGCCTATGGCGCTTGATTCGGCACTCTGACCAATGTCGAGTTAGCTGATTTCGATCAAGTTCTAGCTTAACGCTTGTTCTGTTAGGATATGCTATCTGAAAACCTTTAATGTGCATCATGCATCTTGTCAGTCTGCATCTTGCATCTGTAAACCCAATGGGTGTTTCAACTTGTGCTGAGTAATTTTTCCACTTGAGTCGACTAGGTTGCGTCGATTGTATCGGTGAACTAGTGGGGGCACACAGAGTGCACCCACTGGGTGTAGTCCCCGAGACCGTCACCAAATGTGTGATTCGGCGGGGGTCTTGATAAAAATGTCTCTTTTCAGTTCTTCCACTCGATCTAGACAGGTCTTGTCGAGTGAAATCCGGACCAGTGCAGGCACACTGAGTGCACCCAGTGGGTGTAGTCCCATAGACCACAGTCGACTGCGGGCAGTTGGCTGTGGTCTGAGAATAACTGTTGCTCTCTCTCTCTTTTTCCCGATTGGACGGACCAAATCGATTGGAAAATTGAACCAGTGTGGGCACGCTTAGTGCACCCACTAGGTGTAGTCCCAGAGACTACTGTTGAATGTTTGATCCGGCAGTAGTCTTAGAACTCATTTTGTCGTACCGAATTGGACTTTTGTTTTATCGCTCGGAAGCGATCAAATCTTTTGTTTCTGTCGACTGATTGTCCAATGACAGCAGAAATCTTGCGAGCTTGGGGCTCTGTTTGCTAACTTGGAGAATAAACAGATTCAGCTCAATCTTGATTTGGAACTGGCCAAGCAAAATCTGTAGAAGGCCGAGGATGAAACTGCTGGTATGGGAGGTAAAAAGCTTGTCGACTGGCTCTCTTGACATCTTTTTCTTCCCTCGTTCTGACCCGAGTGTTATTTCCTTTAGGAAAAATGAAGCAAGCTCTGGACAAGAAGGACCTTGACCTTGCGGCCGCATAGAAAACGGCGCAAGAGAAAACTGCACTTGCTGACAAGAAGCTAGCTTCTGTTGGCAAATTAGAAGAAGAAAATGCCAAGCTAAAGATTGCTCTTGTCGGTGCCAACAAGGAGGTGACTCGACTGAAGAAGGACAAGGGGGCCTTAATTGATAAAGTTGAAGATCTCACTCGGAAGAGGGATGAACTGGAAGCCTATCTGGGAGGACTCTCCAAGAAACTATTCCTTATGCTTGAAGGTATTTTTCCTTGTCCGACTGACTTTCCTTTGTCGACTCGTCATATAGCTGCTGACTCATCATTTCTTTGTGAATGCAGAATTTTGCAAAGCTTCAAGGAAGAGACTAGGCGAGTCAAGACGAGCTTGGACCCCATCAACTCCCTAGTTAAAGATGAAGCTCCCATGAGTGTGCTCCGTCTGGAATCTCGTCTTGCTAGTGCCATGAACTACCTCGCTCGACTGAAGGTTGCAGTGTCGCGGATCGACATGGCGCTCTTCTCGGATTTCGAGTTCCGGCAAAACCCTTGAGGTTCGAACACTGGGGTGCGCACGAAGATTTCCCCCTACCTAATCACGCCCTCAACCTTGCCGCGATCTCAAAGCCTAGCTCGACGAACTTGCGACACAAGGGACACAAGATTTATACTGGTTAGGGCCACCGTTGTGGTGTAATACCCTACTCCAGTGTGGTGTGGTGGATTGCCTCTCGGGATGAGGATGAACAGTACAAGGGGAAGAATAGCCTCCTAAGGTGAGGTGTTCTTGTGCTTGGTGGTGGTTCTATTCAAGATGAGATCCAGCTGCAGATCTAGATCCAGATCCAGATGCCTCCTTTGGTGGTGGCTAGTCCTATTTATAGAGGCCCTGGTCCTCTCCCCAAATATTGAGCGGGAAGGGAGCCAACAAAGGCCAATTTGAAAGGGGACAACTAGTACAAGCTATCCTGACTAAAGGTGGTCTTCGCCTGCCAAAGACTCTGGTGGTGACGCCGTCTTGGGCTCCATGGTGACCTCCGTCCTGCCGTCCTGCTGGTCTTGGTCTCGTTGCACTAATATGGAAACCTTTGTTTGATGCCTCGGTACTCATCGCCTGCGCTTGCCTCCTTAGCACCAAAGAGGAAACAAGGACACTATGCACGCTGGCGCCCGCCTGGCCTTGGTCGTCATGGCTGACATCGTAGGAACCTCACGAGGTTCGCCTTGCCTTGATCTCTCCGCCCCTCGCGAGCCAGCCTGGTGAGGCTACTCTCAAGGAGGTCTTGTGTCGTCCGCCTCGCGAGGCTTGGCCCCTCGAGAGGGTCTTGAGTGTTTGTCGGTGAAGACGGGCCATACTGGGCCGCGAGTGGAGCCACGCCGTGGACTGCAGGCAGGCAAGTCTGGGGACCCCCGTTCCCAGAAGGCCGACAGTAGCCCCCGGGCCCAAGGTGCGCTCAGACTTGGCTTCGAGGTGAAGCCAAAGGGCAAGTGCGGACCGCCGCGGGCCCAAATAGCCTGCTGCCTTCGTCGACGCGTGGCGATTGATTGGACATGGGCGTCTTTGCTTCCCCACACTACCTTGGCAACTGCCCGACTTGACGAGTCCCTGCGGCATGCAGAGAATATCATCATTACCTGTGATCATGGGGATCGCCGGTTGGCCTTCTCCTGCTATAAATGGGAAGGGGAGCAGAGCCCCCGTCACCTATCTCTTCTCATTCCGCTCGCTTCTCCTCCCTTGCTCCATTGCCAGTAGCGACTCCATGGCGCCGATCCGAAGATTCTCGGCCGCAGAGAAGTGAAAAACCCCTCGCGATGAGCCCGGGCCTCTTCTGCTGAAGAAGAGGCCGGTCCACCGCCATGACGTTGTCGTGACGAGGCCTTGGTACAAGCGGCCACCTCCTGGGTATCCGCTGCCCTTATATGCCCAAGCCGAGGGCTCAGGAGGAAGAGGCGGCGAGCGGCGTCACCCACGCCGCGGCCGTGGTCGCTGTTCAATGGTGGCGCACGCCGTCTCCCCAAGGGCCCACGTCGTGGACTCCTCGCATGAACTCGTGCTGTGGGCAGCGATGCCTCCACGCTCCTGGATCCACTTCCCCCAGTTCTTCTCTGCAGAGATGCCGCCGAGCGGGCTCCTCGAGCTATGGCTGTAGCACGCCGACTGCGACGCCCCGGCGACCGGAGCGGAAGTGGAAGTCGTCTCCCTGGGCAAGATCTTCATGAACCGCGGCTAGGGCGAGGTTGCCCGGGTTTGCCGCGCAGAAGGCGCCCTTGCGATCCACTTCAGGTACGACGGCGCCTCCACCATGTTCTTCAAGGTCTTCGACGTGGAAGGCCTCCGCTTGGAGTGCTGCCGCCGAGAGGGCCGCCTAAACGGTTCCGCGGCAGGAGCTGGGCCTGCCGCCCACCTCGCCAGCGACTCATCCAGCAGCAGTGGCGCCGCTTGAGAGTCTAGCGATTCTCCCGAGCCCTACGAGACTCCGGAGACGAGCGACGACAGCTATGTGCCCCCGAGCTCCCGCCGGGCTCGGAGCAAGGTCGCAGAGTCTGCCCGCCGCCATCGCTGGTCTAGATGGGGTTGGCGCCGGCCTCCCATGGCCCAGTGTTGATGATGGAGTCGGCTGTGCTGGCGTTTGTAGATAGGGCTCCTTGAATTTCCTATCTTTTGTTCCCTGCGAGGAATCGAGATGAACCCCGTGGGGGCGTGTAAAGAACCTGTAATGTCTTTTGTTGACATCATCCTTATTATGAAATAGTGCGAGCGCGCGTCCTGCCTCGGCTCAGTCTCCCCTTTCTATCCTCGCGGCGGCTTGGTGCTCTACGCCGACAGGTCCCGGTCCCCAGGCAGGCTGCAGCCGTCACTGGTATGCCAAGTCACGATGCCGTGGTCAATGCCAGGAGGTGAGCGGCCCGAGGTGTAGTAATAGCTCCCGGGATGCGGTGCTCAGGAGGTTCCCTTTAGCGTGCAAGCGACCACCGAGAGGTTAGAAAGGGAGGCGACGCTGCCGCAGCAGGGCTGCAGCAAGTTGGATCTCGTGTCGTAGCGATTGGTTGGCCGGTGCGCGAAACTTTTCTTGGCAGTCCGGAGTCGTTTCCTTGTGTTGCACCAGAATTGTGCGTCGGTGGTCGTGGCTCAGCTAGGTTAGGCCCGTGCGTGCTTCCCCTTCTTCCCCACGCTCTTCTTCGTGCTCTACGTCCTCAGGTCCCAGCCCTCGAGCAAGCGTTGCTGGTATGCCAGGTCGCGATGCCGTGGTCAAGGCCAGGGGGTGAGGGCTGGAGAGCCAGTAGGAGCTCCTGAGTCGTGATGCTCCGGAGCCCCCCTTTTAATGCGCAAGCGAATCACATGGAAGAAGAAGGAGCCCGCGGTATCGCCCGCTGTTGTCCTCGGGCAGTTCCTGCAAGTCAGCGCGAGGCGGTTCCTGCAAGTCAGCTATCCTCAGGCTGGCCACTGGGTGCTCCATAAGAGAATGAAGGCACTAAGGGCCTGGTGAGGTGACGCGCGTGGGGCGTGCCGAGGGACAGAGCTCGACCGCTCAGATTTATTGACATTGCAGGGACGGGCCCAAGCACAAGCGTCGTGCCAGCATGAAAAGAAGACTAGCTTAGGTAAATGCAAGAACGATACACGCCACTGGGCTGGACCCGAGTAGCTTGGGGATGATGCAGCCCGAGGGGCGCCCCCAACAGAGTAAGCTGAAGATGTAAAGGGATACATGCCACAGGAACGGACCCACGCGGTCTGGGAATGATGCAGCCCGTGGGGTGCTACCAGCTAAATAAACTTGGAAAATGTCACCTGGTTCTGTTGTTGAAGGAATGCTAGGGCAGCTGAAGACGCATGATGAAGGGGTCGCTCCTCACGAGCCACCGGGACCCTGAGCCTCGGGAGGCTCTGGGGGTCCAGGCGGTTCCTTGAGGACCGTCTCCATCTCCGTCAGGACGGCGTGGTGCCTGGCCTCCTGAGCCGCTAGGATGCTCTGCAGGTTCTGCTAGAAGGCGGACGCCACACTCGGCAGTCCAAAAGACATGCGAATGTAGTTGTGAGGCGGGCCCTCGCAGCAGCCCACGCGCGAAGGCTAGAAGAGCTCCTGAGATGCTGTCCTATTGAGCCCTGGGATGTCCATGCAGATGGGAAACCCGCCATCCTCGCCTGGATGGGGAGATGCGACAGGTGAGCATCAGTCGTCGCGCATGGCTCTTGCTTCTTGCAGTTCCTGAGTGGTCTTGGCAATGAATTCCTGAGCGCTGGGTGCTCCTTGACCGGTCTCCTCCTGAGGGAAACGTGCTGTGAAGAACGCCTCCACGTGGTGCCTGAGCACCTCCCTCGTGATGTTGGCAAGGTCGGAGGCCCTCCAGAAGAGAGCCCCCGAGCCCTGCCCGAGGAGGGCGCCGGGCACGCCTTCCTATGCGAGGGAGGGAGGCGCCCTAGGCGCGGGCGCTGACCCTGACAAGGCTCCACTTGCGGCGCCGCTCTCATGAGGCCCCTGTGCGGAGTAGCTGCTTCTTCTTCTTGGGGACGACCTCAGGAGGGTACTGTGCTGCATTGTTGTCGGGGTCTTCGATTGACGCTGCTTGGAAGGCGCTCTCGAGGGAGCACACCGCATCTCTTTCTTTGCAGGGGA
This sequence comes from Aegilops longissima, assembly GCA_021605205.1. Taxonomy (NCBI): domain Eukaryota; kingdom Viridiplantae; phylum Streptophyta; class Magnoliopsida; order Poales; family Poaceae; genus Aegilops; species Aegilops longissima. Next base: position 350,889,763 of record CM038679.1, read on the forward strand.
CCATGATGATCCCGCCGCTTCCTGGCATCTTGAGGACGTTGTAGCCGTGGTGTGTTACTGCCATGAGCTTGGACAGGGCCGGGTACCCAAGGATGGCGTTGTATGGCAGACGGATGTGGGCGAAGTCCAAGTCGATGAGCTCGGTGCGGTAGTTTCGCGCTGACCGAAGGTGACAGGGAGGCGGACCTGCACTATCGGCATGGTGGAACCTCACTCCTGAGAAGGGCTTGGTAGGCTAAATCTGATTGTAAGGCACTTGAAGGCTGTCGAACATCTCGACGCACAGGACGTTAGGCCGTGCGCCACCGTCTATGAGGGTCTTGGTGAGTTGTATGTTGCTGATGACGGGAGAGCAAAGCATTGGGAGGGCACCAGCGGTGGCCGCGCACTTGAGCTGATTTGCTAAACTGAAGGTGATGGCGCACTTGGACCACCTAAGCGGGCGTGTGGCCTCGAGCCTGGGGAGGATTGCGTTCACCTCACGAGCAAACTGCTTGAAGATTCGCTGAGAGGCTGGGGCTTGAGCTCCGCCCAGGATGCATGCGATAGCCCGTGGCTCCTGGAAGCCCCCAGTCCCCTCGTCCTGATGGTGGTCGTCGTTCCTTCTTGGTGGCGGTGGCAGCGGAGGAAGATCAGCGTTGGCTTGGGGGCGGTCCTCGCGAGGCTGATCCCTGCAGGCGCCCTCGTGAGGCTGATCTTGCCAGCGGTCCTCATGAGGCCGGTCACGCCACTCCTGGCGAGGGCCACGGTCGTCCGAGCGTCCTCTGCCGCGTCCTCCTCCTCGGCCGTAGCCCTGGTCATTACACTCAGGCCGTCGACCGAGGCATCCATCTCGAATGGCCCTGAGCTCTTGACAGTCGTTGGTGTTGTGGCTGTGAACGTTGTGGAAGGCGCAGAACGGCCGGTTGCTCTTGGATGACTCGGGATGGTCCTGGATGCTCTTCGTGTCCGGCTCTGCCGCAAGTACGGCCGCTCCCTTGTGCTTCACGTCCTTGGCCTTGGCCTTCTTCTCCTCCAAATCGGCAGCTGGGAGCTCAAGGAGGGAAAGGCGCCCTTCCTCAACCCTTGCACACTTGGTCGCTAGGTTGAACAACTCCAAGGACATGCACAACTGCTCATGGATGGCGAGCTCCTCTTTCATCTTGACGTCGCGGACGCCATCGGAAAACACGGAGATGATGGCCTCGTCCGTCACCTTGGGGATCTTGAGGCGAATGTTGTTGAAGCACTAGATGTACTTCAGAAGGGTCTCTCCTGGCTGCTGCTTAACACGCTGCAGGTCACCCACAGCCGGAGGGTGGTAGCGAGTGCCCTGGAAGTTGGCGACGAAGCGGTCGCGCATCTCGTTCCAGGAGGAGATGGAGCCTGGAGGCATGTTCAGGAGCCATGAGCGCACACCATCCTTGAGAGCCATGGGAAACCAGTTTGCCATGACTTTTTCGTCGCCGTTGGCCACCTCGATGCTCAGCTCATAGAGCTGCAGGAACACCGTGGGGTCGGGGGTGCCGTCGTAGCATGGAGGTAGGTCTGTCTTGAACTTGCCCGGCCATGCGACGCTACGCAGCTCAGGAGTAAAGGCGCGGCAGCCCACGGTGGCCACCGGGACCCTTTGCTGATGCAGAGCCTGCCCTTGATGTCCGCGCACCGCCACCGCAGGCGGCACACGGCCTTGTCATAGTGGTGCTGGGAGCGCGGGAGTGTTTTCTTGCGGACGGGGAACTTCTTGGCAGCTTCCTTCTTCGCGCGCGGGCGCTCGACGCGGCGGGTCACGCCGGGGGGCTGCACGCCTTGGCGCCAGGACGCCGTCTTGATGCGGAGGTGGTGGAGGTGGTGCTCCATGAGCCACGCCGCCCGTAGATGGAGGAGGGTGAGGCAGTGAGAGGGAAGGCGGAGGGGAGCACCCAGCGGCGCTGTCGAGCTCGGTGATGTGGTCCCGACAGTCCTCGTAGAGGTCGTCGACGGGGCGGTAGCGCAGGAGTTCGGGTGCCATGAGCAACGCGGCCTGTGCGTCCGTGGGAGCGCGACGAGCGTGAGACAACGAGCCGGCCGGGGTCAGCGACGGAGTGGCGGTGCGGCCATCCCGCCGCACCGAGGGGTGCAGCGAGGACTCTTGCTGCTCGTTCCCTACCGGGCCGAGGCGGCATTAGAGGCAAGCGACGGAGAACGATGGGGAGGCCCGCCGATAGGAGCCGTCTGAACGACACGGGTGGCGAGGGCGGCCCGGCGCTCAGCGCGAACTCGGCGAGCATCCGCCATGGAGATGACGAAGCGATGGGACATGGATCGACGGAAGGAAAGCTTCGGCGCACCCCTACCTGGCGTGTCAAATGTAGGATTTCACGTTCCGGCAAAACCCTTGAGGTTCGAACACTTGGGTGTGCACAAAGATTTCCCCCTACCTAATCGCGCCCTCAACCTCATCGCGATCTCAAAGCATAGCTCGACGAACTCACGCACAAGGGACACAAGATTTATACTGGTTCGGGGCACCGTTGTCGTGTAATACCCTACTCCAGTGTGGTGTGGTGGATTGCCTCTCGGGCTGAGGATGAACTGTACAAGGGGAAGAACAACGTCCTGAGGTGAGGTGTTCTTGTGCTTGGTGGTGGTTCTATTCAAGATGAGATCCAGCTGCAGATCCAGATCCAGATCCAGATGCCTCCTTTGGTAGTGGCTAGTCCTATTTATAGAGGCCCGGGTCCTCTCCCCAAATATTGAGCAGGAAGGGAGCCAACAACGGCCAATTTGAAAGGGGACAGCTAGTACAAGCTATCCTGACTAAAGTTGGTCTTCGCCTGCCTAAGACTCTGGTGGTGATGCCATCTTGGGCTCCAGGGTGGACTCCGTCCTGCCCTCCTGCTGGTCTTGGTCTTGTTGCACTGATATGGAAACCTTTGTCTGATGCCTCGGTATATCATCGCATGCGCTTGCCTCCTTAGCACCAAAGAGGAAACAGGGACACTATGCGCGCTGGCGCCCGCCTAGCCTTGGTCGTCGCGGCTGACGTCGTAGGAACCTCGCGAGGTTCGCCTTGCCTTGACCTCTCCGCCCCTCAGAAGCCAGCCTGGTGAGGCTACTCTCGAGGAGGTCTTGTGTCGTCCGCCTCGCGAGGCTTGGCCCCTCTCGAGGGTCTTGAGTGTTTGTCGGTCAAGACGGGCCGTACTGGGCCGCGAGTGGAGCCACGTCGCGGGCTGCAGGGAGGCAAGTCTGGGGACCCCCGTTCCTAGAACGCCGACAGCTCTGGCCAAAGGTGACGCTCCAAAATGAGCTCGAGTCTCTGATGACTCGACTCAATGAGATCCGCTGTCGAGTGCAGGAATGGAAGAAGTCATCTGCTCGGTGTGGTGCTGACGTGGCTCTTTCTCTGGTTCGTGTCTGCTTCAAAGAAGCCAAGGAAGAATAACTAGCAGCAATCAAGGTCTCCAATACCAAGAAGCTTGACTTCCAGTCCTTCATGGAAACCTTCATCAAAGCAGCCACTCGTATTGCATGTGGAATCGACTTGGATAAGTTTGTCGAGCCTGCCAACCCTCCTCCTGCGGAGTGAAAAAACTTTATGCTCTGGTTAAATTTGCCTCGAAATGCCGAGTTCTTTTGTAACCGTTAAACTCATTCGGGCTTGATGCCCGAACACTTTTATCTGTGGTTCGGAACCTCGTCGGATTTATCTAAACTTGGTTTTTCTTTGAACATGCTTGTTTTTGTCTCCGACTGGAATTTGTTTTTTCACTCAGAATAGACTTTTGTACTTGTGATGCAGCTCCGAGGAGAAGATCCCAGATGACCTGCACCGCGTCGTCCTTGCGAATCAGGATGGAGCGTACGTTCTATTTGTGGCGCAGCTCTAAGGAAAGGGTCGCAGACGACTTGCACCTCGTCATCCTTGTGGATCGAGATGGAGCATACATTGTATTTATGGCGTAGCTCCGACGAGTAGTAGTTTTTATCTTAGGCGAGTACGGGACTGCAGCTAAGCCCCCGAGTGAGAGGATTGCTCTTCACTTGGTAGGATTTTTAAATCATAGGTGAGTACAGGACTGCAGCTAAGCCCCCGAGTGAGAGGATTGCTCTTCACTCGAGCAGGATTTTAAATCTTAGCGTAGTACAGGACTCAGTAGCTAAGCCCCGAGCGAGAGGATTGCTCTTCACTCGGTAGGATTTTTAAATCTTAGGCGAGTACAGGACTGCAGCTAAGCCCCCGAGTGAGAGGATTGCTCTTCACTCGATAGGATTTTTAAATCTTAGGCGAGTACAGGACTGCAGCTAAGCCCCCGAGTGAGAGGATTGCACTTCACTCGGTGGGATTTTTAAATCTTAGGCGAGTACAGGACAGCAGCTAAGCCCCCGAGTGAGAGGATTGCTCTGCACTCGGTAGGATTTTTAAATCTTAGGCACGTACAGGACTGCAGCTAAGCTCCCAAGTGAGAGGATTGCTCTTCACTTGGTAGTAGTTTTAAATCTTAGGCGAATACAGGACTGCAGCTAAGCCCCCGAGTGATAGGATTGCTCTTCACTCGGTAGGATTTTTTGAAACTTAGGCAAGTACAGGACTGCAACTAAGCCCCCGAGTGAGAGGATTGCTCTTCACTCAGTAGATTTTTAAATCTTAGGAAAGTACAGGACCGCATCTAAGCCCCCGAGTGAGAGGATTGCTCTTCACTCGGTAGGATTTTTTAAAACTTAGGCGTATCAGGTTCGCAGCTAAGTCACCCACTGGTGGATTTGAGCATAAAACTTGACAGGATAACAATTATTAATGTAAAAAATCTTGTTTTTGATAATAAAACTGAACGATTCTTATTACAACTAGTCGATCCAAGTGTTTAGGTATAAAAATGGGAGAGCAGATCCGCATTCAAAGCGCGTGGCTCCTCTTTAATGTGTTCCACATTGTAGAGGTCATACGCTCCGTTGTGGAGCACCTTGGTGACCATGAAGGGGCCTTCCCAAGCAGGAGCAAGCTTGTGAGGCCGTTGCTGATCCACTCGGAGCAAAACGTATCCTTCCTGAAACGCTCGACCTCTCATATTTCTGGCATGGAATCGACGGAGGTCTTGCTGATAAATGGTCGACCGAATCAAAGCCATCTCTCTTTCTTCTTCCAGAAGGTCAGTAGCATCTTGTCGAGCTTCTTCTGCTTCAGTTTCTGAAAAAAGTTCTACTCGGGGCGCGTTGTGAAGCAAGTCACTCGGCAGCACAGCTTCAACCCCATAGACCATGAAGAAGGGAGTCCGTCCAGTCGGCCGATTTGGTGTTGTTCTCAATCCCCAAAGGACTGATGGTAACTCGTCTACCCAAGCACCTGCCGCATGCTTGAGGTCGCGCATCAATTGGGGTTTCAGCCCTTGGAGAATCAAACCATTTGCTCATTCAGCTTGTCCATTTGATTGCGGGTGGGCAACTGAAGCATAGTCGACCCAAGTGCCTTGGGAAGTACAGAACGCTCTGAACTCATCTGAATCAAAGTTGGAGCCATTATTTGTGATAATACTATGAGGGACTCCATATCTGAATGTCAGCTCTCTGATGAAACTGACGAAAGTGCTTGAATAGGCTTGGCTTCAATCCATTTGGTGAACTCATCGACTGCAACAAGCAGATGGGTGAAGTCGCTCCTGCCAGTCCTCAAAGGTCCAACCATATCCAATCCCCAAACAACAAAGGGCCAGACGAGTGGAATGGTCTTCAAGGCTGACGCAGGGTTGTGAGACATGTTGGAGTAGAATGAGAACCTTCACACTTGTCGACTATGTCTTTTGCTATTTCATTTGCTTGCGGCCAATAGAATCCCGCTCGGTATGCTTTGGCCACAATGGTCCGGGAGGATGCATGGTGACCACAGGTCCCCGAGTGGATATCCTTGAGAATCATTCAACCTTCTTCTGGCGTGATACATCGCTGAGCAACTCCAGTAACACTCTCTCTGTAAAATCGACCACCTATCACAGTAAAGGCTTTGGATCGACGGACAATCTGACGGGCCTCATCTTCGTCTTCTGCAAGCTCCTTCCTGAGAAGATATGCAATATACGGCACTGTACAGCCAGGAGTGACGACCAAAACCTCCATGATCAGGTCGACCACGGCCGGGATCTCGACTTCAGTCGGATCGTTTTGGTTGCGGGGGCTCTTCTGTGAAAGGATCCTTTTGAACTGATGGTGTGTGAAGATGCCCCAAGAACACATTACTGGGAATGGGCTCCCGCTTGGAACCTATCTTTGCCAGGTCATCAGCTGCTTGATTCTTCAGTCGTGGTATATGGTCGGGCTCTAACCCTTCAAACTTCTTTTCTAACTTTCTCACAGCATTGCAATAGCCAGTCGTAGCTGGGCTTCTGATGTCCCACTCCTTCATCACTTGATTGACCACTAAATCTGAGTCGCCATAAACCATTAGGCGACGGACACCGAGTGGTATGGCCATACGCAACCCATACAGAAGTGCCTCATATTCAGCTTCCTTGTTGGAGGAATCAAAGTGAATCTGGAGAACGTAACTGAGTTTATCACCTCGCAAGGATACCGGGACTACCCCAGCACCAGAACCATTCAGCATCTTGGATCCATCAAAGAACATAGTCCAATGTTCCGAGTGAATCTGGGTCGGTTGTTGCTGCTCAATCCACTCGGCGAGGAAATCTGCTATTGCTTGGGACTCGATTGCTTTCTTTTCCTTAAACTTGATATCCAACGGAAGGAGTTCAATTGCCCATTTTGCCACTCGACCAGTTGCATCTCTATTGTTCAGAATTTCTGACAATGGAGCATCGCTGATGACTGTAATCGAATGATCTAAGAAGTAATGTGCAACCTTCTTCATGATCAAGTAAATCCCATAAACAAGCTTCTGATAATGCGGATATCTCTGCTTGGATGGAGTCAGGACTTCCGAAATATAGTACACTGGGCGCTGAACCTTGTAGGCTTTACCTTCTTCCCGCTCGACCGTGAGTATTGTGCTGACAACTTGTCCAGTGGCTGCAACATAAAGTAGTAAAGGCTCTTTGCTGATTGGGGCAGCGAGCACCGGCTGGGTGGAAAGCAGGGCTTTGAGCTCTGCAAATGCTGCGTCAGCTTCAGGAGTCCACTAGGACTTGTCAGATTTCTTCATCATTCGGTAAAGAGGCAATGCCTTTTCACCGAGACGATAAATGAACCGACTCAAAGCGGCCAAACAACCAGTAAGCTTCTGAACATTGTGTACACGCACAGGGCGTTTCATTCAGAGGATTGCACCAACTTTCTCTGGGTTTGCATTGATCCCTCGTTCGGAAATGAGGAAACCGAGTAACTTTCCACCTGGAACCCCGAATGTACACTTCGAGGGATTAAGCTTGATATCATACCTCATCAGGTTGGCAAAGGTTTCAGCGTACGACTGATTTGAGTGAGCAGGCACTTCTGAATCATGTGCATGAATGTGGCACCAGCATTCTTGAGACCAAAGGGCATGGTAACATAACAAAAGCACCCAAATGAGGTGATGAAAGCTGTTTTTATTTCATCGGGTCCATACAGTCGGATCTGATGATACCCAGAATAAGCATCCAAAAAGGACAAACGCTCACATCCCGCAGTCGAATCGACAATTTGGTCAATGCGGGGCAGAGGAAAATGATCCTTCGAGCAGGCCCGATTGATATGTTTGAAGTCAATGCATATGCGAAATGAATCGTCTTCTTGGGGACCATGAAAACATTGGTGAGCCACTCGGAGTAGTATATCTCGTGGATGAACTCAGCTGCTAGAAGTCAAGCCACCTCTTCACAAATTGCCTTTCTCTTCTCCATGGCGGACCGTCGGAGATGCTCTTTGACAGGTTTTACTTTCAGGTCGACTCGCAAACGATGCTCAGCAAGTTCCCTGGGTAGACCTGGCATGTCAGAAGGCTTCCATGAAAAGATGTCCCAGTTCTCACGGAGGAACTAGATGAGCGGTTCTTCCTATTTGCTGTCGAGTGATGTTGAAATATGAGTCGGAGCTGCATTAGGATCGGTCGGGTGAATGTGAACTTGCTTGGTTTCACCAGACGGCTGAAATGCAGACTCTGAAGCAGGCTTCTTGGCACGTAACAAATCACTCGGATCTTCCTTCTGTTGATATTCTTGCATTTCCACTGCTTTCATCTGCTCATCGACAATCTTCGAGCCCTTCTGGAGGCACTCTTCTGCTCTCTGCCAATTACCAGTGATTGTGATGATGCCCTAGGGACCAGGCATCTTCAGCTTGAGGTACACATAACACGGTCGAGCCATGAAACGGGCATATGCAGGTCTGCCCAAAATGGCATGATAAGCACTTTGAAAATCCACAACTTCAAATGTCAACTTTTCTTTGCGGTAATTCTTCGAATCACCGAAAACCACGTCAAGAGTGATCAGGCCGAGTGAATCAGCTTTCTTCCCTGGGATGACACCATGGAATCGCATATTGCTTTCACTGAGCTTGGACATCGGAACGCCCATCTCTCTGAGAGTCTCAGCATATAAAATGTTCAAACCACTGCCGCCATCCATTAGAACTTTGGTCAGTGGAATGCCCCCTATGACCGGGTCGACCACCAATGCTTGCCGCGCTGGGGTTGCAACGTGCGCGGGATGGCTAGACTGGTCGAATGTGATAGGAGTCTTTGACCAGTTCAAGGATGGATAAGGAACTGACATTGTCGAGTAGTATGCTTGAGATAAATCAGATTACCCTCTTCATACTTCTTGGTGTGAACATGACATGGAAAATCCAACACATCATTTCCTGCTTAATCCTTTACTTTCTAGGGAATCCAGGGCCCCTTAGGTTTTCCCTTGAATTTCCCTTGCGTCGTAACTGCAACCTCTCCAGGACACGCGGGCTCGGCTTTGCGCTTCTGCTTCTGATTGGAATTACCTCCTCTGGTGTCATGGCCACCTGGTTTGCTCTTGCCACTGGGGAGTCACTCTTGTTCTTCGCCGTTTGCATACCGAGTGGCTAGTTACATCATTCAGGTCAGGGTCATGTCTCCAGTCCGACCGAACTTCAGGGTAAGCTCTCGATACCGAACACCCTCCTTGAAGGCGCAAACTGCTTGGTGCTGAGACACATTCGCCACTGTGTGATGCAAAGTGGTCCACCTCTGGATATAATCCCTCAAAGTTTCATTCAGTTTTTGTATGCAATGCTGTAATTCTGCCAACCCTGCAGGTCGTTTGCATGTGCCCTCAAACGTCCTGACAAACACTTGGGCCAACTCTTCCCAACATAATATACTGCCTGGAGTCAATTGCTTCAGCCACGCTCTGGCCGAACCCTCTAACATCAGGGGAAGATGCTTCATGGCTACCTCATCATTACCACCACCGATCTGTACGGCCACTCGGTAATACACCAGCCAAGTGTCAGGCTTTGACTCACCGGTGAACTTGCTCACTCCCGTTGCCAACCTGAAATTGGGAGGAATCTCAGCGGCTCTGATAGCTCTGTTCTCAGCTCCGGAGACATGAACTCTGCTGCCAGTCGGACGATCTCTATCAAGTCCTTCTCTGTATGCTCTGTTCCTGTCGACCAGACCTTGAACGAGGATCGACCTCGCATCAAATCCTGGCTCTCTTGGGTTGACTGGGACCGTCCGATCATCGCTGCACGGGGCTCTTTAATCATACTGTCAGTGTGCAAATGATCCGCCCCTTGGAGGGGGCGTAGGCACTCGACGGCGGTCATCACGGCCGAGTCGATGATCATATTGCTCATGATTCCGACCTAGATACTGCTCCTGGCGGTGCCCACGTCCCTCACGAAGCAGAGGCGATCTCGGGCTGTGGGCGGACTGGACTATATCCGCCACCACAGATCTGCTATGGATCATGTTGCGAGACTGATAAACTGGTGTGTTTTGCTCACCTGCCGCCCGGAGCAGTGCTCGGATCTGCATCAGGCCTCTGCCAGCCTCCGATTGGGACGGCTGAATTGACTTTGCTATATGGGTGGCAGCTGTAAGATTCTGAATTGGAGTGTGGTATACCTGAGATTTAGGCGGGAATAGTTGTCGTTGCCGTCGACTGGACTCAGGGATCTGCCGTCGGGCGCATTCGTCGAGTGCATGCTGAAGGTTCTCCAGTCGAGTGCGCTCGGCCAAAGTGGCCAGGCGTGCAGCCTCCAAGGCCCGAGCCTCGGAGGTCTCTCCGATGATGGGAGTGTGGAGCGCTTCCATGTTGCGGCGGTTTAGTTCGTCCCTCTGCTGCGAAGAGAGGGCTTCGGGGTGGTATTCCTCGTGAACACGTGACGGATCACCGCCGCCATCACCGCCGTCACCGCCACGGAAACTAGGCGGGCTGCACAGCGTGTCGACCATCAGAACATCCGCCGCAGGGTCACTGCTATCGCACTCGGACAGGGTCTCGACGGAGCCACCTGATAGGTCGAATAGCCCGTAGAGAGATTCGTCGGGCTCAATTGCCGCGACTTGAGGGGTGGCCGTCTGACAAGCCACCGCATGCTTCACCCACCGCTGAAGCCGCGATCTACCAGATCGCGTGCGATGAAGAACAACAGGGAGCGAAGATGCCGTGGGAGCCAATCGATACTGAGTCGACGGCTGCCGCGGACGCATGTACGAAAGTATGTCGCCCCGCTAACGGGGAGCACCTCGACATCGAGGGGGGCCTCCTGGAGCCAGGCGGAGTCGTCGGCGACGTAAACGAGCGCGCCGAGACGAATCTCGCGGCCCTCAGCCAATCCACAACCGGAAACCATGATGATGAAGATCGAGAAAATCACTACCTCACCGGAAGTCGCTAAGACACCTGCCCCACGGTGGGCGCCAGCTTTCTAAGTCTGAGAGTAGAATAGGGGGTACATAGGAGGAGGCAAGATCCTAGCTACGATGAGGTTGTGCACGCAAGATTTACGAGTTCAGGCCCTCCTCGGAGGAAGTAAAAGCCCTACGTCTTGGTGCCCGGAGGCGGTCGACTGGATTATGCGTGAAGTTATAGGGGGTGCGAACCCTTGTGCCAGTGGAGGGGGTGGCTTATATAGAGTGCGCCAGGACACCAGCCAGCCCATGTTACAAGGAGTTCAATGTACATTAAGACAGGGTGTTACTGGTAACGCCTGCTATAAAGGGCTATAAATGATCTTTAAGACTACAGAGTGAACGCCTGACCATTACCCTCCTGAGTGACATTAGATCTTCTATACTCCGAGTGGTTCTTTCGTGTATAGTCGAGTGACTTTAATGGTCGAATGGAATTGCCGTATCCGGGTGAGGCAACTGGTCGAGTGGATTGCACTCCACGGTTACTTCGGTCAGTATCTGGCGTACTTTTGTATGTCCTTGACTCTAGGGCAGTGTCCTTTGGAAGGGTGTCTAGGTCTGGCCTATTCCCCTACCCTAGGTACATGTCATCGTCATCTCTTTCGTCTACAATCCATCAGTATATTACTTGGAGCTATATTATTAATTCATCACATGATATGAGTTTTGCTTAGAGCATCACGTATTATAGTAGTCTTTGCTTTGTTTGATATTTAGTTTGCCCCAATCATTGTTTGCCGCACAAACCTTTTGAGAGGGACTTGCATTTATTCGCGATTTGTTAGAATACTCTATGTGCTTCACTTATATCTTTTGAGCTAGGCAGTTGCTCTAGTGCTTCACTTATATCTTTTAGAGCATGGTGGTGGTTATATTTTAAAGAAATAGTTGCACTCTCATGCTTCACTTATATATTTCTGAGAGTCTAACTAATAGTAATGGCAATATGCACATGTTATGAAATTGGTCCAGATATGATAGGTATTCCAGAGGGATATAATAAAACCTTTCATGTAGATCACTAAATATGATAAGTTTGATTCCTTGCAATAGTTTGGCAATATTAAGACGGTAGTATGTGGGAGGTACTAGTGAATAATTGTGGTTTAGTAAGAATATTGGTGTTAAGGTTTGTGATTCCCGAAGCATGCACGTATAGTCTCTAGTTATTCTAAGAAGTTGGAGCACGATTTATTATTGAGTGTCTTCCTTTGCGTGAGGGTCGGGGGCGCATGATGGTTAACTCCTACCAACCTCGCCCCTAGGGGCATGCATTGTAGTACTATGCGTCGAGGGCTAATTGAATTTCCCAATAAGTATGTTAGTTCTTTATGACTAATGTGAGTCCATGGATTATTCACACTCTCACCTTTTCGCAATTTGCTAGCTTCTTCGGTACCGTGCATCGCCCTTTCTCACCCCAAGAGTCCGTGCAAATTTCGCCGGTGCATCCAAACCCCGTGATATGATACGCTCTATCACACATAAGCCTCCTTATAGCTTCTTCTACCTACCTATCATGGCATTTCCATAGCAATTCCGAGATATATTGCCATGCAACTTCCACCGTACGGTTCTTATGAAATACACCTTCATTGTCATATTTCCTTGCATGATCATATAGCCGACATAGTATGTTTGGCTTAGCCACTTTTCATCATTGTCATGCATATTACGCTAGTATCATTGCACATCCTGGTACATTGCCAGAGGAATTCATATAGAGTCATATTTTTTAGTTTTATTGAGTTGTAATATTGAGTTCTAAGTAAATAGAAGTGTGATGGTCATCATTATTAGAGCATTGTCCCAACGAGGAAATAAAAAAAGAGGCTAAAAGAGCCCAACAAAAAATGAGAGAAAAAGAGAGAAGGGGCAATGTTTCTATCCTTTTCCACACTTGGGCTTCAAAGTAGCACCATGTTTTTCATATAGAGAGTCTCCTTTGTTGTCACTTCCATACACTAGTGGGAATTTTCCATTATAGAACTTGGCTTGTATATTTCGATGATGGGCTTCCTCAAATGCTTGAGGTCTTCATGAGCAAGAAAGTTGGATGCACACTGCCTTAGTTTTCAGTTTGAGCTTTCATACACTTATAGCTCTTAGTGCATCCGTTGCACAGCAATCCCTACTCCTCGCATTGACATCAATTGATAGGTATCTCCATAGCCCGTTGATTAGCCGCGTTGATGTGAGACTATCTTCCTTTTTCCTCTCTCCCTTATTAATCTCTACAACCACATTCAATTCCTGCCATAGTGCTATATCCATAGCTTACGCTCATGAATTGCATGGAGGTTAAAAAAGTTGAAGTGCGTTAAAAAGTACGAACCAATTGCTTGGCTTGTCATCGGGGTTGTACATGATTTATATTATGTGTTAAGAAGATGGAGCATGATAAGACTATATGTTTTTTAGGGATAGTGTTCTTGAGCACTTTTATTTTGAAAGGCATGATTGTTTGTTGGTATGCTTGAGTATTGATGTATTTATATAAAATTATAGACTATTGCATTGAATCACTCAGATTTTAATATTCATACCCTAAAAGAAAGATTACATGATAGACATGTTAGGTATAGCATTCCGCATCAAAAATTATGTTTTTCTCATTTACCAACTCGAGAACGAGTAGGAATTAAGGTTGGGGATGCTTGATACCTCTCCAATGTATCTATAATTTTTATTGTTCCACGCTATTATAGTATCAATCTTGTATGTTTTATATGCATTTATATGCTATTTTATATTTTTTTGGGGACTACCTGTTATCCTAGTGCCTAGTGCTTGTTGCAGTTTTGTCTTGTTTTTGGATTTTCAAAAAATCAGTATCAAACAGACTCCAAGCGCGATGAAACTTTACAATGACTTTTTATGGACCAGATGGGACCCACGAAGGTTCTGGAGAAGACCAGAAGAGTCACGAGGAAGCGAAAAGCTCACCAGGCACGCCCCACGGGGCGCCTCCTAAGCTTGTGGGCCCAACGTGGCACCTCTTGACCTAATTCTACCTCTATAAATTCCCAATTATTCCCAATATACCAGAGAGCCACCGAAACACTTTTTCCGCCACTACAAGTGTGTGTTCTCCACGATCCAATCTGGATGCCTTTTTCGGTACTCCGCCAGAGGGGAATCGATCACGGAGGGCTTCCACATCATCCTTGCTGCCTTCCAATCATGTGTGATTATTTCACCAAAGACCTATGGGTGTATAGCTAGTAGCTAGATGCCTTATTCTCTCTCTTCGATCTTCAATACAATGTTCTCCTCGATGTTCTTGGAGTTCTATTCGATGTAATCTTCTTTTGCGGTGTGTTTGCTGGGATCCGAATAACTCTGGGTTTATGATATGAATATTAATGGAGTCTTTTCTAAACTATATTATGCATGATTGTTATAGCTTTTTATTTCTCTCTGATCGGTCCATTTGGTTTGGCCAACTAGATTGATTTATCTTCAGTGAGAGAGGTGCTTTGTGATGGGCTCAATCTTGCGGTGCTCGATCCCAGTGATAGAAAGGGACAAGACATGTATTTGTATTGTTGCCATTAAGGGTAAAACGACGGGGTTTATTCATATTGATTGGGTTTACTTTGTCTACATCATGCCATCTTGCTTAAGGCGTCAATCTATTTTGTAATTAATACCCTAGATGCATGCTGGATAGCGGTCGATGGGTGGAGTAATTGTAGTAGATGCAGGCAGGAGTTGGTGTACTTGTCTCGGACGTGATGCCTATATACATGATCATTGCCTTGAATATTTTCATAACTATGAGCTTTTCCATCAATTTCCCTGCAGTAATTTGTCTACCCATCATATGCTATGCGTTTTGAGAGAGAAGGCTCTAGTGAAAACTATGGCCCCTGGGTTTACTTTTATCATATATAATAACACAAAAATACCATGCTGCAATTTTCTATTTTATTTTCTTTTATCTTTGCAATTTATCTATCTACCACTACAAGATTTAATCCTTGCAAGTAACCGCCGAGGGGATTAACAACCCCCTTGTTTGCATTGGGTGCAAGTATTTGCTTTTGTGTGTGCAGGTGTTGTTCACGAGGCTTTGTATGATTCTCCTACTGGATCGATAACCTTGGTTCTTAACTAAGGGAAATACTTATCTGTACTATACTGCATCGTCCTGTCCTCTTCGGGGAAATCCCAATGCAGCTCGAAGTAGCAGTAGGTAGGGAAGAATGGACTGTTTAGAGCCATCCATACTCTCTTGATAATATAGCCCATCCTCAAAGATGATGTAAATCTCGGCATCTTTGTGAAAACTAGGATCAACGTCACAATCGTACGTATCTGGCTTTGGAGTGGGGCAGCTCACTGTTTCCATCTCTGTTCAGATATGTTAAACATCTATTCATAAAATATAAACACAACGCTACGATAGACGAGGTAATTTCAGCAAGACTCACCGCCTTGAGGGATCAATCATAAGATAAGTCGTCAATAAACTTATGTTTGGCAAATTCTTGTTTTCCCCCCTTGTATATGCCGGCTATAGTAACGGCCATGGCTAGTTGATCCTTAAAGCCTTCTCGCACAGACTGGGTGGCATTGTTGAAGTGGCTATAATCCTTATGAAATAGCCATCGCCATCAGATCAGTGATGGTCAGCTTTTTGTGTGCTAATTCTCTCACTTGGGCGGCTATATGAGCCACCTCAGTGTCATCCTTTTGGTTGGAACTCCTCGGCCGCCAATTGAAGCGTTTCTTTGAAGGTGCACAGGAGAAGATTAGAAGCCAAAAATAGACCGGGTTATAAAGAGGGACATCGGCCGTATAAAACCATTCGGTGGCCTATGTCTCAGTGTCCTCTCTAGGGGTGCCCAGAAGATAGCTGGTCCTCGCAATACGTCATACCTCGGCACCGCCCACTTCATGAATTATCCCGTCTCGGGAACATTTTATGGATCACCTGAAGAGGCATGGGTCGAGGGCGTGGTTGAGGGCTGGTTTTCTGCTGAGGGCCCAGCCCTGCCTATCAAGCGGGTTTCCTCTTTTAGGGAGTTGATCGAGGGATTTTTTTTTCCCAATTTCCATCCCTGGACATCACTTGCCTCCTCATCTTCCTCTGTACGAAACACTATTCCACCCTCACAGTCTGCTAAACCGCTTGAGCCCTCTGACACCCCCGGCGATTTTGTGTCTCTGCAGTGACTTACCTACATGGCCAACATCCCCATTGACCCGCGACCGTATGTGCCTGACAGGTCTGTGATTCAGCACATCCCCAAGCGCAATGGGGTTTCAAGGGTGATGGTGCTGCACCATTCATGTCGCAATGAGGACTGGGCAATCATCACCATCAATCCACTTCTAGCACAGGTACATTTTCCCCAATGTTAGAGTTGTAGTGGAGGAATTTCTAGAAGAGAATCATGCTGGTGTTAGGGATGTGCAGAGAGGCCTTCTTGGAGAAGCTTATGTGCATTTTTCGTGGGTGAGAGACATAGATAGGATGGTCAGGGATAGCCCATATCAAGTTGGAGACGGCTTTCTCACGTTTGTTAAGCACAATAAGGGCAATAATTGGCACTGTACTTATTTTAATAGAACTTGTTGGTTGATGCTTGATACGTCTCCGTCGTATCTACTTTTCCAAACACTTTTGCTCTTGTTTTCGACTCTAACTTGCATGATTTGAATGGAACTAACCCGGACTGACGCTGTTTTCAGCAGAATTGCCATGGTGTTATTTATGTGCAGAAACAAAAGTTCTTGGAATGACCTGAAACATGACGAAGATAATTTTTGGAAATAATAAAAAATACTGGCGAAAGAATCAAGGCGAGGGGGCCCACACCCTTTCCACGAGGGTGGGGGGCGCGCCCCCTGCCTAGTGGGCCCCCTGGAGCTCCACCGACCTCAACTCCAACTCCATATATTCGTGTTCAGGGAGAAAAAATTAGATAGAAAGATTCATCGCGTTTTACGATATGGAGCCACCGCCAAGCCCTAAACTCTCTCGAGAGGGCTGATACGGAGTCCGTTCGGGGCTCCGGAGAGGGGAATCTGTCGCCATCATCATCAACAACCATCCTCCATCACCAATTTCATGATGCTCACCGCCATGCGTTAGTAATTCCATCATAGGTTGGACGTTGATGGGTTAGATGAGATTTATCATGTAATCAAGTTAGTTTTGTTAGGGTTTGATCCCTAGTATCCACTATGTTCTGAGATTGATGTTGCTATCACTTTGCTATGCTTGATGCTTGTCACTAGGGCCCGAGTGCCATGATTTGAGATCTAACCTTATTACGTTTTCATGAATATATGTGAGTTCTTGATCCTATCTTCCAAGTTTATAGCCACCTACTATGTGTTATGATCCGGCAACCCCGAAGAGACAATAATAGGGACCACTCCCGGTGATGACCGTAGTTTGAGGAGTTCATGTATTCACTATGTGTTAATGCTTTGCTTCGGTACTCTATTAAAAGGAGGCCTTAATATCCCTTAGTTTCCACTAGGACCCCGCTGCCACGGGAGGGTAGGACAAAAGATGTCATGCAAGTTCTTTTCCATAAGCACGTATGACTATATTCGGAATACATGCCTACATTACATTGATGAATTGGAGCTAGTTCTGTGTCACCCTATGTTATGATTGTTACATGATGAACCGCATCCCGCATAATTCTCCATCACCGATCCAATGCCTATGAGCTTTTCACATATTGTTCTCCGCTTATTTACTTTTCCGTTGCTACTATTACAATCACTACAAAACCCAAAAATATTACTTTTGCTACCGTTACTATCACTTCCATACTACTTTGCGACTAAATACTTTGCTGGAGATATTAAGTTATCCAGGTGTGGTTGAATTGACAACTCAACTGCTAATACTTGAGAATATTCTTTGTATCCCCTTGTGTCGAATCAATAAATTTGGGTTGAATACTCTACCCTCGAAAACTGTTGCGATCCCCTATATTTGTGGGTTATCAAGACTATTTTCTGGCGCCGTTGCCGGGGAGCATTGCTCTATTCTTTGAGTTACTTGGGATTTATATCTGCTGGTCACTATGAAGAACTTGAAAGACGCAAAAACAAAAATTTATCCCTCAACTACGAGGGGAGGTAAGGAACTGCCATCTAGCTCCGCACTTGATTCACCTTCTGTTTTGAGTAGCTCGCAACACTTAAACCTACTTCTGTTATTAATTCTGATATGTCGCATGTTATTGATGATGCCACTTCTGCTATGCATGATACTTATGATGAAACTACTTCTATGCTTGATACTACTGTGCCACTTGGTGAATTTCTTGATGAACAACTTGCTAGGGCTAGAGAGAATGAAATTATTGAAACTGATAATATTGATGAAAGTGATGATGAAGATTCTCCCCCTAGATATGAATTTCCTGTTGTGCCTGAGGGCTATGTTATGGATGAAAAAACTGCTAGAGACTTTCTTGGTTGCAATGATAGAAGTGATTTAAGAAATTATTAGCTAAGCTGAAACAAAAAATCCTGAATGCTAGAATGAAATATGATCCTTCTTATGTTACTTCACATATCTTTGTTACTGATAAGGATTATGAATTCTCTATTGGTCCTGATATAATTACTTTGGTTGAATCTGATCCTTTTTATGGCTATGAATCTGAAACTGTTGTGGCACATCTTACTAAATTAACTGATATAGCCACCCTATTCACTAATGATGAGAAAACTCGCTACTACTATATCCTTAAAATATTTCCATTCTGATTAAAGGGTGATGCTAAGATATGGTTTAATTCTCTTGATCCTGGTTGTGTGCGTGGTCCCCAGGATATGATTTATTACTTCTCTGCTAAATATTTCCCTGCTCATAAGAAACAAGCTGCTTTAAGGGAAATATATAATTTTGTGCAAATTGAAGAAGAGAGTCTCCCACAAGCTTGGGGGAGGCTTCTCCAATTACTTAATGCTTTGCCCTATCATCCTCTTAAGAAAAATGAAATACTTGATATCTTTTACAATGGACTAACCGATGCTTCCAGAGACCACCTGGATAGTTGTGCTGGTTCTGTTTTCAGGGAAAGAACACCAGATGAAGCTGAAATTCTATTGAATAATATGTTGACTAATGAAAATAATTGGACACTTCCTGAGAAAACTCCTGAGCTTATTCCTAGACCAACTCCGAAGAAAAGGTGTGTTCTATTTCTCAGTCCTGAAGATATGCAAGAGGCAAAGAAATCTATGAAAGAAAAAGGTATAAAAGCTGAAGATGTTAATAATTTAACTCCTGTTTAAGAAATACATGGTCTTAATTCATCACCTATTAAAGAAATACATGGTCTTGATAACCCAACACAGTTAGTGTCGTGGTTTTGTCACGGCAGATGTCCTCATGAAAGGACTTAGTTGCGGAGCCATCGCTACGGGTTAGCTTGAAGGGGTTAAACCGGACAAACGACACGGGAGTTATACTAGTTCGGCCCCTTCGATGAAGGTAAAAGCCTACGTCTAGTTTGTGATGGGATTATTGGGGTTTCGATGACCAGGGAGCGAATACGCTTTTCCTGGATCTCGAGTTCTTGTTGTCTGTCCCTGAACCGCCGCCGGGTCGTCCCTTTATATACACAGGGTGACGCCCGGCCGGTCTACAGAGTCCCGAGCCAGCTCATACAAGTGTCTAGCTCGGTCTCTTCCTTTCCTAACTTACATTACAAGATACATAACCATGGCGGTTTACCACTATGGGCCCTAAACCGCCTTTGGGCTCCGGGCCTCTAAGCTTCAGTAATAAAACGCTATCTACTGAGTCTTCATGGGCTTCAATATAGTTGAGGGTGAACCGGGCCCTCCTGGCTGGTTTACACTCAGTAGTTATATCCCCAACATTAGGCCCCAAATTGATTTGAATCTGTTCATGTCAATCTTCAATACTTAAAGAAATCTTGTGAACATCTCCTTATATTCTCGTAAACCGCCATGTTGTCTTCTCCTGTAAAATTTGTTAAACCGCCGTGACGTCATCCTGTGGTCACAGCAATAGACCATCATGACATCATCTCTGTATTAAAAAGATTCCCTTCATTAATGGTATCCCGAAAATCGAGGCGACAGGCGCGCCCTCTTTTGCCGTTTTAGGCTCCTCGATTCTTGCGCCTGCTACTTATCCCTTTCTTCTTATAAATAAAGCTGACGGGTCTTTCCATTCTTTCCACTTTCCTCTTCTTCTTCCTCTCGCGAACCCCACTGCTCGAGCTCCGCCGCCGGCATAGAGCGCACCGTCATCTTTGTCTCTGGCCACTGCATCACCCTGAATCGAACCAGAGTTTCGTGGTATCCATCCGCAGTAGATCTGCACTAGTAAGTTTTCCGTTTTCCACATCTTTAGATCTGTGCTAGGGTTCTTAAGCTCATCTGTATAGTTCCTCGTCCATCTCAGTTCTTCGTTTTTCCTTCTGCCATGGTTGCTTTGTTCCAGCAGTAGCGTAAACCTCGTGCGGTAGTTACTCCGCATCTATTTTCAGTACTAGTAGATCTTCCTTTTTGTAAAGAATCCTTAGTAGAGCGCACGACCTTCTCTGTTCTTCTTAACGCCATTATAGGTCGCATAATTTTTTTCATTATTGCAGCATGGTAGATCCAAATAATTTTCATCATTGTGTGAAACTTGTTTCTGTCAATACTTGGCAAATTTTCATCTCTGGCTCCTCCACCTAAGGGCGGTTTAAATCTTAGTAGTGTTAATCCTACCACCTGTCATTAGCCCTCACTTAAACCGCCGTCTTGACTTGGATAGCAATGTCCGGTTCACCTCATATGTACGCTTTGATTAAATTTCCGGTTTAACATTTGATGAATACACTTGAACCTCCAATGGTAAACTGGCCTTTATCTTTCCATTACAGCTCTGCTTTTCAAGATGACCAAGCAATTTGCTGCCTGCAACTGGGTTCCATCCCGGATTACGGAAACACAAATCAACGGATTCGTTTTAAAGGGCGCTTTAGCTCCAAAAAGTGTCCTTCATTGGCGAGTTCCTGGCCCTGAGTGCCCTCCTAAGCCTCAAGATGGAGAAGTTATTTTATTTATGCAACATCTATCCCGGGGTTTCAGTCCTCCTGGATCAAAAAATTTCCGGGATGTACTTGCCAGCTTCCAACTCCATCCTCAGGATATTGGACCAAATTCTGTGTCCAACATTTGCAACTTTCAAGTGTTCTGCGAGGTTTATCTGCAAGAAGAACCAACGGTTGACCTCTTTCGGGATTTCTTCCACTTAAACCGCCGCACTGAGTTCTCTGACGGCCCAAATACTGAACTTGGTGGTGTATCAATTCAAAAAAGCAAAGAGGTTGGCTTTCCTCATGCCAAACTTCACAGCCACCCTAAAGACTGGAACCAGACTTGGTTTTATTGTCAAAACACTGCCCCCGCTGAAGAAAATCCCTTGTCGGTTTATCGCGCTCACTGGCTTAGCATGGCCACCCTTTGCCTCCACGAATGTGTGCCAAAGAACGACAAGCTTATGCACCTCAACTCTCCAAACTCCGGGCTCTCCTCGCCAATGGTTTGACTGGTGTTGACCTTGTTCGTTGTTGGGTTTCATGGTGCATCCTTCCTTTAAGCCGCCGCCCCGGTTTGATGTCTGCATATACCGGCAAGACCAATGATCCTCAATGGTTTAACGAAATAGAACTGACTAACGATGAAGTCACCGAAAGTGTTAAAAAGATACGAGACTAACCGATCACCGTATGCACCCAAACCGGTCTGCGCCCTTTCTGCGCCACCAACAAATCGCCAGCGGTAATGACTTTAGCCTTGTACATTTTTTGTCCGCCTCCGGTTTAACAGTAATACAATTATCCTTTACTTTAATCCTGCAGGCCAATAGCTCCTTCTGGAAAAGGAAAACTCAAGATAAACCGGCCAGGGCTCCTCGCGCCAAAAGCAAAGCTGTCAAGAAAACTACCAAGAAGAAAACTGCAGAATCTTCTGATCCGCCAGAAGATGTTGATGAATCAGCTGAAGAGGTAAAACTTGACTCCCTTGGCTCCTTTTTCGTGCACCTTATTGATAATAACTATTCCCAGAATGATCCGTAGGCCAGCCATGCAGACCATGTTGAGGTAATAGCTCTTTCTTCCGATTCAGATCTGGTGCGAGTTAAATGATTTCGCCGTGCAGTTCGAAAAGTGAAATACTCTCACCCTCTTGCTTATCTGGATCCAAAACTTTCTTTGAAGACGCAGCAAACTAAAGGGCGTCGCACAACCCGACACAGTGGGCAGCAAGTCACCTCTTCCGGTATACCAGACACACCAACCCGGAAACGTCGTCCAGAGGTTGCCTGTTCTCCTGAAAAACTTTATCCTTTGAAGGGTTTCTTCCGATACCCCCTCAATCCGTCTGACTCGAATTATCAGGTGTCTTCCAATTCATCCGGCGGTTCATCAACCACTCAGTTGCCTCCCCTTAAAACCGTCGCTGGTAAGTGTTCTTGCTCTCCGGTTTGTTTCTTCATGCATCGGTTTACCGTACTAATCTTTATCTTGACATTGTACGACCAAGGCCCGTTTAAGCAAGAAAGCCAAGACCACCGACCCCACTGACGATGTTGAACCGGAGAAGACCCCCGAAAATGCCGGTGAAAATGCTGATATTGTCATGGATGACTCCGCCCCGCAAGACCCAACCACTGATGCGGATCCGCCGGAAGCTGATCCGGCTACACATATGGACACATCAAGTCCACGTGGCACACCTGCAGGTCCAGTTGTTGATCCGCTAAGTTCAACTGCTAATCCGCCAAGCCCTGTTGCCACTCCGCCAAGCCCAGCCAAAGATAATGTCAATCAATCGAGCCCAGCAAAAGATGATGATAGCGTTGTTATTCTTGGCATCGCTTATACCACCCCGGGCAATCCAGTTGTTTTGTCAAAACATACCGCCAAAGACGAATTTGTTGCTATGGGCAAAGGGAAGGGGGCAACTGACTTGTCAAACTATGCTAATCTTTCTGCTCAGGATCTTCATTCCGGATTCTTGAACCGGATTTACGCAAGCCGAGACTATGAAATCAGTTTGGTAAACCTGATGAAGGAACGCTATGAGGTAAACACCTTCATCCTTATCCTGTACCTTTATTGTATTGTAGCCCCCAAGGGCCGGTTTAACTTTGCAAAGTCAAACCGGGACTTTGATTTTCCAAACTGTAATTTGTTCATTTTTCTTGCGTATTTTCCTGATCAAATACACATTACCCCCCAAGTGCCAAGATTGAAACTTGTATTAATCCTTGGGACTTTAAACAATTAATAGAAGAGAAGCAATCCGCATTAGCCCCCAAGTGCCAAGTGTATAACTGGTTTGTATGCTTGGGACTTCAAACAATTAATAGCAGAGAAGCAATCCGCATTAGCCCCCAAGTGCCAAGTGTATAACTGGTTTGTATGCTTGGGACTTTTGTTGATAAAATATGTATATGCTCCTCTAATTGTGGCAGGCTGATATAAATCACCAAGGTACTCAAATTGCTGATCTTCAAGAGAGCATAAAAACCCAACAAGCAAAAACTTCCAAGGCCATGGATGAGCTAAAAGCCGCTTTTACCGCCATGGAACAACTTAAAGAAGGTTTCAAGACTGAGCGTGCCAATTGGGATACTGAAAAGACTGCATTGCTGAAGCGGGCTGAAGACGCCAAGTCAGCTTTAAACCGGTGGCGGAAGAACTTACTGGGTTGAAGCGCCAAGTGAATGCCATGACCTCTGCAGTATTTGGTAAGTACTCTTGCCAAGGCTTCTTGAATGACTAATCTTGTAATTTGTCGGTTTAACGTGAAAGTCTTAAACCGTTGCAAGTAGCCGCATTGCTCATCTAGGCTCTGACATGCGGATGAAGCTGAAGGCAGCATATACTCTGATTGAACAACTGTATACTGGTGCCCAACGGGTTATCTGCGCAGCGTCATACAACAATCCGGTCCCAACACTAATCAAGGACACGCCAGCATAGATAGAAGAGATGAAGTGATCCGCCGCCAGGGCCGGCGCTTTGTTGGCACTTACCGAGCGAAAGCATGGATAGCCGACCTAGATCCGGTGGACATCGCCAAGGGCTTTCCTAGTGCACAAGAAAACAGGGCAGATTTTGATGACGAAGCCCTTAAAAATGTGACAAGGGAGATGCGCCCTCTGGTGAGTCAACTGGCAGAAGAAGCTAATTTGACTGTTCACCGGTCTTTCTATGATGCCAACAACAAACGGATTAACGCTGCCATGCCGGAAGTGCAAAATCTTATTCCGCCAATTCGTAAGCACACTTACGCCCCTGACGTTGATCCATCTGAACTTATAAGTGAAGAGGTTGTCTTTCAGGCTTTAACCCGGATTGACTGGACCACTGTGGACTTCCAACCACTAGATGGGGAGGGGGATGCTGAACCGATGGCAGATGATCCATCAACTTCACGTCAACATGGTGATGAAGCTCGATCTGGCAATCTAGTTGATGCTTCACAAACTTTGCTGTGTTGGAAGAAACACCATATTTTGGGCCTTAAAGCGCCTTGTAATAGCCTAGTGAAAATACTTTGATCTGCAGCCATCGTGCACTAGGATATACTTTGTTCGATCCGCCGTGACATTTTCAGAGCTGGCTTATATATCTTCATAATACTATGCAATCCCTGTGTCTGCATAAAAAAATCTGCCGAGGCGGTTTACCGCCGGACGAGTCACAATGCCCCATGCGAAGATAGTCTAGTAACCAAAGCTTAAAAACATGAAATAAACCATACCTGTGATATAAAATCACTTAGTTGATTTACCAAGTTATATTTGTAGTAAGGGTGAACACCCGACTAACACCTTGCAGTGCTGGTATGTATAAAGGAGAACCGGGTTGTAATGAACACCGGATGATTGTACTGATAAGCCAGTCCGGGTTGTAACACACCGGTTTGATAAAGAATAAGGTCTGACAACTTATAGTTGACAACTTAGCCGGGTTTACAAACACCAGTTTAACATGAGTATGATCTAACAACTTGTAGTTGAAAGTCAAGCCGGGTCAATAAACACCGGTTTAATTTGATGACTGATAGTCATGCCGGGTCAATAGACACCGGTTCAAAATATAATTTATCAGCAGAAAAAAGAAAACTTGACAAAGGCAAATAAAACCGTGTAGTCGAGGCTTTTCAAGGGCTACCAGGCCCAAATTCGAGGCTTTTCATAGGCTGCCAGGCCGCTGAGTTAAACCGTTTTGACAAAGCCTTTTAAGATGGGCCTCCAACTAACCATTCATCATTTTAACTTTGACAAGTTCAGGGTCTCAATCAGAGTAACTGCCAAACGTTCGACGGATCATGCCAGGATTACCTCGATAGGAGTGGCTTACTTGATGAAGGCAGGTTAACCCGGGGTTTTAGGTGAATACACCAGGCTTCCAAGCCGTGGGTCGATACCCGGTTACAAGGGTCCTTTCAAACTCTTTGGTATTTGACACAAAGAGCCCCCAAGTAACTTTGTGAGCTGTGCTCAATGGGTGCCTATGTTTGAGTCGCGCTTTGAGAAACAGAACTCTCTTTGGCCCCGTGCGTGTGAATCTCCCAAGCTATCTAGTGGCATGATAGCCGGTTTAACAAGTAGTACTTTGCTTTGTTAGCTGAAGCCCCCATGTAAACAAAGATTTGAAGAAAACGGCGGAGACCCTGCTTATAGCAAGGATGCCGGTTTATTATATTGATCATAATATATACATTGTTGGAATATGTACATAAGAAAAGCATGTGGCTTCAAGTGTAATAAGGCCGTAGGAGAGCTATGTTCAATGGCTGCCGGGTCTCCTCCTCAAAACTGCATGAGTCTTCTCGAACGTCAATGAGGTAGTATGAGCCGTTATGTAGATTTTTACTGACCACAAAGGGTCCTTCCCAAGGTGGGGATAACTTGTGCATATCAGTCTGATCCAGGATGAGCCGGAGCACCAAGTCACCTTCTTGAAAGGTCCTTGACTTAACCCGGCGGCTGTGATAACGCCGCAGGTCATGTTGATAAACCGCCGATCGAGCCAAAGCCATGTCCCGTTTCTCATCTAACAGGTCCAGCGCCTCTTGGCGTGCTTGCTCATTATTCGCTTCAACATAATTGGCAACCCGGGGTGAGTCATGACGAATATCACTGGGGATGACTGCCTCAGCCCCGTAAACCATGAAGAAAGGTGTATAACCCGTATATCGGTTCGGGGTGGTGTTTATGCTCCATAACACAGATGGTAATTCTTCCACCCAACAACCCGGCGTCCTCTTCAAAGGAACCATAAGCCGGGGCTTGATACCCTTCAGGATCTCTTGATTCGCCCTCTCAGCTTGACCATTGGACTGAGGATGAGCCACGGATGCTACATCAAGCCGGATGTGCTCTCGTTGACAAAACTCCTCCATCTCGCCTTTAGAAAGGTTCGTACCATTATCTGTGATGATGTTGTTTGGAAAACCAAAGCGGAAAATAATCCTTTTGAGAAACTGAACCGCCGTGGCTGCATCACATCTGCTGACAGGCTCCGCTTCAACCCATTTAGTGAACTTGTCAACCGCCACCAACAGGTGGGTCTTCTTATCTTTGGAACGCTTAAAAGGCCCAACCATATCAAGCCCCCAAGTGGCAAACGGCCAAGTGATGGGAATCATGCATAGCTCTTGGGCCAGAACATGAGCTCGACGTGAAAACTTCTGACAACCATCACACCGCTTTACTAGACCCTCCGCATCAGCATGAGCTGTCAACCAATAGAACCCATGACGAAAAGCCTTAGCCACCAAGGATTTTGAACCGGCATGGTGAACACAATCCCCTTCATGGATTTCATGTAGAATCTCTTGCCCTTCTTCAAGAGAAACACATCGTTGGAATACGCCTGAAATACTGCAACGGTGCAACTCGCTGTTGTGAACAACCATGGACTTGGACCGCCGGATTATCTGCCTGGCAAGGAGCTCATCATCTCGTAACTCGCCCCGGTTCAGATACGCCAAATATGGTATCATCCAATCCGGCGTGACGTGTAAAGAGGCTACCAATTGGGCCTCCGGATCAGGAACAGCCAAATCCTCTTCTGTAGGCAACTTAACAAACGGGTTATGCAAGATATCTAAAAAGGTATTGGGTGGTACCGGTTTACGTTGAGATCCCAGCCGGCTCAAAGCGTCTGCTGCTTCGTTTTTGCGCCGGTCAATCTGTTCAACCTGATAACCCTTAAAGTGACCTGCCATAATATCCACCTCACGTCGATAAGCCGCCATAAGTGGATCCTTAGAATCCCAAGTACCAGAAACTTGCTGAGCCACCAGATCAGAATCTCCAAGACAGTGAACCCGGCTTAAGTTCATTTCCTTAGCCACACGGAGACCATGGAGTAAGGCCTCATACTCTGCAGCATTGTTAGTACAAGGAAACGTTAAGCAAAGAACATAGCAAATTTTATCACTGCGAGGGGAAGTAAGGACAACTCCAGCCCCCGAGCCTTCCAATTGCCTGGACCCATGAAAGTGAATAGTCCAGTATGTATTGTCCGGTTTGTCCTCTAGTGCCTGCAATTCGGTCCAATCATTGATGAAGTCAACAAGCGCCTGAGATTTGATGGCCGTTCAAGGCATATACTTTAATCCATGTGGACCAAGCTCAATTGCCCACTTCGCAACCCGGCCAGTTGCTTCTCTGTTCTGGATTATATCGCCCAAAGGAGCAGAACTAACCACTGTGATGGGATGGCCTTGAAAGTATTGCTTGAGCTTCCTACTTGCCATAAAAACTCCATACACCAGCTTCTGCCAATGCGGATACCTTTGCTTCGACTCGATCAGTACTTCGCTGATATAATAAACTGGCCGTTGAACCGGATATTCTTTCCCAACCTCCTTACACTCAACCACAATTGCCACACTGACCGTACGGGCATTGGCAGCCACATACAATAACAGAGGCTCATTATCAATCAAAGCAGCAAGGACGGGCGGTTCAGCCAGCTGCCGCTTCAACTCCTCAAAAGCCGCATTGGCTGCGTCACTCCAGACAAAATCATCCCTCTTCTTCAACATCTGGTATAAAGGAATCGCCTTCTCTCCCAAACGGCTAATAAACCGGCTGGGGGCTGCAATTCGACCTGCCAGACGCTGAACATCATTGATGCATTTCGGTTTAGCCAAAGATGTGATCGCCTTAATTTTTTCCGGATTGGCCTTAATGCCTCTATTGGATACAAGAAAACCCAAGAGCTTGCCTGCCTGAACAGCAAAAACACATTTGTCCGGATTGAGCATCATTTTATAAATTCGAAGATTACCAAATGTCTCCTTGAGGTCATCTATCAAGGTTTCCTTCTTCCTGGATTTTACCACAATGTCATCCACATAGGCATGAACATTACGCCCAATCTGCGTGTGAAGACAATTTTGCACACAACGTTGATAGGTTGCGTGGGCACTTTTGATCCCAAAGGGCATAGAGACATAGCAGAAGGCTCCAAAGGGAGTGATGAAGGATGTCTTCTCCTGGTCCTTAACTGCCATTTTAATCTGATGATAACCTGAATAAGCATCCAAGAAACTCAGGCGCTCACAACCCGCCGTCGCATCAATAATTTGATCAATACGCGGGAGAGCAAAAGGATCTGCCGAACAAGCTTTGTTCAAATCGGTGTAATCCACACACATACGCCAAGTGTTGTTTTTCTTAAGAACGAGCACCGAATTTGTAACGCCTGGATAATTATGCTACAGTAATCCCACGTTAACGATACCACGTCACCCTGGTTTCTGTGCTAATCTCACGTTAGTTCGAAACCGATTCAAATTAAAATTTAAAAATAAAAACAAACAACAAAAGTTTTCAAACGCTAAAAACTAAAATGTTCACAATATTGCAAAAATTACCTAAGTTGTTATAACAATAAAACCAACACTTTAGAAAATCCAGAAATGCCCCTAGGTATTAAACAGTGGACCAACATCACATCACTTGGCCTTTTCGTTTTCTAAAAATAATTAAACCTTTTTGAAAGACCTTCAGCTTTTTGTGGCTTTGCTATGTAATGCAATGATGTTCATGTGACAAGCTACATGATTTACAAAAGTCCTTTGGTGGTTAAGCAATTAACAAACCAGAGCAAAAATAAAATAAAAACTGTAGAAAAGGAAAAAGAAATAAAAGACAACCCCCCTCGACTGGGCCTTGGAGCAGTTGGTTGAAGGAACCAGCCGGCCCAGCAGACCAAGCCAGCCCAGGCACCCCCCTTGCTCTCTTTACCTACCCCGAGCCGAACCCTAGCCGGTTCCCTCCCCACTGGCTCCCACTTCCCTCCCCCGACCGCTCCTCCTCGCTTCGATTGGATCGGGGATCAACCAATCTCCGCCCGACCATCCCGTCGCCACCTCGCCGGCGCCCGTCCCTCCTTCTCCTCCCGTACGTGTGTCGCCCCGGCCCTCCACCCCCGATCTGGGATGGGGGCTCAACCCCGCGGCGCCCCGAGCCCCGATGCCGCGCCGTCGCCGCCCGCCGTCACCCGACGAACTGCTGGCGCCGCCTCCCCGACTTCACCGTCGTCCCCGACCTCACCAAGCGTCGACGCCTCCCCTACCCTCCAACGCTGGTGAGGCCCTTGGCCTCCTCTTCCCCACTGCGCGCCCGCTCACCGTAGCTCTCCCCATCGCTGGTCGCGCCTCTCTGCGGTCACCACACGCCCGGTCGCCATGCCCCCCCTCGCGCACGGCCACTCCCGGTCATGCACACCCCCGTCACCGCCCGCGCGTGGCCATCCCTGCCGACTGCGCCCCACGCCACAGCCACCACGCGCCGCTCTTCCCGCACACGACCTCACCGGCCTCGCCCACTGTCTCGTGCGTCTCCGCCGCCTCCGTGTTACTGCGGTTGCCGTAGCCGCGCCGTATGCCTCACCTACGACCGCCTGACCCAGCTCGCCCCTGGCCTCGCCACTGCCGCCTCAGGCGGGCGGCCTTGCCGTGCCGTGGTCGCCCCCCCTTTCGATCTGGGCGAACACCCAGTCGGGCGCCTCAACGCCCGACCTGCACCGTTAATGCCCAGCGCCTGATAGGCCCTCTGGGTCACTTCCAAAGGGGGCCCACCAGCCCCAGAACGTTTATAAAAAAAACTAAAATTAAAAAGTAAAAGAAAATTAGTAATAAATAAAAATATTAATTAATTAACTAGATTAATTAACTTAATTAATTATGTTTAATTAATCTAATTAACCAGTTAGTTTAATTAAACAGTAATTAAATTAGTTAGACCCTAATTAGTCTAAACAGTCTATGACGAACGGGACCCACACGTTAGTTGACCAGTCAACACGTCTGTTGACTGCTGACGTTATGATGACGTCAGCAAAGACTGTTCTGGATAATGTTGTTTTAAAATAATTAAATAATTCCTAAAAATGATTTAAATCTTTTAAAATTAATATAAAATAAACCGTAGCTCAGATGAAAAAACTTTGTACATGGAAGTTGCTCAGAACGACGAGACGAATCCGGACACGCAGCTCGTTCGTCCGCCACGCGTCCCTAGCATAGTGAACCTGCAACATTTCACCACCGGTTCATCTGTCTGAAAACACAGAACACCGGGGATACTTTCCCGGATGTTTTCCCCTTCACCGATATCACCTCATACCGCGTTAGAACACGTCTAGCTCTGCTTGTTGTCCTGTTATGCACTTTCTTGCTATGTATTTACGAGACCGACACCGCTGCTGCTGCCCCGTACGACTACGGTGTTGACGACCCCTCTCTCTTGCCAGAGCAACCAGGCAAGCCCCCCCTTTGATCACCAGATATCGCCTACTCTTCTCTATCTGCTTGCATTAGAGTAGTGTAGCATATTCTTGCTTTGATTAATCCTATCTTTGCTGCATAGCCTGTCCTTGCTACTCTTGTTGTTACCTTTATATGCTATCCTACTGCTTAGTATAGGATGCTAGTGTTCCATCAGTGGCCCTACATTCTTGTCCATCTGCCATGCTATACTACTGGGCTGTGATCACTTCGGGAGGTGATCACGGGCATATACTATATACTTTACACTATTACATTACCTCTGATACTGTTCGGAGATGGGGCCTGAAAGGACAGGTAGCTCCATCCCGGTAGAGGTGGGCTTGGGTTCCCGACGGCCCCCGACAGTTACTTTGTGGCGAAGCGACATGGCAGGTTGAGACAGCCTAGGAGAGAGGTGGGCCTGGCCCTGGTCGGCGTTCGCGGATACTTAACACGCGTAAAGAGATCTTGGTATTTGATCTGAGTCTGGCCATTTGGTCTATACGCACTAACCATCTACGCGGGAGTAGTTATGGGTATCCCGACGTCGTGGTATCAGCTGAATCGCCGACGCGTCGCCGACCGAGTGGCGCGCGCGGATTGGACCTGAACGCATGTAGGCTAGGTGCGCTTCCGGCCAGCGTCGCATAGCGTCAGGTGTGCTAAGGCGATGGGCCCAGACCCTGGCGCTTAGGTTTAGACCGGCGTCTTGACCTCTCTGTTGAGCCTAGGTGGGGCTGCGGCGTGTTGATCTTCAGCGGCGGGCATGACCCGAAAAGTGTGTCGGCCAAATGGGATCAAGCGTGTTGGGTTATGTGGTGCACCCTATAGGGAAGTTAATCTATTGAATAGCCGTGATCTTGATAACAGGGCGACTTGGAGTTGTACCTTGACCTTATGACAACTAGAACCAGATACTTAATAAAACACACCCTTCCAAGTGCGGATACAACCCGGTGGTCGCTCTCTCTCGGGGTTGCGAGGAGGGATCGCGGGTAGGATTATTGCTATGTGATGCTACTTGGAGGACTTGATCTACTCTCGCTACATGCTGCAAAGGCGGAGGCTGCGAGCGTAGTCTTGATAGGATTAGCTATCCCCTCTTATTCGGCATTCTGATTCAGTCCATCGATATGGCCCTTTACACATATATCCATGCATATGTAGTGTAGCTCCTTGCTTTGCAGTACTTTGGATGAGTACTCACGGTTGCCTTGTCCCCCTTTTCCCTTTCTTTACCCGGTTGCTGCGACGGACGATGGAGCCCAGGGCGAGCGCCACCGTCGATGGCGACTACTATCCGGAGGTGCCTACTACTACGTGCTGCCTTGCGGCGGCGACCGGGGAGTAGTTAGGAGGATCCGGCAGGAGGCTGCGCCTCTTCGATCTGTATCCCGGTTTGTGCTAGCCTTCTTAAGGCAAACTTGTTTAACTTATGTACGTACTCAGATATTGTTGCTTCCGCTGACTCGTCTATGATCGAGCACTTGTATTCGAGCCCTCGAGGCCCCTGGCTTGTATTATGATGCTTGTATGACTTATTTTATTTTTGGAGTTGTGTTGTGATATCTTCCCGTGAGTCCCTGATCTTGATCGTACACATTTGCGTGTATGATTAGTGTACGATTGAATCGGGGGCGTCACAAGTTGGTATCAGAGCCGACTGCCTGTAGGAATCCCCCTTCCACACTCCTTGGCCGAAGTCGAGTCTAGACTTTACAAAACTTTTACTAACATGGCTGTGCGGCCCATGGGCCCACGTCGCCATTGGGTGGTACTAGGATATTTTACTCCTTGTCTATACTCTGGGACTCAGATCTCTCTTCTATTCGGGTTAAATGAATTTTGCTAAATCTAACATTAGGATCTCGTTATCACTTTCACCCGGAGAGCCCCTTATTACTGATGATCGTCTGCTGCACGTGAAGACCCTGAAGATACTCTCCGGTGTTAACCCAAGAACTTGTGTTCATCGCGTTTGCAATTCCCCTTCCACCGTCAACCCTTATGGATAACTACTTGCAGTTGTCATTCTTACATTCATCCCCAGTTGGTCTTGTTATTACAAGATACCCCGAAACACTCGTCGTTGTTTCGATAATCCTTTGAGCTTACTGCCTTGCTGTCCTTGGTCACCTGAATACCCCTATGGATAATTCTCGCACTTATCGAGTATCCGCTCATCTCCCAGTTGTTCATGTGTTTCACAATGGTCTTTGAAATACAATTCGATCCTCCAAAAATCCTTAGTAGCTTATTGCTCTGCAATACTTGTCTACTTGCATGATGGATCCTTTCCATATGTCTGGCAATATTCGTTAGTATCCTTAGGCATCGTCATTCTGTTCCTTTTGATTCAACATGAGTGCGAATGCACGCAATCAGTTGATCCTTTTAAATTATCTTTCCGACTTAGATGTCATTTTAAACATGAGCTGGTTCTCAACCAATCCAAATGTCGTCGATAGTACCCCTAAGGCTATTCAACTTATCCACCCCTAATCATAACATTGCTTCTGTTCCCTTGATTTGAAAATCTTAATTCCTTTGCATTTGAGCTCTGGATTAGTCAGTTGTTTCTATAATCCAATGCCCTTGCATTGTTACTTCCTCTAATTGTGTGCCGATGCTCACATCAGCTCTGTTATGGACCGACAGATCCTTTAATGGATTTTATCCGACATTTTCCTTCATATTCAATAACCTTGTGAGCCTTCCCTTGGATACATATTGCCTTTGGTAAATTGTATCATCTACTTTCTCAACCTTGCTCTACTTTCGAGCTTGTGATATTTACTCTTGAAACTTGTGGTATATGTTTCTAAGAAGCCCCTATGGCTTGAACCTATGCCTTCCTTAATATGTGTGAACTCGGAAGTTTTCACAAGTCATACTCTTCTGGTATTTTGCTAGATAAAATTTCAACACTACGACTTCTTCAAAAGTGAGAGGTGAATGGAAGGTTATACATTGAAGAAGTGGGAGTCGACCTTGAACTTTGTGTTCATGCCCATGGACACGATGTAGATCCTACCATAGAAGCTTCTTGCGATAATAACTATATCATTGATACAATATCATCTGGTATCTGCGAATTTATCCTATGCAATCGTGGTTCCGACCATATTTTCACTTTGATCCCATTTCTCGGGCAAGTTTAATCACTTGTCTTCTAGGGATCAATACACCAGTCCAACCTTTACTTTGATCTTGTGTCGAGTATTACCCCTGGTATCTCGAGGATATCTTGCCATTGCACTACATCTTATAAACTTTGATGAAGCAATACCTTACCTTGTCTTTGTCACTTCATGGGTGCTGGGTTGTTTGTAAACCCAAAAATACCGATAAGTGAATCGATTCCGCACTCTGATTCAATAACTCTTAAGTAATTTTTGTTGCTTATGATTAAATAATCCTTCAAGTCATTCCTAGCCTGATCGGCTATATCATTATCGTGCAACTTTTTAACTGTGCTACCTGGTCCTTCCTCCCGAAGCATAATTTTCGACGATGAGCTAAACTTACGTCGACTTTCCTCGTCATATCATTTTGCCTTGAACATCAACTTGATTCCGAGTTTGTGTCGTATCCGTGGTTCCAATAACCTTTCGCTTCATCATTCCTTTGACTTGATGTCATCGCCGATCAATTACATCTTCATGAAGTCTCCCGACCTATGTGTCGTGATCATCATCAACCTTATGAGCTCTTACAGGATATCAACCGGATTCATGAAGAGAAATACCATCCTTGCCCTAGATGATTTATATTATCATCGACCACTTTATTGCCTCCCGTTCAACACAAACTTGTTCGTGTTTCGTGTTATACCTTGAGATCCATGCTATCCATCAATTGTTCTTCTTTACCTTGGAGTATTACCATCTTTTATGTCAATAATGTCATGAGAATTTCACCACCTCTTATGCATTCTTGGTACAAGTGATACTTCCTGCCGTCTCCGATCATTCCTTGGTTCCCGTGTTGCTTCCAACCGAAAAATCGACAATTGAACTTGGATGTGCGAATTCAAAACTTCTAGCGACCCTGTTGCTTTGAAGTTAATGATCGACATTTCATTCCTAGACCATTGGTTATCGAATCACCATTCTAAGCATTGACCATGCTACCTATGCCCATATTTCGGGTGCACCCTTTTCAACCAATGTTTAATTGTGTAGGTTTCCCTCAAGCATACATCATTATACCATTTGATCTTACTAATGTTATCTCCTTGTTCACTTAATTGTGGAAACCCATCTTTTGGAAGTCTCGATGAATTGTCGCAGAGATCATCAGCTACCTCCTTATCCCTTCATTGGTTTAATGATGAGCTTTTGTTTTGGAACTCGCTTCCGTAGTAAATTCCTCAAGGATCTTGCAATACCACCTCGTCAAATTGTGTTGCACCCCTTCCTTCTTAGGCATCCTGAGTCTGAGGTATCCTGACACCGATCAGATCTGAATCTCGGTCAGATATGATGGTTGGGACATGTTTCCAAGAGTTATAGCACTGGTCTTTATATGACCCGGTAAGGTAATTGTAACACCCCGGAAGTAACTTTCCATATTTGTAACTCCAACTCTTGCCATTTTCGGCATTGATATATGATATTCCCTCCGTGGTTGGGTTTTCTTCTTTTTGCATTTTGTCCATGTCATGCATTTTATTTTATGTCGTCATGTGCGTCGCATTTGCATACGTGTTCGTCTCATGATTCCGAGCATTTTTCCCGTTGTCCGTTTTGCAATCCGGCACTCCTATCTCCCCCGGCGGTCCCTTTTACGTTTTTCCGTGTGCAGGTATTAAACCTTCTCGAAATGGACCGAGGTTTGTCTAGTGGCCTTGGTATACCACCCGTAGACCACCGGTCAAGTTTCGGGTCATTTGGAGCTCGTTTGGTACTCCAACGGTTAACCGCACTCTCGCAAAGGCCTCTTTTAAGTTGCAGCCCAACACCCCTCCAAAACAGCCCAATAACCCATCTAAGTCACTCCCATGCTCTCCGTCGTTCGATCACGATCGTGTGGGCGAAAACTACACCTCATTTGGACTCTCCTAGCTCCCTCTATGCCTATTTAAGCAAACTCCTCCCGTCCAAATTCGCGGATCAAATTTCCCCCCGAAACCCTAGTTCGTCCTCCGCCGCCACCGGACGTCGTCCGCCGCCGCCGCCCACGAATCCCGCGCCGCCACGTGGCCTCACCGCCGCCACCGGCGCGGCCGCTCGGAGCCCTTGAGGGCCCTCCCGCCCGCCGTCGCCCGCCCGCCCGCCCCAGCAAGGCGCGGTGCGCCGCCGCCATTGATTCCGCCGCCCGCGCGGAGCTCCCGCCGCCGGCGTCTTCCTCCGGCTTGGCGCGCCTCTCCTCCATCACGCCCGCCCCGCCCATGATTCGCCAAGGCCGGTCCGGGCCGGCCGACCGCCGCGCCGGCCGGCCTCGCCCGGATCCCTGGCGCCGCCCTCCTCCGCCGGAACCCGCCGACAGCCGCCGCCGCCGCCCGATCCGGCGCCGATCCGCCCGATCCGGCCCGATCCGGCCTCGATTCCCGCGCGTTGACTTCTCCCTCTCCTAATTTTTCTCAGTCATTTTGCATCTAGTGTTATTTTGTTGCAATTTCGACCGAGTATATCTTTGCATCTGTAGGTCCGTTTTTCACGTATAATATGTCAAAATGTTCGCCTCGAAGAGTAGATCATTTCATCTCATTGCATCATTTTCATTTGAGCTCATCTTGATGCCCGAAATGCTGTTGGAAGAGTGCTATGTGATGATAGTTTCTGTTTCTTAACAGAACTTGCACTTTTGTTATTTTTGCCATGATTATTGTGTGCACCCTATGAATTTGAGTCCTACATGTGTTTTGAAATATGCCATGCCATCTTTCCAGGGGTATATGCCATGTATTTTTGTGATCTATGTGGTGACTAGCACAAGCATGCAAAGTAGGTGTCCTAATGTTGCTGATTTCAGCCCTGTTTTAGCTGATTTTGATGCTATGTTTACTTGATGATACCGAGAGAACCATGCATATTTTGAGATACTTCAGTAAGGGTGTTTTGTAAAACATGTCTTGCTCTATCCATCCATGCCTTTGTTTGCAATTATGGAGTGCCATAGCTTGAGTCAATCGAGCTCTACTTTTGCTATCAAATGTTTCCTGGCAGATTGTATACATGTTATTCAATTTTTCCTAGCTTGTTGTGGTTGATCCATTTATGCTATGTTATTGTTCTTGCCATGTATGTCTTCTATGTCATGTCTTCTTGATGTATGTATGCTTAGTTTATCATTTGAGGCTCTGTAGTGAGTGCATTGAGCTTGTAAACATGCCTACTCGTTATCAGTTTTTGACATGCCATGTTGCTGAATCTGTTAACGAGACTTTCAATATTGACAAGGGTGTTACTATATTTTCTAGTCCTTTTTGGCTTATGGTCAGTAAGGGACTTTTGTTCTATGCTTTGAGTAGATTCATGCCATGCCATGTTTTGCTATTTTAAGTTCCTGTAGCATGTAGTTTTGTTGCTCTGAACATTGCAACCTGATGATGTTTTTGCCATGTCCAGCCTGATATTTTGTGCTCTTTTGCCATGCTTGTTTGAACCTGTTATGATGTGAACTAGCCGTAGCTCAGTGCTCATCTTTTGTCGAGCATCATGTGTAGATCACTGCCATGTGCTTTGTTGATACGTTTGGGTGCATTAGCTTAATTATTTGTTGTTTGCTAAGTGGCATCATGCTGTTAATGGCAGTTTTTTGCCATTCTTGTTTTGCTTGTCATTTGCAAACCGTGCATCCGATTCCGGTGATCTTTATATCGATTTCAGCGAAATCATCTCATCTTTCAGTGGCATGCTTGGTTTGCCAAGTTGATGCCTGGTTCATCATTTTCCTTCCGGGCGCTTTATACGCATTGCATATCGCATCCGCATATCATGTCATGTTTTGCATCATGTTGATTGTGCATTGCACCGTGATTTATTGTGGTTCCTTTGTTTGTGTTGTTGCTTTGGGTAGAGTCGGAGGCGAGTGCGTGAGCGAGGAACCTGTTGAGAACGCTTACGAGGATCAAGCTTTCGACAACTCTCGAGAACATTGCGAGCAAGATGACCATACCCTCGAAATCACTTCTATCTTTGCTATGCTAGTTGCTCGCTCTTTTGCTATGCCTATGCTGCGATGCCTACCACTTGCTATATCATGCCACCCATATTGCCATGCCAGCCCCTAACCATCCTTTTCCCTAGCAAACCGTTGTTTGGCTATGTTACCGCTTTGCTCAGCCCTCTTATAGCGTTGCTAGTTGCAGGTGAAGCTGAAGTTTGTTCCTTGTTGGAACATGGAGATGTTGTTCCTCTTTGGAACATGATTACTTGTTGGGGATATCACAATATATATATATATCTGCTATAATTAATACATCTATATATTTGGTAAAGGGTGGAAGGCTCGGCCTTATGCCTGGTGTTTTGTTCCACTCTTGCCACCCTAGTTTCCGTCATACCGGTGTTATGTTCCTTGATTTCACGTTCCTTACACGGTTGGGTGATTTATGGGACCCCTTGACAGTTCGCTTTGAATAAGACTCGTCCAAAGAAGGCCCAACTTTGGTTTTACCATTTGCCACCTAAGCCTTTTCCCCGGTTTTCGCGAGCCCGAGGGTCATCTTTATTTTAACCCCCGGACCAGTGCTCCTTGAGTGCTGGCCCGAACTGAGCTACTGCTGGGCCACCACGGGAAACTCGAGGCTTGGTTTTACTCGTAGCTAGTCTCATCCGGATGTGCCACGAGAACGAGATATGTGCAGCTCCTATCGGGATTTGTCGGCTGTCAGGCGGCTTTGTTGGTCTTGTTTTATTGCTGTCGAAATGTCTTGTAGTCCGGGATTCGAGATTGATCGGGTCTTCCCGGTAGAAGGAATATCCTTCGTTGACCGTGAGAGCTTATAATGGGCTAAGTTGGGACACCCTGCAGGTAATATCTTTGGAAGCCGTGCCGCGGTTATGAGGCAGATGGGAATTTGTTAATGTCGGTTGTAGAAAACCCAAAGTTGACCTCAAATAAAATACACATCAACGCGTGTGTAACCGTGATGGTCTCTTCTCGGCGGAGTTCGGAAGTGAACACGGTGTTGGAGTTATGTCGGCGTAAGTAGTTCAGGATCACTTCTTGATCGCTACTAGTTTCACGACCGTGCTTTGCTCCTCTTCTCGCTCTCTTTTGCGAAGTAGCCACCATATATGCTAGTCGCTTGCTGCAGCTCCACTTTACTACTCTGTCCTTCCTATAAGCTTAAATAGTCTTGATCTCGCGGGTGTGAGATTGCTGAGTCCCGTGACTCACGATTACTTCAAAACAGTTGCAGGTTCCGACGATGCGGTGCAGGTGACTCAACCGAGCTCAAGTGGGAGTTCGACGAGGAACGTGGTCGTTACTATGTGTCTTTTCCGATGATCGATAGTGGTGCCCAGTTGGGACGATTCGGGATCTGTGTAGCATTTGGGGTATCTTCTTTATTTTGGTTCCGTAGTCGGACCTTGAGTGTACTCGATTGATGGATGTTTATTTATGTCTTGTGTGAAGTGGCTAATTGTAAGCCAACTATGTATCCCTTTCCTTATTTATTACATGGGTTGTGTGAAGATTACCTCACTTGCGACATTGCTTTCAATGCGGTTATGCCTCTAAGTCGTGCCTCGACACGTGGGAGATATAGCCGCATCGGGGCGCTACAAGTTGGTAATCGAGCCTTCCCGACTTAGGAGCCCCTACCTGATTGTTTGCGGCGTTGTTGAGTCTAGAATGGAAAATGTTTTGAGTCTTAGGATTATATATATCGGAGAGTAGGATTCTTTTTACTTCCAGTCCCTTAAATCGCTCTGGTGAGGTATCCCGACGAGAGTTTTGACTCTTCTCTTCTCAAATTTCACTAAAAATTTTTAGGATCACGTGGGTATCTTGGAATCGTTCGATGGTTTTGTGACGAGAACATTGTTCTTGGTGCCTCGACATTTAGGGGTTGTGGCGGTGTCCCGGGAGTTGAGCTCCGTGGTGTTGTCGTCACAATTTTATCGTTGCAGATTCGGAATACCGAGTTTTACCGACATCGAAATCTCTTTTGTGCGTCGTTGGTGAGATAACCCCGATAGCCCGAAGATTGTGGCGAAAAGGGAGTATTGCCATGACTTGTATAACGGATGTTTTTGAAGGTCGAGGTACACGATTTCGAGGATTTCTTGGTTATGTGTTGACGGATGGATACAATTGGATCTAGGTATTGTTAGTTTGGGTGATATATTTTGTGTCCCTGTATCCCCAACACCAGATTGCATAACCAGAAAGTTTCGGGAGTTTATAGGTGGGCATTCTAGTAGCTTACAGGATATTCTTTCCGACAGATGTATGATTTGAGATTGGGGTTCAACGTCTAGTGGTCCGCCCATTCACGGTCGATTTACAGTGGTCGCGGGATGTCTTAAATAATCCTTGGCTATGCTGATTCGGGGACGTCTTGTTTGTCATTCGTGACGTCCGCTATACGTCGTGTCCGTGTGGGCCCCACCACGAACACTTTGGGCTAAATCTCTATCATGTGTTTGTTCCGGCTCATTCTAGAAGCCAATCATTTGTTTCAGTTGTGATATTCGATTTGTTTCTAAGACAGATGTTGTTTCCATATCTTTATCTAAGTGGCTTCTCACCTTAATGGACGTGTGATGATTAACTTTGGAATTCATTCGTTCATTCTTGTTCGAATGTTTATTGTGAAGACTATATGTTGCAATTTCTATCCGTTGATTCTACTTATCTATTTTGTCTATCAAGGACTAACGGATGTCACCCTCTTGAGATGGCTCCGCCAAGCGTCTCGAATCCGGATCGCAATGATGGGGATCGGTCGAACCTCCACCTCCACCTCCACCTCCGCCTCCGGAGGCTCGGCAAGTTATCATGGCAGCCACCAATGCCAATGCTCAGATGATTTTGCAGCTCTTGCAAGAACATACTCAGGGGCAAGGCAATCAAGGAAATCAAGGTCAAGGCAACAATCAGCCACACTTTGCTACTCTCAGTCAGTTCCTCGCTAATCAGCCGAAGTCTTTCAGTTTCTGTGTTGAGGCCACAGACGCTGATGATTGGTTAGTGGACATCTGCAAGCACTTTGACTGTAGTAATGTCAGACATGAGGACTTTGTCAAGTTTGCATCGTTTCAACTCAAGGATCAAGCTGCTGAGTGGTACCAGCAATACAAAGATTCCAGAGGAGGTCGTGTCATTACCTGGGATGAGTTCCGCCGTGATTTCAGAGCTCATCACATTCCGAAAAGTGTTGTTGAGAGCAAGCGTGAGGAGTTCCGCAATCTCAAGCAGGGCAACATGTCTGTCTATCAATACAATATCCAGTTCCAGAAGCTCGCTCGTTTTGCTAAGCAAGACGTA
Source organism: Aegilops longissima (assembly GCA_021605205.1). NCBI lineage: Eukaryota > Viridiplantae > Streptophyta > Magnoliopsida > Poales > Poaceae > Aegilops > Aegilops longissima. The sequence goes on from CM038679.1 coordinate 350,930,807, forward strand.
CCTGATGAAAGGAGTATGATCTACCAATTCATAGGTGGTCTAAGAGAAGATCTGCAATTACCTCTTGTGCTGTTTGAGCCAGATAAGTATGATGATTTCTACAACATGGCTCTGAAGCAAGAAGCTGCCCAGCTCAAATGTGAGGCTTCTAAGAAGAGAATCAGGGATGTAGTTCAGTCCTCTTCGTCCTCTCAAGTGGCAGCCAAGCGGCAGAAGTTTTACCTGCCTCCTCCTCCGTTCCGTCAGCCTTACCAGCAGAAGAACTCAGGTGGCCGTGGATCTTCCCTCCCACCCAACCCAAGCTATCAGAACAAGTCTAATTCTCAAGCTCCAAGGTCAAGTGCTCCTTACCACCGTCCGCTCTCTGAGGTCACTTGCAACAAGTGTCAGCAGAAGGGTCACTACGCGAACAAGTGCTTCAACCAGAGGCGTCTTCCGCCTCCTCCTCCTGTGAAATCTTCCAGCAATGCAGTGGTCAAGCATAATCCCAAGTTTGCAAAGGTCAATATGATGAATGCAGCTCAAGCGGAGGAATCTTCGATGTGATAATGGGTAATCTCTCGATTAATGATATTCTGCAAAAGTCTTATTTGATCTTTGGTGCATCGCATTCTTTCATGTCATATCCTTTTGCATCAAGCACAATTTTGATCTGAGAATTATCTAAAGCTATGCAAGTTATTTCTCCGGCTAAGCGTTTGAGCTCTAGCATGTTGGTTCCGAATGTCGGTATCAAGATGGGCGATTATAGATTTCTGGCTAAACCAATTGTTCTCGGTGACTCGGATATTGATCTTATTCTCGGAATGGACTGGCTTTCTCAGCACAAAGCTCAGATTGATTGTGCTGCCAGGGAAATTCAATTGACTCACTCTTCTAATGATGTGATCATCTATGCCGCTCATGATGAAACCATTGGTTGTTTTCTCTCAATGAGAAGGGCGAATTGAATGCCATCTCTCGATTCGATCATTTGTGAGTACCAAGATGTCTTTCGGAAGAGCTTCGGGTATGCCTCCTCATCGGCCGATTGAGTTCGTTATCGATCTTGAGCACCGCATTGAACCCGTTTGCAAGCGTCCATACAAGCTTGGACCTGATGAGCTGAAGGAATTGAAGAAGCAGCTCGATGAACAAGAGCGTCTGGTTTGATCGGACCGAGTTCATCTCCTTGGGGTTGTGGTGTTCTTTTGTCCGGAAGAAGGATGGCACGGACCGACTTTGTGTCGATTACCGTCCATTGAATAAGAAGACAATCAAGAACAAGTATCCACTTCCCAACATCAATGAGCTTTTCGAGCAACTCAAAGGTGCTACTGTGTTCTCCAAGCTTGACCTTCGTATGGGTTATCATCAGATTCGCATTCGTGAACAAGATATTCCCAAGACAGCATTCGAACAAGCTTTGGTTCTTATGAATATCTTGTCATGTCTTTCAGCCTTGTCAATGCTCCTCCAACATTCTCTCGGATGATGAACTTCATTTTCAACCCCTACACCAATGAATTCGTCTTGGTCTATCTTGATGATATTTTGGTCTTCTCCAAGAATAAGAAGGATCATGCCAAACATTTGCGATTGGTGCTAGACAAGCTCGAGAGTATCAATTCTATGCTAAGTTCTCCAAATGTGAATTTTGGCTTGATGAAGTGCTTTATCTTGGTCATATCATCTCGCCAAGGGCATCGCTGTTAATCCAGAAGGTGTCCGCAATTGTGAATTGGGAACCTCCTCGAATGTCAAGCAGCTCCATGATTTTCTTGGTCTTGCAAGCTATTGCGAAGATTCGTTGAGAATTTCTCCAAGATTGCAAAGCCTCTTTCCAACCTCCTCCGAAGCATGTGAAGTATGTCCGGTCTCCCGAATGTGGCGTTGCTTTCAATACCCTCAAAGAGAAACTCGTCACAGCTCTGTTCGACTCCTCTGATGAATCCAAGCCATTTGAAGTTTTCTGTGATGCTTCTCTTCAAGGTCTCGGTCTGTGTTAATGCAAGAGAAGAGAGTTGTGGCTTATACCTCTCGCCGATTGAAGCCCAACGAGAAGAACTACCCCACTCACGATCTTGAGTTGGCGGCGATTGTCCATGCATTGATTACATGGAGACATCTCTTGTTGGGAAGGAAAGTGGACATTTTCACGATCACAAGAGTCTCAAGTACATCTTCACTCAGCCCAACCTCAACCTCGAGCAGACTCGATGGGTCGAAATGATTCAAGAGTACAACCCAAGTATTGAATATACTCGAGGCAAAGCCAATGTCATTGCAGATGCTTTGAGCGGGAAAGCTTATCGCAACATCTAATCCTCAAGCCCTTTCGGCGGATCTCTGTGAAGCTTTCCATAAGCTGAATCTTCAAGTTGTTCCTCAAGGCTTTCTTGCCAACCTCATAGTCTCTCCTACTTTGGAAGATCAGATTCGTGAGGCTCAACTTCTGGATACCATGGTGAAAAAGGTGAAGCGTGGTATCGACAAGGGCATTTCAAGTACAAGTGCTTCCACGTTGATGACAAAGACACTCTGTTCTTTGAGGACGGATTGTGGTTCCTAAGGGTGATCTGCGAAAAGTCATTATGAGCGAGGCTCACAATTCGCTTCTATCCATTCATCACGGAAATGCGAAGATGTACCATGACCTCAAGCAGTCATATTGGTGGACTCGAATGAAGCGAGAAATTGCTCAATTCGTGAATGAATGTGATGTCTGCAGAAGAGTGAAAGCAGAACACCAAAGACCAGCTGGTCTCCTTCAACCTCTTGCTATTCCTGAATGGAAGTTTGATCATATTGAAATGGACTTCGTGACTATCTTTCCAAAGTCCAAGCGTGGAAATAATGCTATCTTCGTTGTCATTGACAAGCTTACTAAAGTGGCTCATTTTCTTCCTATCAAAGAATCCATCACAGCAGCTCGGTTGGCGAGCTATACACCTCCAGATTGTCTCCTTGCGGCATTCCACAAGTGATCTCTTCTGACCGTGGCAGCATCTTTACCTCCAAGTTTTGGGATTCTTTCCGAAGGCCATGGGCACCAACATTCGTTTCAGCACAGCTTTCCATCCTCAAACAAGTGGCCAAGTTGAGCGAGTTAATCAAATCCTTGAAGATATGCTCGGGGCTTGTGTCATTTCTTTCGGTATGAAGTGGGAAGATTGTCTTCCATATGCCGAGTTCTCCTATAACAACAGCTTCCAAGCGAGTTCGGCAAGGCCCCATTCGAAATTCTCTATGGCGAAAGTGCCGTACTCCTCTCAATTGGTGCAGAGACGGTGAACGTAACTTCTTGGCAATGACTTGATCACGAAGCGGAAGAAATGTGCCAAGTCATTCGTGAGAATCTCAAAGCAGCATAATCGCGCGGAAGAGCTATTATGATGATAAGCACCGTGATGTGGCTTTTGAAATTGGAGACCATGTCTACCTCCCGTCTCTCAATGAAAGGCACTCGTCGCCCGGTATCAAAGGAAGCTTGCCCCTAGATCGTGGGTCCTTTCAAGATCATTGGGAAAAGAGGCGATCTAGCCTATCAACTTGAGCTTCCATCCAACTTTGCAAAGCGTGCGATGTGTTTCACGTGTCACAACTTCGCAAGTGCTTCAAGACTCCTGAACGCACTATCAACTTCGAAGAGATTGACCTTCAAGAAGATCTCTCTTATCATGAGCACCCCGTTGCTATTCTTGAAGAAACCGAGCGCAAGACTCGCAACAAGTCAATCAAATTCCTGAAAGTGAAGTGGTCACACCATTCCGACCGAGAAGCTACCTGGGAGCGCGAGGATCACCTCCGTTCCGAATATCCGGAGTTCTTTCAGTCCTAGATCTCGGGACGAGATCCTCTTGTAGTGGTGGAGTGTTGTAACACCCCGGAAGTAACTTTCCATATTTGTAACTCCAACTCTTGCCATTTTCGGCATTGATATATGATATTCCCTCCGTGGTTGGGTTTTCTTCTTTTTGCATTTTGTCCATGTCATGCATTTTATTTTATGTCATCATGTGCATCGCATTTGCATACGTGTTCGTCTCATGATTCCGAGCATTTTTCCCGTTGTCCGTTTTGTAATCCGGCACTCCTATCTCCCCCGGCGGTCCCTTTTACGTTTTTCCGTGTGCGGGTATTAAACCTTCTCGAAATGGACCGAGGTTTGTCTAGTGGCCTTGGTATACCACCCGTAGACCACCGGTCAAGTTTCGGGTCATTTGGAGCTCGTTTGGTACTCCAACGGTTAACCGCACTCTCGCAAAGGCCTCTTTTAAGTTGCAGCCCAACACCCCTCCAAAACAGCCCAATAACCCATCTAAGTCACTCCCATGCTCTCCGTCGTTCGATCACGATCGTGTGGGCGAAAACTACACCTCATTTGGACTCTCCTAGCTCCCTCTATGCCTATTTAAGCAAACTCCTCCGTCCAAATTCGCGGATCAAATTTCCCCGAAACCCTAGTTCGTCCTCCGCCGCCACGGACGTGTCCGCCCGCTACGGACGTCGTCCGCGCCGCCGCCCACGAATCCAGCGCCGCCACGTGGCCTCACCGCCGCCACCGCCGCCGCCCGCTTCGGGCCGCGAACCCCTCCGACCATGCCGCCGCCGCCGCCCGGCCGCCAGCGTCCAGCGCCCGGTGCGCCGCCGCCCTTGATTCCGCCGCCCGCCGCCCGAGCTCCCGCCGCCAGCGTCTTCCTCCGCCGGTAGCGCCTCTCTCGCCACCGCCACGCCCGTCTGCATGATTCGCCCCCGCCCGTCCGCGCCGCGCCCGCCGCGCCCGGCCGGCCTCGCCGGATCCCGCCGGCGCCGCCCCTCATCCGCCGAGCCCGCCGACAGCCGCCGCCCGCCGCCCGATCCGGCGCCGATCCGCCCGATCCGGCCTCGATTCCCGAGCGTTGACTTCTCCCTCTCCTAATTTTTCTCTAAGTCATTTTGCATCTAGTGTTATTTTGTTGCATTTTCGACCGAGTATATCTTTGCATATGTAGGTCCGTTTTTCGCGTATAATATGTCAAAATGTTCGCCTCGAAGAGTAGATCATTTCATCTCATTGCATCATTTTCATTTGAGCTCATCTTGATGCCCGAAATGCTGTTGGAAGAGTGCTATGTGATGATAGTTTCTGTTTCTTAACAGAACTTGCACTTTTGTTATTTTTTCCATGATTATTGTGTGCACCCTATGAATTTGAGTCCTACATGTGTTTTGAAATATGCCATGCCATCTTTCCAGGGGTATATGCCATGTATTTTTGTGATCTATGTGGTGACTAGCACAAGCATGCAAAGTAGGTGTCCTAATGTTGCTGATTTCAGCCCTGTTTTAGCTGATTTTGATGCTATGTTTACTTGATGATACCGAGAGAACCATGCATATTTTGAGATACTTCAGTAAGGGTGTTTTGTAAAACATGTCTTCCTCTATCCATCCATGCCTTTGTTTGAAATTATGGAGTGCCATAGCTTGAGTCAATCGAGCTCTACTTTTGCTATCAAATGTTTCCTGGCAGATTGTATACATGTTATTCAATTTTGCCTAGCTTGTTGTGGTTGATCCATTTATGCTATGTTATTGTTCTTGCCATGTATGTCTTCTATGTAATGTCTTCTTGATGTATGTATGCTTAGTTTATCATTTGAGGCTCTGTAGTGAGTGCATTGAGCTTGTAAACATGCCTACTCGTTATCAGTTTTTGACATGCCATGTTGCTGAATCTGTTAACGAGACTTTCAATATTGACATGGGTGTTACTATATTTTCTAGTCCTTTTGGCTTATGGTCAGTAAGGGACTTTTGTTCTATGCTTTGAGTAGATTCATGCCATGCCATGTTTTGCTATTTTAAGTTCCTGTAGCATGTAGTTTTGTTGCTCTGAACATTGCAACCTGATGATGTTTTTGCCATGTCCAGCCTGATATTTTGTGCTCTTTTGCCATGCTTGTTTGAACCTGTTATGATGTGAACTAGCCGTAGCTCAGTGCTCATCTTTTGTCGAGCATCATGTGTAGATCACTGCCATGTGCTTTGTTGATACGTTTGGGTGCAGTAGCTTAATTATTTGTTGTTTGCTAAGTGGCATCATGCTGTTAATGGCAGTTTTGTGCCATTCTTGTTTTGCTTGTCATTTGCAAACCGTGCATCCGATTCCGGTGATCTTTATATCGATTTCAACCGAAATCATCTCATCTTTCCAGTGGCATGCTTGGTTTGCCAAGTTGATGCTTGGTTCATCATTTTCCTTCCGGGCCATTTATCGCATTGCATATCGCATCCGCATATCATGTCATGTTTTGCATCATGTTGATTGTGCATTGCACCGTGATTTATTGTGGTTCCTTTGTTTGTGTTGTTGCTTTGGGTAGAGTCGGAGACGAGTGCGTGAACGAGGAACCTGTTGAGAACGCTTACGAGGATCAAGCTTTCGACAACTCGAGAACATTGCGAGCAAGATGACCATACCCTCGAAATCACTTCTATCTTTGCTATGCTAGTTGCTCGCTCTTTTGCTATGCCTATGCTGCGATGCCTACCACTTGCTATATCATGCCACCCATATTGCCATGTCAGCCCCTAACCATCCTTTTCCTAGCAAACCGTTGTTTGGCTATGTTACCGCTTTGCTCAGCCCTCTTATAGCGTTGCTAGTTGCAGGTGAAGCTGAAGTTTGTTCCTTGTTGGAACATGGAGATGTTGTTCCTCTTTGGAACATGATTACTTGTTGGGGATATCACAATATATATATATCTGCTATAATTAATACATCTATATATTTGGTAAAGGGTGGAAGGCTCGGCCTTATGCCTGGTGTTTTGTTCCACTCTTGCCAACCTAGTTTCCGTCATACCGGTGTTATGTTCCTTGATTTCGCGTTCCTTACGGTTGGGTGATTTATGGGACCCCTTGACAGTTCGCTTTGAATAAGACTCGTCCAGCAAGGCCCAACTTTGGTTTTACCATTTGCCACCTAAGCCTTTTCCCCGGTTTTCGCGAGCCCGAGGGTCATCTTTATTTTAACCCCGGACCGGTGCTCCTTGAGTGCTGGCCGAACTGAGCTGCCGCTGCGGGGCCACCACGGGGAAACTCGAGGCTTGGTTTTACTCGTAGCTAGTCTCATCCGGATGTGCCCTGAGAACGAGATATGTGCAGCTCCTATCGGGATTTGTCGGCACAATCGGGCGGCTTTGCTGGTCTTGTTTTATTGCTATCGAAATGTCTTGTAGTCCGGGATTCCGAGATTGATCGGGTCTTCCCGGTAGAAGGAATATCCTTCGTTGACCGTGAGAGCTTATAATGGGCTAAGTTGGGACACCCCTGCAGGGTAATATCTTTCGAAAGCCGTGCCCGCGGTTATGAGGCAGATGGGAATTTGTTAATGTCCGGTTGTAGAAAACCCAAAGTTGACCTCAAATAAAATACACATCAACCGCGTGTGTAACCGTGATGGTCTCTTCTCGGCGGAGTTCGGGAAGTGAACACGGTGTTGGAGTTATGTCTGACGTAAGTAGTTCAGGATCACTTCTTGATCGCTACTAGTTTCACGACCGTGCTTTGCTCCTCTTCTCGCTCTCTTTTGCGAAGTAGCCACCATATATGCTAGTCGCTTGCTGCAGCTCCACTTTACTACTCTGTCCTTCCTATAAGCTTAAATAGTCTTGATCTCGCGGTGTGAGATTGCTGAGTCCCGTGACTCACGATTACTTCAAAACAGTTGCAGGTTCCGGCGATGCGGTGCAGGTGACTCAACCGAGCTCAAGTGGGAGTTCGACGAGGAACGTGGTCGTTACTATGTGTCTTTTTCGATGATCGATGGTGGTGCCCAGTTGGGACGATTCGGGATCTGTGTAGCATTTGGGGTATCTTCTTTATTTTGGTTCCGTAGTCGGACCTTGAGTGTACTCTGATTGATGGATGTTTATTTATGTTGTGTGAAGTGGCATTGTGTAAGCCAACTATGTATCCCTTTCCCTTATTTATTACATGGGTTGTGTGAAGATTACCTCACTTGCGACATTGCTTTCAATGCGGTTATGCCTCTAAGTCGTGCCTCGACACGTGGGAGATATAGCCGCATCGGGGGCGTTACAGTAATGTCATGAAAATTTCTCTCCCCCCACCTAGAGGGTTTTCCACATCTATCCTGTCATGGATATCATGCTCCGCTTGTCCTTGGGAAGGATATACCCCTGAAATATGTGTGTATACACATTTTTCTTTCCATTGTTCTGTTTAAACCTGATAATCACTTTTCCTTTCCATTGGTTTGTTTAAACCTTCTTGTGATTTATATAATATAAGCAGTAATGTTTCCCTGCTTATGTAAACACCTCGTTGTACCACTCTGTCAGTAAGACCCTGTTACTATTGTTGCTGACATTCCGGTAGCCATCGATGGATGAGAACCTTGCCTATTGGTCCGCCTCGTTCAGCGAGCAGGAAAATGGTTCTCTTCGTCCCTCGCCCTTGGTATTGATGTTGTTGCCGACATAACTGACAGGCTAACCTCTGACACGCCTTACTATCATGACCGTGCAAGATGTCGGCCCCCTTCCTACTTTCAACCACATGGTGGGCCCATAACCCACAGTTCCACAGGATCGAAACATGACTCCCATGTACACCCCCTGTTCCCAAGGTTGTTCCTGGCGCGTGACCTCGTATGTAATTCACGAGCCACCTTCAGGTCTGATATCGGACACAATACTTATTCCCGTTGTTTTGAACCTTTCACGCCCTATTACGGGCATCGAGCGATTGCTGTCCTTCAAACTTTCAGGTTACCTCCTTACCTTTCTCTCGATAATTTCTTAAGATTCGATTCGAGAGTTACTTTCCGCCACCTTCCTCGATGTTGTCGACCCGATAGTCAACCTTGCCGACGTCCGTTCTCCAAGAATGCCCACCCTTTATTCTTTCGTAAGTACGATGGAGTTCCCAAAGAAAGGATGCCAACTTCATCATGAGAACCTGAAGCAGAGAAATGAAGACATCAAGGTTATGGATCGGCCTCTTCGAGAAGAGCAACCTAGAACGAGAACACTCTCTAGAAATTCGTAACCAGAACCTTCTCCCTCTACTCCGCCTCTTAAATCTCGGGACGAGATTTCTTGTAGTAGAGGAGATTTGTAACGCCCGGATAATCATGCTACAGTAATCCCACGTTAACGATGCCACCTCACCCCGGTTTCTGTGCTAATCTCGCGTTAGTTCGAAACCGATTCAAATTAAAATTTAAAATAAAAACAAACAACAAAAGTTTTCAAACGCTAAAAACTAAAATGTTCACAATATTGCAAAAATTACCTAAGCTGTTATAACAATAAAACCAACACTTTAGAAAATCCAGAAATGCCCCTAGGTATTAAACAGTGGACCAACATCACATCACTTGGCCTTTTCGTTTTCTAAAAATAATTAAACCTTTTTGAAAGACCTTCAGCTTTTTGTGGCTTTGCTATATAATGCAATGATGTTCATGTGACAAGCTACATGATTTACAAAAGTCCTTTGGTGGTTAAGCAATTAACAAACCAGAGCAAAAATCAAATAAAAACTGTAGAAAAGGAAAAGAAATAAAAGACAACCCCCCCAGTGGGCCTTGGCCGCTTGGTTGAAGGAACCAGCCGGCCCGAGAGACCAAGCCAGCCCAGCCACCCCCTTGCTCTCTTTACCTACCCCGGCGAACCCTAGCGGTTCCCTCCCACTCGCTTCCACTTCCCTCCCCACGACCCGCTCCTCCTCGCCCCGATTGGATCGGGGATCGAATTCCGTCTCCGCCCCGACCGTCCGCCCACCTCACTTGGCGCCCTTCCCTTCTTCTCCTCCCGTCGTGTGCCGCCCGGCCCCTCCACCCCGATCTGGGCAGGGCTCAACTCATGGCGCCCGAGCACCGATGCCGCGCCGTCGCCGCCCGCCGTCACCCGACGAACCGCTGGCGCCGCCTCCCCGACTTCACCGTCGTCCCAGACCTCACCAAGCGTCGACGCCTCCCCTACCCTCCAACGCTGGTGAGGCCCTTGGCCTCCTCTTCCCCACTGCGCGCCCGCTCACCGTAGCTCGCCCCATCGCTGGTTGCGCCTCTCTGCGGTCACCACACGCCCGGTCCCCGTGCCCCCCTCGCGCACGGCCACTCCCGGTCATGCACACCTCCGTCACCGCCCGCGCGTGGCCATCCCTGCCGACTGCGCCCCACGCCACAGCCACCACGCGCCGCTCTTCCCAAGACACGACCTCACCGCCTCGCCTCGTCTCTCGTCGTCTCGCCGCCCGCCGTGTTACTGCGGTTGCCGCAGCCGCGCCGTATGCCTCACCTCCGACCGCCTGACCCAGCTCGCCCCTGGCCTCGTCACTGCCGCCTCAGGCGGGCGGCCTTGCCGTGCCGTGGTCGCCCCCCCCCCTTTCGATCTGGGAACACCCAATCGGGCGCCGCAACGCCCGACCCGCACCGTTAATGCCCAGCGCCCGATAGGCCCTCTGGGTCACTTTCAAAGGGGGCCCACCAGCCCAGAACGTTTATAAAAAAAACTAAAATTAAAAAGTAAAAGAAAATTAGTAATAAATAAAAATATTAATTAATTAACTAGATTAATTAACTTAGTTAATTATGTTTAATTAATCTAATTAACCAGTTAGTTTAATTAAACAGTAATTAAATTAGTTAGACCCTAATTAGTCTAAACAGTCTATGACGAACGGGACCCACACGTCAGTTGACCAGTCAACACCTTTGTTGACTGCTGACGTTATGATGACGTCAGCAAACACTGTTCTGGATAATGTTGTTTTAAAATAATTAAATAGATCCTAGAAATGATTTAAATCTTTTAAAATTAATATAAAATAAACCGTAGCTCAGATGAAAAAACTTTGTACATGAAAGTTGGTCAGAACGACGAGACGAATCCGGACACGCAGCCTGTTCGTCCGCCACGCGTCCCTAGCATAGTGAACCTGCAACATTTCACCTCCGGTTCATCTATCTGAAAACACGGAACACCGGGGATACTTTCCCGGATGTTTTCCCCCTTCACCGATATCACCTCATACCGCGTTAGAACACGTCTAGCTCTGCTTGTTGTCCTGTTATGCACTTTCTTGCTATGTATTTACTGTTTCTTCCCCCCTCTTCTCTTCGGTAGACTACGAGACCGACGCTGCTGCTGCTGCCCCGTACGACTACGGTGTTGACGACCCCTCTCTCTTGCCAGAGCAACAAGGCAAGCCCCCCCTTTGATCACCAGATATCACCTACTCTTCTCTATACTTCTTGCATTAGAGTAGTGTAGCATATTCTTGCTTTGATTAATCCTATCTCGCTGCATAGCCTGTCCTTGCTACTCTTGTTGTTACCTTTATCTGCTATCCTCTTGCTTAGTATAGGATGCTAGTGTTCCATCGCTGGCCCTACATTCTTGTCATGCGCCATGCTATACTCTTTGGGCTGTGATCACTTGGGAGGTGATCACGGGCATATACTATATACTTTACACTATTACATTACTCGTGATATTTTTCGGAGATGGGGCTGAAAGGACGGTGGCTCCATCCCGGTAGAGGTGGGCCTGCGTTCCCGACGGTCACGACTATTACTTTGTGGCGGCGGACAGGCAGGTTGAGACCACCTAGAGAGAGGTGGGCTGGCCTGGTCGGCGTTCGCGGATACTTAACACGCTTAACGAGATCTCGGTATTTGATCTGAGTCTGGCCATTTGGTCTATACGCACTAACGATCTACGCGGGAGTAGTTATGGGTATCCCGACGTCGTGGTATCAGCCGAATCACTTCGTGACGTCAGCGACTGAGTGGCGCGCGCCGGATTGGACTGGAATACCTGTAGGCTAGGTCTGCTTCCGGCCGCGTACGCAACGTGCAGGTGTGCTAAGGGCGATGGGCCCAGACCCCTGTGCTCTTAGGTTTAGACCGGCGTGCTGACCTCTCTGTTGAGCCTAGGTGGGGCTGCGACGTGTTGATCTTCATGGCGGGCATGACCGAGAAAAGTGTGTCCGCCAAATGGGATCAAGCGTGTTGGGTTATGTGGTGCACCTGCGGAAGTTAATCTATTGAATAGCCGTGATCTTGATAACAGGGCGACTTGGAGTTGTACCTTGACCTTGTGACAACTAGAACCGGATACTTAATAAAACACACCCTTCCAAGTGCGGATACAACCCGGTGGTCGCTCTCTCGGGGTTGCGAGGAGGGATCGCCGGGTAGGATTATTGCTATGTGATGCTACTTGAGGACTTGATCTACTCTACGCTACATGCTGCAAGGCGGAGGCTGCCGAGCGTAGTCTTGACGGATTAGCTATCCCCTCTTATTTCGGCATTCTGCAGTTCAGTCCTTGATATGGCCGTTTACACATATATCCATGCATATGTAGTGTAGCTCCTTGCTTTGTAGTACTTTGGATGAGTACTCACGGTTGCCTTGTTCCCCTTTTTCCCCTTTCTTTACCCGAGTTGTTGCGACGACGATGGAGCCAGGAGCGACGCCACCGTCGATGACGACTACTATCCCGGAGGTGCCTACTACTACGTGCTGCCCATCGGCGGCGACTCAGAGTAGTTAGGAGGATCCTGCAGGAGGCCTGCGCCTCTTTCGATCTCAGATATCGCTTTGTGCTAGCCTTCTTAAGGCAAACTAGTTTAACTTATGTACGTACTCAGATATTGTTGCTTCGGCTGACTCTTCTATGATCGAGCACTTGTATTCGAGCCCTCGAGGCCCCCGGCTTGTATTATGATGCTTGTATGACTTATTTTATTTTTAGAGTTGTGTTGTGATATCTTCCCGTGAGTCCCTGATCTTGATCGTACACGTTTGCGTGTATGATTAGTGTACGATTAAATCGGGGGCGTCACAGAATTAACCAACCACTCGGGATGAAATACTTCAACGATAAAACCAGCAGCCAACAGCCAGGCTACTTCTTCACCAATGGCCTTGCGTCTTTCCTCGTTAAAGCGGCGAAGAAATTGCTTGACCGGTTTAAACTTGGGATCAATGTTAAGAGTGTGCTCAGCGAGTTCTCTCGGTACACCTGGCATGTCAGAAGCTTTCCATGCAAAAATGTCCCAGTTCTCACGGATGAACTCGATGAGTGCGCTTTCCTATTTCGGATCCAGATTGGTGCTGATACTAAACTGTCTGGATGAATCGCCAGGGACAAAATCAACAAGTTTAGTCTCATCAGCCGGTTTGAACGTCAGGATTGGGTCATGCTCAGTGGTGGGCTTCTTCAGAGGGGTCATATCTGCTGGATCGACATTGTCTTTGTAAAACTTCAGCTCCTCTGTAGCACAAATCGACTTAGCATAGGCCCTTCACCTTCCTCGCAATCCAAAGCGATCTTCCGACTTCCGTGTACTATGATAGTTCCCTTATAACCCGGCATCTTGAGCTGCAAATAGATATAACAGGGCCTTGCCATGAATTTTGCATAAGCCGCCCGTCCACACAGTGCGTGATATGGGCTCTGGATTTTCACCACTTCAAAGGTCAGCGTTTCAGACCGGGAATCATGCTCATCTCCAAATACGACCTCCAAAGCGATCTTGCCAATAGGATATGCCGATTTACCTGGTACCACACCATGGAAAACAGCGTTTGACGGTTTAACATTCTTATCTGTCAACCTCATGCGACGAAAAGTCTCATAGTACAGGATGTTGATACTGCTCCCTCCATCCATCAGAACTTTGGTAAGCTTATAACCTCCCACCTGAGGTGCTACCACCAAAGCTAGTTGACCCGGATTGTCAACCCAGGGCGGACGATCCTCTCTGCTCCACATAATGGGCTGCTCAGACCATCGTAAATAGCATGGCACTGCCGGTTCAATAGAATTGACTGCCCTCTTGTGAAGCTTCTGATCGCGCTTGCAACTGCTAGTAGTGAACACATGATACTGCCCACCATTCAATTGCTTGGGTGACTTTGATAACCTGACTGCTGCTGATTCCCTTGATTATTCTGTTGATTATTACCACCTTGGTTGTTCTGATGGCCCTGATTATTCTGAAATCCAAAGCTTGAACCGCCACCACCATGAAAACCTGTACCTGAACCGCCCGGCGGACCCTGATCATACCGGTAAAGATCAGAGTTTTTGAACTCCTTCATAATATAACAATCTTTCCAAAGATGTGTGGAAGGGGCCTCTTTAGTCCCATGCTTTGGGAAGGGCTGGTTTAACAGCCGCTCCAGATTCATCCCTCCACCGCGCTGGGGCGGTTTACCTTTACGGCGCTGCATATTGGTATTAGCCACAAAATCTGAATTATCTGCTTTGCGCTTACCATTATTCCCATGGCCTCCTTGCTTATGATGCTATCCTTTTGCACCACCGTTCTTCTTTCCCTTCTCCGGTTTCTCCTCATCAGACTCGGGATCCTTGGTATTATCAGAATCGGCATACTTGACCAAGGCTGCCATAAGTGTTCCCATGTCATTGCAGTGGCGCTTGAGCCGTCCTAACTTCATGTTTAGTGACTTAAACCGCCAATTACGCTCCAGTGTTATGTCGCTTGGCCAGCATTAATCCGGTCTGACGAATGCAAAACTTCTGAAACCCAGCGCACCCAATGAGTTGTTGACTCGTTCTCCCCCTGAACACAGCCATCCAGGTCCAAAATGGACATAGGCTGTTTGCAGGTGTCCTTGAAATTGGCTATAAATCAGGCCTTCAACTGATCCCATGATTCGATGGAGTTGGCTGGTAGGTTTTTCAACCAAGTACGGGTTGTCCCTTCCAACATCATTGTGAAGTACTTTGCACAAACCGCTTCATCTACATCCAACATCTCCATTGCGATCTCATAACTTTCGACCAAGGCCTCAGGTGGCTGATCAGCAGTGTAATTTGGTACCTTACGCGGACCCTTGAAATCCTTAGGCAGTCGCACATTACGGAGAGACGGAATAAGACACGGCACTCCCCAGGAACTGAAAGCAAGGCCGGTGCCTCGGTCCACTGATGCCGCTGGCTGAATCGGGGCGGTTTGATAGCGACCCGCATGTGGTGCTGCCAAAGCGGCCTCCCTTCGTGCTCTGCCATTATCCACCACATGCTGCACCGGATTACAGCGCCGAGCGCTACTAGACGCCTCTGGTTCGTCCATGTGCCTGCTATAGCTCTTGCTCGGACGAGGGGTCGAATGAATTCTATCTCGGCTATAGGAATAAGCCTGCTGCTGCACCACGGCGGTTTGAAGAAGATCCCTGGCCCGCCGTGTCTCAATTGCCGCCAGTGAATCGCCCTCCATCGGAATAGCTGCCAGGCGAGATGCCGCAGCAATCATGTTATCCAAAGGGCTCGAAAAGTGACCTGGTAGTGTTGGCACATACGGCGGCGGGTTGTCCGTCCGTCGAGGTGGTTCCATTATCCGTGGTTGATCTGGCGCCGCTCCAAGCGCATCGGTTCGGTTTGCAGCTGCCGGTTTACTCGTCCCAGCCCCTGGCGTATTAAAGAGATTTAGTCCTTCAAAGCCTGGCTGCATACGCGATCGGTACTTCCTGCACATCACGTCGTTTGCCGCTTTCTGATCTAACATGATCTGGAAGTTCTGTGCTTGTATCTGCTGTGATTGGGCATCCAAAGCGGCCCGTTCCTTAGCCATCCTGGCATCCTCAGCAGCCAGGTCCTCCTTGGCCTGTGCTATCTGGTCCTTCAGCTTAGCAACTTCCGCATTGTGCTGATCCTGTATCTCGGGGGTAACTGTCGTGGTTAGCAAGGTCGTCCGGGCATCCATCAAATCGGAGAGAACTTGAGCCGGCCGACGCACCGAGCCTCCTACCGCGGCCGCTGAACCAGAAATCATGGCTGTTGTAGATGAAGATTGCAAAACGGGCTGCGTCCCGGCCATGTGGACAACAACTCGACTCGGCGGTTCAAGGAGGTCCAGAATACTGTTGCCGTCGGAATAGCCTCCGAACACACCATCATGGACTTGGTATAAGGACTCGGTTTCATCGTTGGATGATTCGCCGTCGGAATAAACAGCCGTCTCGCCTTCAGACACCGATTCAGATCTGATCCCATGGACACATCCTACAAACACACGCTTTGTGGCTGGCTTAACTCGGGCAGGACTGGCACGCTGAGCCGTCTTGACGAGGTCGGTGTAGGTGTCCGGCTCATGGCCCGGTTTGCCGATCTTGCCGATGAAGACATGGATTCCGCCAAAGGGGACCCGGTACCCGTACTCGATTGAGCCGGCCTCGGGGCCCCATCCTTCGTCGTTGATGTAGAGCTTGCCGTGATGACTCTTGGTCATCGGGCAACCGCGTACCCCTTCAATCCTTCGAAGTTTCCCTTCAAACACTCAAAACCATCATGCGATAGCCCCACGGTGGGTGCCAACTATCGTGGTTTTGTCACGGCAGATGTCCTCATGAAAGGACTTAGTCGCGGAGCCATCGCTACGGGTTAGCTTGAAGGGGTTAAACCGGACAAAGGACACAGGAGTTATACTAGTTCGGCTCCTTCGATGAAGGTAAAAGCCTACGTCTAGTTTGTGATGGGATTATTGGGGTTTCGATGACCAGGGAGCGAATACGCTTTGCCTTGATCTCGAGTTGTTGTTGTCTGTCCCTGAACCGCCGCCGGGTCGTCCCTTTATATACATGTGGTGGCCTTGCGCCGGTCTCTGAGTCCCGAGCCAGCTCATACAAGTGTCTAGCTCGGTCTCTTCCTTTCCTAACTTACATTACAAGATACATAACCATGGCGGTTTACCACTATGGGCCCTAAACCGCCTTTGGGCTCTGGGCCTCTAAGCTTCAGTAATAAAACGCTATCTACTGAGTCTTCATGGGCTTCAATATAGTTGAGGGTGAACCGGGCCCTCCTGGCCGGTTTACACTCAGTAGTTATATCCCCAATAGGTAGTAAAGGTAAATTCTCTCTATAGATTTGATGAAGGTGATATTCCTCGTTATAAGTCTACTAGCTAATGCTTAGATGAGTTTGATAATTTTATTGTCAAACCAGAAAACTTCAATGCTTACTTGGGTGATTATATGTCTAGTGTTAAAGGTGAACATAAACTCATTAGTAAACATGCTTCTATGGTTACCACTCAAGTTGAACAAGTACTTAAAGCTCAGAATGATTTGCTCAATGAATTGAATAGTAAGAATAATGACTTTGCTGTTAGAGTTGCAACTAGGGGGGGGGGGTAAAGTGACTCAGGAACCTTTGTATCCTGAAGGTCACCCCAAGAGAATTGAGCAGGATTCTCAGAGAAATAATATAGAAGCACCTTGTCAAGAAGTGACTTTTGGAGGTTTTGAATTTCCTCTACCTACTGTCAAGAAGAAATATGATATTCTTATTATAGGGGATGTGCATATCCCCGTTGAGGTAACATAGTGTTATTCAAAAAAATTCCAGTTCCATGTTAGTCGGAATGAGTTTGTTAACAAGACTAGATCAACCTTGTTAGTGGATTCCTTTTGATGAGCATGAAATGGATGAAGTTAGAAGGCACAACCTTCTGTACCCTCCTTTTACTTTATGTTATTTAATTGAAATAAAGTAAATTTAGTATTTTCTGTCAGTTTTCTGAATTATCCGTGTAATAAAAAAATACCCCGAAAATAAAAGTTCTCCAAATGCCCCGAAAATGAAATATGATTTTTTATGGAATATTTGAGAATATCTGGCACGGAGAACACAGCAGGGGGAGCAAGCACCTGGGCACGAGGGTCCAGGGTGCGCCCACCCCACTGGGTGCGCCCCCTATCTTGTGGGCCCATGGTGGCTCCCCTCCACTTATTCCTGCACCCACACACTCTTTCTTCCTCCCAAAAAAATCACCAACCAGCTCAAGCACGAGTTCTAGCTCATTTTGCTGCGATGTTAGATCTCCTTGCTCAAAGCACCTCTCACAAAACTGCTTTGGGGGATTGTTCCTTGGTATGTGACTCCTCCATTGGTCCAATTAGTTTTTGTTCTAGTGCTTTATTCATTGAAAATTTGTGCTGCCTAGGTGACCATGTTCTCGAGCTTGCATGTCAAATTTATATGTTTCCAAGTAGTTCTAATGCATGATATAGGCCCTAGGCACTTGTGGGAGTAGTTACTATCAATTTAGTTGAGTTTGGTTCACTTTTATTTGAAGTTACTAAAATTTTCAGAAATTTCTCAGAGGAAGAAATATGTTTAAGAAAATGTACCAAGGTGGCCCTTCAAGGAAGCAAGGACCCAGGCTCGCAGTGCGCGATGCCGACGATGAACCACCAAGGGACGCTCAAGAGCGGGCTTGTGAATGGCCTTCGGAGGACTTCATGGATCAAGTAGGAATCAAGGAAGAATTTAACGCATATGTGCATAACGCTGATCTTGTGAGCTTCGAGGCAGATAAGTGCCGTCAGTACCACTATCTCACTAGTTCCTTTGTGAGGAGGTTTGAATTTTCATCATCACGCAATTCTCAAACTGTCCTGTTTGATCTTTATGAAAATTCATATACTATGGACTGAGAGGATTTTAATACTTCTTGCAAACTTCCACAATGGGATAGCACTAGTGAGCTTCGCAAATCCGAGTTTAGAGATTTTCTTGATAATATAACTGAGGGTGAATCTAGAGACATAGCAGAAGCTACCATAGGGAGCATTCATTTTCCTGCTATACATTATTTTGCTCTCTTCATAGGTAGGTGCATAAATGGTAAGGATGAAGCATGTCACATGTGTGTCCATGACCTCAGTGTTATCAGGAGTGCTGTGTTAGGAGATAAACATTATAATTTGGGAGCCATTGTTGCACGTAGGTTGCATAATAATAGATTTAATGGAGATTTCTTTGGTGGAATTTATGCAACCCGTTTAGCTAATTTTCTTGGTGCAACCATACGTGAGGATGATATTGAGCTTCCCCCTGTTTATTTGGATTATGAGGCTATGGTTCGTCATCAGTTTGTTGAGAGGAACGATCAGTTCCTCCAGTACCGACTAATCTTTGACAGACGACTCACCTATCACGTCGCTCTCCCTGCTTCTACTTTCTTTGACTTTCAGGCAAAAGGGAGATATTTTATAACCAGAGAGGAGGCGGATGAGTATAAGAGGAGGACGGAGACAACCCGCCTCCAAGCTGCAGCCCACGATGCGATAACCGCTACATCTCAGTACGACCCCATTTACAACTTTGGATATCCGCCAGACCAGCCTTGGCCATAGACCAACTTAGGCCAAAAGCCTAAGCTTGGGGGAGTACGTATTTCTCACCGACATTACATTTATGTCCACACACTCATTGCTAGATGTCGGTGTTCATACTTTTTCATTGTAATATCCATGCTAGTTTATTTTTCCTTTTTATGCTTTCTTCTTGTGTGTTTGAAAAACCTTAAGAAACCAAAAAAAATAGTAATAGCTTTTAGCTAGTTTATTTTCTTGCTGTAGTAGTAATAATTAAAAGAAAACCCAAAAAGATTTCATATTCTTCTTTTGCTTCTTGGGAGCTTTCCCGTGTAAATAGTTTTATTTCTTTTCTTTTCTTTGGGGGTCGATAGGAGAAGACCATGATTAAATTGTTGAAGTGGATCTTATATGCATTATTGTTGATTTAACCAAGAGCCCGTATTGCCTTGTCTTCTCCTGTTTATTGAATGCTCGCAGATTCCAGCTTATTCCAATGCACGTGCACTATTATTTTTTCACATCGTTCGGTCGTGCAAGTGAAAGGCAATTATGACGATATATGATGGACTGATGGAGATGAGAGAAGCTGGTATGAACTCGACCTCTCTTGTTTTTGTAAATATTATTAGTTCATCGTTCGTGATTCAGCCTATTATGAATAAACATGTTTGCAATGACAATTAGACATTATAGTTGCTTATGCCCTGCTTAATTAGCTAGGAGTTTATAATGGTTTACCTTGTGTGCCAACATGCTATTAAAATGGTTATGATGTGGTATGATAGGGTGGTATCCTCCTTTGAATGATTTAAGTGACTCGATTTGGCACATGTTCACGCATGTAGTTGAAACAAATCAACATAGCCTTCACAATATTTATATTCATGGTGGATTATATCCTACTCATACTTGCACTCGATGTTTATTAATTTTAATGCATGTTCATGTCCGTTGTCGCTCTCTAGTTGGTCGCTTCCCAGTCTTTTGCTAGCCTTCACTTGTACTAAGCGGGAATACTGCTTGTGCATCAAATCCCTTAAAATCCCAAAGTTATTTTGTATGAGTCCACTATACCTTCCTATATGCGGTATCTACCTGCCGTTCCAAGTAAATTTGTATGTGCCAAACTCTAAACCTTCAAATGCAATTCTGTCTTGTATGCTCGAATAGCTCATGTATCAACTAGGGTTGTCCTTATCTTCCATGTTAGGTGGGTTATTCTCAAGAGGAGTGGACTCCGCTCCTCACTCACGAGAAAATGGCTGGTCACCGGGATGCCCAGTCCCATGCTTTAAGCAAATCAAATCAAAATAATTGCAAACAAAACTTCCCCGGGACTGTTGTTAGTTGGAGGCACTCGTTGTTTCGAACAAGCCATGGATTGGTGCTTGTTGGTGGAGGGGGAGTATAAACTTTACCATTCTGTTTGGGAACCGCCTATAATGTGTGTAGCATGGAAGATATCGCCATCTCTTGGTTGTTATGTTGACAATAAAAGTATGCCGCTCAAAAGTAGAGGAAATTCAAAACCTCCAAAAGTCACTTTACCCCTTGACAATGTCGGCCACCTTCTCGCACAAGACACCGTCGACCCTCTCCTCCGACGGGGCCGGGGCAGCCAAGTACAGCTTCTTGCTCAGGTCTAGCTATGGAACCTGATCCTCATCGGGCAACATGACCCACCCCGGGAAGTTCTGCCGGCAAAGCACAACAAGGAACTGGTTGGGCCTATGGACACCAGTGGTGTGTTTCCAACCCCTACAGTATGACAAGGCCAACATATTAGATATTAATTTGAAGAGATGTGAAGGCAAAATGTTAAAAAAGAGTAAATACACTTACTTCTCCCCATTAGGCGCAATCAGTCACCTCTGATCGTGGGTCGTCGGCACGGGTGGGAGCTATGTACCACCACGCTGGTAGACCATACCCCCCTCAACTAGCTCGCCCTCGCTATAGCTATCCCTAGAAAAGCTGTCCTCACCACCATCAGCATGGCCACTAGCCTCCGGAGTCACATGGGACGAAGACTCTGGGACCGGAGTCTCGTGGGACGGAGACTATGGGACCTGAGTCTCGTGGGTGGAAGGCTCGGCGACCCGTGGCTCATCGGCCCGAGGCTCATGGACCAGAGTCCGAGAAAGGTGCACGTCAGACGGGTCCACCTCAGACGGAGCGGTCCTGTGGTCGGGAGAATCAGCTGGGGGTGGCGGCGAGGTAGGCGTAGCAGCCTTCCTACCTCTCCCGCCTCCACGTCCACCTCTAGCACCCCTCTTCGTCTTCCCCCGACCTCTCCTGACCGACGAAGAAGCTCCCGTCGGTGGTGTCTGCATACTGTCTAGCAGCACTCTCCGGAGGTGATGGGGTGGAATGGAAGAACCCCTCCCAGCACACGCCGAGGAAGGAGGCTCGGAGCGCTATCGACTCGCGCCCAACATCTGTCAACACCTGCAATGACAAGGAGTAAACAAAATTAGTACAACATAAACAAGTAAAAATATTAAGTGCTTCGTCATCATGAACATAATAAAAAATTGAACACCTAATAACATGAACTAATTAATAATATATATATATATTTACATTATAATAATTGAATAACTGACATTACTAATATTACTCTTCATCGTCTGTATATGCTCCGACATCAATAAGTGCATCATCATCATCACTATCAGTAATGACGTGCTCATTATCATCATCAATAAATGCATCAACATGTGGAAGGCCTCATTTACGTAATCGGTCAAGCATTCACATGTCATCCGCACCAGTAACCTCTTCTAGTTCTGGCTCTTTTTGTTCCGGCTCAAGGGTGAAGTCGGATTCATTGTTGCTATCTACTTCAATGTTCTGGTGTGATGCAGAGCAGTTCTTGAAATGTTTTTTTGGAAACACGTGTTTCTAGGAAGAATTTTCATTCATATGTGTCTGGGTTAATGTGAGGTTCATAATCCTCTTCATTGGGGGGAGGTGGTCTAACACATAGCGGCACTTCATAAACGACATCCCAACCATTGAGATTTGGATCACTTTGATAGGCCCACGGTAGATAGAAAACTTGGGTTGCCTATAGAGCCGTAATATAGACATCAGGAACATCCAAATGGGTGCTTTGTTTGATTTCCGCTAGCCCTATATGTTCATGATTCCTTCTAGTCTCCTTCGGTTGGAACCAATAACAGTTGTAGACTATGATGTTTGGTGGGTTTGCACCATAGAATTGAAGTTCATAAATTGCTTCAAATCTTCCATAATACTCGGTATCTCATTCGCTGATAGTAGAGACACAATAATTTGTAGACTTTCGGTCGGCCATAGATAGCTCTTTTCCATAGGTACGAAAGCGATACCCGTTGATGTCGTATTTCTCAAATGAACGGACCTTAAAGTCATAACCATTAGCGACTTGTCTCAATTCGTCATTCATAAACTCTGGATTAGCCTACAAGTTTAATACGAAAGGATTGTTGCATCAGCCGCAAATTAGACGAAGAAATGAAATGGTCTAATGGGAATTATTGTTTGTTTGAGCCAAGAGATGAATCTGGGATAGCCGCCTCCATGCTTTTCCAAAAGCTCATACTCTTCGATGGAATCATTTTGGATCACCTCTCCATACGAGAATTTGGCGACATATCGACTGTATCAAATATATCCGGGAATAAGAGCAGTTTAAAGGAATTAGAAGTTGCGAAACAATGTACCGAGAACTTACTCGATGTACGACCGCACTTTTGTTAGGTTCTTGAAGATATACAACAAAATGGTCTGCCATTCTTCAACATCGAATGTTTAAGGAATTAGAAGCACCGGCTGGTGCGAGATTCCCTTTTAATAGGCTAAGGTTGTATCCACCCTTTTTAGGGTCGCCAGCATTGTACCGAGGCTGCGGATTATGCAAATGACGATTTTTGGCTTCGTAGTGTGCTGTCACGAAGTTTGCCGCCTCCTCAGTAATGAATGCCTTGGCCATCGATGCTTCAATTCTACGTTTATTTTTACATTTTTCTCAAAGCGTCTTCTGCATCCTCTCAGTTGCGTAGCACCAACGATTTTGCATGGGCCCCCCAATCTTGCCTCGGTCGGTAGATGCAAAATCAAGTGTTGCATTGGATTAAAGAATCCTGGCGGAAAGATCTTCTCTAACTTGCAGATCAACTCCGACGCCAACTCTTCCTTTTCTTCTAGCAGGCCAGGCGATAGTTCTTTTGCACAATGAACACGGAAGAAATAGCTTAGCTCTACAAGTACTAGCCATTCATCCTCAGGGATCAAGCCACACAACATCACCGACATTACCCACTCAATGCATATGTGCCAATCATGACTCTTGAGACCAAATATCTTCAGTTTTTCATGACTCGCTCCCGTCTTTAGATTTGCTGCATACCCATCGGGTAACATCATCTACATTTTCACCCACAAGATAATTTCCCTCATAGATGGCCTTCCAAGATTGAACCATGCCTTTGGCTTTGTCTAGTTCTGCTTTCCTTTTGGTGGTTGCATGTTTTGTAGTGGTCTATCACATAGCACCTCCAGATCGACTCTAGCCTTAGTATTATCCTTTGACTTCCCCTCTATGCCAACCAATGTACCAAAAAGTTCCTCGGCGATATTCTTTTCACTGTGCATCACGTCAATGTTGTGTGGCCAAAGGAGGTCTTCGAAGTAAGGAAGATCCCACAAGCATGTCTTGTGAGTCCAAGCGTGTTTCGAATTATACCCCTTGAAATAGCCTGGACGCTCTGGATCTGGCTCGAGAGCATTTACCTGATCCAGGGTCTCTTGGCATGTCAACGCAGGTGGTGCAGAGTTTTTGACAACTCTAACTTGGATGAAGTTCTTCTTGTCTTTCCTAAATTTATGGCGAGGATCCAGGAACTGTCTATGCAAGTTGAAGGAAGAAAACTTGCGACCGGCCTGAAGTAAACGAAACTCAAGAGCTCCCTTGAATGTGGGTCACGGGAACCTTCCATGCACACACCCGCCAACGAATAGCGCTTACGCCGGCAAGTCATGCGTCGAGTACATGTACCAGACACGCATTATGAAGTTCTGTTTGCTAAAGGCATCATATGTCTTGAACCCATTACCCCAGGCTTCTTATGATTCGTCCTTTAGCGGCTACATGTACACATTCATATTCTTCCCCGGATAGTTGGGCCCTGGAATTATCAACGCCAGGAAAATGTTCTCTCTTTGCATAATCTGTCCGGGGGGAGATTGAGTGGAATGACAAATACGGGTCAACTACTGTATTTGGCTGCCGTCAAAACAAATAAAATGAACACATCCATGCTTATGGCGTCTCGATGATGCCTTGGATCTGCCACTTTTCCCTCACGTAATGCATTGAAGCACTTTGACGCTTCACCGTCCGATGTGTGTACCATCATCCGCTTCCCGTCTGCATCTAGTTTGGTTCTTTTTCCTGATTTATGCCATGTCATCTGTCTGGCCGTCTCTTCAACCATGAAAAGACGTTGAAGCCTTGGTACGATTGGCATATACCGAAGAGCATTCACTGGGATTTTGGTTTTCGTCTTCTCACCCATACCGTTGTCTACCACAACATACCTGGATGACTTGCAAATGGGAGAATAGTTCAAGTCCGCATACTGAAGCATAAATAAGGCACATCCTTTCTCACAGGCATGTATCTTCTCATAGGGCATCTTAAGAGCATGGCGGATTTTCTCTGACTAGTACAGGTTTGCAGGTAGTACATGGCCTTTGGGTAGAAAACGTCCAAATAATGTCATCATCGCGTCGTAGCATTCTCTGCCCAAGTTGAATTGAGCCTTCAGAGCCATTATTTGTGAGATGGCATCCAGCTGACAAAGCTCAGTGTGCTCGTTGAGAGGATGTTTTGAAGACTCCAACATTTCATTGAAGGCCTTTGCAGATTCCTCCATCTCATCGTCCGAGTCTCGAGCATCATCAAAGTTTTGCACCACGTCTTCCATCCCGGTAGCATGCTTGTCGGTGCGACAACGAACCACCTCGGCTCTGGGAGGTTGGGCTGACTCACCATGAAATGTCTAGACCGTATAACCAGGCGTAAAACCAAACTTGTGCAGGTGTTTACTCATTTCAAGCTCGTCCTTCCTTTTATAGTTGCCGCACCGTTCACAGGGGCACCAGCTTATTCTCTGGATATTTGCAAATGTGGCTCTCACAAACACCCTAGCTTTTGTTAACCATTCATCGATCATGTCTTCCTGACTAGTGTGACCGGTGTACATCCACGCACGATCACTCATATTGCATAGCTACTGGACACACTACAAAAAAAGACACTTCCGTGATGATACAAGTTTGTC
The DNA here is from genome assembly GCA_021605205.1 of Aegilops longissima. NCBI lineage: Eukaryota > Viridiplantae > Streptophyta > Magnoliopsida > Poales > Poaceae > Aegilops > Aegilops longissima. The sequence continues at coordinate 350,956,271 of CM038679.1, forward strand.
ACAGTAGGTCACATTTTCTGTCATGCATGTAAATCCATGACAATTTTACGACAGAATCAAGATAGTCATACATGTGCTGTCGTAGAAGTGTTCCATGACATTACCAAAATTATCATCACAGAAGTGTCCACTTCCATGACAATAAATCATGCGTCATAGAAGTGCTTTCTTCAATGGTGACCGACACATGGCATCAACCGTAACGGCTCGCCGTTAAGCTATCGAGTATGGTTTTGGATCCAATAACCCGTTAACAGCGAAGACCAATGGGGATTTTCCATGTGTAAAATTCTCATTGGCCGGAGGAAACACGTGCTGGCCCAACGTTCGGACAGATGTCATCCACTCATTGGACAGGAGGCGCCTATGATACGTCGACACGTGGCATAGCCCAACAGAGGCCCATTCCGGCAAAATGGCTGGCCCAGCTAAAGGCCCACCATGTTTTTTCAGACACTAGTGGGTTGGCTCGTTAACAGCCTGCCATGTTTTGGGTCAAACTAAGGCCCATACCAGATCAGGCCCGTTCATAGCCTGCCGCGTTCCGGGCATTACGGCCCATATCGGATCATGCACATTAACAGGCCATTGTTCTTTTGGGCCCATACTAAGACATGTTTGTATTTCAGCCTGTTAAATGCCCGTTTACCAGTTCGGCCCGATAATAGTTTCGGCATGTTAGCGGCCCATGGTGCATCTGGAAAGTTGTCGGCCTGGTTTAACTTTAGGCCGTTTAACGGGCCATGCAGAAACTGGGCTATTTCTTGTCCGAAGTAACTTTAGGCCTCTTAACGGCCGGTAGTCTTCATGGATTAATTTCAGCCCAACTGGCCTATCGGCCTGTTAATGGCACGTGTAATAGTTTTAGGCCCGCGTAGATACCGGCCTGCTTAAAGCCCATAATTTTATTGGGCAAAACATGCCCGAGATATATTTTGGCCTCTTAACTGCTCGTCCTATTTGGGCCAAACATGTCCCTTAGGCAATTTCGGCCTGTATTGGCCCTTGAGTTTTTTGCCTCATCGCTGGCCCAATCTAGGTTTCAGCCTGTTAAAAGCCCATGGTATTCTCTGGCCCAGCTGGATAGAACTTTACTCGGCTTGTTAAAGGCGGGAAACAACTATAGGTTTAGACCTGCTAATGGCCCAAGATGATTATAGGCCCAGGTTTTGGCCCATATGAATAACGGTCCGGCCTGAAGACCGACAACACTGAGATCCACTGAACCTTCCAGCCTAAATTACAGCATACCGACCAAGAATAAACCTAGACTATACAACAAAGAAATTACAGGATATTACATCCCCTCCGCATCAAAGTTCGGCGCCAGTGATAATAAAGGGCAACTAGACAGCAGATTACATAAACTAGGCAAGTCGCCACTAGTGGAAGTTAACAGGTGCACAAAATAATATACAGAACTGACAACACTTCAACACAGTTCCAGAAAGGTTAGCCCGGCCCAGGAGCTGCAGCGCAAGCAGCTTAGCAACCTGAGGAGACTGCTCTTCTTCGGCGCTCATGTCCACCAACTTAAGCTGCATAGCATCAATAAACGTCCTGTACTTACGGTTAATCTTACATAGAGATTGGAGTTCCAGTCGTATTTGAGCGAAAGCATGTATTTCTGCTTGAATTTGAGACTAAAGAAGTCGAACAGATTCAGGCGGCGACTTCATTGAGCTTGTGTCACCGAGTAAGTTTGACACTACATCAAGATGTGACTTCGTGTTTGTATCCCTACCCTCAATATGTGTTGCCTTCTCCTCTGTAATATGTGTTAGAGGGACAAACAATGGGTTCGTCTCACTATCATTGCGGCAGTTCTTCCTAGCAGCAGTGTTGTCACCTCGAAAGAGAAACAAGTAGGTAGATAACAGGTTTTGCACTTATAAGCATCAGCGCTGTCAATTCATCTCATTTCTTTGTCAGAAATAAAGAGACACGGTTTAAAAATAGCATTAACATAATAGGCATTGTTCATAGTTAAGACGGAAGGAAATGGCATTGTGCAGGAGCGGCCAGCTTCACCAGACCACTGGATTACAGATCAAGAACACAAGCATAGATGTAGTTCTAGACAATGTATAAGCATGAATTGTGAGTGCAATGTCAATTTATACCATTTCAGATTGGTAAATAAAGAGACATGATTTAAATAACATTAATGTAATATGGCATTGTTCATAGTTGAGACATAGCAGGATATGACATTGTGCTGTTGTTGGTAGTCTCACCATACCACTGTATTACAAATCAAGAACACAAGCATACACATAGTGCTAAAGAAGATAACTTTCTATGTTTAGTTTAATTTACATGGTACGAATAAGGAACTAGATTGTATAACTAAAGACTGAAATTGAGAAGGACAAACTTATGTTTATGTACTTCTACTTTATAAACTTTGAACAAGCAATTTAAGACGACAAAAATAAACAACATTTGCACTCATAGCTATCCAAATATAAACAACAAAGTTTGAAGGCTCAAGGAGGACAAACTTACATTAGTAGTGAAGACAGGCTCTATAAAGGCCTTGTCCATATTGATGGTGTGGGGCAATTCAGGAAGTTTGCCCCCACACTCTTCTTCAAGAGTATTGCCTTTACTCTACATTTTGTCAAGAGTAAATATAGATGTGAAAATATAGGAACAAATGGCGATTATTTAACTTAAGATGCAGAGTACAAATGTAAATACAGCATACAGGCAGAAGGCACTGACAAGAGCAATGCAGAGCTAAACTTCTTCTGTAACATTGGTTTTATTCAATATTTTGGCAAGAGTAAATGTACAAATGCTGTGTAGAAAAATGGAGGACAAGGGAAAATAAGCTGCAAAGTGTACATGAAGAACTAGCTGACAAATATAAGTACATTGATGAAGGACAATAGATACTTACAAGAACAATGCAGAACTAAATTTCTTCATAGGCATTGGGTTTATTCTACATTAATTTAAGCATTAATATAGATCTGATAATTTCGAGCGAACAGTGGATAAGAAAGCTCAAAATGATGTCACATAATCCACCAGGTATGAATGTAAGGACAGCGATATGACAATAGGTACTCACAATAGCAAAGCAGCGACCAACATAGTTGCGATATCCTAGGTTTTGTGGCGCTGGTTCGATCGCCAATATACATCGGGTGCTATGTGATTTCTCCGGTAGCACCACCTTTTTCAAGGACTTTGCTTGTACTCCTTCAGGTTCTGGAATCACCCTCTTCCTTTTGGATGTCTGAAACACAAGAACAACATTTGAATGGAAAATCATGGTATGACGACAAATGGAATAGGTGTTGATAATGGATGGGCATGGCATCTTCACATACATCATGAGTAAACTAAGCATATGGCGGTGCAACGAAGCAAAAGAAATGCAAGACACCTTATGCAAGATATGTGCAACCAATAAAACCTTGCCAAATTAGAACCGGCACCTTATTGGGTGAATAGGATAGGCCATCTGCCTTTGAATCCTTGAGCTCAGAATAGTCATTAGGATCATATTATGAATACGAATCTATAGGTCGGGAGCATGTGGGTTTCATTGCATCCACAATGGACCTCAATCCCTTGATGCCAAGTTTGTTACCCATTGAACTGTTCTGCAATATTCTTCTGATGTGCGCATTCTTATATTCATTGTGATTACGTATAATATCTGTAAAGCATGTAAACACAAATAGTAGTGAGATTATCTTTGTATGGTAGAGGATATTGTAATATAATAGAGGCTCCCTGTTAACCCTTCTGTGCTATCAATGGATTCTGATGAGAGAGCTCATGTGTGCTGTAATATGGTGAGTAGATTAATATAATCTGGCACAACTACACAAAAAATAAGCTCCCTGTTGGGGGCCCCAGATGTAAGGATAGTTGGTAGACGATAGGTTCATAATATACCGTATAGAAAGTTTATTGCCAAACCATGATAACGAGAGCGCAGAGCCAGTAGGCAGATCGTAGTGTAGATAATAGGGGAACACCATAACCACCATAAATAAATCGGGAAAGCGGAATTGGCTGGAAAACATAGGGTTTTGCCGCTACTAATATGCAGCCTATCGATCACCTACAGGCCAGCTCTATTCATCTGAAGGCACACAACTGTTACTATCAGTTTAGTCTATCAAATACCGCGCGGCTCCCACCATTTCCGGGGTATTATGGCAGACCAACTTGAAGTGCGAAATCATTTAGCAGAACTGGCCCAATAGAGGTGTCAACTGCAGATGTCCCTGCTCTCCTTCCTGACAAGGAACATATTGTGCTTACTAAAGAAGAACAAAAGAGGAACATGTTAAAGAACAGAAGAGGAAGCATATTCTACATGTCTGCATGCAAGTCACGTGACTTTTGTCATTTGGGTCAGTCGACCATTTCAGGCTGTTGGATGAAGATCCTACGTCTCCTAACCCTTCTTCATACTCGTCTCTGATTCTTCCCATACAGAACACCGCACGGGCCGCCGGCCGAACCACCGGCCCCCACCGCCTGGGTTCCTCCGCCACCCCCACCCCCACCCCCGCCCCCACCCGTGTCAAGTTTTCTTCATTCAGCGAGGCCCCACCACCGCCCCCACAACCACCGTCCCCACCCGAGCCCCTTCCTTCGCACCGGCGAACTCCGGTGAGCTCTCAAAAATTGACTAACCCAATTTTGAAATTTAGTCTACTGTCATTTAACTAGTGTGGAATATAAAAGGGGAAAACCATAAGCATTGCGGAGCGTGCCATGGCGGATTTGAAGGTGCAAACCAGACAAAGGCAACTTCGCAACCAATGTTTGCTTTCAACTAGCAAGTAAGTGATGGACAAGAAATCAGAGTAAAGAAGTGGCGATCTATTTTCTTGCTGCGATAAATAAGTTGAGCAGATACGAAAGAGTATCGCCTCTGGTGCAGCGCCGTGTATGCATCTGCTGAGAATTTGACGATGCTGCGGTAGCGATGGCTGTCGGTGGCGTGGAAGCAGATCTAGGAGTGTAGACGGTGGCGGCGGGGCTCGGTGGACGAGACGGTCGTAGGAGTGGCACCGACAAGATGGACGACGACGGGGATGAAGCGAGCGGACGGGATGCAAGGATCCCGGTCCGAAGCAGTGGATGAGAGAGGTTGATCTCTTATAATGGCCGACGGCGTCGGGGTATCAAGTCCGGCATGGTGGAGGAGGACGGTGTTGGATGGGGTGGCGAACTGAGGAGGCTGGGGTGGAGAGGGTGTTTTGGTGCCTGTGGCACCCCGGCTCAGAGAAACTGGAACGCCCCGTATTCCAGCAAAGATATCGAGGAGAAGTCTTCTAGAATACGGCTCTGCTTAGCATAGAACAAACCATCTCTTTATTGCAATCTATTCGGGTACAAGGGGATTACATCGGCACGACAACACTACGCCTGCCACGGTTGCTCTATGCAAGCAGCAGAACAACACGGCGCAGCAGAATGACTACTGGTAGCGGAAAAGCGATGACGGTGGTGAACTCCACTCCACAGGGACTCTGGCTGGAACGCTTATCCTTGCTCGTAAACAAGGAATCCATGGCAAACAAGCAATCATATTCGGCATGAACTGCAAGCTGGCATGACACGCCAGGTCAGTACATTGAATGTACTTGCAAGCTCACAACAACCAAAGCAATCAAGACAAACAACAGCATGGCAATTACAGGTTAACAAGGATTAACATGATACTATCAGATCAATCATAGCATGAACAAGATGATACAGCTAGAACAATACGAGCATGTCATGAACATATGAACAAGATGAGCCTAGCATGCAACATGATGAAACAATCATGCACCAACTTACTCTGCTCTGGTTACCTTGTAACCATCACCTGTATCACTTACCATCACGGATATCATATGATCATCTTAGGATCCAATCAAGCTTGGTATTAACAATACCGTGGCAATCATTTATGATCACAAGGAGCTTGACCTTTACCCTTGATTTTCGCATAATACCACAAATATCCATCAAGTTGGTATTCACGATATAACAGTGATCCTCTCGCGATCACATAAATATCAACCAGCTTCTTTCATCGTTGAACCAGGGTTGTTATTAAGCACATCATTATTATTACTGTTGACCCACAGTGTGACCGACACGAACTGGGCCCATATCCGCAGGCGTGGCTACCGATAGATTTAACACACACACACACACACACACACACACACACACACACACACACACACACACACACACACACACACACACACTGCAGAGGTAGCGCACTGTACCCACACCACGAAACCCATGGCCTCGCACTCCCATTCGGGTGGACCAATGGCGTTCCGACAAATCTGATCTATTGCCATGGCACTATCCCGGCCACTCCGACCAACACCCCTTTTGGGTTCAGTCCTGGATGGCGCATGCCTACCAAAGTCTTACGGCCACCATCTCTCACGCCCAAGATTCGACCCTATCCTAGAGGAACTCGAAGGTCCCACCAAGGATATAAGCGCATTTTGAAGACACATTTGCAAGGTGGATATCATTACATCAACAATACATAATTGATGGAGATACATACAAGGCATACAAATGCCGCAAGGATACATCAATACATCATATACAAGGTCAACATCCGACTACGGATGAAACATAAACAGAAACTCAAACAATATCCACCCTGCTAGCCCAGGCTGCCGACCAGGAACCTAACCCAAGATCGACGAAGAAGAAGAAGAACTTCAACACAAGTAAACATCGCTCTCGCGTCATGATCATCGCAAAACCTGTACCTGCAACTGTTGTTGTAGTAAAATGCGAGCCGCGAGGACTCAGCAATCCCATTAACATGGGTATCAAGACTAGCAAAGCTTAATGGGAAAGCAAGGGGCAAAGTGGTGAGGTTGCAGCAGCGACTAAGCATGAATGGTGGCTAACTTACGAAACAAGAGTGAGAAGAGGAGCTTAACAAGCGGTCGTCAACTAGTAATGATCAATAAGTGATCCTGAACTCCTACTTACGTCAAACATAACCCAAAAACCGTGTTCTCCTCTCGAACAACCCCGGAAAGAGACAATCACGGTTACACACACGGTTGGTGTATTTTAGAAGAGTTTACTTCATGTTTACTACAACCGGATATCAACAAATTCCCATCTGCCACATAACCGCGGGCACGACTTTCGAAAGTTCAAACCCTGCAGGGGTGTCCCAACTTAGCCCATTATAAGCTCGCACGATCAATGAAGGATATTCCTTCTCCCGAGAAGACCCGATCAGTCTCGGTATCCCGGTTACAAGACATTTCGACAATGGTAAAACAAGATCAGCAAAGCCGCCCGAATGTGCCGACAAATCCTGAGAGGAGCTGCACATATCTCGTTCTCAGGGCACACCGGATTGTCCAAACTTCCTGTAGGCGAGCCTAGAGTTGCCCCTGGTGGCGACCAGCGGTTGACAGGTTGGACCAACACACACAACGAGCACTGGCCCGGGCGGGGGTAAAATAAGATGACCCTCGGGAGCGCGACTCCCAAGGGAAAAAAAGGCTAGGTGAGGCAAATGTAAAACCAAGGTTGGGCCTTGCTGGAAGAGTTTTATTCAAGGCGAACTGTCGAGGGGTCCCCATAACACCCAATCGCGTTAGGGACACAAAATCCGGGAACATAATACCGATATGACGGAAACTTGGGCGGCAAGAGTGGAACAAAACACCAGGCATAAGGCCGAGCCTTCCACCCTTTACCCAGTATATAGATGCATTAATAATATAAGAGATATTATGATAACCCAACATAAACATAATCCAACATGGAGCAATCTTCATCTTCACCTGCAACTAGCAACGCTATAAGTGGGGCTGAGCAAAGCGGTAACATAGCCAAACAACGGTTTGCTAGGAAGGGTGACAAAGGTTAGAGGTTCATGGCAATTTGGGAGGCTTGGTAAGCAAGTGGTAGGTAACGCGGCATAGCGATAGAACGAAGCAACTAGCACAGCAATGATAGTAATGAGATCCAAGGTGACGGTCATCTTGCCTGAAATCCCGCTAGGAAGAAGAACGAATCCATGAAGAAGATGAAGCCACGAAGATGAACCAAGCGTAGTCGAATGAATCCTCACGATCGCAACGAAACGGGAACTATCTAGAGAAGCACACAACATGGTAAACACTCCACACATGAACAAGGCATGATGCTCAACCAAGTATGATGCATGACAACGCTACATGAAGCTACTCATGGCAAGAGATGATGCATACAAGAGCAACACATCAAAGCAAGTTTAAATGAGGCCGGAAACAACATATAACAATTCTGGTAAGTCCTCATATGCAAATTTCGAAATTGGTCCAGATCTGAATAATCCATATGTTCAAGTTGTTAAACAGCAAGTTAAATATGCACCAAGAAGATCTACATGAAATTCTAGTCAAGTTACATATAAAGTTAATTTAATTTGGAGCTACGGCCTAGAAGATATGTGCAAAACAAGCTAAACATGGCATTGATGCAAAATGCATTAAAGCATCAAGCAAACACATTCAAAACATGGATGCAACAAGGTAACATGAAACTACATGCAAAACTAAGCAAGTTTCATATAGAGCACACTCAAAACGGAGCAACGGTTCAACACATACACATGAAACAAGTTTAAAGGACAAGCTGTCCAAAACAGCAACTAGGCAACTAGCAAGCATCAAAACAATATGCTACTGCACCTTAACATGAAAAAAAGGCATGGACATGATGTAAAGGTAAATCATTACAAAACATGAACACTGAGATATCTCTATAAACCACTACAACATGCTCACAAGTACATGGCAAGATTGCAAATAATAACAGGTTCACAGACTTGGCAGAATTCACAGGACATGGCAGGAATAACATCAGGTTGCAAAGTTTAGAGCTATAAAACAACATGCTACAGGAACTTATCATGGCAACCAAAGGCATGGTATGAATCTACTAATTTCATAGAACAGAAGTCCCTTAATGATCACGAGCCAAAAGGGCACATAAGAACTGATGGCACCCATGTAAACATAGCAAGTTTCATAAACAGATTCAGACTTGGCAGAAAAGAGCAAGGCATAAACAGAATTATGAAGGCATCTTTGCGAGCTCGAATCACTCATCACAAAGCATTGTATGACAAGACAAGCTTACCTACAGCAAGATGACATGTTCATGAAGCTAACCATGGCAAGAGCAAGTTCATAGCATGCTTGGATCACTAACAGCAACCATGGCAAAATTGATTCACATGTAAACAATCTGCCAGGAACATTTTATAGCAAAAGTAGAGTAAGATTCAGACATGCTAGAGAACTCCATAAATGCAAACAGGGGCATGGATGGATAGATCATTGCATGTGTAACAAAACACCCTTAGTGAACATCTCCAGATTATGCATAGAACTCATGGTATCAACAGGTTACAAAGCATCACAATATATCAGTTTCAGACTAAGCAGAAATGACCAAGTCACAGGAATCAGCAACATCATGGAGGCTAATTTGCAAGCTTGTAACAATCAACACATGGCATATCATGAAGAGTGGATTGCACCACAACAAAAATGGCATGTTGTATCTAATAACACTTGTAGACTTCATGCTCTAAAGAAAATCACACAAAAATGACAAATGAGCAAGTTCTGTTAACTACATCAGACAATATCACATAGCACTCTTGCAACGATGATTATGGCATCAAGATTATCTCAAACAAACATTGCACAATGGAACAAAATGAAGAGCATCTCACAGCATTTTGAAATATTACACGCACAAAACGGAGCAGTATGCAAGAAGTTATGGCATGGCAAAGATGGCACTAGAATGCAACAATTTCGGGACTTGGTGAAAAATCAAGGTCAACCTTTTCCCAGATCTAGGGTTCTTCGGCCTGCGAATCGAGGTGGCCGGAGTCTCGCCGGAGACGGGCTGCACGGAGGTCGGGGAAGGCCGGAGAGGACGAGGGGAAGCGGATCCGGCCAGTCCGGTCTCGGATCTGACCGGAGGAGGCGCCGGCGGGGTGGGGAAGGCGGACGGCGGCCGGTGGAGCTGGACGGCAAGTCGGCAGCGAGGCGCGGGCGGCCTCGGCGGGTCGCCCATGGGCGGCGACGGCGGGTACGAACTCTCGGGGGCGGATCTGGCTCAGCGGGCCTCGGCGGCGCGGACGGCGGCGGTGATGTGGCGGCGCGGGAGTGGCTTAGGCGGCGGGGCGGACGTGTCCGGTCCGATCCGGACGTGTCCGGCGGCGCGGTGAAGACGGGGCTAGGGTTAGACTGCGAATATTTCGGGGGAGAGGCACATATTTATAGTTAGAGGGAGCTAGGAGTGTCTAAATGAGGTGCAGTTTTCCCCCACACGATCGTGATCAAACGACCGAGAGCATGGAGGGGGTTTGGATGGGCTCATGGGCTGATGTGAAGGGGTTTGGGCTGCAAGAAGAGAGAGGGGTTTCGGGCTACGCGGTTAACCGTTGGGCCGTCAAACAAACTCCGAATGCGACGAAAATTGACAGGCGGTCAACCTACTCTAAAACAACACCGCATGCCAAGTTTCATCCCATTCCGAGAACATTTTAATGCCACTCACGAAACGAGGTCTGAGAGGGGCCACGGGCGTGTGTGGGAGTGTCGGTTCGCGAAACGGACAACGGGGAAAAAGGCCGGACGCATGTTTCGAAAACATGAGGACGCAATGCAGATGATGACATGGCAAAAAGCAACATGTAAGCAAATGACATGGCAACGACAGCGAATAACTGGAAGACACCTGGCGTATCAGATCCGGGGCGTTACACCATAGTGGCAAAAACGGTCCCAAACGGGGACAAGGCGCACAAACTACTCGGGCTCACAAGGCTTATGCCGTCCTACCTGGCCAAGGTTGCGCCCGCACATAACCTTCCCTACGTTGGAGGCACCGGCGAGAGGCATGACAATAGACCCGTTAGGGCCTTTCCCATACACAAGGCAAATGTGGTTGCACTGGTCAGCTCGATCTGGTGGCACCATGACTCAGCCAACAGTTGTTCAAGTTCAATTCAATTTGGTTAAACTTGAATGCAATATGCTGAGCCATGATAAAAATAACATGATGCGACTACCATGCATGAACATGATATCAACATGAGCATGGGGGTGCAACATAATGAACAAGCATAACAACAACATTTAATCATTTAACCAAATGAGCATGGCATACTAACGAGCATGAATATCACAACTAGAACACTACTCATAGCATGACATGAACACTAGCATCAATAATAAATATCATGCAAACGATAAAACTACCATCCAAATATTTAACCAACTCAGTGCAAAATAACATGCATAACAACGGTACTCAGAACAGATGATAGTCATGCACCAAAGACCATCACCAACATGTATTATTACCAAGCATGGCCAATATTAAATTAGTACTAGCATGAAGAACATAATAACGGAGTGCAAGAAAAACGAAGCATGACAGTAAACACCGATCCATAAGAATAACCGAAATACCGAGCAACAAAGCAAACAAACAGTTATTTAAGATTCAATTTTAAAACCAATGCTTCTGCATGGCTATCATGCGAATGGTGGCTGTGGCTTGCCTCGGGATGAAGAAGGCTCCGGGGAGAAGTGCGGAAAGATCGTGGAAGGAATCGCCAGAAAGGTCTTGCAGAGGGGACTGATAAGGGAAAGGGCAAAATGGTCATTTTCAGAATGTTGAAACATAGTGAAAATGGTACCAAAAGTTTGGGCTCGAAGAGACGAAGAAGTGGGCTTTGGAATCACCTAAATCGGAGTTGTGGTTGAAAAGATATAGTTGTTTTCCTGCCCAGGACCTTTCTATAAGAAAAACCCTCACAAATAGGTCCTCGGCTGAGAAACAGAATGTGCACTTGAGGAAATACGCTTTCGGTGAAGTCAAAACGCTTTCCGCCCGCAACCTCCGCTTTTTACGCTTACACTTAGTGAGGGGGGGGGGGGGTCAACGGGCTGTGCGGCTGACACGCGGGGCCTGCGGGGTCCACTAGCCAGCTGGCGCGGCGACGTCGTCGTCTCCATCGTGCTCGTGCCTGGACGCTGGAGGAGCGGACTCCAGCAATGCTTGTCGGCGACTCCGGCCACCGTAGGCGGTGCTCGACCTACCCACGTGCTCAGGGCGACGAGGCCGACCCGTTCCATGGCAGCGCAGTCACCGGGAAGCTCGGGAACAGAGGTGGGGAGGGCTGAGGCGGATAGCGGCTCGGCCGGAGTTGGGGCCGAGGCCCTGGTTGTTCCGCAGATGAACTAAGGGAAGGGAGAGGTGCGCCGGTGAGTGGGTGAAGCTCTGGTGGTGGAACGGAGGAGTGATAGAGCTAGGCTTGTCCGAATTTAAGAGAAGAAGGCGGCGGCCTTGGCGACCACAGAGAGCTCCTCAAGCTCGAGGGGCTGACTAGGCGGGGCTCAGGGGGAGAGGTGGGGCTGATGGTGAGCTCGGAGGGGCTCGGGGCTTCTACTTATAGCCGGGTCGAGGCGGTTCGAGCTCGGGTGCCGCCGCGGATGCGTGTCAAGTGTCACGGACGCGTGTGCTCGTGCATGGGCTTGAAGGTAGACGACAGAGGGGAACAGGGGAGGGGAACAGGGGAGGGGCTCACGGGGGCAGAGGCAGCAAAGGGAGCACGAGGAGGAAGTGGCCGAGGCGTTGACGGAGCCGGTCGGCTAAAGCGCTCCCATGGGCGCTCACTGTTCGACGATGGGGACGGGTCGCCGGGGAAGCAAACAGAGGGTGAAATGGCTCCAGGAGGATGGAGACGACGCGTGCTAGCTGTTAGACATGCTCACGCGCGCAAAGATGACGAGAGGAGGAGCGGCCCGAAGCGAACGACGCTCAGCTCGCGTCCATTGCTGCCAGAGCGCGTGCAAACGACGCGGTCACCACTGTGACCGGCAAGGAGGGGACGCAAGAGGCAGAGAAACGTTGTCTAGTATTTAGTGCTTTCATACTAGAGGCCGAGGGAGGTGATAGATCACGCAGAAGTGCAAAGGAGAGATGTGAGTGATCGCCTGAAGTTTGATGTATCAGTTTCGGCTGAGTACTGCTGATCAACAGGGAGATTATTGGGTCAAACAGAGTTGTATGGGGCATTTGACTATGGAAGGACCAATATTTGATATAGTTGCTTCACAACTGCCTAAATTGGTCCAGATTAGAAATCATGGTGATGCACTCAAATGGTGAAGCCACTTGAGCTGAACTTGGTCAGGGCAGAGTTATTTGGTCTTATGAAGATGCTGAAAAAGGTTTCACAACATTTGGATAAACCAAAATGGTACTTCCTTCACAAACATCCCCACTGACCAGAAACTTGCAGAAATTCTAGAGGGAAAATGACTAAATGGATTGACCCACAACTTGGGGGAGGGAGTTTATATGGATAGGAGAAGGCCTAGAAACATTTACAGCCATAATGAAGCAAGATAAAATATACTTGCTTCACAAACTGAAATTTTGGACAGAATCAAAGATTTGAAGCTGTGCTCACATGGAGACATTAAATGAGCTCAACTTTCGTGGTGGGCAATGATTTGATGACATGAAGGACCTTGAAAGAGTGCAACTCATTTGGATATGCCTAGCTTGTACATCCTTCACAAAGTTTCTTTCTGGACAGAAACTTTGGAAAATCATAATTAAATGACTACTAGGCAAATGAGGTTGCATTTTGGTATGTGGCCACGATATGGACAGGAAAAGGTTTCCAAGGAGTTTGAGGTCAATTGGGCAAAGGAAAATATTACTTGCTTCACAATGTGCCATTTAGGGAAGAATAGGAAATGAATTATTTGAGCATGATGATAAACATGGTAAATGAAATGTTTTGCCATATTTGAGGAAGACATGACCAAAAAAATTCATGAGAATTATTTGGGAATTTTAGGAGTGACGGAAATATAGGTTGCTTCACGACCTAGGGCAAAAAGGATGATTCCTTTAATAGAAAAGGAATATTCCCAATAAAACGAATATTGGGATTGGCCTAGGATGGAAATGAAATGATCTAGGGAAGGATTTGAGGATGACAAGCCACTCTGGAAATAAAGAAGAGGTCATCTTCTTCAGTTTCCAGACCACAAAGCCACGAAAAAAAAACCCAAGCAAAAACCTCAGAAAATCAAATGAAAAAGAAAGGGCCAAAAATCAGGCTGTGACAAACCTTCCCCCATATAGAAATCTCGTCCTCGAGATTTGGTTGCTCCGGGAACAAGTATGAATATACTGCCTTAAGGAAATTGTTTCCAACTCAGGTATCCTTTTTTCCTTTGTTGATTGTTCCCATTAAATTCTTCATCTGACTGACCTGACTAGCTCTAGGGTTGCTTGCTTCACTGTATCCATATCCTGACAGATCTTAACTCACTTGTTCTGCTTAGACTGGCTCCAATTCTGTTCATATCTGTTGACTTAGCTGAGATTACCATGACTGAAATATCATCCTGTCCCACTAATCCGAGAGTGACTTCCAATGGTTGTGTCTGTACTGACAACTGTCCATGAATTGGTGATCCGATTTGTCCTGATGAACACCCAAGCTCTGACTCATTGCATTGGGTTTCTCCATTAAATGCAGGTCCTT